>CM077831.1:30047694-31247694 GCA_039720395.1 Liquidambar formosana
TCAAAACGTTTTTGATATATGTGGAACCTGTCTTTAGCAGGCAGGAGAGACCATTGGTGTGAATTATATGGGAATGGATGAAACTGATCAGGGAGTTCAATTTCAATATTTGCCTTCTTTCTCTGTTTCATGGTCTTCTACATTAATTCTGTGTGAATGGGTTCTTTAATTACTTGTTATATCATGTACACTATCTGGTTTTCAAACTAAAGTATCTGAAAAATGAAATCTTACTATTTCTTTATTTGAGAAGATTATTCTGACTCTCAACAGTTCTGCACTTCTGCATAATGGATTTTATTAATCATAATGTAAGAAAATAGTAATTTTCCGTGAATTTTATTTTTAAATCATGGAATATGAAATCAAGTTCTACTTTGCAAGTAATTGATCCTGGCACGTCCAAAGGTTTTTTTTCTTTTTAGTTTACTCCCAGGAAATAAAATAAGTTTTTTTGTTATTTTTATGAACTTACCCATCTATGCAAGTTGGTGAACCTTCAAGCTTTTGAGTACTTCCGTTTAAAAGCTGTCAGTCATTCATATACAATCCATGTGAAAGTTTCACAACCAAATGAACTAAATGTTGGCTTTATACTATATAAGATTCAATTTGTTGATATATTCACATTTCCACTTTTCTCTTTGGTTTAAAAATGTTATCTTCCAACGTAGAACGGTTTTTATGTTCCTAATTTTTGTAACAGGTAAGAAAAAGAAAAAAAATGGCAAAGCTTCGAGAGGAGATAGCCGTACAAAAGGCCAAGGAAACTGAACTGAACAAAACAATTCATATAACAGGTTTTTTCCCCACCCTTAAATCTGGGTAGTTATGAATCTAAGTTCTATCGGCTTCAAGAGCAGTAAGTTTATTCAGTTTAGCTTTTTGTTCTTCTTGTAGAGGAAACAATGCGAGCAAAACAAATGCTGGCAACTATGTCTCATGAGATAAGATCTCCTCTGTCTGGGGTTGTTAGCATGGCTGAGATTCTTTCCACCACAACACTCGATAGGGAGCAACAACTGTTGGATGTCATGCTATCTTCAGGAGATTTGGTCCTTCAACTTATTAATGACATCCTTGACCTTTCCAAGGTCGAGTCAGGTTCGAAATTCATCCCTTTACTAATGGATTTCTAGTTCTGCTTTTGTTTGTTTGAACTCTGCTTCTTCATCCTTGCCACTTAATTTCAGTTTTTGATTGTGATGTTGGTAATAAAATCATTTCAATATCAGTCTAATTGGAATTTCCTTGTTCTCCTTGCGTTTGACCATGATCATCATTAAAAGTATTCATACTGGTTTTCCCCTCTTTTTCTTTTTTAGTAGTCATGAAGTTGGAAGCTACAAAATTCAGGCCTAGAGAGGTGGTAAAGCATGTACTCCAGACTGCTGCAGCATCATTACAAAAAATATTGACATTGGAAGGACATGTAGCAGATGATGTTCCTATTGAGGTGAGACCTTTAGTATGTATTTTGACCAGACTATGCATTGAAATTTATATGTTTTGGACATAGTTTAGCTGCACCTGGCATGCAGCATTCCTCATGATTTATTCCTTCTTCTTTTACATATTATGGAGTATTTTTGGTATTTAAGTCCTATCATTAGTTGTGAAATGTAGGTTAGTACTTGTATATTATGCAAGAAGATATCATAAACTAATGACCCAGTGGTCTAATGGCATGGGGTTCAACGCTTCAAGACTTCTCTATTGGATAGGTAATTATTTTTGCTTGAAGTGGCCTCTCAAGACTTGAACCTGAGCTTTAAAGCCTGAGATTGTAATAGTAGCATTAGACAAGGTTCTTTAGCCAATCTTCTCTTAGCCATGTTGGTTGAGGTGTTAGAGACTTAGAGTATTTCTCAAACATCTTAGTATCTAGTATTGGCATTTGGCACCCTCTAAGTGAACCAACTAAGACCCAAAAAAAAAAAAAAAAAAAAAAAAGAAAAAAAATTCCTTATGGTATGTATTGGCCAAAATTCAAGTTTATGTTAGGGTGGCCCAAACTCGGCCCGCACCTCAATTGACACGGGACGATTGAGTTAAGCTTAAGAAAATTTAAATTTTATTTTTACTCTCACTTATTTTAATTTTTCAAGGTTTTTAAAAGAATTTTAAAAGTTTTTATGAAGTTAAATAATTAAAGATTTTATAAATTAATTTAAAATAAAATCTAAAAGGGAGGGGGGGAATAGCTGCCCACAATGTATTAATTGCCTTGGGTCGAGCTTGGTTAGGATAGATGTACCTTGGGCTGAGCTCACAGAGAGGTTCAGTTGATAGTCCTACAAGTCACGAGGAAAGGGTTAGGGTTTGAACGTCGCCATCGCCCAAACCGTAACCCTACGTCGGCATTGAGAGGAGGAGGAGGGGTTTTGATCATCATCCATTGTTTGCCGAAACCCTAAACCCTACGAGCAACTTTTTTCCTTTCAAAATTGTTTAAAACCCTAATGAGTTTTTATTCCAGTCTCTTCAGTTTTTCATTTTTGATACGACACTGTTGAGTACTGCTACTTGCACATGTAAGATGTAATTCTCCCTGTTAACCTTTTGAGTGTTCCATTTGACTTCTGTGAGTTCTCCATATTTTTAACATTATGGTTCGATTTCAGGTCATTGGCGATATCTTAAGGATTCGACCAATTCTCACTAACTTGATCAGGTACTGATTTTTCCTTTGAGGATTCCATAGATTATGTCAGATATATATATATATATATATATTTTTTTTTTTTTTTTTTGCAGCTAGGCTTTTATACTGTGACCTTTGATGCATCCTTGTATGAAAAAATCATATGTATTTTCACATATATAATATAACTATATTTGAGCCACATCTGCGTTTTTTTTAAATTATATTTTTTTATGAAGTAAAATTTTATTAGAAACGGTTGGTGGAGGCAGGGCGGAGCCAGGATTTATCTCCAAGGGGGGCACTGTGCTATGATTAAGTGGGAACTGGGAACTAAAAGCCCTAGAAAGCAATTTTTTTTTAAAAAATTACTTTTTAGATATCCATTTTTCAATTGTATACCAAAAAAAAGATTTTTTGTCAACTTATACAAGTTGACTGTAAATATACTTTAAAATGACTACTATCTTCCTCTTTTTGGCATTATGTTTAGAATAGTCATGAATAGTAATATCTCTCCCAAAAAAAAAAAAAAAAAATTGGTTCAGCCAGGGGGGCACGTGCCCCCCAAGGCCCCCCTGGCTCCACCCCTGGGTGGAGGTGCACCAATTTCTTCTTCTTCACTCCAGTCTATGATGGTGAAGTGTGCAAAACTATCTACCTGGAGGTTACTGCAAGCAAACCATAGGGATTTTGCTAGAGGGCATGAGAAGAAACAAATGCTCAGTTCTCTTCATCCCTGGCATAGATTGGGCAATAAGGATCATCTGAGAAAAATAATGAAAAGGAAATTTTTTATGATGTTGATGGCACTCGGGTATGATAATGGCCTACCATCATGAAAGATGATTTTATTTATTTATTTATTTATTTTTTTAAATGGGTAACTGATTTTAGCAATAATGGTGAAACACATGATATTATGGACTATCATATATGAAATGTACATCCAAGACTGTTTAAGCATATAGGCAATTAGGCATCCAGCAGGGTATCAGTCTGTGACGTAGGTATTTCGATAAGTACAGTCCAAAATTTTCTGACCTGTTGCATTTAAATTACATGCATGAATGCGTATTCAATAATCTTTAAATTAAGTCTTTAAGATTTTTTTTTATATAAAATGTAGAATGGAGATAAAACTCATGAGAAAGGATCAGTTCCCAAAATCTTTTCCTTCTTTGGACTGATCACTTATAAATCAGGATTATGCAACCAGCTGCTAAATGATTATCTAACAGATGTCAGGAACAGATTGAACTAGTGTATTTTATAATGATTTCAACAGATTCAAAAATATTGAAGTATATAGATGGTTATTAAATATCATCTGTGAATCAACACTTACCTTTTTTTATTTTTATTTTTATGAATGCATCAACATTTAATATGTGATCCAATGAAACAAATACAGATATTGTCTCATCTGAAATTGATGATGTGACAAGTACAATTATTGGTTGCAACTAAAATAATTATATGCATTATGCTTAATAATGCTTATTAAATTTGTTGCATCTTTTTCATGCATTCATTAGGTTTCTACTCTTTGCAGCAATGTGATCAAGTTTACCCATGAAGGGAAGGTTGGGATTAAACTTTATGTGGTACCAGAACCATCTGTTGGTGACGGAGAACGATGTCATCAACAGTTAACTGCAGATCAGCCCACAGTTTCAGAAAATATACAGAAAGATGAAAAATGCCTATCAACATCTCAAACTAGCTGTGACAAAAACGGTTTTCATGGTCAGAGACATGGGGAAGGTCCTTATCAAAATCATAGGCTTAGTGATGAACCGAGAACTCCAGTTAAGAGTGGATCCTCAATGGATGGAGATCAAATGGAGCATCCTCACCCAGTTGAAACAACAGTGTGGATACGCTTGTGATGTATATGACACAGGAATTGGAATACCGGGTATGTTTTAAATGCCGATCTCCTTCTTGAATCAATATTTTTGAAACGTTGAATGTAGGGTTTTATTGCATCCTTTTACAGTCTTTCTTTTGCTCGAGCTGTTTATTACATATCTGAGTTGATTTCTGGTACATACTCCTGAAAGTTTTCATTATCATGTGACAGAGAATGCTTTACCTACTCTCTTTAAGAAATACATGTAAGTCAGTGCAGATCATGCTCGAAAGTATGGTGGGACAGGACTAGGCCTTGCAATCTGCAAACAACTGGTGAACTCCTTTAGCTGTCAATTATGTTTCCTTCTTGTTCAAATTTTGCCTTCCATTCATTATCTATCAGGAAATTTTTTTTTTTTTTTTTTGATAAGGATCAGGAAATTCTATGAAGTGGATATAGAAAAACATTCTTGCTTTATCTATGCTTACCACTTGCTACAGGTTATATATATATGTACATTTGTATAGATATATATGTACATTTGTGTAGATAAACATGCATTCTTATCATTGAATCTTGTTGTGAGATCCTTCATTAAAGGTCAGGAGTGTTAGCTAAGGTTTCTTCTTGAGATAGAAGTTTTATGCTGTGAAAAACTGCAACTTGAAAGTTTTATGCATTGAGTGTTGTTAACTTATGCACAAGAAACCCACAAAAAATTAAAAGTTACTGGATATGCAAAATTTACTATCATAATACTGTCAATTAGAAGTCAAAAGGACATGTAAGTGGTACTAAACCTTTCCTCTTAACCTTTCCTCTAAGTTTCATGGGCCACATAATCCAAGGTCAACTGATTGCAGATACGTAGTGCTGACTACACTACTTTTCTGTAATCGCCCCACTTCCTATGAGGTGAATGAAGTACCTATTTTTATCTCACTGGTAGTGGAAAGTTTCATAGAAAATTTACAAATTTTGCTAGTAATTTGTCATTTTTCCAAACTGATATCATCAATAACTTTGTCAATATCTTTATGTTTTGGACCCTTGATATCTTCATTAATATCGATATTTTATTCATTGAGTCCATGTAAGTTGGCATTCTAGCTTATGCATTAATTGGAGAAATTTAGTCCTTCATATAGGGCAAATAATTTATCTTGTTTGAGGTTCTAGGATTTCATAGCCCCTTTTGAATCTGTTACTCCTGTCAAGCGATAAAAAAATGTTTATGTTATATGGATCATTGTTTATGTTATATGTTTCATTTTCCTTTTTGCAACTTTAATTTAGAAATTATCAGATATACTGTGATATTCTTAATGACATTTATGTTTTATAGTACACACACTCCTTAACATCTGTATGCATTTGGAACAGGTTGAGCTAATGGGGGGTCGTCTCACTGTGTCTAGCCGAGTGCACTACGGGTCCACATCTATGTTTGTACTACCTTACAAGGTTTCAAATACATATGATAATTCAGACGATCCTGATGAGCTCTCTGATATGGTTGATCATGATGCCGCAGCTGATGCTAACATTGATGATATAATTTTTCCAATTCCAACCACTCACTCTGGGTTCTTTGTTCTCTTCTGGTGGATCTAGCAGACCCCAGAAACTATCTCATCATGGGATTGGGTATACTGGATTACATAAACTCAATGGGTTCTCAGAGAATTCCTATTCATTCCCTACTAATAATGTCACATCAAAAGGGATGGCTGCACTTGAGGATGCCTGCTCAGTGGTTGATGCTGCAGAGACATTATCTGAACCTGAAAGTTCTTTAAGGCACAGCCCAGATCTTGACAAAAATGCTGTAGGTAGAGGCAAATTGTGCCAAGATGATGCAAATGTTCAATTACAGGAATCTTATATGGATTCCATTGATCACTCACAGGCAAGCAAAGAAGTGGGTTATATGACAAAGACAACTGAGACTCAAGAAACATGTCAGAGGCAGGAAAAATCCGACATAAATTCCCAGTGCATCTCTAGCAGCAGTCCTGAAGTTCCCAAATCAACATCGAAACCTAAGATCCTTCTTGTAGAAGATAACAAGATTAATGTAATGGTGACACAGTCAATGATGAAGCAGTTAGGCCGTAACATAGATGTTGTATATGATGGAGTTGAAGCTGTGCGTGCAGTTCAGTGCCATGTTTATGATCTCATTCTAATGGTAATTTTCTACAATCCTGAAAGTTTTGTTTTATGGTGGTTGCTTTTTACTGACTTGCTAAGCATTCCTTTCTGAGAACACACACAGATACGCACAATCTGGATCAGCATCGTGTTTAAGCTCCCCAAAGGGAGTTTTCAGAGTAAGAACAAATAGTTCAGGGAATATGAAATTTAGTTTTAACATATAAGAGTAATATTTTATTGTGAACTGTGACTATGTGGAGGATTCTTGCATGCCAGTAATGGATGGCTTGAAAGCTACAAGACTGATTCGTTCTTTTGAGGAAACTGGCAATTGGGATGCTGCAGTGTAGGCTGGAATTGAGCAACCCGTGCCTTCTTCAGATACATTACCCAGTGGCCAGGCTTCAATGGCATCTACAAAGCGGGTCCACATCATTGCAGTAAGTACTTTTAACTCTTAATGCCCCTCAGAAATTGGTACTATATAACTTTAATTAATGCAAGAATTCCCTCTTCTTGGCTGTTACATTTTTTTTTAGCATGTTTATAACTATTATAAACCTACACAAGTGGGTTTGTTTGTACTTTATACAGCACTAGTTAAGTCAGGTTAGAACCGTTGTAAAATGCTTTCTTCATTGCGTCTTCCTTAACAATTGGTGTTCAGCTCTTGGAAGCCCCTATTGTTGGGCCCTCCTATGATGATTTTCTAGTTTAAACAATAAGCCAATACGGTGATTAATGATTAGTCCTTTCTGAATTAACCCAAAAAAAAGTCCTTTCTGACTGTCCAAAATGTTTCTATAAATCAGAAACCTAAATCTGAGTATGCTAGTTTTCTGCTCAAAATTAGTACTTAATATAACCTATTGGTTTCTTAGGATTTCTGGCAAATGCATCCGAAGATGTTTTATGGTTTCTGGTTTGACAAACAGTTTAGTTTTTATCAGTGATTGTTTCTTCTTGTCAATCTTCATTGCATATAAGTTTGGGCAGTAGTTTTAATTCACTGATTTGTTATTGTATGCATTTACATTGGCCTAGAGTAGATGTAATAGTAAATAGATAATATATGTTTAATTTAAAATTTTAAAATTTTATATATAATTATAGGTACATATCCACTAACAAAATTAGTTGGTAAAAATGCGGATGGCAGCAAATGCATTGGCAGAGAGTGCAGATGAGTGTTTTGCAAACGGAATGGACTCATTTGTGTCAAAGCCTGTTAATCTTAAAAAATTGAAACAGTGTCTTGAACAATTTTTACCATGACATCTCCTGTAAATTGTGAATGTGTATAAAAGTGACTGCATGTTAGGCAAGTTTTGTAATCAATGTATCATGTTCTTCTCAGCCATTAGCATCTCCTATTAATTGTATCAATCACTGTCTTTTTTTCGTGTCCTGGGAAAATGCAGGTATGAAAAGTCAAGTGGATGTCTTTGAGAGTATAAAGTATTCTTATTGTATTCTCATCGATATTTTTTGCAATTATCAACAAACCTTTTATATTAATAGGAAGAATATGATACAACAAAAATGCCCAAGAATAGAGAAGACCCCAAGCTAAAAAGCAACGGTAGCAAATATAACAACCCCAGCTAGAAAATTCAAAACTGGAATGACTAGAATACCAACATAAATAGACCCCAAACGTAAATGAGATGCAGGCAATAGAACTTAGACAAAGGCAACCCTAGAACAAGGCATAAACAAGAAAACACTAAGAACTCCAACAAAGTTCAGCAAAAAACATGAAGCAGATCATGGGAAAAGGACAGAAAAACCTGGAATGAGAGCAACTGCAGCAGCTGTAGCAAAGAAGAAAAAAGCCAGCAAAACCAAACCCAATCCTTTACAGCCAAGGGTGAGGAGAACAGCAAGAGAGGAATTCCCTGATCAGTTGAAGCACAAGTGGGAGATAACTTAACGCCCCATTCTTGATTTCCTCGTTGATTCACACTCTCTTCCTAGATTTACTCATAGGAAGGTTTTCTCAATCATCCTTGCTTTTCCTTTTGGTATGCATTTCTTTGCAATCTAGAAACTTAGGCTTCTGATATTGGTTTTTTTTTCCTGCTATTAATCTGATATCGGTTATTGAGGAAGAAAGGAAAGGGAAACAGATTCTGTCACCATCTCTAGCTTTGTTACTTCTATTGGAAGAGGGCTTCAATTACATTGAACAAAAAGTGATCCTCCAACATCAAACAACAGAAAAACATAGATTATATTAACATGGGATGGAAATGATACAATGATTGCAAGAGAAAGAAACATCCCCCAACATCAAACAACAGCAACCCATTGACTACAAACAACCCAAAGCAAAGAAACGGGAGCAAAACAAAAAAGCTAGGAAAGCACAGACACGCAACATTACACAAATCAGACCAAGAGCAGGTCAAAACACCCAAAATTCTAACCCAAATCAATACTAATTGTTTGCATGCGCTATCTGAGGAGATATTGGACTCTCTTCATCTGAGCCAGTAAGCACAATAGCTAATTCCCTTTCTTGAGGTGTTTGCATGTTTGGGCTTAGATGGCCATGTTCGGCAGAAAGTGTACCTTGTTCTCCTGGAAAAACAAAGTTGCAATATGTTTGATTTGAAGAGCTTGATGGAGTTGGAGGACAATTAGTATTTGGTAAGGATTCAACTGCATCCATACGACCCAAACCATCGATAGCACTTCTGTCTTGCGACTCACTTTTCTTGAAAGTGTGGGATCTAAGGTCTTTTTTGTCGAAGTGCTTCGCTATCACTGTGACTTTACTTCGTAAAGAAGCCTCGGGATCAAAGTGCATCAAGATATGCCTGTGTTCGTAAGGAACGTAGCAATAAATATGATGAGAGCTAAAAATGAAGCAATTGCAGCAATGAGGAATAGGCCCCAAAAGTTATCGAGACTGAGACTATCTCTGTTGGAAGAAATTGTGGGGTTGGTGTCTACACAACTGGTTTGGTCCCCGAGCCATGCTTTCTCAATTTTTACCATTTTATCACTCTGCGTCACACTTAAGATTGCCCTTGAAACATCAGGTACTAGAGGGGAACCCATTGGGAAGGCCTGAAATTATCGAATACATATATAAGAATCCTTCACTCAAAAAAGAAAAAAAAAAGATTAAAGCAATATATATATAAGAATCCTTGTAGAAAAGTTATGCACAAGAGAGAGAGAGGGAACATACAAAACCAAATCCATCAGTCTTATACGTCGGTCCAACCATGGTATATTTGGAGCAATATTTTGAAAGAAAAAGCCTAATGTAAGGGATTTCGTCAAAAGCAGCAGCAATACCACCATTTGCACTGCCTTTCGATAAAGCTTCATCATATTCTTGTGGAGATTTATACATCCTAAGCTTGGATTCGTCAAAATTCATTTGCATCAAAAGTCCCTGAACAAAAGATCCCTGTTGGTAGCCCACGTACTCCCCACGCCTAATGAGCTCATTTACATCTGTGAATGTCGGTCGGAGATTTTGAACTGTTAACATGGAAGTTAAGCTGGCTGTGTAACTTTGAGTCAGAATGAGCACCACAAAAATCCATATGATCACCACGAACCTAGCCAAGTTACTCACCACTCTCTCTCCTGTGAGCACATATAGTAGAAAAAGATTATTAAGTATATGAATTCCAATGACTTTTGAAAGGGAGGGGCTATTGCCACACGTAAAATACTCTAAGCCCCCTTTACTTTACATTTTTTAAGGTTTTATGAAAAATTTAAAAGGTTTATATGAAAATTAGCCGTTTTTTCTACTAGAAAATATTATTCTGAACAACTTTGTTGAAGAAAGTTTTTCCAAAATCTATCATTTTAGTGGACTTTTTGGCCATTTACAATCTCTATTTCATTTTTCATGAAAAATGGCCAAAAAAGTATACTTAAATAACAGATTTTGAAAAAAATTTCTTCAATAAAGTTGTCTAGAATGATGTTTTTTAATAAACTACAGGATTAGTTTTTGTAGAAACTTTTTATATTTTTCATAAAACCTTAAAAAATGTAAACTAAATGAGGGGCTTAAAGGATTTTATATGGTGACAATAGCCTACCCCTTTTAAAATATAACTTAATTAAGAAATATCTTGAAATTTACTTGCATGGGCATGTTATAGTGGAAAAGTTATGGACTTTCGGTGCAGTCAAGGTTACATGCATGTTGGGGTAAACCATACAAGAATCATCTTTTTCCAAATCGCCATGGAAATTTCATACCTTGGCTTCCATGGAAGATTCTTGACTTAGAAACTTTGCTAGAAAGAGTTCAATTAAGATTGCTAAAAAATTTTCATCACTACTTTGAATATTAATTAAAGAGGTGGAGTGGAAATTACTATGTGCAAAAACCATGGTTGAAAATGAGCACCAAAAGATTGTGCCGACTTGATGTGAAAGAGGACCCCTAAAATCTTCATTTATTCGGTGTTCGAGGAGCCAAATTACAAATCCTATGAAGACAAAGAAACAACCGCTTGTCACCCAGAGGTCCCAAGTCAAAGGCTTCAAGAAAACCCATGCATTCTTCCTGTTGTCGTCTTTGATTGGCACAATCATTGATATGCCAGATTCAGTGTATGGTAGTGTAAAATCCACATAAAAGGACCTGTTTTCTCTAATTGTTGTATCTCCCACCACAACGTCATAGTTCTGTTCATAATAAACAAAAAAATCAAATAAAATAAAAGAAATGATCCATTGTTTTAGTGTAAAAAAAAATAATACAGAACTTCAGATTCCATGAGAAAATCAATACATTTTTTTTTCTCATCACCAAATGTGCCTAAGAGTATATGGGCCTGAGATTTACCTGTAAGGGTTTTCGTGTCACCAAAAAGATTGTATATGATCAAAAAATTTGAACTAACCTGGAGATGAACTTGATAAATCAAATCATCGTAAGTGCCAGGCGTGCCATTAGGCATCGCGAAGGGAATGAAGTCATAAGGAACAGCATACGGTAATTTGCCCATCACAGCTTTGAATATGTCTATGCAGTACCCTGTTACATTCGTAGTGTTAGTGCTAGGATCTCTCACATTTACGAATTCAAAAAAACCTTCCTTCACTGGAACTCCTATTTTCAACTTCTTCCCATTTGTCGGAATGACCCAACCCCTAGGAACAGATGTTGTTTCACCTGGCCATATAATAGGTCCGAGATTGGCCTTGGAAGTAGAGTAGACGCTTGTGTTGGAGAAATTCAATTTTCTTACGATTCCATAGTTTGGTGTCCAAAATCCAATCTCTCTCCCGCCGCCCTTACCATTTACGTTTACTATCTGTAATGCTGATAATTGTAGTTGCCCATCAACGAGACGAAAATCTCTAGTAAGGCCTTCAAATGCAGTATTTGATAATGCTTGCCGTAATTTTGGACCAATTTGAGAGACTCCAAATGTTGCAAGATCTGTTGAATTCTCAGATAGGTTGGTTTTCTGGAAACCAAAGCTTGTAGCACCAACTTCCTCAACTGCCATGGCTAGTGCCAAAGCAGCATCATAAGCCCAAAGTCCAAAAATGCTCAATTTGGCATCGAGAATGGTTGGGTTGTCTTGTTGGAATTTCCTTCCCCATCGGATGCTAAAATCTTCAAGCTCTTTTGTTTTTGGAATGTAATTCTTTACACCCACTACCCCTTGCATTGAATCAATGATGGAAGGATCCATCGAACTCAAGAGATTACCTATCCCACTAGTTACGATCCAAACATAGCCTTCACTCATCATTCCAACCTCTTTTGCTTTTAGAAAAAGGCGAGAGCCGAGCGGGGGAAACATATGCACAATGAAAACTCTAGTTTGCATTGTCATCAACTTGTAAACCTCTTGTCCAATTTGATCATCGGTGGCAGATGGAGGAATGACACTCCGGTAGGGGACACGGGTGTCAATCTCTTGCAACGCATCAATTAGAAAAGGAATCAAACCTTCTCCATACTCGTTGTCCACGTAGATGGGCACGACCTCTCTCCATCCAAAGGCTTTAAGAATTGCACTTACGGCTTTTACTTGGGACGAGTCATTTTGGGCGGCTCGTATAAAATATGGATTCCGAATTGGAGAAAGAGCAGGGCTGGTTGCAGAAAATGATATAATGGGCACCTGAGCTTTGTATCCGAGATCATTTATAAAGCCAGCCTGCGTCGAGAATTCTGGTCCAATGATGGCTGCCACTTCTACATTTTTTATTAAGTCCAGAGCTGTGTTTGACAGAAAAAAGAAAAAAAAAACTGAAAGTATAATTGTTGTTTTTCTTTTCAATAGTGTTCTCAGAAATCAAACAAGGCACAAAGGGTAGCTTATTATTCCAGTTTGGAGAATTATAGTATTTGTTATCAATAAAACATCAATCCATCTTTGAGTGCGGCAAAACAATAGTAGTGGCTGTTTTTGGGAACAATTCCTAAATCAAACTTTTCATCATAACAAACAATATTTTAAATGGGACAATTTTATATACAAACTTAGAAACAGTTTTTTAAGACCTGTTTATGTGATTCACATCCGGATAAATTACACTTACATCATTTATAGTATCTGACAATTACAGATACACCCTTTCTTATTTATAAAATTACACTATCACTCCTGTCAATCTTGTGGTAACGGGGCTAACTACCATTAACAGAGATAGGTAAATAACGTAAATACCCTTATATAACTAACATCCCTCTCTTCTTCCTTTATGTTTCTTCCTCCTGTCTCCTATGCTTTTCTTTTCTTCTTAGCTCCTCTGTAAATTCTTCTCCTCCATTTTTCTCCTTTACTCCCCCACTTCCTAATCCGCATCTCTCATTCCTTTAATCCTATAACCCAACCCCATACGCCATAAAAGCAAGAACGCAGGGGTGTCCCAATCAGGAGGTCACCATCCAACTATCTAGTGCTTGATCACTGCTTTACATTTCTCTCATTCATCTAATCGCTAACAGCAAGCTCAGCCTCCATGTATCCCTTCCAAAGTCTATTAATTTTCTGCAACTACAAGAGCTCTATAATATGGATATATATATACACGGTTATAAGTTATATTAGTACCATGCATTAGGGGTTGTATCTTTACGTTAGTCTAATGTACCTTATATCTCACTAATGCATAATGTACAACTCCCAATGCGAGTAATGATATGAGTAATATCAGCATGTGCTTACCTGATCATCGTCCTATATATATCTATATATATATGTTGTAATTGGGTGTAATCAATTAGTAGTGTGGATAGTGAAAGAGTGAGTGACACATAGAGATGTTATTTTTACATAGGAGAGAAGAGATTTGACCCAAATGAATTTTTTCCCGCTGATGAGATATCCAAGAATTTTTTCATCTTATCATCTTCAACCCATACTTCTTCACATCTCTAAAGATGATCAAATCACAAAGAATACACTCTCTTTGTTTGTTTGTTTGTTTGTTTTTTTTTTTTTTTTTATGAGCAAACCGATATTATTTGAGAGAAAAAGAAGATGGATACAAAAAGACGAGGGGAAGACAACCCCAGGAAGAACACCAAAAAGGACCTCACAAGAAGACCCAAAGAACCCCAAAAACCAAATATATACAACTCATTAGTCAATAATATATACTAGCAGTCGAGCATACGCACTGCATGTGACACACGATACGTGTATGATAGCCATCTTCCCCAAAAAAAAAAAAAAAAAAAAAAAAAAAATATATATATATATATATATATAAAAGAGGGAGAGTAGATAGATCATGGCAAAACTGTTTTTGTGATAGATTGGGAAACGTAAGAATATTATGGAAGAGAGAGGGAAAAATATGGGATGGTAGCAATTTTGTATAACTATTTTAAAGTGGTCAAATTTACTAATTAGTTTGTAAGGAAGATAAAATTTTAGGGGTGTTTTAGTAAATTCAATTACAATCCAACCACAAAGAGAATTATCTTAATGTAATAGTATAGATACATATCTAATATATATATATATATATAAAACAGTGTTCAAAGTTGCCACGCAACCATATTGCATCCTCTTTATTTCTAAGTGTTTTAAAAGTTGTATCTCCAATTTTCGAAAGTGATAATCGTTTAATCATTCTTTAAAAACATAATATTTTTTTCAAAGGTTGCAATTATTTGTTATAATTTAAAAGACATAATCCTTCCAATTGACATTTATATATTGGGATTACAATTTTGGTTCAGGAGTTGGATCAAGAGATTGAAGAGGCTAATGTATTGGCACAAGTAAGATCTTGCTTTTATGCATTTTTTTTTTTTTTTTTGGGTTTTTTTCCTATTAAATATCATTCTCTTCTCTTTCACTCCCTTTCGGTGACTTTTTATTATTTCAATCAAACATCCAAAAATCTTTGATATCTTTATCCTAAACAGTGCAACCATAAATTCGGAATAGAATTTTTTCAAATAGAAGCATATATATTGAATTTAAATTATATTATATTTTTTTGTAATATTTTTTGTAATATTGCATTTTATTTTTTTTACTCATTTTGTCCCGTGCATTGCACGGACTCATTGCTAATGTATATACATAACTTTGTTAAAAACATACCTTATCTCACATCGATAAAATTTCGAGTTAAGTATATCTTCATATACTTATTAGGCACTCCATTGATTCAGTCTCTCCATCCAAAGGCTTGAATAATTGCACTTACGGCTTTTACTTGGGATGAGTCATTTTGGGCGGCTCGTATAAAATATGGAGATCTTTTTGAAGAAAGAGAATCGCTTGTTGCAGAGAATGACATAATAGGCACCTGAGCTTTGTCTCCGAGATCAACAATGAAGTTGGCCTGTGTCGATAATTCTGGCCCTAGCTATAATGGTTTGCCCCACTATATTTTTAATTAAGTTCAGTGCTGCATTTCACAGAAAGAAGGGAAAAAAAATAATTGGAGGTTTAATTTTTATTTTCGTTTCATTTTCTTCTTAGAAATCAAACAAGGCACAAAGGGTAACCTTTTATTTTAGCTGGGAGAATTGTGGGATATTAGGATTTATTATCGATCAACAAAACATCAATTGATCTTGCCACTTTAAACTCCAAGTTTCTTCCATTCCTGATACTGCCGTCGTTTTGTTGTCGTTGTCAATGCGTTTAAGAGTATTCAGATAATTAAAATCTTAAATTGATAAAAATTTAAATTTTGAACTTAGCAGAAAATCATACTCCAACTCGATTTCGATTTCGATTTGGATTTGGTGCATTTGGCTACTTTTATTGTATGGTATAGTAAACATATGATTGATGACATGTGTCAAATAGGAGAAATGGAGGGTTTTTGGGCGTTGGGTGTTAAATGCATTTCTCGAATTTCAGCTCTCTATTTTTCCTCCTTTTCACGTGTCATCGATCCTACGTTTACTACACTATGCACCAATATACTATAAGTTTACAATGTGACTGTTTCACAAGAGTGAAAAGAAATATCGAAACAGTATTTCTAACTTCCCAGCCCATACCCCCATTTTTTTTTTCCCTCGAGCCCCAAAGTATGAGGAAATTAACTAAATAATGGAAAATTGATGTGGTGAATTCTATGTGTTACAAGAAATTAGCGTTTTTAGAATTAATTGTGCTTTCAAGTTTCAAGTGATAAAAACAACAACCATATGAGATGGGATTTTGTTAGGAAAATATTATTTCACTCACTTTTTATCAATCATCTTTTACCACCCATAGGATTGGCCCTGTGTTTTTTTGGGACCCCAAGTGAATTTTTAATATGGGGCCCTCTTTACATATTCACACATAACAAAATTTTATGGAGACTGTTATTACATCCCCTCAATGTTATTTGTACAACCCACTTAATTTAATATTTCAATGTTAAAAGTTTTTATAAAAACTAGTTGTATAGTCCACTAAAAAACATAATTTTGAATAATTTGGGAAAAGAAAGTTTTCTAAAATCTATTGCTAAGGGGACTTTTTAACCAAATGAAACAAAAACTATAAATGACCAAAAACTCCACTTAAACAACAGATTTTGTAAAAACTTTCTTTTACAAAATTGTTTAAAATAATATTTTTTTAGTGGACCACGCAACTAGTTTGCTTAAGAACTTTTTATATTTTTCATAAAAAGTTAATCTGTTTTCAAATTTTATGGGATTGAGGGGTTGCAATAATTGTTCTCAAATTTTATTCTAAGTATCCAACCCCGTAGAAGTTAGTTGAATTTGGAGTTGAATTTGGGTTGGGGTTCTTATTTAATCTAGGCTTAAAAAAAATGTATTTTTTTTTTAACTTGAGTACAAAGGTACTCGATTTGGGGTCCTCATTTTTAATTAAAAATTGAAAGCTCTAAGTGAGATTTGCCGACCTATACTCAATCAGGACCGGTCTTGATCACACGGTAGATAAGTGAAAGTTATCATTGGTAAAAAATATGGGTCAGTAATATCGGTCCACCCAATTGTCTATCTCACTTTGGGGTGGCAAGTTATCCAACCAACTTGCTCAGGTGACCCATTAAAAAAATATAAAATCTATCTATACGATAAAAGGGAGTAAGGCTCCCTTCGCCATTGATTCAATAGTGCATATCCTCTTCTACCCCTTCCCACCCATACCTTCATTCAGCGATCAGAACATCCCCCTCTTGTGGGGCTTTTGCCTCCCTTTCTCTGCTTTTCTTTTCTTATTATCTCTATCTCCTCATTCTCTCGTCACAGTCAATAGCCGTGTGGATGCATTTGGTGCGCACAAACAAAAAGATCTGCGGTGAGGACGACCTTCTCAACATCTCCGCTGGTACTATTTCTTCGATTTGTATAATTTTTCCCCTTCCATTTCTGTTGCTTGTTTTACAGATCTAGGGTTGTCATGGTTTTTATTTTGATTTTTTGATTGTTCTCTCTCACATCTCATTTATCCGAAGCACATAGGAAACAGAGGTAAGGGGGTCATATTTTTTGTGAGTGTTGCAGAGGACGAGAATGGGAATGAAAGGGAGGACAAAAATGGCGAGTCCTCTCTGGCCGGCCGACAGATCTCACTCCAGCCGGTGGTCTTCATCAGGTATGAAATATTTCTCATAGCTGCCTTAGATTTTAGCAAGAATTGTGAATGGGATTTATGGGTTTTGATGGGTGGGTTTCGATAGATGGTTTATGGGTTTTATAAGAGGGAGTTGGGCAGAACATACAACAATGGTGTGTGAAAAGTGAGTCCCTTCCTTCCGTTTGATATTGTCCTCTATAAGTCTTGATTACTCTGTGATAGGCTTTTGATTATATATATATATATATATATATATATATATTTATTGATTTTAGTATGTCAGGTGAGAAGTAGCTAGCGAAAGTGATAGTACCATACAAGTGGAAGGAAGGGGGGGGGGGGGGGGGGGGAAGGGGGGGGAAGCAAACACCAGTGAAGGTGGTGGTTGTAAGATCAACCAGAACAAGATCCTCTCCAAGAAGAACAGGTTAGTTTCTCTTCTCTCTTCTTTTATTCTTTTTTTTTTTTTTTTTTTTTTTGGAAGAAACTCTATATTGTGTCTGTTTGCTGAGAAAATGGGGGCAACTAAGGGCTAAGAAAATCCTCTTTATCTTGTGTTTGTTGGCTGAGAAAAAGTAATGGGAACTGAGAGGGATGGGTCTTCTCTTCTAGGATGTTTGTTTGCTGAGAGTTTTTGACTTTTGTTATATCTCTGTCTTTTTTCTTCTATAGGTGCTTTTGTACCGGGAAGGAAAGAAGTCGGTTCTTCAAAATGAGCTGAAGAAGACTTAAGTCACCATTTATAGTTCTCAAACCCAGAAGAAGTACTGGTCATTAATCTGTTTTCTTTTCCCAATTTTTGCTTTTGTTATAGCTCTATCTCTCTTTGTGTACAGGTGCTTCGAGCTGAGGAATAGCTGGCTGTCATTCTCCTTGGTGTTGTGCTTTCTTCTCGGTGAGCTAAATTGTTGTCTTTTCCCCTGTTTTGAGATATATGTTTGTCTCTTAGAAAAAAAAAATGTGTGTGTATATGTTTGTCCAACACATATACACACATTTTCAAAAAATGTGTGTTTTGAGGTATCTGTTTTGAGATATATGTTTGTCCAAGACAATATATGGCTGATATAACTAATGTGTGTGTATGTGTGAGACTCACAACGTGGAGACAATGTGAAAATGTATGAATTTGGCACTTTTTGAGAGAACTCTGTTGTGGATTACTTTGAACTAGTCAAGCAAAAGGGACTTTATGCGTGGAAAATTTGTTTTCATTGAATTTTATTTCGCACCTATTGCTCAAACTGATTTATATGTGGTTTCTTGTGGGTTATTTATTTATTTATTTTGGATTTGCTGTCAGATTTTGTCACTGTTGACATCTCCATTCAATCAGGTATTAAAATTTTTTTCCCCTAGAATTCTAGAAACATAGTTGATGGGGATTTTTTTGCTTAGTGTTTTTAACTTTTTGCTTCAAACATGGTTAATATTTCAGATATTTGATTGGTACTCTCATATTTTGCTTCTCTCTACATCTTCATTCAGGCAAGTAGCCAATTTTTTTTCCCATACAAACATGGTTGATATTTAGGATATTGACTCGTTGTTTAACTTTTGCTTAGAAACCTGGTTAATATTTGAGATATCTGACGGGCATTTAGGTTTATTTGTTTTGAATTTGCATCTCTGGCTTGAGAGATGGGTTTATTTATTTATTATTATTTAAAATTTTAAGACAAAATGTTGGTTTTTTTTATTTTGGGGGGGTGGGGCTGGAGGTCTGTGAGTTACTCTTGAAAAAGTTTGGTTTTTATACTTGAGAACTTGAGGTTTATTTACTGCTTTTTTAATTTGGTCTTTCCCTTTTTAGGTGAATTTTTTAATGAGTATTAAAACAATGCTTTTTTAATGCAAAAGAAAATATGACGAGGTGCCATTGACAGTCAAACTTGGTTTTGGCAAGTGCAACTATATATCATGGCACGTTGCCATGAATGCCATTATAAGGGGTGTGGAAACAAATTTGTGCCAGAATAACCTAGGAAATAGGGATTTATCGATAGAATATATTTGAAATGCGGACTGAGAATTGGTATAAAAGGTTTGTGAAGAAACGATGGAAACCCAGATTATAATGGGTGGAGTCACTTCACTGGCAAAAAGAGCCAAATAAAAACAAAAAAGGATCATTATTGCGTTAATCCACTAGCAAATTAATACCTTAATAATCAACTTCCACTATTAGAAAAGCAAGAACACACTCAGCTTCCACTTCCCAGTGTTGAGGAGCGATTCAAAAAGCTTTGACACTATGTCAAAAAGCAAATACATTTTTATATTAGAAGGAAATGAAATGATGTGGGCATAGAAATATCTACATCTTTAAATTAATCCCGTAATTTCTGGGATAATAATCTAATGGGATTATGAGAATAAAAGGAAACTAAATGACCTTAATGTTTTTATATGGAGCAACAGCCCAAATTGACCTTAATTTAACTGATGCTTTCTTCTAAACTTCTTTATTTTTGCAGATACACTTTCTCACGCTGCAACACGTGGATTCCAATCATATTTTACATGGCACCAACTCATACAAGATTAAATAGAATGAAAGAAAGTTGAATATTCTATATGGCGAGGTGCAATGTTATTTCTTGATTGTTTTAAGTATTTCAGATTGTGATTTTGTGCCTGATTTAGCCGGATGAACTTTGATTTATTGCGTGCATCGTTTTATATTTCGCATTGTGCTACTTTTATATTTTGCAATAAGTTTCACAGCCTACTTTTCAAGAGCCATTTAAATGGCAAATACCATTAGGGCATGTGCAGAGCACATTTTCCTCCTAGTAATGAACAAAATATTGTAATTTAATTTAATAGCGGTCCGCCTTCGTCTGTCCATCTCACTTTGCTGTGTGGACGTCATTTTTTGTAGGAATAAAAAAACATCAAAGTAAAATAAATTTACTTTCTATTAGTTCTGGCACTTGGCATGCTGTTAGACGTTAGTTGTTTAAAAGTTAAGTTCCACTTAAGTTAATCTTAACTTGAATTTCACTTGATTTTTTGAACTTTGCTTAAAATTTTTTTTTTCAAAATTTCCTATTCCATGTGGGTCTAGTTTTGAGGGTCCTGATGAAGGTTTTAACGTGTAGATTCTAGAATTATAAATTTTATGAAAAAATAGATATGCAGAATATGGATATATATTGCTTAATCCGGTTCAATAATAATTGGATCCGATAAATCAAATAATATATTAGATTATATATTTTATTAATTATTAGTTTATCAAACATTTATGGTTATTCTAATAAAGATTTTATAGTAAAAAAAATTGAAGTTTATTCTCAAATTAAAAATATATTTATTATGATTATAAAAATTTCAATTTTTCTTAATTATAAATTTTGAAAGGTTATTGGATCGATCATTTGAAACTAACAGATTCAGATATATATGGATTTGTATGTTATAAATCAATCGGATTATCGGATTGGAGTTAGTTATTTCTTAACGGATCAGATTCAAATATGCTCATAATCCGGTCCGAATCTGATCCATACGTTGATAGGTCTACTTGGTAGAGATATCACCTAGAATTTAATTAGGGCAAGATTCATAGAAATTTGAGAGGGCCATTGATACGCAACTCAACCCTTCCTTTCCAACCATTGTTTCAAGGTCAAGAACCACTTCCACATTCACGGGGATTGTTGTGTTCTGTGCCCTGACCATTTCCGTGAAGAAGAAACTTGGGGAGAGAAAAAAGAGGAGAGAGAAAAAGAATTGGGTTGCGTTCTTCATCTCAGAAGTGTGAACCTCTCAGGAAGCTTTGAAGTTCGTGGTGTTAAACAGAAGATCCCCTATTTATAGGATTACAAGATTTAGAAACTAAGAATAAGAATAAAGAAACCCAAGAATTGTTTTCAGGTAAATTTCCTAGCAGGAGTGGCAATGATTGCGAGAGAGAAGAAGAAGAAGAAGAAGAAGAAGAAGACTTGGTCTCATGGTTTTCTTGTAAACATCGAAATTTATGTCAAGTCCTTTTTATTTATTTATTTATTTTTTAACAATCGATCTAACCTATCTCTCTACCTCTAACCTCCCTTAATATCAATAAATAGGTATCAATACTTCTTCATGAGTACCGAGATTATTCACTAAACAGGTGATGCAAATGCCACTAGGTTACTATGTATAAAAATTAACCAATTATTTGCTACTATGTAAGTTCTAAACCTAAACAATAGATATTACTCCTTTTGTCCCACAAAGATAGGCCAAGTTTGACAAAACATGCAATTTAAAAAAAATCAATTAATACATCGACTAAACTTTTTTTTCTAAAATTACCCTTCCTTACTACAACTCTACAAGATATAAAAAAGTAATTCTTGATAGAACAAGAGATATTATAGGAAGGTTAAGCAAATTTTTGGTTTGACTTTTTAAAGACAAACATTTTGGAACAAAAAAAGAAAAGAAAAGAAAAAAGTAGCAAAAATGTAGCTTGGGTATTTATGAAAAAAATTAAGCATAACTTCACTCAATTTGTAGTTTATTTTGTAAAGTAAGGGGTTGCAAACTTGCAGTACGTGTAATTTCAGAAACCAGAGGATGTCTATCCATAATTGTCAGGTGTAAATGTAATATACCTTTTATATTTTGTGAAACCCACTGTTAGGTTAGATTCTTCCCATACACATGATGCTTGCCAAATATCAAATTGTAGGAAATTAAGAGATGCTTCATTCATGAATGTGAGGTTTTTTATTAGTTAAAAATGTGAATATATGGATTAGATGGCTATGAGTATTTTATCAATGTGATATTTGGCATATATAGTCTACATGCATGAGAAAGCATCTAATCCAACCGTTTCATAAAATATAAGTCACAAAATAAGTTATTGAAAATCGGGTCGAAATTTAGGTATAAAATTGTGTCTTCGATCTTAACCTATTATCAATAAACCCTTCCTATATATTACCTTTTTATGCAACCACATGGTGTTTTCTTTGATTTTAAAAGTATCTTTATTATTATAATAATTTAATCTTTTTTAAATAGAAATAATTTTATATTAGGACATCTAAATCAACGTAACTTCTAATAGTTAAGAGACTTAAACCAAATTCATAATCTAAACTCATAAATACTCTATTAAATTATATTTTCTTAATTAAACTTCCTCATCTATGTAACCTATATGTTTATTAGGATTTTCGCTAAAAAATTTATAAGATTGTTATTTTATAATTTATTTTCTACTATTCAAAATCATAATATTTTTATAAAATTATGCATTTGCACAGGTCTCATGCTAGTTATATAGTAAGATTTTGTGGTAAAGGGAAAGAAAAATAATCTATATAATTTTTTTAATTGGCCACCCCAACTAAGGGCAAAACCAGGAGTTATCTTCAATGGGGACACCGTGTTGTGATTCTGTGAAGTGGGAACTAAAAGCTCTCAAGTCTCCTTTCTGTTCTTTGGGCAAATTATCTTTTGGTAATCACTTCCCAATGTAATACCAAAAAAAGAATATTACCTGTCAATTTATTAAAAATTGACTGTATATATGTTTCAAAATGATTACTAATTTAATTTTTTGGCATTATATTGGGAAGTAGTTACTAAAAGATAATTTTGTAAAATATATATATATATATATATATATATATATACACACATTTATTTAAGGCAGTGGGGGCACGTGCCCCCAAAGGCCCCCACGTGCCTCCTCCCATGACCCCAACCCTTAATTTCTAGCTCCCTCTGTCTACAAAGTTGTCGCTAACTGCTAATAATTATGCATCTTATGTTAACTCTTTTAAAAACTAAGACATACGCAGAATATATATATACAAATATAAATTCATCTATGTATAAAATGAGAGACAGAGAGAGAGCACTTACAAAGTTCTATAATTAGTTATATATAGTTTGGCAAATGCTTTGAATAGAATAATCAAAAAAATTCAAGAACAACACAAAACATGTGGTACAGTTTTTAATCTCATTATATTAGTTAGTGCTGCAGCAACATGAATCATAAACACCAATATATGTGCATGATCCTTGGAGAGAGAGAGAGAGAGAGAGAGAGAGAGAGAGAGAGAGAGAGTACCCGCTGCAGCTGCACCAACAACATTTTGCTTGGAGTCCCTGGTATTTAAGACAAGCCTAGTTTTGTAGTGCCCATGAGAGTCATAGAAATCTGAGAGGGCCATTGATATGCAGTTCAACCCTGTTTTTCCAACCTCTGTATCAAAGTCAAGAACGACTCCGACTTTCACTGGGATTGTTGAGTTCTGTGCCATGACCATTTCTGTGAAGAAAAGCCTTGGAGAGAGAAAGAAGAGGAGAAAGAAAAATAATTGTGCAAAGTTCTTCATCTTTAAGTTTGAACCTGTAAGAAGCTTTGAAGTTCATGATGTAAATTTATAAGATTATAAGATTTGCATATTAAGAAAAAGAATCCCAGACGTAGTTGTCAGCACCCGTTGAGGACTCTAAATGGGGTATCTTTAATATTTAATATATTAGTATAAATAATATCAATTTACTTTCTCTATGGTTAAAAAAATTATTATTATTTTTTTTGTAAGAGGAAGTCCTTCAGGGTCCATAGAATTGAAGACCCCTTAAGTGCCTGTTTGGATGAGATTCTGGGAGGCCCAAAATCTTTTCTGATGGCCCATAATCACTTTTAAGAGTGTTTGGATAAAAAAATGAGAAAAGTGATTGTAAGCCCAAAAGAGATTTTGAGGCCAATTTACTCAAGCTCCCTCTCTCCTGATTTTGATTCAGCTTCTGATTCTACTTCTGATTCTATTATGAAGCTATCCCAAACAAGCACTAACTCATATGAACAAGGTAAGTTTAATGCTCATGAGAGCTATGAAACCTTATGTTGATGGCCCAAGGCATTTAGTAAGAGTTGAACTCAAAATCTCCGCTTCTTGAGACGAGATCCTTTACTAACTGAACTATCCTTAAGATTATATTTCAAATCCATTCTTAGCATGTTTATACATGCATATATTATTATTTAAGTTTTTGTATTCAATTTTTGTTAGCATATATGCCCTCTTAAATAGATAACAGGGCTAATTTACCAATTCTTTCTTTCTTTTCTTTTTTTTCTTTTTTTCTTTTTTTCTTTTTCTTTTTTTTTTTTTTTTTTTTTTTTTTTTTTCTTCTGGTGACATAATCGATTGTAGGTAAGATTTTGTTAACTTTAGTTTTGAGAAGTTTCTTCAAGAAAAAACAACTTTAATGAGTATTGTCAATAATATTCTATAAACAATTGCGTGTATTTAGGAAAGAATTTAATCTTTGTAAATAATTTGGTACTTCAATTTAAATGTTTGCTTCTATTTGTAAAACTTTTTTAAAGACTTTTATGGCCGTCCAAGTACTTGCCTTCTTTTCCTAATGCCTTGTGTGGTTAAGAAGGTTGAGGCCGCCTTTTCATGTAGGGCTTATATGAGGATCGTAAAGGTCTTAGGCTGTGTTTGTTACGATGGAATGGAATGAGAGTGAAAATAGAACGAGAATAGTCATTTCATACCAATGTTTGTTTAGGGATGGGAATGAAATAGAAAAGAATAGGTGGGACTTACTTTTATTGATTTTTATTTCTTAAAAGGTGAGAATGCCCATTCCTCTTAGTTTAGAAAGGCATGATTATTCTTTCAAATGAGAGAATAGACCCCCACAAAAGAATGGCCATTCCACTCTTTTAGGTTACCAAACACTCACTTTTTTGGGGGTAATGGAATCGCCATTCCATTCCCTTCTTCATTCCCTTATAACAAACAGTCTTAGGGCTTGTTTGTTTGGTAAGAATCCAGTAAGTGGAATGGAATGTGATTTCAATGGTAAGACACTGTGATGAGAGAGAGAGAAAAGGAAAAGACATATGAGAGGTGAAATTATAAACTTCTTGAGAACATCAATCCCATTACCACGACTTGGGTAGTAATGAGATTGGAGTTCTTAAGAGGCTTATGATTTCAACTCTCTCTTACCTCTTCTCCATTTTTCTCTCTCATTATGGAGGCTCACTTAAATTCTCTTTTCTTGAAAATTAAAGCGACATGAGAACTCAAAAATCATGTGTTCCCTCTTGTTCCATCTCCCTTATGGTTTGCATCCCTAGGGATAGAGTAAGTTAGGAAATTAAGGAGAGGATTCTGGCCAATTCTTTTCATATTTTGTTTGGGTGCCCAAGCGATAGAAGAATTCCAAGGGTTATATTTGCTTTCATGGCAATAGCTTTTGCACAAGAGTGATTCTTTAATATAAAACGAAAGACTAGACCCTTGCCAAGTGCAACATTGAAAGTATGAATATTTTGCAAAGTTAGGAAAGGAGAGGATTCTAGCCAATTGTTTTCATATTTTGTTCGGGTGCCCAAGCGATAGAAGAATTCCAAGGCTTATATTTGCTTTCATGGCAATACCTTTTGCACAGAGTGATTCTTTAATATAAAACGAAAGACTAGACCCTTGCCAAGTGCAACATTGAAAGTGAATATTTTGCAAAGTTAGGAAAGGAGAGGATTCTAGCCAACTCATTTCATATTTTGTTTGGGTGCCCAAGCGATAGAAGAATTCCAAGGGTTATATTTGTTTTCATGGCATGCAATACCTTTTGCACAAAAGTGATTCTTTAATATAAAACGAAAGACTAGACCCTTGCCAAGTGCAACATTGAAAGTATGAATATTTTACAACTTTTAGCTTGTTAAAGTATGAGTATTTAAAGGATAGATTTTAAGAAAATTTTTTTTTATGTAAAATTGTTTAAAATAATATTTTCTTCACGTTCATTTTTTTTATAAAAAACTTTTATTTTTCATATAAAACCTTAAAAAACTAAACAAGTGGAGGAGAGTTATAAAATTGAGTGAGAGACTCATAAATATATAAAAAAAACAAAAGGCGAGTTTGGTGAATGACAGGTTCCCAGGAAACTTCCTGGGTAGAGACTAAATTGCACAAAGAGCTGAGTTCTTGCTTTATTTAAGCCAAAAACACTAATTTTCTTCCACATCTACTTAAAATAATCATGGATGAACTGACCATCTTGCCTTTCTTCAAGGAAAAAGACAGTCACCTCTTTCCCCTTTTCTCTCTCTCCCCCTACTCACGCCTCTGCCATGATAGGGAGAGGCAATCATGTTCTTAATAATAATAGTAATTGGGTTCACCTGCTCATCACTGTCTCAATTTCCATATTCGTCTTCGGCACCCATCTGACCATCTCCATCTCAAGCCCTGGCCGAATTAATAATAATAGTAATAAACAAAATAAAAGAAGAAAAATTCGAAACCAGTTGCACCCATCTCAAACGGTACTGAGTTGAGAACATCTCAAACACCATATTATAATACTTCATGTTCTTAGGGGCGGATATAGTAGGGGTGCATGTGTGCGCACGTGCAATCATTTAATTCTCAATATTTAAAAAATATATATATATGGATATGTAATTTTGATTAAATTTACTAAGTACCCCAATCCCATTGAGAAAAAATGGTTAATATTGATCAAATTTGGTTAAATTTTTATTAATTTTGTTTAAATTTATTGAGGTACACAATAGTGCATATGTGCACACGTGCTACTGCTTATATACAACCATTGAGAAAAAAATCCTGGATTTGCTCTTGCATGTTCTAACACTTCTCTTTATTCAATTTGGATTGGGAATCTCAATATGAGAGATTAGTTTACTTAGAGTGGGTTAGATAACCTATCAACATACACAATTTTTTTTATACAAATTCTTACACAAATTTTTAGATAACCTATTTACAATTCATATTTTGCGAAACCCACCTTTGGATTAGATAATCTTCCCACATAGGTCATGCATGCAAAAAATAAAGTTGATTTGAGACTTGTAGCCATTTGATCCAAAAACTTATCTTTTTACTCACTAAAAATCTCACATTTATGGATGAAACGGCTTTTAATCTCAGATCAATTTGATTTTTCGCATGCATGACTTATGTGAGAAGATTATCTAATCTAACGGTGGGTTTCACAAAATATGAATTGGAGATAGGTTATCTAAAAACTAATGTAAAAAATTGTGTATGTTGATCCTAACCCTCTCTCTCTCTCTCTCTCTCTCTCTCTCTCTCTCTCTCTCTCTCTCTCTCTATATATATATATATATATATATATATCCCACCTTTCAAACATCATGATGGCATTAATGGGGTTAGTGAAATTTTTTCCAATTAGATTTACAATTCAACTTCTGCATCAATATACAATATTACAATGCCATATCTATTTCAATACAAAAATATACTGCATATGATACACCATTATTGTTATATAAGCAATGGGAAAATCAATCTCAATTGTCATTTTTAAAAAAATTTATTTATTTATAAATATCAAGATATTCCAGATGCTTTGCACTCGACTAATCCCTTTAGGCACATGCAATCCCCTGTTCCACATGCATCGAGCAATTACAACATAAAGTACATGGGAGTGACCTTGTAGTAATTAATAATGTTTGCTGAAGTTTTGGACCATTTTGAGAGACTCCAAAAGTTTCAAGATCTGTTGAATTCCTAGATATGTTCATCTTTTGGAAACCAAAGTTTGTAGCATTGTCTCAACTGCCATGGCTAGTGCCAAAGCAGCATCATAAGCCCAAAGTCCATATATGTTCAATTTCGCATCAAGAATTGTTGGATTGTCTTGTTGGAATTTCCTTTTCCATTGAATGCTAAAATCTTTGAGCTCTTTTGTTTTTGGAATGTAATTCTCTACACCTAATACCCCTTGCATTGAATCAATGACCGAAGGATCCATAGAACTCAAGAGATCACCTATCCCACCAGTTATAATCCAAACATATCCTTCACTTATCATTCCAACCTCTTTTGCTTTTAGAAAAAGCCGAGAGCCAAGAGCCGCGCGGTAACATGTGCACAATAAAAACTCTAGTTTGCATTGTCATCAACTTGTAAAGCTCCTGAACAATTTGATCATCGGTGGCAGATGGAGGAATGACACTCCGGTAGGGCACACGAGTGTCAATCTCTTGCAATGCATCGGTAAGAAAAGGTATAACTCCTTCTCCATACTCGTTGTCAACGTAGATGGGCATGGCTTCTCTCCATCCAAAGGCTTGAATAATTGCACTTATGGCTTTTACTTGAGACGAGTCATTTTGGCAAGCCCGTATAAAATAAGGATTATGAATTGGAGAAAGAGAAGCACTTGTCGCAGAAAATGATATAATGGGCACATGAGAACTTGTCGCAGTAATTTTTATTTTTATTTTTTATGAACTTACCCATCTATGCAAGTTGGTGAACCTTCAAGCTTTTGAATACTTCCGTTTAAAAGCTGTCAGTCAGTCATTCTTATAATATATAAGATTCAATTTGTTGATATATTCACATTGCCTCTTTTCTCTTTGGTTTAAAAATGTTATCTTCCGACATAAAACGGTTTTTATGTTTCTAATTTTTGTAACAGGTAAGAAAAAGAGAAAAAATGGCAAAGCTTCGAGAGAAGATAGCCGTACAAAAGGCCAAGGAAACTGAACTGAACAAAACAATTCATATAACAGGTTTTTTCCCCACCCTTAAATCTGGGTAGTTATGAATCTAAGTTCTATTGGCTTCAAGAGCAGTAAAGTTTATTCAGTTTAGCTTTTTGTTCTTCTTGTAGAGGAAACAATGCGAGCAAAACAAATGCTGGCAACTATGTCTCATGAGATAAGATCTCCTCTGTCTCGGGTTGTTAGCATGGCTGAGATTCTTTCCACCACAACACTCGATAGGGAGCAACGACAACTGTTGGATGTCATGTCATGCTATCTTCAGGAGATTTGGTCCTTCAACTTATTAATGACATCCTTGACCTTTCCAAGGTCGAGTCAGGTTCGAAATTCATCCCTTTACTAATGGATTTCTAGTGCTGCTTTTGTTTGTTTGAACTCAGTTTCTTCATCCTTGCCACTTAATTTCTGTTTTTGATGGTGATGTTGGTGATAAAATCATTTCAAATATCACTGTCTAATTGGAATTTCCTTGTTCTCCTTGCGTTTGACCATGATCATTATTAAAAATATTCATACTGGTTTTCCCCTCTTTTTTTAAGGAGTTATGAAGTTGGAAGCTACAAAATTCAGGCCTAGAGAGGTGGTAAAGCATGTACTCCAGACTGCTGCAGCATCATTACAAAAAATATTGACATTGGAAGGACATGTAGCAGATGATGTTCCTATTGAGGTGAGACCTTTATTACGTATTTTGACCAGACTATGCATTGAAATTTATATGTTTTGGACATAGTACATGTTTAGCTGCACCTGGCATGCAGCATTCCTCATGATTTATTCCTTCTTCTTTTACATATTATGGAGTATTATTTTTGGTATTTAAGTCCTATCAATAGTTGTGAAATGTAGGTTAGTACTTGTATATTATGCAAGAAGATATCATAAACTAATGACCCAGTGGTCTAATGGCATGGGGTTCAACGCTTCAAGACTTCTCTATTGGAGAGGTAATTATTTTTGCCTGAAGTGGTCTCTCAAGATTGTAATAGTAGCATTAGACAAGGTTCTTTAGCCCATCTTCTCTCAGCCATGCTGGTTGAGTATTTCTTAAACGTCTTAGTATCTAGCATTGACAACCTCTAAGTGAACCAACCCCGACAAAAAAAAAAAAAAAAAAAAAAAGAAGGAAAAAAAAAGAAAAAAGAGTTCCTTATGTTATGCATTGGCCAAAATTCAAGTTTATGTTAGGGTGGCCCAAACTCGGCCCGAACCTCAATTGACACGGATGATTGAGTTAAAGCTGAGGAAAATTGAAATTTTATTTGCATTCTTACTTATTTTAATTTTTCAAGGTTTTTAAAAAATTTTTAAAAGTTTTTATGAATTAATTAATTAAAGATTTTATAAATTAATTTAAAATAAAATTTAAAAAAGGAGTGGGGGGGGGGGGGGGGGGAATAACTGCCCCCAATGAATTAATTGCCTTGGGCCGAGCTCGGTAAGGATAGATGTTCCTTGGGCTGAGCTCACAAGAGAGGTTCAGTTCAGGGAACGGCTATTGCCTGAAGTGGTCTCTCAAGATTGTAATAGTAGCATTAGACAAGGTTCTTTAGCCCATCTTCTCTTAGCCATGTTGGTTGAGTATTTCTCAAACGTCTTAGTATCTAGTATTGACAACCTCTAAGTGAACCAATCCGGACAAAAAAAAAAAAAAAAAAAAAAAAAAAGAAGGAAAAAAAAGAAAAAAGAGTTCCTTATGTTATGCATTGGCCAAAATTCAAGTTTATGTTAGGGTGGCCTAAACTCGGCCCGAACCTCAACTGACACGGACGATTGAGTTAAAGCTGAGGAAAATTTAAATTCTATTTGCATTCTTACTTATTTTAATTTTTTAAGGTTTTTAAAAAAATTTTAAAAGTTTTTATGAATTAATTAATTAAAGTTAATTTAAAATAAAATTTAAAAAAGGAGTGCCGAGGGGGGGGGGGGGAATAACTACCCCCAATGAATTAATTGCCTTGGGCCGAGCTCGGTAAGGATAGATGTTCCTTGGGCTGAGCTCACAAGAGAGGTTCAGTTGAGGGAACGGCTATTGCAACCCCCCAATCTGATAAGTTCCCCCGCCCCCCCTCCTCTTATTTCCCAACCCCCAAATTTACACACTCACCCCTCTCAAAGACTAAAATACCCCTCACTCACCCACCCCACACCCCCATAGCAGTCCGGCGAGAAGAAGAAGAAGAGACGGCGACGGCGACGACCACGGGCGACGGCCCTTCTTCCTCTTCTCTTTTCTTTCTTTCTTTCTTTCCTTTTTTTTTTCTTTGGCTCTGCTGGTCAAATCTGTGTGTGAAAGGCAAGGGAGGTTTTTTTTTTCAAAACCTCCATTTTTCCCGGCGACGGGAGGGAAGAGAAAGAAAAGGCCGACGGGAGGGAAGAGGAGAAGAAAAGTGATAAGACCAAGAAGAAGATTACAAGAGAATTAAGCAAATTCCCGCATCAAGGGGGAAACCTTCTCAATAACTTTGATAATACCAAATCGGATGATGGACTCCTTCCACACATTAGCCTTTTACAAATTACAAGGCAACTCACATTCCTAGATTACAGCCTCTAATAGCTATCAGACAACTCATACTCCTAAATCATAGCCATTGACCCAATAAAGACTCCCTAACTTACTGACTCCTCCATTGACCACAATTGGTAACGGATTACAATTTATTATACTTACCTAATTTATTGGCAGCAATCTTGTATTCAGTCAATCCCCTGTTTGTTGCACATATCAATCCTTCCCGCTTCAGATAAGCCTTGTCCTCAAGGCTTAAAGTCAGGATACTTCTTTTGGAATTCAAACCAAGTCTTCCATGTTGCATCTTCTGGATATGAATTGGACCAATGAACCAGTACTTGTGTCACTGCCCGATTCTTTTTGTTGACAATCCTGCGGTCCAAAATAGCTAGCGGCTCAAACTTAAGTCTTCCTTCTTCATCTGTAGGTGGTAATGCAGCCTGCAACACAGTCCTATCACCGACCTTCTTCTTCAAGCAAGATACATGAAACACTGGATGGATTTGTGAACCTTCAGGAAGTTGCAATTTATATGCCACCTTACCAACCCGTTTTATGACCCGAAAAGGACCAAAAAGCGTGGGGATAATTTCTTACTGCTTTTTAATGCCACTAAACTTTGCCGAAAAGGTTGTAGACGTAAGTATACAAGATCACCTTCTTGGAATTCAAGATCAATCCTCTTAGCATCAGCGACTTGCTTCATTCTGTGTTGGGCTTGATGAAGATTTTCTTTCAAGAGGCGCATCAGTGCATCAAGACTTTTTAAGCTTTGATCAATGGCTGCCACATTAGATTCACCTGGCACATATGAAGTATAAGTTGGGGGAGGTATACCATATATTCCTTCAAATGGTGTGATCTTTGTGGAAGAATGGAAAGAAGTATTGAACCACCACTCTGCCAGAGGAAGCCACTTGACCCATTCTTTTGGGCGATCTCCTGTTATACAACGAAGATATTGCTCTAAACAGCGATTTACCACCTCGGTCTGACCATCTGTTTGTGGGTGATATGCCAAACTCATTTGCAACTTTGTACCTTGAATAGAGAATAACCCTTGCCAGAAATTACTAGTAAATATTTTGTCACGGTCACTTACAATAGAGCTAGGCAGACCATGTAATTTGTACACATGATCCATGAAAGTTTGTGCAACATCTATAGCAGTGTATGGATGACCCAACGCCATAAAATGAGCATATTTAGTGAGGCGATCCACTACTACAAAAATCACTTCTTTACCATGAGATTGAGGGAGACCCTCCACAAATTCCATGGAGATATCACTCCATGGTCGAATTGGAATTGGGAGAGGTTGTAATAAGCCTGCGCTAGCCACATTTCTTGTTTTATTCCTTTGGCAAGTGTCACATTCAGCCACATATGTACATACATCGTTGCGCACCCCTTTCCAATAGAAATTGCGTTTAACCCAATGAAGAGTCTTGTGAATTCCCGAATGACCCCCATTAGGACCATCATGAGCTTCATAAAGAACACGGGTTTTAAGGGCTGAATTTTTTCCCAACCACAATCTATCTTTGAACCGCAATTGCTCATGCTCCCAAGTAAAACCCAAATGACTCTCGGGCTTAGTCTTTAGCTCCTGTATCAATTGCTGGATCTTTGGGTCTGTGGCCCACTCTTGTTGTAACTCATCCATCCATTGTGCTACTGGCATCGAAAGAGCCATCACATGCATGCTTTCAAATTGCCGAGATAATCCATCTGCCACCTTGTTTTCTTTACCAAAACGATACGAGATTTCAAAATTAAATCCCATCAGCTTGGTGAGCCATTTGTGTTGCATTGGCGTAGTAATCCGTTGCTCCAATAAGAACTTGAGGCTGAAATGGTCCGTCTTAATTTTAAAATGATGCCCCAATAGATAATATCTCCATTTAAGCACTGCAAATACCACTACCAACATTTCCCTTTTATACGTAGAGAGGCCTAGATTCTTTGGGGACAAGGCTTTGCTAACAAAAGCAATAGGCCTTCCCTCTTGCATTAACACCGCACCTAACCCAATCCCCGAGGCATCGCATTCAACCACAAAGATTTTGTCAAAGTTGGGCATTGCAAGGACTGGTGTCGTACTCATGGCAACCTTGAGCAAATTAAAGGCTTCGTCAGCTTCTTGGGTCCAATGGAAATTATCTTTTTTGAGCATAGCTGTTAGAGGATGGCTAATCTTCCCATAGTCACGAACAAATCGACGGTAGTAGCTTGTTAAGCCCAAAAATCCTCTCAGAGCCTTAATGGAAGTGGGCTTAGGCCAATTCTGCATGCTTGAAATTTTGGCAGGATCCGCAGCCACTCCTTGGCAGGAGATAAGATGACCAAGGTACTCCAATTCTATGCGTCCAAAGAGGCACTTGGAGCGCTTCGCATACAATTGGTGTGCTTGTAATAGGCCTAAGGCAACCTGTAAATGGTAGAGATGCTCTTCCCAACTGCGACTGTATATCAAAATATCATCAAAAAACACAAGCACGAATTTACGAAGTTGGGATTTGAATAACTCATTTATAAGGCTTTGGAATGTAGATGGAGCATTGGTTAGCCCAAAAGGCATAACCAAAAACTCGTAGTGGCCTTCATGTGTTCGGAACGCAGTCTTGTGCACGTCATCAGGGTGCACCCTTATTTGGTGATACCCAGCTCTAAGATCTAACTTGGAGAAGAACTGTGCCCCATCAAGCTCATCTAGTAGATCATCTATAACAGGAATGGGAAACTTATCCTTGATAGTCTCTCGATTAAGTGCACGGTAGTCAACACACATCCGCCACGTGTTGTCCTTCTTCTTTACTAACAAAACAGGAGAGAAAAATGGACTCACACTTGGTTGGATGCTTCCTGCTGCTAGTAATTCCCCCACAATCTTTTCTATCTCATTTTTTTGAACATAAGGATAACGATATGGTCGAACGTTGGTAGGTGAGCTACCTGGTTTTAGTGGTATTCGATGGTCCTGTGGCCTGCTAGGTGGTAACCCGTGTGGTTCCGCAAAAACAGCATTAAATTGGTTCAATAATGCTTGAAAATCGTTTTTAATTTTGGTGCTGTCCTCTGCCTGAGTCGTGTAGAGAATAGGCGCGTTGCTACTGAAATCAACCTGTTTAAAATCACGCAGACATTGCATTGAAAATAATTGGGCCACAGCCGCATGGGCTGATTGCTTTAAGGTCTTACTCATTTCATCGGCACTAATCAATTTAACAGGTCCAATTGTGGCCCCTCGTAGGACATGGCGGCACCCATTTGTTGTAAATTCCATACGAAGGTTTCGGAAGTCCCATACAATGGATCCAAGATTTGCTAGCCATTGCACTCCCAGTACCATATCACAGCCTCCTAGAGGAAGTAGGCGCATGTCTGTCTTGAAAATGGTGCCCTGCATAAACCATTGTAATCGTCGGCAAACGGCTGAGCTGACTATTTTGGTTCCATTTGCTACAGCAACAGGGAGAGGATTGGTCTGGTTAATCGTACATCCAGTCCTTTTCGCAACCACTGGGTCGAGGAAATTGTGGGTACTGCCTGAGTCAATAAGAATGGTAATTGGATTCCGTTTGATAAAACCTCTTACCCGCATGGTATGGTAACAAGTTGATCCAGCCAAGGCATGAACCGAGATAACTGGTTCTTCAGGTGTAGCGTGATCTGCTTCAGGTTCGCTTCTTTCCACCATTTCCATGACCTCTTCTTCATCCTCAGCTTCTAAAAGGAAGAGTTGTCGTTTCTTGCAGCGATGACCCAGCACATATCGTTCGTCGCAATAGTAGCATAGTCCTTTGGCCCTTCTGTCATCCATTTCAGACTGGGATATTTTTTTTATGGGTGGTATATTGGCTGGTGTTGCTGATTTGTTAACAATAAAAAAGGTACCTTGTTTAGACATTGCGCGAGCCTTACGAAAAACAGCTTCCATGGTCTTTTCCTGTAAACGAGCCAACCCAATAGCTTGGGTTAAAGTAGTCGGTTCAAACAGTCTAACCCCATTTCGTATCTCTGCTTGCAAACCACTTATAAAGCAACTCACAAAAAATTCTTCTGGCAAATTTTTGGTGCAGCCCATGAGAGTCTCGAATTGATCTTGATACGTTTGCACTGAACTTAGTTGCTTGAGTTTGGTAAGTTGACCCACCGCATCATCAAATTTACCCGGTCCAAATCGCGTCTCTACATCTTTGGTGAATGTCCTCCAGTTTACATGAGTTTTCGAGGCTTCATAGCTTTGAAACCATTCCAATGCCTTCCCTTCCAGATGGATGGAAGCAATGTAGACTTTATCCTCCTCTGCAATGTTGTTGAAACTAAAGAACCGATTGCACCGATAAATCCAGCCTGTCGGGTTGTCGCCATTAAAATAAGGGAAATTGAGTTTAGCGTATTTTGTATGGACCGAATCTTTGCTGGAGTGCTGCCTCGGTCCGGTATGGCTGGAGGTATCTCCACGTTCTCCATCACCCAATTGGCTAGCGAGCTGATCGTATTTGAGGTTCATTGCCGAGACAAGCTATGATAATTCCTTCAAAGCCGCAGCCTGTTTGTCTGAGCTTTCTCTCAGATGTTTGATTGTCTCGTCCATGCGCTTAGCTTCTTGTGATCTAGTCCCTTCCGCCATGATCGTTTGATAACAGGGCAGGAACGTTACTCTAATACCAATTGATAAGACCAAGAAGAAGATTATAAGAGAATTAAGCAAATTCCCGTATCAAGGGGGAAACCTTCTCAGTAACTTTGATAATACCAAATCGGATGATGGACTCCTTCCACACATTAGCCTTCTATAGATTACAAGGCAACTCACATTCCTAGATTACAGCCTCTAATAGCTATCAGACAACTCATACTCCTAAATCATAGCTATTGACCCAATAAAGACTCCCTAACTTACTGACTCCTCCATTGACCATAATTGGTAACGGATTACAATTTATTATACTTACCTAATTTATTGGTAGCAATCTTGCATTCAGTCAATCCCCTGTTTGTTGCACATATCAAAAGGAAAACAAAAGGAAAGAAAAAAAAAAAAAGAGAAGAAGAGGGCCGCCGACGGGAGGGAGGGCCGGCGAGCCAAAACCTCCATTTTTTCCGGCGACGGGAGGGAAGAGAAAGAAAAGGAAAGAAACGCAGCGGGAGGGAAAAGGAGAAGAAAAGGAAAAGAAAAGGAAAGAAAAAAAAAGAAGAAGAGAAGAAGAGGGGTGCGGGAGAGGGCGCCATCGCCGGTGGGGTGGGTGCCGGAGATAGTCGCCGGTGGGAGAGGGGTGCAGGAGAAGGGATGGGTGGGGGTGCCCTTTTTGGTAATTTTGTATAATAATTTTTCTAATTAAAAAAATGGGGGGCAACTTATTAGATTGGGGGGTTGCAATGGGTTAGGTTTGAACGTCGCCGTCGCCGTCGCCGAAACCCTAACCCTACGTCGGCATGGAGAGGAGGAGGAGGGGGTTTGATCATCATCCATTGTTCGCCGAAACCCTAACCCTACGAGCAACTTTTTTTCTTTCAAAATTGTTTAAAACCCTAATTCTCCGTTTAACCTTTTGAGTGTTCCATTTAACTTCTGTGATTTCTTCAAATTTTTAACATTATGGTTCGATTTCAGGTCATTGGAGATGTCTTAAGGATTCGACAAATTCTCACTAACTTGATCAGGTACTGATTTCTCCTTTGAGGATTCCATAGATTATGTCAGATATATATATATATATATATTTTTTTTTTTTTGCAGCTAGGCTTTTATACTGTGACTTTTGATGCATCCTTGTATGAAAAAATCATATGTATTTTCCCATATATAATATAACTATATTTGAGCCACATATGTGTTTTTTTTTTTTAATTTTTTGTTTTTAATTATATTTTTTTATGAAGTAAAATTTTGTTAGAAACGGTTGGTGGAGGTGCACAATTTCTTCTTCTTCACTCCAGTCTATGATGGTGAAGTGTGCAAAACTATCTACCTGGAGGTTACTGCAAGCAAACCATAGGAATTTTGCTACAGGGCATGAGAAGAGAAACAAATGCTCAGTTCTCTTCATCCCTGGCACAGATTGGGCAATAAGGATCATCTGAGAAAAATAATGAAAAGGGAATTTTTTATGATGTTGATGGCACTTGGGTATAATAATGGCCTACCATCATGAAAGATGATTTTTTTATTTATTTAAAAATTTATTTATTTATTTTTTTAAATGGGTGACTGATTTTAGCAATAATAGTGAAACACATGATATTATGGACTATCATATATGAAATGTACATCCAAGACTGTTTAAGCATATAGGCAATTAGGCATCCAGCAGGGTATCAGTCTGCGCCGTAGGTATTTCGATGAGTACACTCCAAAATTTTCTGACCTGTTGCATTTAAATTACATGCATGAATGCGTATTCAATCATCTTTAAAATTAAGTCTTTAAGTTTTTTTTTTTTTTTTTTTTTTTTTTTTATATAAAATGTAGAATGGAGATAAAACTCATGACAAAGGATCAATTCCCAAAATCTTTTCCTTCTTTGGACTGATCACTTATAAATCAGGATTATGCAACTAGCTGCTAAATGATTATATAACAGATGTCAGGAACAGATTGAACTAGTGTATTTTAATATGATTTCAACGGATTCAAAAATATTGAAGTATATAGATGGTTATTAAATATCATCTGTGAATCAACACTTAACTTTTTTTTTTTATATTTTATTTTATGAATGCATCAACATTTAATATGTGATCCAATGAAACAAATATAGATATTGTCTCATCTGAAATTGATGATGTGACAAGTACAATTATTGGTTGCAACTAAAATAATTATATGCATTATGCTTAATAATGCTTATTAAATTTGTTGCATCTTTTTCGTGCATTCATTAGTTTCTACTCTTTGCAGCAATGCGATCAAGTTTACCCATGAAGGGAAGGTTGGGATAAAGCTTTATGTGGGACCAGAACCATCTGTTGGTGACGGAGAACGATGTCATCAACAGTTAACTGCAGATCAGCCCACAGTTTCAGAAGATATACAGAAAGATGAAAATGCCTATCAACATCTCAAACTAGCTGTGACAAAAACGGTTTTCATGGTCAGAGACATGGGGAAGGTCCTTATCAAAATCATAGGCTTAGTGATGAACCTAGAACTCCAGTTAAGAGTGGATCCTCAATGGATGGAGATCAAATGGAGCATCCTCACCCAGTTGAAACAACAGTGTGGATACGCTGTGATGTATTTGACACAGGAATTGGAATACCGGGTATGTTTTAAATGCCAATCTCCTTCTTGAATCAATATTTTTGAAACGTTGAATGTAGGATTTTATTGCATCCTTTTACACTGTCTTTCTTTTGCTCCAGCTGTTTATTACATATCTGAGTTGATTTCTGGTACAGACTTCTGAAAGTTTTCATTATCATGTGACAGAGAATGCTTTACCTAATCTCTTTAAGAAATACATGCAAGTCAGTGCAGATCATGCTCGAAAGTATGGTGGGACAGGACTAGGCCTTGCAATCTGCAAACAACTGGTGAACTCCTTTAGCTGTCAATTATGTTTCCTTCTTGTTCAAATTTTGTCTTCCATTCATTATGTATTAGGAAATTCTATGAAGTGGATATAGAGAAGCATTCTTGCTTTATCTATGCTTACCACTTGCTACAGGTTATATATATATGTACATTTGTATAGATATATATGTACGTTTGTGTAGATAAGTATGCATTCTTATCATTGAATCTTGTTGTAAGATCCTTCATTAAAGGTCAGGAGTGTTAGCTAAGGTTTCTTCTTGAGATAGAAGTTTTATGTTGTGAAAAACTGCAACTTGAAAGTTTTATGCATTAAGTGTTGTTAACTTATGCACAAGAAACCAAGGACTTAAATATCGATATCGATGGATATATCGAGGGTCCAAGAACACGGATATATCGGATATATCGATGGATATATCGAAAATTTCGATATCGATTCAAAGATATGACGGATATTGTTAGTTAAATATGTATATTTCCATTGAAACTCTGGAACAATGATTAAACTCTAATAAACAGTTTAAAATCAAAATATTGCAATTTAAATGTGTAATTGACAAGTTTGTATTATGTATTGTATATATAAAAATTGTGCCACACTTAGCAAAAGAATGAATTTTTAACAAAGTAAATAAAAGTTGTTACTTCATAACACTAATTTAAGTCATTAGTTTAATTGAAATATTTATATAAATCAATACTAAAAGAGTAAGAGGTGATAATTTTGACACGATAACAAGAAAATGAATATCTCGATATAGTCGACATATATCCTCGATATTGTGGATATATTCGATATATCGACGATACCATGTGAAATACAGAAGATATTATGGATATATCGAGATTTTTGCGATAATATTATCAAAAATATTGACAATATCGTAAAGATATTTTGTGAAAAAGATATGTCAGTTAGATATCGTATCGAGGGGTACGGATACACGGATATATCGTGGATATATCGAAGATATCGTAGATATTTAAGTCCATGCAAGAAACCCACAAAAAATTAGAAGTTACTGAATATGCAAAATTTACTATCATAATACTGTCAATTAGAAGTCAAAAGGACATGTAAGTGGTGCTAAACCTTTCCTCTTAAACTTTCCTCTAAGTTGCATGGGCCACATAATCCAAGGTCAACTGATTGCAGATACGTAGTGCTGACTACACTACTTTTCTGTAATCGCCTCACTTCCTATGAGGTGAGTGAAGTACCCTATTTTTATCTCACTGGTAGTGGAAAGTTTCATAGAAAAATTATATAGTTTGCTAGTAATTTGTCATTTTTCCAAACTGATATCATCAATAACTTTGTCAATATCTTTATGTTTTGGACCCTTGATATCTTCATTAATATCGATATTTTATTCATTGAGTCCGTGTAAGTTGGCATTCTAGCTTATGCATTAATTGGAGAAATTTAGTCCTTCATATAGAGCAAAGAATTTATATTGTTAGAGGTTCTAGGATTTCATAGCCCCTTCTGAATCTGTTATCCTGTCAAGCCATCAAAAATGTTTATGTTATATGGATCATTGTTTATGTTATATGTTTCATTTTCCTTTTTTGCAACTTTAATTTAGAAATTATCAGATATACTGTGATATTCTTAATGACATTTAGGTTTTATAGTACACTCCTTAACATCTATATGCATTTGGAACAGGTTGAGCTAATGGGGGGTTGTCTCATTGTGTCTAGCCGAGTGCACTACGGGTCCACATTTATGTTTGTACTACCTTACAAGGTTTCAAATACATATGATAATTCAGACGATCCTGATGAGCTCTCTGATACGGTTGATCATGATGCTGCAGCCGATGCTAACATTAATGATATAACTGCTGGATTTTTCCAATTCCAACCACTCACTCTGGGTTCTCTGTTCTCTTCTGGTGGATCTAGCAGACCCCAGAAACTATCACATCATGGTATCGGGTATACTGGATTACATAAACTCAATGGGTTCTCAGAGAATTCCTATTCATTCCCTACTAATAATGTCACATCAAAAGAGATGGCTTCACTTGAGGATGCCTGCTCAGTGGTTGATGCTGCAGAGACATTATCTGAACCTGAAAGTTCTTTAAGGCACAGCCCAGATCTTGACAAAAATGCTGTAGGTAGAGGCAAATTGTGCCAAGATGATGCAAATGGTCAATTACAGGGATCTTATATGGATTCCATTGATCACTCACAGGCAAGCAAAGAAGTGGGTGATATGACAAAGACAACTGAGACTCAAGAAACATGTCAGAGGCAGGAAAAATCCGACATAAGTTCCCAGTGCATTTCTAGCAGCAGTCCTGAAGTGCCCAAATCAACATCGAAACCTAAGATCCTTCTTGTAGAAGATAACAAGATTAATGTAGTGGTGACACAGTCAATGATGAAGCAGTTGGGCCATAACATAGATGTTGTATATGATGGAGTTGAAGCTGTGCGTGCAGTTCAGTGCCATGCTTATGATCTCATTCTAATGGTAATTTCTACAATCCTGAAAGTTTTGTTTTATGGTGGTTGCTTTTTACTGACTTGCTAAGCATTCCTTTCTTAGAACACACACACATACGCACAATCTGGATCAGCATCGTGTTTAAGCTCCCCAAAGGGAGTTTTTCAGAGTAAGAACAAATAGTTAAGGGAATATGAAAATTAGTTTTAACATATAAGAGTAATATTTTATTGTGAACTGTGACTATGTGCAGGATGTTTGCATGCCAGTAATGGATGGCTTGAAAGCTACAAGACTGATTCGTTCTTTTGAGGAAACTGGCAATTGGGATGCTGCAGTGGAGGCTGGAATTTCTTCAGATACATTACCAAATGGCCAGGCTTCAATGGCATCTACAAAGCGGTTCCCCATCATTGCAGTAAGTACTTTTAACTCTTAATGCCCCTCAGAAATTGGTACTATATAACTTTAATTAATGCAAGAATTCCCTCTTCTTGGCTGTTAATTTTTTTTAGCATGTTTATAACTATTATAAACCTACACAAGTGGGTTTGTTTGTACTTTATACAGTACTAGTTTAGTCAGGTTAGAACCATTGTAAAATGCTTTCTTCATCGCGTATTCCTTAACAATTGGCACTCAGCTCTTGGAAGCCCCTATTGTTGGGCCCTCCTATGATGATTTTCTAGTTTAAACATTAAGCCAATATGGTGATTAATGATTAGTCCTTTCTGAATTAACCCAAAAAAAAGTCCTCTCTGACTGTCCAAAATGTTACTATAAATCAGAAACCTAAATCTGAGTAGGCTGGTTTTCTGCTCAAAATTAGTATTTAATATAACCTATGGGTTTCTTAGGATTTCTGGCAAATGCATCCGAAGATGTTTTATGGTTTCTGGTTTGACAAACAGTTTAGTTTTTATCAGTGATTGTTTCTTCTTGTCAATCTTCACTATATATAAGTTTAGGCAGTAGTTTTAATTCACTGATTTGTTATTGTATGCATTTACATTGGCCTAGAGTAGATGTAATAGTAAATAGATAATATATGTTTAATTTTAAAATTTTAAAATTTTAAACTTTTATATATAATTATAGGTACATATCCACTAACAAAATTAGTTGGTAAAAATGCAGATGACAGCAAATGCATTGGCAGAGAGTGCAGATGAGTGTTTTGCAAACGGTATGGACTCATTTGTGTCAAAGCCTGTTAATCTTAAAAAATTGAAACAGTGTCTTGAACAATTTTTGCCATGATATCTCCTGTAAATTGTGAATGTGTATTAAAGTGACTGCATGCTAGGAAAGTTTTGTAATCAATGTATCATGTTCTTCTCAGCCATTAGCATCTCCTATTAAATTGTATCAATCACTGTCTTTTTTTTTTGTGTCCTGGGAAAATGCAGGTATGAAAAGTCAAGTGGATGTCTTTGAGAGTATATTCTTATTGTATTCTCATCGATAATTTTTGCAATTATCAACCAACCTTTTATATTAACAGGAAGAACATGATACAACAAAAATGCCCAAGAACAGAGAACACCCCAAGCTAAAAAGCAACAGTAGCAAATATAACAACCCCAGCTAGAAAATTCAAAACAGGAACGACTAGAATCCCAACATAAATAGACCCCAAACGTAAACGACATGCAGGCAATAGAACTTAGACAAAGGCAACCCCAGAAACAAGGCATAAACAAGAAAACTCTAAGAACTCTAACAAAGTGGAGCAAAAAACATGAAGCAGATCACGAGAAAAGGACAGAAAAACCTGGAATGAAAGCAACTGCAGCAGCTGAAGCAAAGAAAAAAAGCCAGCAAAACCAAACCCAATCCTTTACAGCCAAGGGTGAGGAGAACAGCAAGAGAGGAATGCCCTGATCACTTGAAGCGCAAGTGGGAGATAACTTAACGCCCCATACCTGATTTTCTTTTTGATTCACACTCTTCTTAGATTTACTCATAGGAAGGTTTGTTTTCTCGATCATCCTTGTTTTTCCTTTTGGTATGCATTTCTTTTGCAATCTGGAAACTTAGGCTTCTGATATTGGTTTTTTTTTTTGTTTTTTTTTTTTTTCTGCCATTAATCTGATATCAGTTACTGAGGAAGAAAGAAAGGGAAACAGATTCTGTCACCATCTCTAGCTTTGTTACTTCTATTGGAAGAGGGCTTCAGTTACATGGAACAAAAAGTGATCCCCCAACATCAAACAACAGAAAAACATAGATTATATTAACATGTGATGGAAATGATACAATGATTGCAAGAGTAAGAAACATCCCTCAACATCAAACAACAGCAACCCATCAACTACAAACAACCCAACCCAAAGAAACGGGAGCAAAACAAAAAAGCTAGGAAAGCACAAACACACAACATTACACAAATCAGACCAAGAGCAGGTCAAAACATCCAAAATTCTAATCCAAATCAAATACTAATTGTTTGCATGCGCTATCTGAGGAGATATTGGACTCTCTTCATTTGAGCCAGTAAGCTCAATAGCTGATTCCATTTCTTGAGGTGTTTGCATGTTTGGACTCAGATGGCCATGTTCGGCAGAAAGTGTACCTTGTTCTCCAGGAAAAACAAAGTTGCAATCTGTTTGATTTGAAGAGCCTGATGGAGTTGGAGGACAATTAGTATTTGGTGAGGATTCAACTGCATCCATACGACCCAATCCATCGATAGCACTTCTGCCTTGTGACTCACTTTTCTTGAAAGTGTGGGATCTAAGGTCTTTTTGGTCGAAGTGCTTCGCTATCACTGTGACTTTCCTTTGTAAAGAAGCCTCGGCATCAAAGTGCATCAAGATATGCCTGTGTTCGTAAAGGAACGTAGCAATAAATATGATGAGAGCTAAAGATGAAGCAATCGCAGCAATGAGGAATAGGCCCCAAAAGCTATCGAGACCGAGACTATCTCTGTTCGAAGAAACTGTGGGGTTGGTGTCTACACAACTGGTTTGGTCCCCGAGCCAAGTTTTCTCAATTTTTACCATTTCATCACTCTGCGTCACACTTAAGATTGCCCTTGAAACATCAGGTACTAGAGGGGAACCTATTGGGAAGGCCTGAAATTATCGAATACATATATAAGAATCCTTCACTCAAAAAAGAAAAAAAAGAAAAAACAATATATCTATATATATATATATATATAAGAATCCTTGTAGAAAAGTTATGCACACGAGAGAGAGAGAGAGAGAGAGAGAGAGAGGGAACATACAAAACCAAATCCCTCAGTCTTATACGTAGGTCCAACCATGGTATATTTGGAGCAATATTTTGCAAGAAAAAGCCTAATGTAAGGGATTTCGTCAAAAGCAGCAGCAATACCACCATTTGCACTCCCTTTCGATAAAGCTTCATCATATTCTTGTGGAGAATTATACATCCTAAGCTTGGATTCGTCAAAATTCATCTGAATCAAAAGTCCCTGAACAAAAGATCCCTGTTGGTAGCCCACGTACTCCCCACGCTTAATGAGATCATTCACATCTGTGAATGTCGGCCGGAGATTTTGAACTGTTAACATGGAAGTTAAGCTGGCCGTGTAACTTTGAGTAAGAATGAGCACCACAAAAATCCATATGATCACCACGAACCTGCCCAAGTTACTCACCACTCTCTCTCCTGTGAGCACATATAGCAGAAAAAGATTATTAAGTATATGAATTCCAATGACTTTTGAAATATAACTTAATTAAGAAATATCTTGAAATTTACTTGCATGGGCATGTTATAGTGGAAAAGTTATGGAATTTCGGTGCATTCAAGGTTAAATGCATGTTGGGGTAAACCATACAAGAATCATCTTTTTCCAAATCGCCATGGGAATTTTATACCTTGGCTTCCATGGAAGATTCTTGACTTTGAAACATTGCTAGAAAGAGTTCAATTAAGATTGCTAAAAAATTTTCATCACTACTTTGAATATTAAAGAGGTGGAGTGAAAATTACTATGTGCAAAAACCATGGTTGAAAACGAGCACCAAAAGATTGTGCCGACTTGATGTGAAAGAGGACCCCTAAAATCTTCATTTATTCGGTGTTCGAGGAGCCAAATTACAAATCCTATGAAAACAAAGAAACAACCACTTGTCACCCAGAGGTCCCAAGTCAAAGGCTTCAAGAAAACCCATGCATTCTTCCTGTTGTGGTCTTTGATCGGCACAAACATTGATATGCCAGATTCGGTGTATGGTAGTGTAAAATCCACATAAAAGGACCTGTCTTCTCTGATAGTTATATCTCCCACCACAGCGTCATATTTCTGTTCATAATAAACAAAAAATAAAATAAAAGAAATGATCCATTGTTTTTGTGTAAAGAAAAAAATACAGAACTTCAGATTCCATGAGAGAATCAAAACATTTATTTATTTATTTATTTTTTCTCATATCACCAAATGTGCCTAAGAGTATATGGGCCTGAGATTTACCTGTAAGGGTTTCCGTGTCACCAAAAAGATTATATATGATCAAAAAATTTGAACTAACCTGGACATGAACTTGATAAATCAAATCATCGTAAGTGCCAGCACTCGTGCCATTAGGCATCGCGAAGGGAATGAAGTCATAAAGAACAGCATACGGTAATTTAGCCATCACAGCATTGAAGATGTCTATGCAGTAACCTGTTACATTCGTAGTGTTAGTGCTAGGATCTCTCACATTTACGAATTCAGAAAAACCTTCCTTCACTGGAACTCCTATTTTCAACTTCTTCCCATCTGTCGGTATGACCCAACCCCTAGGAACAGATGTTGTTTCACCTGGCCATATAATAGGTCCGAGATTGGCCTTAGAAGTAGAGTAGACGCTTGTGTTGGAGAAATTCAATATTCTTACGATTCCATAGTTTGGTGTCCAAAATCCAATCTCTCTCCCGCCGCCCTTACCATTCACGTTTACTATCTGTAATGCTGATAATTGTAGTTGCCCATCAACGAGACGGAAATCTCCAGTAAGGCCTTCAAATGCAGTATTTGATAATGCTTGCCGTAATTTTGGACCAATTTGAGAGACTCCAAATGTTGCGAGATCTGTTGAATTCTCAGATTGGTTGGTTTTCTGGAAACCAAAGTTTGTAGCACCAACTTCCTCAACTGCCATGGCTACTGCCAAAGCAGCATCATAAGCCCAAAGTCCATAAATGCTCAATTTGGCACCGAGAATGGTTGGGTTGTCTTGTTGGAATTTCCTTCCCCATCGGATGCTAAAATCTTCAAGCTCTTTTGTTTTTGGAACGTAATTCTCTACGCCCACTACCCCTTGCATTGAATCAATGATGGAAGGATGCATCGAACTCAAGAGATTACTTATCCCACTAGTTACGATCCAAAGACAGCCTTCACTCATCATTCCAACCTCTTTTGCTTTTAGAAAAAGGCGAGAGCCGAGAGGGGGAAACATGTGCACAATGAAAACTCTAGTTTGCATTGTCTTCAAGTTGTAAAGCTCTTGACCAATTTGGTCATCGATCGGTGGCAGATGGAGGAATGACACTCCGGTAGGGGACACGGGTGTCAATCTCTTGCAACGCATCAATCAGAAAAGGAATCAAACCTTCTCCATACTCGTTGTCCACGTAGATGGGCACGACCTCTCTCCATCCAAAGGCTTTAAGAATTGCACTTACGGCTTTTACTTGGGACGAGTCATTTTGGGCGGCTCGTATAAAATATGGATTCCGAATTGGAGAAAGAGCAGGGCTGGTTGCAGAAAATGATATAATGGGCACCTGAGCTTTGTATCCGAGATCAGTTATAAAGCCAGCCTGCGTCGAGAATTCTGGTCCAATGATGGCTGCCACTTCGACATTTTTAATTAAGTCCAGAGCTGTGTTTGACAGAAAAAAGAAAAATGAAAAATGAAAGTATAAATGTTGTTTTTCTTTTCAGTAGTCTTCTCAGAAATCAAACAAGGCACAAAGGGAAGCTTATTATTCCAGTTTGGAGAATTATAGTATTTGTTATCAATAAAACATCAATCCATCTTTGAGTCCGGCAAAACAATAGTAGTGGCTGTTTTTGGGAACAATTCCTAAATCAAACTTTTCATCATAACAAACAATATTTTAAATGGGACAATTTTATATACAAACTTAGAAACAGTTTTTTAAGACTGCTTTATGTGATTTATATTCTGGTAAATTACACTTACATCATTTCTAGTATCTGATAGTTACAAATACACCTTCTCTTATTTATGAAATTATACTGTCACCCCCTCTCAATCTGGTCGGTAACTGCCATTAACAAAGATAGGTAAATGACGTAAATACCCTTATATGCAGTTTAACTAACATCCCTCTCTCCTTTCTTTATGTTTCTTCCTCCCGTCTCCTCTGCTTTTCTTTTCTTCTTAGCTCCTCTGTAAATTCTTCTTCTCCATTTTTCTCCTTCACTCCCCACTACCCTAATCCGCATCTCGCATTCCTTTAATCCTATAACCCAACTCCATACGCCATAAAAGCAAGAACGCAGGGGTGTCCCAATCAGGAGGTCACCATCCAACTATCTAGTGCTTGATCACTACTTTACATTTCTATTATTCATCTAATCGCTAACAGCAAGCTCAGCCTCCATGGATCCCTTCCAAAGTCTCTATTAATTTTCTGCCACTACAAGAGCTCCATTAAGATATATATATATATATATATATATATATAAAGTTTTGACCCAAATGAATGGCCCTATACAACTCATTAGTCAATAACATATACTAGCAGTCAAGTACACGCGATGCATGTGACACACCATGCGTGTGTGATAGCCATCTTCCTAAAATAAAAAAAAAAGATAAGAGGGAGACTAGATAGAATGGCAAAACTGTTTTTGTGGTAGATTGGGAAACGTGAGAATATAATGGGAGAGAAAGGGAAAAACATGGAATGGTAGAAAGTTTTGTATAACTGTTTTGAAGTGATCAAATTTACTAATTAATCCGTATGGAAGATAAATTAGGGGTGTTTTAGTAAATTCAATTACAATCCAATTATAAAGAGAATTCTCTTAATATAATAGTATATATTTAATCTAATATATATATATAATAACCACATGGCATCTTCTTTATTTCTAAGTGTTTTAAAAGTTGTATCTCCAATTTCCAAAAGTGATAACCATTTAATTATTTTTTAAAAACACAATATTTTTTTCAAAGATTCTAACCATTTGTTTTAATTTAAAAGACACAATCTTTCCAATCTTTCCAATTGAATAATTGCACTTACGGCTTTTACTTGGGGGATGAGTCATTTTGGGCGGCTCGTATAAAATATGGAGATCTTTTTGAAGAAAGAGAATCGCTTGTTGCAGAAAATGACATAATAGGCACCTGAGCTTTGTCTCCGAGATCAATAATGAAGTTGGCCTGCGTCGAGAATTCTGGCCCTAGCTACGATGGCTTGCACCTCTACATTTTTAATTAAGTTCAGTGCTGCATTTCACAGAAAGAGCGGAAGAAAAATAATTGGAGGTTTAATTTTTATTTTCGTTTCATTTTCTTCTCAGAAATCAATCAAGGCACAAAGGGTAACCTTTTATTTTAGCTCGGAGAATTATCGATCAACAACACATCAATTGATCTTGCCACTTTAAACTCCAAGTTTTCTTCCATTCCTGATACTGCTGCCGTTTTGTTGTCATTGTCAATGCGTTTAAGAGTATTCAGATACTTAATTAAAATCTCCAATGGATAAAATTTTAAATTTTGAATTTAGCAGAAAATCATACTCCAATATGCTATAAGTTTACCATGTGACCGTTTCACGAGAGTGAAAAGAAATATCGAAACAGTATTTCTAACTACCCAGCCCATTCCCCCATTTTTTTTTCCCTCGAGCCCCAAAAGAATGAGGAAATTAACTAAATAATGGAAAATTGATGTGGTGTATTCTATATGTCACAAGAAATTAGCCTTTTAGAATTAATTGTGCTTTCAAGTTTCAAGTGATAAAAACAACAATCATATCAGATGGGATTTTATTAGGAAAATATTATTTCACTCACCTTTTATCAACCATCTTTTACCACCTATAGGATCGCCCTGAGGTTTTTTGGGACCTCAAGCGAATTTCTAATATGGGCCTCTTTACATATTCACACATAACAAAATTTTATGGAGACTGTTATTACATCCCCCTCAATGTTATTTGTACAACCCACTTAATTTAATATTTCAATGTTAAAAGTTTTTATAAAAACTAGTTGTATAGTCCACTAAAAAACATCATTTTGAATAATTTGGCAGAATAAAGTTTTCTAAAATCTATCGTTAAGTGTACTTTTTGGCCAAAATGAAACAAAAACTTTAAATGACCAAAATATCCACTTAAACAACAGATTTTACAAAAAAACTTTTTTTTACAAAGTTGTCCAAAATAATGTATTTTTAGAGGACCAACGGAACTAGTTTGTATAAGAACCTTCTATATTTTTCATAAAATCCTAAAAATTAAAATTAGGGGTGTGCAAATAACATTGAGGGGTTGTAATAATTGTTCTCAAATTTTATTCTAAGCACCCAACCCCGTAGAAGTTAGTTGAGTTTTGAGTTGAATTTGGGTTGGGGCCCTTATTTAATCTAGGCTTTAAAAAAATGTATTTTTTTTTCCGCTCGAGTACAAGGGTTAGATTGGATTTGGGGTCCTCATTTTTAATTAAAAATTGAAACCTTTAAGCGATCACTTTGCCGACCTATACTCAATCAAGATCAGTCTTAACCACTCACTTTATGTGTCAAAAATAAATAAGTGAAAGTTATCATTGGTCAAAAAAAATATGGGTCAATAATATCGGTCCACCTCCAATTGTCTACCTCACTTTGGGGTGGCAAGTTATCCAACCAATTTGCTCTGGTGACCCATCAAAAAAATATAAAATAATGAACACAATATTGTAATTTAATTTAATAGCGGTCCGCCTTCGTCTGTCCATCTCACTTTGCTGTGTAGATGTCATTTTTTGTAGGAATAAAAGCACATCAAAGTAAAATAAAGTTACTTTCTATTAGTTCTGGCACTTGACATGCTGTTAGACGTTAGTTTTTTAAAAGTTAAGTTCCACTTAAGTTAATCTTAACTTGAATTTCACTTGATTTTTTGAACTTTGCTTAATTTTATTTATTTATATTTTGCGCCAAAATTTCCTATTCCACGTGGGTCTAGTTTTGAGGGTCCTGATGAAGGTTTCAACGAGTAGATTCTAGAATTATAAATTTTATTAAAAAAATAGATATGCAGAATATGGATATTGCTTAATCTGGTTCAATAATAATTGGATCCGATAAATCAAATAATATATTAGATTATATATTTTATTAATTGTTAGTTTATCAAATATTTATGGTTATTCTAACAAGGATTTTATAGTAAAAAAATTGAAATTTATTCTCAAATTAAAAATATATTTATTATGATTATAAAAATTTCAATTTTTGTTAATTATAAAATTTGCAAGATTATTATCATTTGAAACTAATAGATTAAGATATATATGGATTTGTATGTTATAAATCAGTTGGATTATCGGATCAGAGTTAGTTATTTCTTAACGGATCGGATTCAGATATACTTTAATCCGGTCCGAATTTGATCCATACGTTGATAGGTCTACTTAGTAGAGATATCACCTAGAATTTAATTAGGGCATGTGGCCTCTTTAGGCAAAGTTAATGTCATAACTGCCAATGAGCTGTAGCTCAGATGGCACCCCGGGGGGGGGGGGGGGGGGGGGGGTTGGGGCTTGGGTTAGGTGAGGGGTTCTACTCCCCTCCATGTTAACCAAAAAAAAAAAAAAAAAAAGTTGATGTCATAACGAGGTATAAGAAGTGCAATCAGAAGCCACATGCGTTCTCAAGTTTTCTTTAGCAATTGGTACTCCTCGTAACAAAAGTTCGGGTTGTGTTACTGTATAGCAAGATTCAACTGTCTTAAATCTTAATTGATTTCATCATGTATATTGAAATTCAGCCAGAAGAGCAACACAAATTATTTGGTACATTTAACAATATTAGGAGTTGTTTGGGCTAAGATGTGGACAACTCTTTCTTAAAATAAAATAAAAATAAAAACAAAAAATCATTTGGTACATTTTTCAATCTTAGTTCTTCATTGCTGCAACAACATGAGTAATAACCAGTTAACCACTACTAATGTGAACAATCCTTGGAGAGAGAGAGAGAGAGAGAGAGAGAGAGAGAGAGAGAGTACCTGCTGCAGCTGCACCAACAACATCTTTCTTGGAATCTCTGGTGTTTAAGACCAGCCTAGTTTTGTAGTAGCCATGAGAAGCATAGAAATCTGAGAGGGCCATTGATATGCAGCTCAACCCTATCTTTCCAACCATTGTTTCAAGGTCAAGAACCACTCCCACATTCACTGGGATTGTTGTGTTCTGTGCCATCACCATTTCCGTAAAGAAAAACCATGAAGAGAAAAATAATTGGGTTGGGTTCTTCATCTCAGAAGTGTGAACCTCCTCAGGAAGCTTTGAAGTTCGTGCGTGGTGTTAGACAGAAGATCCCCTATTTATAGGATTACAGGATTTGGAAACAAAGAATAAGAATAAAGAAACCCAGGAGTCGTTTTCAGGTAAATTTCCTGGCAGGAGTGGCAATGATTGCGAGATAAGGAGAGGAAGACTTGGTCTCATGGTTTTCTTGTAAACATCGAAATTTATGTCAAGTCTGTCTTTCTTTCTCCTTTTTAGTTTATTTTTTAATTCTTCTTCTTCTTCTTCTTCCTTTTTAGTTTATTTTTTAACAATCAATCTAACCTATCTCTGCGTCTAACCTCCCGGTTACTATGCATAGAAATTGACCAATTATTTGTTGCTGTGTACATTCTAAATCTAAGCAATATATATTACTCCCTCTGTCTTACAAAGATAGGTAAAGTTTGACAAAACATGGAGTTTAAGAAAAAATAATTAATACATTGACTAAACTTTTTTTTTTCCAAAACTACCCTTTCTTACTACAACTCTACAAGATATAAAAAGGTAATTCTTGATAGAACAAAGGATATTATAGGAAGCTTAAGCAAATTTTTGGTTTGACTTTTTAAAGACAAACATTTTGGGACAAAAAAAAAAAAAGTGGCAAAAATGTAGCTTGGGTATTTATGAAAAAATTAAGCATAACTTCATTCAATTTGGGTGGAGTTATTGACGGCTGTCTTAGTTGGGGGGGGGGGGGTCTTTGTAGTTTATTTTGTAAAATAGGGGGTTGCAAACTTGCAGTACTTGTAATTTCAAAAACAGGAGGAGGTCTATCTGTAATTGTCAGATACTAGGGTGTAAATGAAATATACCCTTTATATTTTGTGAAACCCACCGTTAGATTAGATTCTTCCCATACACATGACGCTTGCCAAATATCAAATTGTAGGAAATTAAGAGACACTTCATCCATGAATGTGAGTTTTTTTATTAGTTAAAAATGTGAATTTATGGATTAGCTGGCTATGAGTATTTTATTAATGTGATATTTGGCATGTATGGTTTACATGCATGAGAAAGCATCTAATCCAACCGTTTCATAAAATATAATTTACAAGACAAGTTATTGAAAATCGGGTCGAAATTTAGGTATAAAATTGTGTCCCCGATCTTAACCTATTATCAATAAACCCTTCCTATATATTACCTTTTTGTGCAACCATAAGGTGCTTTCTTTGATTTTTAAAAGTATCTTTATTATTATAATAATTTAATCTTTTTTAAAATAGAAATAATTTTATATTAGGACATCTAAATCAACGTAACTTCTTAACAGTTATTTTATTAAGAGACCTAAACCTTGCAACCTAATATTTCTAATAGTTATCTTTTAAAGAGACTTAAACCAAATTCATAATCTAAACTCATAAAAACTCTATTAAATTATATTTTCTTACTTAAACTTCCTCATCTATGTAACCTATATGTTTATTAGGATTTTCTCTAAAAAATTTATAAGATTGTTATTTTATAATTTATTTTCTACTATTCAAAAGCATAATATTTTTATAAAATTATGCATTTGCACGGGTCTCATGCTAGTTATATAGTAAGATTTTGTGGTAAAGGGAAAGAAAATTTATCGCTATAATTTTTTTTAGCCGGCCACCCCAAGTCCAAGGGTGGAGCCAGGAGTTATCTTCAATGGGCGCACCGTGCTGTGATTCTGTGAAGTGGGAACTGAAAGCTCTCGAGTCTCCTTTCTTTTCTTTGGGCAAATTACCTTTTGGTAACCACTTCCCAATGTAATATCAACAAAAGAATATTGCATGTCAACTTATTAAAAATTGATTGTATATATGCTTCAAAATGATTACTAATTTAATTTTTTTGATATTATACTGGAAAATAGTTACCAAAAGGTAATTTTGTAAAAAAAATAACTAAATAAATAAATAAATAAATAAATAAATATATATATATATATATATATATATATATATGAAGCAGTGGGGGCACGTGCCCCCATAGCCCCCATGTGCCTCCTCCTATGACCCCAACCTTTAATTTCTATCTCCCTCCGTCCACAAAGTTGTCGCTAACTGCTAATAATTATGCATCTTATCTTAACTCTTTTAAAAACTAAGATATATGCAGAATATATATATATATATATACACACACATATATAAATTCATCTATATATAAAATGAGAGAGAGAGAGAGAGAGAACTTACAAAGTTCTATAATTAGTTATATATAGTTTGGCAAATGCTTTGAACAGAATAATCAAAAACATTTGGTACATTTATTAATCTCATTATATATTAGTTAGTGCTGCAGCTAGCAACATGAATTATAAACACCGATATATGTTAGTGCTGCAGCAACATGAATCGTAAACACCAATATATGTGCACGATCCTTGGAGAGAGAGAGAGAGTACCCGCTGCAGCTGCACCAACAACATCTTGCTTGGAGTCCCCGGTATTTAAGACAAGCCTAGTTTTGTAGTGCCCATGAGAGTCAGAGAAATCTGAGAGGGCCATTGATATGCAGTTCAACCCTGTCTTTCCAAACTCTGTATCAAAGTCAAGACTGACTCCGACTTTCACTGGGATTGTTGACTTCTGTGCCATGACCATTTCTGTGAAGAAAAGCCTTGGAGGGAGAAAGAAAAATAATTGTGCAAAGTTCTTCATCTTTAAGTTTGAACCTGTAAGAAGCTTTGAAGTTCATGACATAAATTTATGAGATTGTAAGATTTGCATGATAAAAAAATTATTATTATTATTATTTTTTTTGTAGGAGGAAGTCCTTGGGGTCCATAGAATTGAAGATCCCTCAACTCATATGGACAAGGTAAGTTAAATGCTCATGGGAGTCATGAAACCTTGTATTGATGGACCCAAGGCATTTAATAAGAGTTGAACTCAAAATCTCCCATTCTTGAAATAAGGTTCCTTACCAACTGAATTATCCTTAACATTATATTTCAAATCCATTCTTATCATGTTTATACATGCAAATATTATTATTTAAGTTTTTTTATTCAATTTTTGCTAGCATGTCCTCTTAAATAGATAACAGGGCTAATTTACCATTTCTTTTTTTTTTTTTTTTCTTCTAGTGACATAATCGATCGTAGGTAAGATTTTGTTAACTTTAGCTTTGAGAAATTTCTTCAAGAAAAAACAACTTTAATGAGTATTGTCAGTAATATTCTATAAACAATCGCATGTATTCCGGAAATAATTTAATTTTTGTATATAATTTGGTATTTCAATTTAAATGTTTGCTTCTATTTGTAAAACTTTTTTAAAGACTTTTATGGCCGTCCAAGTACTTGCCTTCTTTTCCTAATGCCTTGTGTGGTTAAGAAGGTTGAGGCCGCCTTTTCATGTAGAGCCTTATATGACAATCTTAAAGGTCTTAGGTTGCGTTTGGTATGACGGAATGGAATGAGAATGGTCATTCTATACCAATGTTTGGTAAGGGATGAGAATGAAATAGAAAAGAATAAGTGAGATTCACTTTTAATGATTTTCATTTCTTAAAAGGTGAGAATGCCCATTCCTCTTGGTTTGGAAAGGTATGATTAATCTTTCAAATGAGGGAATAGACCCCACAAAAGACTGGCCATTCCACTCTTTTGGGCTACCAAACACTCACTTTTTTGGGGACAATGGAATCATCATTCCATTCCCTTCCTCATTCTCTCATAACAAACAGTTTTAGGATTTGTTTGTTTAATAAGAATCAAGTAAGTGGAATAGAATGAGATTTCAATGGTAAGACACTGTGATGTGAGAGAGAAAAGGAAAAGACATATGAGAGGTGAAATTATAAACTTCTTAAAAGCATCAATCCCATTACCACGACTTGGGAAGTGATGAGATTGGGGTTCTTAAGAGACTTATGATTTCAACTCTCTTTTACCTCTTCTCCTTTTTTCTCTCTCATTGTGGAAGCTCACTTAAATTCTCTTATCTTGAAAATTAAAACGGCAAGAGAACTCAAAAATCATGTGTTCCCTCTTCTTCCATCTCCCTTATGGTTTGCATCCCTAGGGATAGAGTAAGTTGGAAAGGAGAGGATTCTAGCCAATTCAATTCTTTTCATATTTTGTTTGGGTGCCCAAGCGATTGAAGAATTCCAAGGGTTATATATTTGCTTTCATGGCAACACCTTTTGCACAAAAGTGATTCTTTAATATAAAACGAAAGACTAGACCCTTGCCAAGTGCAACATTGAAAGTTTAGCTCGTTGAAGTATGAGTATTCATTTTTTTATTTTTTATAAAAAACCTTTTATTTTTTATATAATACCTTAAAAAACTAAAACGAGTGGAGTACAGTTATAAAATTGAGTAACAGACTCGTAAATAAATAAAACAAACAAAAGGCGAGTTTGGTAAATGTCAGGTTCCCATGAAACTTCCTGGATAGAGACTAAATTGCACAAAGAGCTGAGTTCTTGCTTTATTTAAGCCAAAAACATTTATTTTCTTCCACATCTATTTAAAATAGATATGGAAGTAGATGTGAAAGAAAATAAGTGTTTTTGGCTTAAATAAAGCAAGAACTCAGCTCTTTGTGCAATTTAGTCTCTATCCAGGAAGTTTCATGGGAACATGACATTTACCAAACTCGCCTTTTGTTTGTTTTATTTATTTATGAGTCTGTCACATCTACTTCAAGGAAAAAGACAGAGACACCTCTTACACTTTTTCTCTCTGTCCCCCTACTCACGCCTCCGAACCTTCTCTCTCTCCCCCCCTCTTCACAACGCTAGTCCAGCATGCACGGATGCACCATTACAGGATTCTCTGCCATATATCAATATATGATCGATAGGGAGAGGCAATCATGTTCTTAGTAATAATAGTAATTGGGTTCATTGGGTTCACCTGCTCATCGCTGTCTCAAGTTCCATATTCGTCGTCGGCCACCCATCTGACCATCTCCATCTCAAGCCCTGGCTGAATTAATAATTATATTAATAAACAAAATAAAAGAAGAAAAATTCGAAACCAGTTGCACCCATCTCTAACGGTACTGAGTTGAGAACATCTCAGACACCATATTATAATACTTCATGTTCTTAGGGGCGGATATAGTAGGGGTGCATGTGTGTGCATGTGCAATCATTTAATTCTCAATATTTTAAATATATATATATATATATATGGATATATAATTTTGATTAAATTTACTAAGTACCCCAATCCCATTGAAAAATATGGTTAATTTTGATCAAATTTGGTTAAATTTTTATTAATTTTGGTTAAATTTATTGAGGTACAGAATAGGGCATACTTGCACACGTGCAACTGCTTATGTACAACCAGTGAGAAAAAAATCCTCGATCTGCTCCTACATGTTCTAACACTTCTCTTTATTTAATTTCGATTGGGAATCTCAATATAAGAGATTAGTTTTACTTAGTGGGTTAGACAACCTATCAACATACACAATTTTTTTTTATACAAATTCTTACACAATTTTTTAGATAACTTATCTACAATTCATATTTTGCGAAACCCACCTATGGATTAGATAATCTTCCCACATAGGTCATGCACGCAAAAAATTAAGTTGATTTAAGACTTGTAACCATTTGATCCAAAAACTTTATCTTTGTACTCACTAAAAATCTCACATTTATGGATGAAACGATTCTTAATCTCGGATCAACTTGATTTTTTGCATGCATAACTTATGTGGGAAGACTATCTAATCCAACGGGAGGTTTCACAAAATATGAATTGGAAATAGATTATCTAAAAACTTATGTAAAAAATTGTGTATGTTGATCTTAACCCTCTATATATATATATATATATATCAATCGTCCTAGCTTTCTACATCATGATGGCATTAATGGGGTTAGTGAAATTTTTTCCAAATAGATTTACAATTCAACTTTTGCATCAATATACAATATTACAATGCCATATCTATTTCAATACAAAAATATACTGCCTATGAGACACCATTGTTGATATATAAGCAACGGGAAAATCAATCTCAATTGTCATTTTTAAAAATTTATTTATTTATAAATACCAGGAGATTCCAGATGCTTTGCACTCGACTAATCCCCTTAGACACATGCAATCCCCTATTCCACATGCATCAAGCAATTACAGGATAAAGTACATGAGAGTGACCTTGAGGGAAAGCTAGTGGTGAGAGTTGATACTATTTGTCGATTGTTCACATGCGGTATATCAGGAGTTGATACTATTTGTCAATTGGTCTCTTTTCATTTGGGTCAGTAAGCTCAATAGTTGATACCATATGTCGAGGAGACTCCCTGTTTGGACTTGGATGGCTATATTCTGCGGAAAACGTTCCTTGTTCTCCAAAAGAAACAAAGTTGCTATTAGAGTGATTGGAAAAGCTTGATGGACTTGGAGGACGGTTAGTATTTGGTGAGATTTCAACTGCACTGGCCATGCGATCCATACCATCGATAACACTTCTGTCTCGCATTTCACTTTTCCTAAAAGTGTGGGAGCTGAGGTCTTTATGGTCGAAGTATTTTGCCATCTCTAGGATTTTTCTCCACAAAGAAGCTTTGGGATCAAAGCGCATCAAGACATGCCTATGCTCGTAAATGAATGTGGCGTTAAATATGATGAGAGCCAAAGATGAAGCAATTCCAGCAATGAGGAACAGGCCCCAAAAACTATCAAGACCGAGACTGTCTGAAGAAACTGAGGTGCTAGTGTCTGCACAATCAGTTTGTTGCCCAAACCAAGCTTTCTCAATCTGTGCCATTTTATCGCCCTCAGTTACATCTAAGATTGCCCTTGAAACATCAGTTACCAAAGGGGAACCCCTTGGGAAGGCCTGCAAGTCACATGGGGTATAAAATTCCTAGTTGAAAAAATATGTGGGTGTGTGTGCGTGTGTGTGTGAGAGAGAGAGAGAGAACTTACAAAGCCAAACCCATCAGTCTTATATATTGGTCCAACCATGATATATTTCGAGCAATATCTTGAAAGAAAAAGCCTTATGTAAGGGATTTCATCAAAAGCAGCAGCAATGCCACCATTTATGGTTCCATTTGAGAAAGCTTCATCAAATCCTTCTAGGGTTTTATATACCTTAAGCTTGGATTTGTTGAAGTTCATCCGTTGCAAAAGTCCCAAAACAAAAGAACCCTCTTGGTAGCCCACATTATCCCCTCTTTTAATAAGCTCATTCACATCAGTGACAGTCGGCTGGAGCTGTTGAACAGTTAACATTGAACTTAAGCTAGCCGTGTAGCTTTGAGTCAAAATGAGCACCACAAAAAACCATATGATTACCACAAACCTAGCCGAGATACTCAACACGCTCTCTTCTGTAAGCATAGTGGAAATTCATCAATATGAATTCATGACTTTTGAATTTATTCAAGAAATATCTTGAAATTTATTTGCATGGACATGCTATAGTGGACAATTTATGGAATTTCCATGCAGTCAAGGTTAAAGGTCGGCAATTCTACCATAAAAAACAAGCAAGCAAACAATACAAGTAGACGCTTCAGTCATGTTTGATGAACATATTGCATATTTGAATCATTGTTAGAAAGGTGGATGAGAAATTACTTTGCGCAAAAACCATGGTTGAAAATGAGAACCAAAATATCGTGCTGACTTGATGTGTGGCAGGACCCCTAAAATCTTCATTTATTTGGTGTTCTAGGAGCCAAACTACAAATCCTATGAAGACAAAGAAACAACCGCTTGTCACCCAAAGGTCCCAAGTCAAAGGCTTCAAGAAAACCCATGCATTCTTCCTGTTGTTGTTTTTGATCGGGACAATCATTGATACGCCAGATTCAGTGTATGGTAGTGTAAAATCGACATACAATGACCTGTTTTCCACAATAGTTGTATCCCCCACCATAGCATCATAGTTCTGTTCATAACAAATTAACCAACAAAAATAAAATAAAATATATGATCCATTGTTTCAAGGTAAAAATACAGAACTTCAGTTACATGAGAAAATAAAACTAGAAAATGCAGAGTATATAAAGGAAAGTTGAAGAATTGGTGTTTGCATAAACATTAGGCATAAGCACAATTTTGAAGGAAAATTGAAGAATTGGCCTCCTAAGAAACATTAATTACAAAGTGGGACACTTCTAAAATTTGACTAAATAGTGAGTCAGCCAACAGATTTTATTTACAACGATATGCAATTCACTATTCCTTTCCTATAATATACCCTTTTATTGTCCCACTCAATTGTTTTAAATACACCCTCAGCATGCACTCATCATTTCCAATCATCTCCAACGACACCAGAGCATCCCCAACCGTACCAAAGTATCCCCAACTCTTCCATACCATCCCTAACTATCTCCAGTGAACTCCATATATTTTTTATGAATTCCATTTTTCAGTGAATTCCATTTTCACCATCTCCAACCATCCCCAACACAAGAAGCAGAATAGCCATTCTCAAACATCCCCGTGGTTGAGAATGGTTGGGGGAAGGTTGAGAATGGTTGGGGATGATGAAAATGGAGGAGGGAGAGATGTCTCTACGAGCAACCTTTACCCAAAAAAAAAAAAAAAAAATGAAGAACATGAAGGGTTGCTGAATCAGCACCATGGTGGTTTCTCAGATCAATGAGCAACCTTTTGACTTAAAAATAAAAATAAAAATAATATTGAAAGAAGATGGGACGGATGAGTGGCAATGGAAGAAGGCAGTGATGGATGAGCACCTCCTTTTCACTGTACGACAACCCCTTACTCTTTGGTTCGGCACAATTTCCACAACTCCACCAATAGCTGCAACCCCACTTTTCAAAATCTTCGTCCCCTCCATTGTATTTTTCCCAATCCTCATCACTCTACGCGTTCCCACCTCAAATACAATGTGCCACCAACCCTCATCAAAATCATTGATAGAAAGACACCATTATCGGTGAGGTCGAGGATAGATTTGAGAGCAACACATGACATCTGCATCAACCCAATCTATTGGAAAACCGCTTTCTTCATCAACCTGAAATTGACTTGGATAAATTTAGGTGTTGTAATGGCTGGCTTTGTGCTTCGGAAGATGAAGGTTATGATTTATTGTTGCCTACCAAAAAAAAAGATAAAAAAAAAAAAGATGAAGGTTATGATTATGGGGTTTTGTTCATCTTCTTCATTTGTTTTTTGATTTTTTTGAAAATAGTTGTTCGTATGATGCTTTGGGTTATAATTTTTTTTTCTTTAATTTGTTATTTATATATATATATATATATATAGAATTTTAACATTCTTTTTTCTTGTGTTGGGGATAGTTGTGGACAGTGAAAATGGAGTTCGTAGAAAAGAAGGGCATTGGCCAGATATGGTTAGGGATGGCATTGGATCATACAGTGGCAGAGAAGGAGAAGGATTCAAGTATGGCTCACACAAGAAGGGGTTAGTTTAGTAAATGGACAAGGGGCAACTTTTCCATTTTGGTTATTACAAATAGTGAATTGCAGATCTTTGTAAATAAAATTTGTTGGCCGGCTCATTATTTTGTTAGATTCTAATAGTGGCCAACTTTGTACTTAATGTTTCCTAGGTGGCCCATTCTACAATTCTAGCTAATTTTGAATTATTGATGAATGATGACTCAATGGCTGCTCTGATTTCTTGAGAGCAAATTCCCAAAATAATATATGGAATATCATTTCCCTATCTTGGAAAACTTTTGACCTTTTATGAAATTCCATATCATAATATATATTTTTTTTTAATTTGAAAATACTAGATAACGTAGTTTTTTATTCCGTATCACCAAATATTGCCTAAGAATATATATGAATAATGCTAAGAAAAAAAAAAGGAGTTCTAACTTACCTGGAGATACACTTGATAAATTAAGTCATCATAAGTGCCAGCAGCCTCGCCATTAGGCTTCGTGAAGGGAATGAAGTCATAAAGAAGAGCATATGGTAATGCTTCAACTACAGCTTTGAAGACATCTATGCAGTAACCAGTGACAGTTGTAGTGTTAGTGCTAGGATCTCGTGTCACCTTTACAAATTCACCAAAACCATCCTTTATTGGAACTCCTATTCTCAACCTTTTCCCATTTGTCGGTATCACCCAACCCCTAGGAACAGCTGTAGTTTCACCTGGCCATATAATACCTCCAAGACTAGCCTTAGAAGTAGAGTACACACTTATGTTTGAGAAATTAAGTCTCCTGACTAGTCCATCTTTCGGTGTCCAAAATCCAATCCCTCTCCCGCCATTACCAATCAAGTTTACTACCTGAAAAGCTGATGATTGTAGTTGCCCACCAACAAGAAGAAAATCTCTGTCAAGGCCTTTAAATGTAGTAATTAATAATGTTTGCTGAAGTTTTGGACCATTTTGAGAGACTCCAAAAGTTTCAAGATCCGTTGAATTCCCAGATATGTTCATCTTTTGGAAACCAAAGTTTGTAGCATTAAGTGTCTCAACTGCCATGGCTAGTGCCAAAGCAGCATCATAAGCCCAAAGTCCATATATGTTCAATTTCACATCAAGAATTGTTGGATTGTCTTGTTGGAATTTCCTTTTCCATCGAATGCTAAAATCTTCGAGCTCTTTTGTTTTTGGTATGTAATTCTCTACACCTAATACCCGTTGCATTGAATCAATGACCGAAGGATCCATAGAACTCAAGAGATCACCTATCCCACCAGTTATGATCCAAACATATCCTTCACTCATCATTCCAACCTCTTTTGCTTTTAGAAAAAGCTGAGAGCCAAGAACCGGTAACATGTGCACAATAAAAACTCTAGTTTGCATTGTCATCAACTTGTAAAGCTCCTGAACAATTTGATCATCGGTGGCAGATGGAGGAATGACACTCCGGTAGGGCACACGAGTGTCAATCTCTTGCAATGCATCAGTAAGAAAAGGTATAAGTCCTTCTCCATACTCGTTGTCAACGTAGATGGGCACGGCTTCTCTCCATCCAAAGGCTTGAATAATTGCACTTATGGCTTTTACTTGAGACGAGTCATTTTGGCAAGCTCGTATAAAATAAGGATTACGAATTGGAGAAAGAGAAGCACTTGTCGCAGAAAATGATATAATGGGCACATGAGCTTTGTCGCCAAGATCAATAATGAAGTCAGCCTGTTTCGATAATTCTGGCCCTATGATGGCTTGCACTTCTACATTTTTAATCAGGTCTAGTGCTGTTTCACAGAAAAAAAAAATAAAAAAATAAAATAAAATAAAAATAAAAAATGAACAAGGCACAAACGATAACTTAATTTTTATTTTCTTTTCAATATTTTCTCAGAACTCAAACGAGGCACAAAGGGTAACTTATTATTCCAGCTTGGAGAAATACAGGATCTGTTATCAAGAAAACATCAATCAATCTTCGAGTGCTGTAGAACAATATATAGTAGTGGGATTTTTTGGGAGCAATTCGCAAATCAAACTTTTCATCATAACAAACAACTGCAAACAGGTTTTTAAAGAAAACTTACCTATATTGTCTTAAGGATATCATACTTAGGATACATTAAAGAGAAAACTAGTTGTCCAAGACTGCAAATTAAATGTATTATAACAAGGGTTGGAAAGCTAAATAGGTATGATATCCTCAAGCAACTATCTCTCAAGATGAAAACATGGAAATGTCCCTTAATTACCCAAAGAAAAAATTACAAAAAATAAAAAAATAAAAAAGATAAATATATTGTCCATTCAATAATTGAGATTATATTGGATGAGATGGGTGTCTACAAATTTATATTTGGAACCTTCTCATGTCAAAACTTGGCCCTCGAATCCTCTTTCTTTGTTTTGAGGCCATTTCTTTTGGAGTCACTTTTGGTTTTTGTTAATAAAACCAATTTTTTAAAAGGGTTGGCTTATTTTTCCTAAAATAAGTTAGAAACCAGGGGCAGAGCTAGGATTTTGTCTACGTGGGGGCAACTAAGAACTCATTAAACACTTGATAAACCCTTGCCATTTTATTATGGGCATTTCATCAAACACTCACAGGGCAGCAAATTTACCAACAAACTAAAAAGCCAACAATGTCTACCTTTCCCTCCGATCAAAGGCTCCCTAACTACTAGCCAAATTTATCATCAATCTTGCCACTGTGACCAACCATTCCATGATAGAATTTCATCTAAATTTATAAACCATCATCAATCCGACATTCCGACCGCTCATCCCTTGCTCCTCCACCCATCCCATTATCTCATCTGGCCCCTCAATGCTCTCACATATTATCATCAATATGACATTCCAACTAACAAAATCAAATCTAAAAATATATACTATTAAGAAGAACCAAATATAAAAACGAAAAATAAATATTAACCAACCTTCATGTATCATTAAAGAGCTGGACAATACTTGGTTACTGAACAACGTTGAGAAGGAGCTCCTACTGAAAAAATGAACTGCTGCAAGGTTCAATTGACAAGTTGTTCTAGTTCACATGTCAATCAGCTGTTTTTTAGAACCGAAGAACTGAAACAGAGAACTGCTCAGCCTAACAGAAACCAAACCCAGGGAACCAGTTCTCTTGCTGAACTTTCTCATCTCTCTTTTTATACATCGATTCTCAAAGGGAACCTCCATCAGTGCTCTCTTTTGCAACCCGCTTTCGCTGGCCACCGACATCTGCGACGTGTTTGGCTCTGATCCTAGATGACCCAAGCTCTCCCTCTGCAACTTAACCCCTATTTTCCAGCCTTTGCCGAGTATTTTATTTTTACTTGTGTGAACAGGTCTGGTAATTGGTCACCACGTGTTTGTAAAATTGTGCCTATGAAGAGAGTTGGTTTTCAAAGTTTGGTATTGAGAGTATTTTCATAATCATGGAAGCAATTCAAAATGCAGACTAGTATGGAAGTGTTTGTTCCCGTCTGTCTACTTGGGAGATTTCTCAGCTTGTGCCCAACATGTAGTAAAAAATTCATAGAGATTTCTCAGCAAAGGGCTGGAGACTTGGACGCAAACACGTCGCAGGCCTCGATGGCGAGGTTGGGTCGCAAAGGAGACCACTGTTGTGGAGGTTCCACTGATATCAGGAGAGAGACTAGCCAGTTCGAGGGATAGCGAACTAGTCCTACGTGAGGTCTTTAGTGAACATAGGCACTTGAACACGTGTCAATTGAATGTTAGGCCATGTCACTGCTCGGTATGAGCTCTTTACTCAAATTTATTTTTTATTTAGGGAACCAAACGACAAATCAAATTTTCGTAAGCACATTAAAAAGTATAGGTAGAATATTCGAAACTGTACAAAACGTTGAATTTTTTTTAGGCTATCCTTAATGGCCCAAAGGATTTGATAATGCCTAATGTGTGTAGGACGGCAAGACTATACATGGTCAAAAAATTAGTTGGGACCAAAACTTCGAATACCTTTATTGTTTTTAAAATAACAAAAAATTAAAAAATTAAAAAATCCCCTTAAGTCCTAACCAAATTTTAAACCTAATCCTACTTTTTACCCTATTACTAAGCTAACCCCAGCCCTTGTGACTTTCCTACTTGATATTCAGTAGTCAAGTATCATCCCACATATTAAACCTCTTTCCTACTGGTCTTTACATCTTGATATTTCTATTTATTTATTTTTTTGAAAAGAATTTCATGTGTTTTCAAGTGGACCATTGGAACAAATGAACAATGAGATTGAAAGTCACCTAATGCAATGCATTATGCAAGATGCATCAAGTGCACCTTATAATAAAATAACTGTTGTAAAAATGTTTTAATTTTATAATGTAATGCAAAGTGTAATGCATATAGATATGGACAAAACATTCATTCGTCAAGCTTAGATATAATGCTATAGCAGTCATTAATTATAAGAATAAGGATCATTGTTAATTTTAATATCATGTTAGATCAACACATTAGTTAAACCATAGAGTGGAATGATTAGCAAGAGCCAATACCCTAACATGTCCAATTAATAGGCAAATGACACTATTAACAAAAAAAAAAAAAAAAAAAAAATTGAGGCTAATTATTAGCCACAAAGTTCTCAAACACTAAATGACAATCTCTTTGTCACATTATTTTTGTTCTTATCCCCCTAGCGATTCTTCCACCGTCTTTCTTGATGATCTCTTGAAAACTAAGATGCATAATATACAAATATACACATAATATGAATTAATTAATTTTTTTTTTTTTTAAGATTAATATGTCGTACTTAGTCAATTGTTCTCTACCATTATGGCGACAGGCTATAGATGCTAATAGATTAATTAATTCTAAAAAACATGCTGATTCATGAGTTATGATGTTAACAAGTAGATGATTCTAACTTTATCTTTTTAGGAGGAATGCTAGCACCAATTGCAGCGCCCTTCTTCTTATGGTTATTACATTTTTTTTTTATTTTAACTTTCTAATGTTTATGAGTGCTCCCCAAAAAAACGAAAGCAGTTTCGTGCTTCTTGTTTAGGAAAAATTTCATTTTTTTTTTTTTTTTTTTGGCTTTTTCTGGATACTAATCCTACATATAATCAACAAGTTAGATCCCCGGCCCATACCCCACCTTTTTTTTTTTTAATGGGCAAACCAAAATATTATTATAAATAAGGGGGAAAAAAAAAAAACCCTTTAGATATATATGGCCGGCAAAGTATAGCTAGTTTTGATCCCATAATCTCTCCCCTTCAAGAATTTACGGCAACGGTTGTCTTTAGGCAAAGTTGATGTCATTAGAAAGTTTATAGAAGTCCAATCAAAAGACACATGCAGTCTTAATTTTCTTTAGCAATCGGTGCTTGTCTATTACTATGATAAGAACAATAAGCTAGTCTTGATTTTATCACAAGTGAAGAACTAAATTCCCAATCAATTAAAATTCGACAGCTTGTTCTCACTATAGCTAGCTGGAATTTGCGTGTAAAAAAAATCCAGCAATATGGTATAGAAAATGGGAGTTCCAATAATTATGTACTAGTTTAGCAAATTCTTTGCACAGATCGAATAATCAAAATTTCATAAAGTTGGAGTTCTTTAAAATGACATCATGTTTAGGCATTTGGACAAGCATCAAATTTAATTTAATTTAATTTAATTCTTTTTAAGAAAAGAAATGTTATTCCAGCCCGTCATTAACGAAACTTTCCTGGCTTTGCCGTTCTTAAAGGAATTTGGAGAGTTCAACCCCTCCTTACCTTCTCGTACAAGGTAGCTTAGATTATTAGGGACTATGACTCATGAATCGGAAGTCTTAAGATTGAATCTTGACATATTTCTTATTGGATGAAGGCAATTTATGGGTGATATTGTACATTCCTACCTACAAGATTGAGCCCCTACCTCGGCCAAGTAGGCTTAGGATACCTATGTTGTCAACAGCAAAAAGAGAGAGTACCTGCTGCAGCCGCACCAACAACATCTTTCTTGGAATCTCTGGTGTTTAAAACCAGCCTAGTTTTGTAGTAGCCATGAGAAGCATAGAAATCTGAGAGGGCCATTGATATGCAGCTCAACCCCATCTTTCCCACCATTGTTTCAAGGTTAAGAACCACTCCCACATTCACTGGGATTGTTGTGTTCTGTGCCATCACCATTAATCCTGTGAAGAAAAACCATGGAGAGAAAAAGAAGAGAGAGAAAAAGAATTGAGCAGGTTTCTTCATCTTTGAAGTTCACGATGTTAATAAAAGGTAAAAGAATCTATATATAGGAGTATAGGATATGAAAAGTAAGAATAAGAAGCCAAGAAGTAGTTGTCAGGTACAGCTCGAGGGCAGGACGGAGGTGGCATATTGTAAATACAAAAGAACATGCATCATCAGTCAAATATATGTAGGTGAACTTTCATGTTACAAATGATTAGCAAAAACCAATGAAAGGGCTTGGATCAGCAAAAAAGTGTGGTATGAAATGTCCATTCACTTATGTGTTTTATTAGAACAGCCCTATATTGAGTTAATACAAGACCAATTTTATTAATATTGAAGAATGATGCAAGATCAATATTCTACCTTGAGTAAATTGTTCTTTATTCATTATAGGAGTGAGACTTGTCGGGTGTTCCAAGATATCATTTGTCTTATTTCATTGATGTTTACCTTGGTCAAATCAAATTATGATTGTAGAATATGTTCTGTGGTAGAAGGTATATTGCAGATTTGCAGATGATGCTCCTTACCACAACCAAAGCTAACGCTATGCTGAACAAAATTTTTGTTTTGGAAGTTACGCTGAACGAAATTTATACTACTAGAATCTGTTTGAAGCTTGTCAAGGAACTTCACCCAGTTACTAAGAATACAATATGTTTTTTAATCAACTTCTTTCGAAAATTTTAAAACTCATATATCGGATGCATTTGATGCTAACTTTGCATTCGGTGCACTCAAAAACTTTTATCTACAACTCGTATTTTGTAAAATCAACAGTTGTGCCTTGTGGTTTTTTGGTTGTTGGGGTGTTTTCCGGTTAGTATATCTCATATATGTAAGGTTCGCCTTGTTTTTTGTATTTTTGTGGGTGATGTGGGGTGGTTCTTTGGATCTATGGTGTACTAATCCCTCTTAATTTTAATAGAAGGTTCTTTTGCCCATCGAAAAAAAGAGGAAGAAAAAAAATTCCGCCTTGCTAGAACACCAACAAATAATCTAGTTCAAAAAAATTTCCACATAAATGTTAGTAGCAAACATAAAGGCTTTGGGTCAAGTGAGCAATTTATTTTTTTAATTTTATTTTTTTACTTAAATTTACAATGCAACTTCTACATCAATAAACAACTGTCACAATGCCATATCTATATATCGATATACATCAATTTGCAATGCAAAAGAAAAATCAATATCTATTGTTTACCCGCCCAATCTCAGGTGTAACTAGTCTCTCTTCATTTGGGTTGGTAAGCTCAATAGCTGATACTATTTCTTGAGGAGTTTCCCTGTTTGGACTCGAATTGCCATATTCTGCAGAGGCTGTTCCTCCTTCTCCAAAAGAAACAGAGTTGCTATCCGTGTAATTGGACAAGCTTGATGGACTTGGAGGACAGTCAACATTTGGGGAGGCTTCAATTGTACAAGCCATATGATCCACACCATCGACATCATTTTTGCCTCGCAGTTCACTTTTCCTAAAAGTATGGGAGCTGAGGTCTTTTCTATCAAAGTATCTCATCATCACTACGATTTTTCTCCATAAAGAAATTCTAGGATTGAAGCGCATCAAGACATGCCTATGATCGTAAATGAATGTAGCAGTAAATATAATGAGAGCTAAAGATGCAGCAATCGCAGCAATGAGGAATAGGCCCCAGAAGCTATCAAGACTGAGACTGTTTGAAGAAACTGAGGTGCTAGTCTCTGGACAATCACTTTGTTGCCCGAACCAAGCTTTCTCAATTTCGAACATTTTACTGCCCTCAGTCACATTTAAGATTGCCCTTGAAACATCAGGTACCAGAGGGGAACCCCTTGGGAAGACCTGCAAGTCACAATATAAAATTCCTACTTGAAAAATATGCGCATGAGAGTGAAACAAAGAGAGATCAAGAGAGAGAACTTACAAAACCAAACCCATCAGTCTTATATACTGGCCCAACCATGGTATATTTTGAGCAATATCTTGCAAGAAAAAGCCTCATGTAAGGGGTTTCATCAAAAGCAGCAGTAATGCCACCATTTGCGCTTCCCTTTGAGAATGCTTCATCGCATTCTTCTAGAGTTTTATATTGTATAAGCTTGGATTTGCTGAAGTTCATCCATTGCAAAAGTCCATAAACAAAAGAACCCTCTAGGTAGCCCACATTCTCCCCTCTCTTAATAAGCTCCTTCACATCAGTGACAGTTGGCTGGAGTTGTTCAACTGTCAACATTGAAGTCAAGCTAGCTGTGTAGCTTTGAGTCAGAATGAGCACCACAAAAAACCATATAATCACAACAAACCTTGCCAAGTTACTCAACACTCTCTCCCCTGTAATTAAGCGTAGAAAAAATACATCAATATAAATTAATATATATGACCTTTTGAAATATAATTTATTCAAGAAATATCTTGAAACTTACTTGAATGGGCATGATATAATGGACAAGTTATGGAATTTCCATGCAGTCAAGGTCACATGTTTGCAATTCTACCATGAAAAACAGGAAAGAAAACACTACTAGTAGATGTTTCAACCATGTTTTCCAAATGTCGCCATGGGATCCTTCTAGCATGGAAATTCTATACCTTTAGTCATGTTTGATATATGCACGTATTGCACATTTGAATCATTTCTAGAAAAGGGTTCATTACTATTTATCAATATTAAAGAGGTCGATGAGAAATTACTATGTGCAAAAACCATGGTTGAAAATGAGAACCAAAACATCGTGCCAACTTGATGTGAAGGAGGACCCCTAAAATCTTCATTTATTCGGTGTTCAAGGAGCCAAATTACAAATCCTATAAAGACGAAAAAACAACCGCTTGTCACCCAGAGGTCCCAAGTCAAAGGCTTCAAGAAAACCCAAGCATTCTTCCGGTTGTTACCTTTGATGGGCACAATCATTGAAACACCAGATTCAGTGTATGGTAGTGTAAAATCAACATACAAGGACCTGTTTGCTATTATAGTAATATCCCCCACCACAGCATCATAGTTCTGTTCATAATAAACGAACAAAAATAAAGCAAGAAATATGATTCATTGTTTCAGTGTAAAAACTACAAAATTTAATTCATTATCCTGAGAAAACAAAAGTAGAAATCGGAGTATATAATTAAACGTTGTTCAATGGTGTCTTCACTAAAGTTATGTATAAACATAATTTTAATGATTGATTACTCGATAGCATCTCTGCTTACTTGAGAGCAAGTTCCCAAAGTTATATATATATGTCAATAACATGAGTGCTTTAACTAACCTGGAGATGCACTTGATAGACTAAGTCATTGTAATCAGGCTTCTGAAAGGGAATGAAATCGTAAGGAACGGCATAAGGTAATGCTTCCACCACAGCTTTGAAGACATCTATGCAGTACCCAGTGACAGCTGTAGTGTTAGTGCTAGGATCTTGTGTCACCTTTACAAATTCACTAAAACCACCCTTCACTGGAACTCCTATTCTCAACCGCTTACCATTTGTTGGTACCACCCAACCCCTAGGAACATATGTAGTTTCACCTGGCCATATAATAACTCCAAGACTGGCCTTAGAAGTAGAGTACACATTTGTGTTTGAGAAATTCAGTTTCCTTACAAGTCCATCTTTTGGTGTCCAAAATCCAATCCCTCTCCCGCCATTACCAATCAGGTTTACTATCTGGAAAGCTGATGATTGTAGTTGCCCACCAACAAGAAAGAAATCTCCTGCAAGGCCTTTAAATGTAGTACTTAATAATGTCTGTTGAAGTTTCGGACCATTTTGAGAGACTCCAAAAGCTTCAAGATCTGTTGAATTGCCTGATATGTTCATCTTTTGGAAACCAAAGTTTGTAGCACCAATTTTCTCAACTGCCATGGCTAGTGCCAAAGCAGCATCATAAGCCCAAAGTCCATATATGTTCAATTTGGCATCAAGAATAGCTGGATTGTCCTGTTGAAATTTCCTTTTCCATCGGATTCTAAAATCTTCAAGCTCTTTTGTTTTTGGAACGTAACTCTCTACACCCAATACCCCTTCCATTGAATCAAGGACCACAGGATGCATCGAACTCAAGAGATTACCTATCCCACTAGTTATGATCCAAACATATCCTTCACTCATCATTCCAACCTCTTTTGCTTTTAGAAAAAGCTGAGAGCCAAGAGCCGGTAACATGTGCACAATAAAAACTCTAGTTTGCATTGTCATCAACTTGTAAAGCTCTTGAACAATTTGATCATCGGTGGCAGATTGAGGAATGACACTCCGGTAGGGGACACGGGTTTCAATCTCTTGCAACGCATCAGTAAGAAAAGGAATCAAACCTTCTCCATACTCGTTGTCCACGTAAATGGGCACGACTTCTCTCCATCCAAACGCTTGAATAATTGCACTTAAGGCTTTTACTTGGGAGGAGTCATTTTGGGTGGCTCGTATAAAATATGGACTCCGAATAGAAGAAAGATAAGAGCTTGTTGCAGAAAATGATATAATGGGAACTTGAGCCTTGTCTCCGAGATCAATAATGAAGTCGGCCTGTGTCGATAATTCTGGCCCTATGATGGCTTGCACTTCCACATTTTTAATCAAGTCCAGGGCTGTGTTTCATAGAAAAAAAAAACGCAGCACAAATTAAAGGGTAATTTCTTACTCCAGCTTAGTAGATTTGTTATCAGCAAAGATATTTCTAACTACCCCCTGCCAGGCTTTTTTTTCTTTCCACCAACCCCAAAAAGATGAGGGAAGAAAGGGGCATTTTTATATATTTATTTATTTTTTATCAACTGTGAAATTTTATAAATCACAACAAACACGTACCTCCCAACACAAGCTGGACCAACACTTTGACAAAGACTCAAACACCTAAACTACATTCATAAAAAAACATACCACATATACAGGGAAGAAAGGAAAACTAACAATATGAGTAGGAAAATGTCCCTTATGGCTTTACCCAATGAAAGAAAAAAAGAAAAAATAATAATATACTGTCTTCCTCTCACTCATTGTTAAAAAGTGATGACAAATAAGATAAAAAGACATGTAATTCACCATAATTGTTAAAAAATAATGACAAACCGTGATGCTAGTCTAACCCTTCTTCCATTCTACAACCCCTTCTCCCCCTTCTAGCACTATTGATTTTGTTTTGGTACGTTGGGGGCGGGGGGGGGGGGGGGGGGGGGGGGAGGGTTGTATTTTGCTTATTATGCAGTTTGCTTATTATGCAGTCGGGTTGCAATATGCCTTTTAAATGTACCGTAAGGTGTTGTTATGCATGTTGCTGATTACAAAAAAGGGAGAATTTTACGGTTAGTAAGTCATTCTTAATTAAGTTAGTAGTCATTTACTGGAAAGTTAATAATAATTTGTAGTGAATTATATTTATTTTCCCGTAACCCAACCAATCTAAAATTCTCCATAGAAAAAAAGGATTCTATTAATGTGTGTCTTTATTCCTTAAGGTATCTATTAATATTAAGACATTAAACAAAAAATGTATGAAAATAAATGTGAAAAATGCATAGAAAATTAAATAAATAGCATAAACAAATAAGAAAATGAATTAAATATGATACAAATAGTATAGAAAAAAATGAAAATGGATAGAAAATTATACAAATGCATTTTTTTCATGCACTTTTTATAAAATTTGCTTTAACCCTAAATAAAAGGGTGATGAGATTTTAGATTGCCCCAACTTCTAAGTTCCACCATTCAAAATATAGAATGATTGACTAGGTAGGAACTAAGAAATGGAGACTGGAGACTATAACTAGTCATTGGGTCATCTGTGGTCAGGGACCACGGGGTCTTGGACATTTAATGTGTCCATCACGGCCTAGGGGTATTCTATGTTAGAGATTCCCATCACCAAAATCTTCAGCGTAAATGTGACACGGTGGCATGTTGTCATGAGTCAACAAAAGTAAAATAGAATGGGATTGTGGGACTAAAAGGTGTTTGACAATCTTATTTTACTCCATTTTTATTGGCTCGTGACACCGTATTACATTTACATATAAGTTTTTCTTTTATTATATACAACCATCATAGTGGTTATTAAATCGGTGGTACAATATTTAAAAATAACACAGTGTTATATAACCATTTTACGTGTTATTAATTTTGTAATATAGACTTGTTAGTCACTAACACGTCCAATTAATAAACAAATGACACTATTAAATAAAATAAAATAAAACCATTAGGAGCTAGTCAAAAGATTACCCATAAAGTTGTAGTTGACTATGAAATAATAATTTCTTTCTCACATTATTTTATACCTTTCCCCCAGCTGGTGATTCCTCTAACATTATTTTATATTCAAATGAGTTAAAATTTTTCTAGAGATAATGTAAATTAAGTAGTAAGTCAAATATTCTCTACCATTATGGCAACAAAATAGGGATGCTAATGGGTGAATTTTTAAAAACATGCGGACGATTAATTTATCAAGACCGTTTGAACTGCCTTCATAGATGTTATCATGTGATTGAACACGCAATACCCTCATTGGTCAGTAACATTTCTTTGCATGTTAACACTTATAAGTCCCTCCTATGTACTATAATTGCCTATTTCCAAATGGGATATGAGGATTGCACCTATTTAGAAAAATTAATTAGGTGTATACTCATCTCATAACCACCTTATTACATAAAATAAAAATATTAAAAAAAAGAAAAAAGAAAAAGAAAATTCCAATTTTCTCCAATTTCATTTTGGAAAATACTTGCCTCTATCCCTGGGTGGAGGAGCTCCTTACCTCCTCCCGCTCATATTTCGCCACTTATCCAAATAAATAAAGAGAATTGATTGTGTGCATATATTCCCATATTTACATAATTATGAATACATTTTAATAAGTCCATATTTGCATGTTATATGTTTATATTAACATAAACACGTATCCATATTCATATATTTGTTTGTTTGTATTTTTAAATTTATATTTTTCTAAAGTATTTATAACATATAGTAAAAAATGAATAGAAGTGGCATGAGAAGGAGCTCCTCGACTTGGGATGGAGGCAAATAGTGTCTTCCATTTTAGGTAACAGAGATATTATTGGCAATGTGATTGATTGCTTGACAGTTGACGCACCATACGTTGATGTGACCCACGTTATTAGCGGAGACATGGGGTAGGGTCCCCCAAACATTAATTCTAAGAACTTTGTTATGTAAATAAATGCTCATATGACATAGCAACACAAAAAAAAAAAAACAAAAACAAAAACAAAACAAAAAAAAAAAAGGGTGCTCAAAGGTAATCTGGATGGGTGGCTAATGACATAATGGCTTTATGTTATTCTTCTCACTTGTTAAGGTGGGTGACTTTCGGTTCAAGTTTGTGGAGAAATATTGGCATTCATTTATTGATATTTTAGGAGTTTAACGGTAAGAACAAATTCTATCTATTGATAAAAAAAGAAGAACAAGTAATCTGGGTGTATATACTAAAACATAAATTTTTTTCTAACTAGTGGTGGAATGGACAGTAATGTGGTCAACCAATCATACAGTATGATAGAGTTTTGTAATTTATTTATTTAACTCAAGTTAATTTATATATTTGGATTCTTTTTCATTAATGTGCACTACGAAACTGTTGGAGAATAAGTTGTTAGGTAAAAGATCCAAACAAGTATTATAAACTTATGTCAAAATTTATATTTAATCAATGTGGTATTTAATTGGTACTTCTCTAACATAAACCTTAAAATTTTAGTGATTTTGGAATTATATAGTTAGAGAAAAAATCTCTCACTAAATTGGAAACTAAATTCCCAGTTGAGATGTGATCTTTGTCTTTAAAATTTTGCAACTTGTCCTCACTAGTTGGCCATATTAATTTGACTATAAACAGGGTGCCTAAATGAATTTTATCCCAAATTTGTGAGAAACTTAGCAATACAGTATAAAAATGGAAGTTCTAATCTATCAAAAAGAATCATAAACACAACAAATGTGCCCAATCCTTGAAGAGAGAGAGAGATAGAGAGAGAGAGAGTACCTGCTGCAGCTGCACCAACAACATCTCTCTTGGAGTCCCTGGTGTTGAGGACCAGCCTAGTTTTGTAGTAGCCATGAGAGGCATAGAAATCTGAGAGGGCCATTGATATGCAGCTCAACCCCGTCTTTCCAACCATCGTTTCAAGGTCAAGAACCACTCCCACGTTCACTGGGATTGTTGTGTTCTGTGCCATCACCATTAGTCCTCTGAAGAAAAACCATGGAGAGAGAAAGAGAAGGAGAGAGAAAATGAAATGAGTTTGGGTAGGATTCTTCATCTTGAAAATTTGAACCTCTAAGAAGTCTTTGAAGTTCTTGATGTCAACAGAAGATATCCCATTTATAAGATTATGGGATTTGAAAAGTAAGAATAAGATGCCTAGAAGTCGTTGCTAGGTACAGTTTGAATTAATTGACACAACTGGACTACTATTGTAATGCAAAAGGACAGATAATTGTATGGATGCAGGCAACTTTCATGCTACAAATGACTGAACAATACAACAACAAATCCAAGATGATCTTATCGCATTTTTACCTTGGAGTCGTACCACATAAACCCAATTCTCTAGTCTAAATTTATTTCTTCAGATCATGTTATATCTGAGTTATTAAATTTTAAAAATTAACAATTCATAATGGGATGATAAGGTGGTTGTCGTGCTAATTTAATAATTCGACAAGAAAATTTAAGTAGAAAAATTGTGCTCTTAATTAGCATTTTCTTTTCGTTTGAGAATAAATAAATAAATAATAGCATTTTCTTTTATCTTTGTTATTTCAAAAAAAAAAAAAAATTATTGCTTTGGGTGGGGGTGGTTTGTAGGGGCAAATTTATGTTGTACTGTTTCGTGAATGATCTTCACTGGCTTAAAAAAATTTGTTAATGAATAACTACATATAGATGTGCAATATATTAAAAACCATGTCCTATAGCTCATTTAATTTTTTTTTAATAAAAAAAATAGGGTTTCCTAAATAATATTTATTACATCTCACAAATAATGGTATTTTAATTTCAATTTTTTTTCCCTTTTGTTAACAGAGAATTTAAAAATGATTGGGCTTTCAAATTTTGGAAGGGTAAAAGGTGCTGTCTTTAAATCTTGAAGATAGTCCACAAAAGGGTCTAGAGAGTAAATAATATACTCCGTTAGATTTTGAGTGGTTGCCACCAGTCCACACATTATTCCGTATTGGTGGCATGAAATGATCCTCCACTTCCGTGTCTTATTAGCACGACCCTATATTGAATACAAATTGCTCTGAGTGGGACATGTCTGACGTTCAAAGATATAAATTTGTCTTATTTCATTATCGTTTTCCTTCATTATCGTTTTCCTTGACCAAATCAAAGCAAAATTGTAGAATATCTCTCTCTCTCTCTCTCTCTCTCTCTCTCTCTCTCTCTATATATATATATATATATATATATATATATATTACTTACAGATCAAGTGAATACATGTTGATATAAATTATATAAATTAGTATAAAAAACTTCATGCAATAATTTAATGTACATTATAACCCACTAATATATGAGGTACAACCTCCAATGCATATGTTGATATAAGTTATATTAGTACATGCTCACATGATCATCATCTATTATATATAATTTTGGTTAGGTCAAATAGGGACATGCTAACACAAGTTATATCAACATCATGCATTAAGCCTTGTATCTTATGTATTGACTAAATATACCTGTTACCCACTAATGCATGACTCAATATGGATGCTAATATAACTTATATCAGCACGTCGTTACTTGAATTTTGATATAAGTTTTGACACAATTTTTCTATTATTCCATTCATGATTCAAATTCTATGAAATCCATTATTGGATTAAATAGCCTTTCTATGTAGATCATGCATGCAAAAAATCAAGTTGATCCCATCCAAAAACTTACATTTCTATTCAATAAAAAATTCACATTTATGGATAAAGTGACTCTTAATTTTGCATCAACTTGATTTTTTTTGTATACATGCTATTTATTAATATGTGTGTTTGTTCAAAGTGATCAAATAAAATGGGATAGAGAGAATATTATATTAATTTTTTATAAAATTTTTATATAATATATATTTTTTATTAAAACAAAAGAGACATATGGGCACAAATAACTTCACATGAACTTCAAATATTAATAGATAACTTTCTGAACTATTAGATTGGGATAATTTGCCCCCTCCATCAAAGTTAGATTGGTAAAAATTGTCCCGCCCCTTTATCATATTTAACGCATATTTTCCTCAAATTTCTATCAAATTTATGATTAGCTTAAGGGGGAATTTTAGCTACGGGAAATAAGACAATTAAATACAAATTTCTACTAACTCTCTAGTAAATTATTACTAAGTTATGTAAGAATGACTACTAAGTGTAATTATTTACTTGTAACCCGACCAATTTGTAATTCCCCTTTTGTTTAATGTCACAACATGTTGCTTATGTCACCAATTTCTATTATATTTTCTAGCAATAAATAGTTTAAAAAGAACAAAGTATCACAATTCAATAGTTAACAGAGTTAACTGTACAATTTTAGATTTCACGGACTTATGTGTCAGAAGAGTTTCATTTCGTTCATCTTTGAAAGATAATTTTTATGGTTAGTCATCTAGTTCCGTGTCAAAATAGACTCGAAAATATATGTGTGTGAGAGAGAGAGAGGGGTCCACGTGCGAACGGTGGTTCTGCGTACCGCTGAGGTATTAACTTATTTATTTTTTTGCCCAAAACGGTGAAGGTATTAACTTAGACAGTTGGACTACTTAAATACCAATCACCAGATCCTACTATGACTTTTACTTCTAATAGTTTATACTTTTTTTTTTTTTTTGGTTAAATAGTTTATACTTTATAACTATGATTTCCATTATTTATAGCTATTAATAATGGCAAAAAGCCCTCCCACTTTAATTCTGGTCAATAAATTGTCAAACAATGGACAAATTCAAATCGACACGGTGGGTGTCCCCATGAATTCACAATAGGACACGTGACTATAACACAGCATGGTCATTCCAATTTATTTGTTTCTTCGCAAAGATAGAATTCAAACTGAGAAATTGAATTCCAACCCCACGTTCATTTCAAAGCACGAAGTCAACTTTTTCTGCATTACGCGCAAGTCAGCATACGCTAAACTTAGAGGCCAAGTTGACGTCTTTGATCCGATCACATTTTATTTGATTGAAGAAATATGCATCGACAAATGCAATGCACAGACCGATTTTTTTTTTTTTTTTTAATTAAAAATTTGCCCAAGGGATGGAAGGGTCATAATTCATAACCCTACAAAACCCACATTTTTTTTTATTTTTTATTATGGTTCTAAGGAAAGCCCAATGGGCTTTTAGGCTATACATGCAGTCGGGTAGTCTATTCCCCTTTTCATAAGGGCATAATCCCTTTTTTTTTTTTAAAACTACGTCATTTATATGGGTTTCTTTGTTATGTGTCACTTAATCAAACTTAGTCTTAAGAGTGTATAAGATTTTACATCTCCTTAAAAAATTAAGTCCTTTTGGAAGTTGAGTGTGATTTAACCAAAAATAGCATTTGAACAATGCCTACATGTTATGTATTCGGGCTGTAGGTTATATGGTTCATAATTATTCACTTAGAACAACGAGCCATATAGTTATCAAACATGAATGCATTGGGGGTTAAAATTGGGCTTTTTCCCAGTTAGATTTACAATATTTCCATTACCACATAGTCTACAATGTCACCAATGTACAATTGTAAATGACACAAGCAAAAGGAAAAATCAATTTCAATTATTCACACGAGCTATCTCAGGACTTATTGGTCTCTCTTCATTTGGGTCGCTAAGCCCGATAGCAGCTACTATTTCTCGAGGAATTTCCCCATTTTGTGCAGAGGGTCTTCCCGGTTATCCAAAGGAAACAAAGTTGCTATCTGCTTTATTGGAAAAGCTTGATGGATTTGGATGAGAGTTAATATTTGGTGAGGCTTCAGCTGCACTCGCTATACGATCCATACCATCGATAACATCTCCTTGCACTTCACTTTCCATGGAAGTGTGAGAGTTGAGCTCTTTTTTATCGAAGTATCTCGCCATCACTTTCATTTTTCTCTATAAAGAAGCTTTGGGATCAAAGCGCATTAAGCCATGCCTATGCTTGTAAATGAATGTAGAGGAAAATATGACGAGAGCTAAAAATGAAGCAACTGCAGCAATGAGAAATAGGCCCCAAAAGCTATCAAGACCGATACTGTTTGAAGAAACTGAGGTGCTAGGGTCTGGACAACTGGTTTCTTTCCCAAACCAAGCCTTCTCAATTTCTGCCATTTTTTCGCTCTCTGTCACGTTTAAGATTTGCCCTTGAAACATCAGGTACCAAAGGGGAACCCCTTGGGAAGACCAACAATTGACAATATTAAAATCCTACTTGAAAAAAAGGTTACTTCTAGCACGAAAGGTTACTTCAATTCCACTCGAAAAAAAGGTTACTTCTAGAATTAAAGACTGTCATTGCTTACCAAATCATGACCATAATTAAAAGTATTGAAGGTACGGAGAAAAGATCCATTCTTTATTATTTTAGTGGTTATGATTTGGTTGATGATTGTCTGTCATGTCAGTATTTTCTTGAGAAAAAAAAATGCAACAGAGAGAGTAGAGAGAGAACTTACAAAACCGAACCCATCAGTCTTATATGTTGGTCCAACCATGGTATATTTCGAAAAATATTTTGCTAGAAAAAGCTTAGTGTAAGGGATTTCATTGAAAGCAGCAGCAATACCCCACCTTTTGCACTCCCTTTTGATAAAGCTTCATCACATTCTTCGGGAGATTTACATTGTACAAGCTTGGATTTGTTGAAGTTCATTTGTAGCAAAAGTCCCACAACAAAAGAACCCTCTTGGTAGCCCACAGACTCCCCTCTCTTAATAAGCTCATTCACATTGGTGACTGTTGGCTGGAGTTGTTGAACTGTCAACATTGAAGTTAAGCCAGCTGTGTAACTTTGAGTCAAAATGAGCACCACAAAAAACCATATGATCATCACGAACCTACCCAAGTTACCCAACACTCTCTCTCCTGTAAGCATAACACACAAAAGAAAGGAATAATTATGAGTGACTTCAATCATATGACTATTGAATTGAAAAATACGGAATAATTTATTTGAGCAATATCTTGAATGAAATTTACTTGCATGAGCATGATTAGTGGACTAATATGGAATTTCCATGAAATGTTAAGGTTAAAGTTGGGCAATTCCTAGCATGGAAAACAGGCAAGCAAATAATACTAGTAGAAGGGGTTTCATCGATCTTCGCACTACAAATATTAAAGAGGTGCATGGAAAAGAAGTTACTCGGTGCAAAAACCATGGTTGAGAATGAGAACCAAAACATTGTGCCAATTTGATGTGAAAGAGGACCCCTAAAATCATTATTTATTCAGTGTTCAAGAAGCCAAATTACAAATCCTATGAAGACAAAGAAACCACCACTTGTCACCCAAAGGTCCCAAGTCAAAGGCTTCAAGAAAACCCAAGCATTCTTCTTTTTATTGTCTTTGATTGGCACAACCATTGATACACCAGATTCTGTGTATGGTAGTGTAAAATCGACATACAAGGACCTGTTAGCTATTATAGTTGTATCCCCCACCACAGCATCATATTTCTGTTCATAATTAATAAACCAACAAAAATTAATTAAGAAATATGTTATGTAGTTTTCAGTATAGAAATACAGAACTTCTGTTTCATGAGAAAATGAAATTAGAATATCCAGTACATAAACTTTGTTCGATAGTTCTTCAATGCTGTCTACACTAAAGTTATGCATGAGAGTAACTTTATTGATTGATGACTCTATAGCCTAGCATTTCGGTTCTGGAAAATCTTAGACGTTTTATGTAATGCTGTATCATAATTTATAAATTTGCACAAAACCAAGGAGTTTCAAGTTTACCTGGAGATACACTTGATAGATTAAGTCATTATAAGTACCAGCACTCTCGCTATCAGGCTTCTCGAAGGGAATGAAGTCATAAGGAAGAGCATATGGTAATGCTTCCACTACGGCATTGAAGACATCTATGCAATACCCAGTTACAGTTGTAGTGTTTGTGCTAAGATCTCGTGTCACCTTTACAAATTCGTTAAAACCTGCATCCGTCACTGGAACCCCAATTCTCGACCTCTTCCCATTTGTGGGTATCACCCAACCCTTTGGAACAGATGTAGTTTCACTTGGCCATATGATACCACCAAGATTCGCCTTGGAAGTAGAGTACACGCTTGTGTTTGAGAATTTCAATTTCCTTACAATTCCATCTTTTGGTGTCCAAAATTCAATTCCTCTTCCACCATTACCAATCACGTTTACTATCTAGAAAGCTGATGATTGTAGCTGCCCATCAATAAGAAGGAAATCTCCTGCAAGGCCTTTAAATGTAGTACTTGATATTGTTTGCTGAAGTCTTGGACCATTTTGAGAGATTCCAAAAGCTTCTAGACATGAAGAATTCTTGGACATGCTCGTCTTCTGGAAACCAAAGTTTGTAGCACCAATTTTCTCAACTGCCATGGCTAGAGCCAAAGTTGCATCATAAGCCCATAGTCCGTAAATGTTTAGTTTGGCATAAAAAATGGTTGGGTTCTCTTGTTAGAATTTCCTATTCCTTTGAGTGCTAAAATCTTCAAGCTCTTGTTTTTGGAATGAAATTCTCTACACCCAATACCCCTTGCATTGAATCAATGACAGAAGGATCCATGGAACTTAAAAAATTTCCAATTCCATCAGTTTGAAACCAAACATAGCCTTCGCTCATCATTCCAACCTCTTGTGCTTTTGAAAAAAGCCGAGAACCGAGAGTGGGTAACACATACACAATGAAAACTCTAGTTTCCATTGTCATCAACTTGTAAAGCTCTTGAACAATTTGATCATCGGTTGTAGCCGGAGGAATGACACTCCGGTAGGGCACACGAGTGTCAATCTCTTGCAACGCATCAGTAAGAAAAGGTATAACACCTTCTCCATACTCGTTGTCAACGTAGATGGGCACAGCTTCTCTCCATCCAAAGGCTTGAATAATTGCACTTATGGCTTTTACTTGGGACGAGTCATTTTGGCAAGCTTGTATAAAATATGGATTACGAATTGGAGAAGGAGAAGCACTTGTCGCAGAAAATGATATAATGGGCACATGAGCTTTATCACCAAGATCAATAATGAAGTTGGCCTGCATCGATAATTCTGGCCCTATGATGGCTTGCACTTCTACATTTTCAATCATGTCTAGTGCTATTTCACAGAAAAAAGAAAAAAAGAAATTGAAAATTTCGTTATGTTTTTTTTCTTTTTCAATAGTCTACTCAAAACTCAACAAGGCACAACGGGTAACTTAATTTTTGTTTTCTTTTCAATAGTCTTCTCAGAACTCAAACGAGGCACAAAGGGTAACTTATTATTCCAGCTTGGAGAAATACAAGATCTTTTATCAAGAAAGCATCAATCAATCTTCGAGTGCTGTAGAACAATATATAGTAGTGGGATTTTTGGGAGAAATTCCCAAATCAAACTTTTCATCATAACAAACAACTGCAAACAGGTTTTTAAAGACCTATAGTGTCTTAAGGATATCAAACTTCGGATACATTAAAGAGATAACTAGTTGTCCAAGACTGCAAATTAAGATGAAAACATGGAAATGTCCCTTAATTACCCAAAGAAAAAATTACAAAAATAAAAAATAAAAAGATAACTATATTGTGCATTCAATAATTGAGATTATATTGGGTGAGATGGGTGTCTACAAATTTATATTTGGAACCTTCTCATGTTGTAACATGGCCCTAGAATCGTCTTTCTTTGATCCTGAGGCCATTTCTTTTGGAGTCACTTTTGGATTTTGTTAATAAAACCAATTGTTTAAAAAGGGTTTGCTTATTTTTCCAAAAATAAGTTAGCAACCAGGGGCGGAATTAGGATTTTGTCCACGTTGGGGCAACTAAGAACTCATTAAACACTTGATAAACCCTTGCTATTTTATTATAGGCATTTCATCAAACACCCAGGGGGCAGCAAATTTGCCAATAAACTAACAAGCCAACAATGTCTACCTTTCCCTCAGATCAAAAGCTCCCCAACTACTAGCCAAATTTATCATCAATCTTGCCACTGTGACCAACCATTCCATGATAGAATTTCATCTAAATTTCTAAACCGTCATCAATCCGACATTCCAACCGCTCCTCCCTTGCTCCTCCACCCGTCCCATTATCTCATCTGGCCTCTCAATGCTCTCACATATTATCATCAATTTTTTTTTGATCGACGGGGGGCGACGCGACTCTCACATATTATTATCAATATGACATTCCAACTAACAAAATCAAATTGAAATATATAGGATTAGGAAGAACCAAACATAAAAACGAAAAATAAATATTAACCAACCTTCATGTAGCATTAAAGATGATGAAATCCATAAGAAATTAAATGGGAAGATGGCAAGCCGCTAGGGCAAGGGAACTTCTGAAGAGCTGGACAATACTTGGTTACTGAACAACGTTGAGTAGGAGCTCCTACTGAAAAAAAATGAACTGGTGCAAGCTTCAATTGACAAGTTGTTCTAGTTCACATGCCAATCAGCTGTTTTTTAGAACCGAAGAACTGAAACAGAGAACTGCTCAGCCTAATAGAAACCAAACCCAGAGAAACAGTTCTCTTGCTGAACTTTCTCATCTCTCTTTTTATACATCGATTCTCAAAGGGAACCTCCATCAGTGCTCTCTTTTGCAACCCGCTTTCGCCGGCCACCGACATCTGCGACGTGTTTGGCTCTGACCCTAAATGACCCAAGCTCTCCCTCTGCAACTTAACCCCTATTTCCCAGCTTTTGCAGAGTATTTTATTTTTACTTGTGTGAACAGGTCTGGTAATTGATCACCACGTGTTTGTAAAATTGTGCCTATGAAGAGAGTTAGTTTTCAAAGTTTGGTATTGAGAGTATTTTCATAATCATGGAAGCAATTCAAAATGCAGACTTGTATGGAAGTGTTTGTTCCCATCTGTCTACTTGGGAGATTTCTCAGCTTGCCAACATGTAGTAAAAAATTCATAGAGATTTCTCAGCAAAGGGTTGGAGACTTGGAGGCAAACACGTCGCAGGCCTCGATGGCGAGGTTGGGTCGCAAAGGAAACCACTGTTATGGAGGTTCCATTGATATCAGGAGAGAGACTAGCCAGTTCGAGGGATAGCGAACTAGTTCTATGTGTGGCTTCGTGAACATGGCACTTGAACACGTGTCGATTGAAGGTTAGGCCATGTCACTGCTCAGAATGAGCTCTACTCAAATTTAATTTTTATTTCTCATCTTTTATTTAGGGAACGGAATGACAAATCAAATTTTCATAAGCATATTAAAAAGTGTAAGTCGAATATTCAAAACTCTACGAAAGTATTGATTTTCTTTAGGGCTATCGCTAAAAGTCCAAAGGATTTGATAAAGCCTAATGTGTGTAGGACGGTAAGACTACATAGACTACATATGCTCACGAAATTAGTCGGAACCAAAACTTCGAATACCCTTATTGTTAAAAAAAAAAGAAAAGAAAAACCAACAAACAAAACAGTTAACCCTTAAGTCCTAACCTAATTCAAATCCTAATCCTACTTTTTATACTACCATCCCTAATTACTAAGCTAACCCCAGCCCTTGTTACTTTCCTACTTGATATTCAGTAGTCAAGTATCATCCCACATATTAAACCCCTTTCTTATTGGTCTTCGCATCTTGATATTTTTATTTATTTATTTTTTTGAAAAGAATTTCACACGTTTTTAAGTGGACCATTTGTACAATTGAACAGTGAGATTAAAAGTCACCTAATGCAATGCATTATGCAAGATGCATCGAGTGCACCTTATAATAAAATAACTGTTGTAAAAATGTTTTAATTTTATAATGTAATGTAATGTAATGCAAAGTGTACCGCATATAGATATGGAAGAAACATTTCATTCGTCAAGCTTAGATGTAATGCCATAGCGCAGTCGATCATTAATTATAAGAATAAGGATCATTGTTAATTTTAATATTATGTTACATCAACACATTAGTTAAACCATAGAGTGGAATGATTAGCAAGAGCCAATACCCTAACACGTCCAATTAATAAGCAAATGACACTATAAAAAAAAAAAAAAAATTTGAGGCTAATGATTAGCCACAAAGTTCTCAACCACTAAATAACAATCTCTTTATCACAATCCCCCTAGTGATTCTTCCACCATCTTTCTTGATGATTTCTTGAAAACTAAGATGCATAAAATACAAATATACACATAATGTAAATGAATTAATTATTTTTTTTTAAGATTAATATGTCGTACTTAGTCAATTGTTCTCTACCATTATGGCAACAGGTTATAGATGCTAATAGATTAATTCTAAAAAACATGCTGATCCACGAGTTATGAAGACTTTTGGCTTCATATTGGTATTATCAATCTCGTAATTATGACTGGTGAAGATCGAGCATCACTTTGTTAACAAGTAGATGATTCCAATTTTATCTTTTTAGGAGGAATGCTAGCATCAGTCACAGCAGCGCCCATTTCCTTGTGGTTATTACATTTTTTTTTTACTTTCTAATGTATACGAGTGCTCCCAAAAAAACAAAAGCAGTTTTGTGTTTCTCGTTTAGGCAAAATTTCTTTTTTTCTTTTCTTTTTCTGGATACTAATCCTACATATAATCAATAAGTTAGATCCCCGGCCCATACCCCACCTTTTTTTTTTTTTTTTTTTAATGGGCAAACCAAAATATTATTATAAAATAAGGGAAAAAAAGAAAACCCCTTTAGATATATATGGCTAGCAAAGTATAGCTAGTTTTGATCGCATAATCTCTCCCTTTTACCTTGACATTTCATGGAAATTCCATAATTAGTCCACTAAGCATGCTCATGCAAGTAAATTTGAAGATATTGCTCAAATAAATTATTCTGAATTTTTCAATTCAATAGTCATATGATTTCACAAATAATAATAATAATTATTATTATTTTTAAAAGTATATAAAGCTCCTACGCGTGCTATGAATTCACTAATAATTATTCCATATTTTTCAATTCAATAGTCATATGAATTCACTAATAATTACTTCTTTCTTTTGGGTGTTATGCTTACAGGAGAGAGAGTGTTGAGTAACTTGGATAGTCTCGTGTTGATCGTATGGTTTTTTGTGGTACTCATTCTAACTCAAAGTTACGTTGAACGAAATTTATACTATTGGAATCTGTTTGAAGCTTGCCAAGAAACTTCACCCAATTACTAAGAATACAATATGTTTTTTAATCAACTTCTTTCTAAAATTTTAAAACTCATATATCAGATGCATTTGATGCTAACTTTGCATTCAGTGCACTCAAAAACTTTTATCTAGAACTTGTATTTTGCAAAATTAATAGTTGTACAATATTTCCATTACCACATAGTCTGCAATGTCACCAATGTACAATTATAAATGACACTATTGTTGTCACACAAGCAAAAGGAAAAATCAATTTCAATTATTCACATGAGATATCTCAGGAGTTATTGTTCTCTCTTCATTTGGGTCGCTAAGCCCGATAGCAGCTACTATTTCTCGAGGAATTTCCCCATTTTGTGCAAAGGGTCTTCCTTGTTCTCCAAAGGAAACAAAGTTGCTATCTGCTTTATTGGAAAAGCTTGATGGATTTGGATGAGAGTTAATATTTGGTGAGCCTTCAGCTGCACTGGCTATACGATCCATACCATCGATAACACCTCCTTCTTGCACTTCACTTTCCTTGGAACTGTGAGAGTTGAGCTCTTTTTTATCAAAGTATCTCGCCATCACTTCGATTTTTCTCCATAAAGAAGCTTTGGGATCAAAGCGCATTAAGCCATGCCTATGCTTGTAAATGAATGTAGAGGAAAATATGACGAGATCGAGCTAAAAATGAAGCAACTGCAGCAATGAGAAATAGGCCCCAAAAGCTATCAAGACCGATACTGTTTGAAGAAACTGAGGTGCTAGGGTCTGGACAACTGGTTTGTTTCCCAAACCAAGCCTTCTCAATTTCTACCATTTTTTCACTCTCTGTCACGTTTAAGATTGCCCTTGAAACATCAGGTACTAGAGGGGAACCCCTTGGGAAGACCTACAAGTGACAATATTAAAATCCTATTTGAAAAAAAGGTTACTTCTAGCACGAAAGGCTACTTCAATTCCACTCGAAAAAAAGGTTACTTCTAGAATTAAAGACTGTCATTGCTTACCAAATCATGACCATAATTAAAAGTATTGAAGGTATGGAGAAAAGATCCATTCTTTATTATTTTAGTGGTCATGATTTGGTTGATGACTATCTGTCATGTAAGTATTTTTAGGAGAAAAAACAAAATGCAACAAAGAGAGTAGAGAGAGAACTTACAAAACCGAACCCATCAGTCTTATATGTTGGTCCAACCATGGTATATTTCAAACAATATTTTGCTAGAAAAAGCTTAATGTAAGGGATTTCATCGAAAGCAGCAGCAATACCACCTTTTGCACTCCCTTTTGATAAAGCTTCATCACATTCTTCGGGAGATTTATATTGTATATGTAATACCCTGAATATTTATTGATTTATTTTACGTGTGTATATTTGGTGGAATTATACACAAGGTGATAAATTTAAATATTGTTGAGGTTAGTTGAATGTTGGGATATATTGCATTAAATTGCTTTGGATGGAAAGGATAATTAATTTGTGATATATATATATATATATAGACAAAAGAATAAAAGAATTGGGAAAAAAAGAGAGAGATCACGTGAAAAGAGAGAAAGAAAGAAGAAAGAAGAAAAAGAGGATAGAAAAAGTCAAAAGAAGAAATAAAAAAAAAAAAAAGGTAGCTAGTGGTGTGGGCACATAGGAAAAGAAGGAAGAAAAGAAAAAAAAGTGGGAGGTAGGTGTAGAATAAAGAAAAGAAGAAATGATGAAGAGAGAGAGAGAGAAGGAGGAAAGGACGGAAGAGAAGAAATAAATAGAGAAGAGAAGGAAAGAAATAAGAAAGGGAGAAAGAGGAAGGGAGAAGCCGAGAGAGGCAGTGGCCAAACGGTTCATCGGTCGGAGTATGGGAAGTTTTAATCCGACTTATTTTATTCACTTATTTTTGAGGTAGGGGGTTTAATTCTTGTATGGTAAATGATGATTATTTTGAAGCATATGTTAAGATTTGATTTATGTAAGGTGATAATTCTTGATGGTGATATATTTGAGGTTTATGATGGTTGATTTCATAGAGATTATATTTGAGGTTTATGATTTGGAGTTCGTATTATTTGATTAATTTATATATTATTTTGAATATATAAATGCTTGTATGTGATTTTAAAACATTATTTATTGTATAGGAATTTGATTTCCTACTGGGCAGTTGTTCGCTCACCCCAATATATTTTCAGGTGATAATTGTTGGCGGCACGTAGTAGAATTGGGGTCGAGATTTGGAGAAGTTATCACGTACATTTATTTTTATTTAAAGCTGATGTAATTTTATTCATTTGGTTGGCCAATGTATATTGATGATGAGTTTTGGGTTAACCATGGCTACCCTCAGCTGCGCAATACTCTGTATTTTGAAAGGAATGTATTTTTGAAAATATTGATTTGTACGGAGCTCATAAAAAAAAAAATTGTACGTGTTGAGGTTTATAAATTTTGGGGCGTTACAATTTGGTATCAGAGCTAAGGACGACTCTGACTTTTGGATGGGAGATGATGTGGCAATAGTTTCAATAGGACCAACAGTCCCAATAGGCCCAAGATGGGTGAGGGTGAGGGTGAGGTTGAGTGAACCAACAGTCCCAACAGTCCCAATAGGCTCAATAGGGTGAGGGTGAGGTTGAGGGATGAGTCACATATTTCACATCAAAAGCGGACAAGTCCAAGATCTGGGAAAAGTGAAGGTATTGTTTTATTATGAGATGGCATGGTTAAGTTAGTACGTACCGCGTGTGGTACTATGGTTTATTTGAAATTCTTGATGAAAAAAATACAATACCTATTTTAGAAAAAAAAAAAATTGTTTTCTTGAGAATGGAAAATTTTTGTTTGATTTATGAGCTCTTTTAAAAAAAATCAGAGTTTGCAGCGGAAGCTTAGTGGTATAACCAATAAGTATTTGATCTGAGGTTATTCAAATTTCGAGGACGAAATTTCTTTTAAGGGTGGTGGAATGTAATACCCTGAATATTTATTGATTTATTTTACGTGTGTATATTTGGTGGAATTATACACAAGGTGATAAATTTAAATATTGTTGAGGTTAGTTGAATGTTGGGATATATTGCATTAAATTGCTTTGGATGGAAAGGATAATTAATTTGTGATATATATATATATATATATAGACAAAAGAATAAAAGAATTGGGAAAAAAAGAGAGAGATCACGTGAAAAGAGAGAAAGAAAGAAGAAAGAAGAAAAAGAGGATAGAAAAAGTCAAAAGAAGAAATAAAAAAAAAAAAAAAGGTAGCTAGTGGTGTGGGCACATAGGAAAAGAAGGAAGAAAAGAAAAAAAAGTGGGAGGTAGGTGTAGAATAAAGAAAAGAAGAAATGATGAAGAGAGAGAGAGAGAAGGAGGAAAGGACGGAAGAGAAGAAATAAATAGAGAAGAGAAGGAAAGAAATAAGAAAGGGAGAAAGAGGAAGGGAGAAGCCGAGAGAGGCAGTGGCCAAACGGTTCATCGGTCGGAGTATGGGAAGTTTTAATCCGACTTATTTTATTCACTTATTTTTGAGGTAGGGGGTTTAATTCTTGTATGGTAAATGATGATTATTTTGAAGCATATGTTAAGATTTGATTTATGTAAGGTGATAATTCTTGATGGTGATATATTTGAGGTTTATGATGGTTGATTTCATAGAGATTATATTTGAGGTTTATGATTTGGAGTTCGTATTATTTGATTAATTTATATATTATTTTGAATATATAAATGCTTGTATGTGATTTTAAAACATTATTTATTGTATAGGAATTTGATTTCCTACTGGGCAGTTGTTCGCTCACCCCAATATATTTTCAGGTGATAATTGTTGGCGGCACGTAGTAGAATTGGGGTCGAGATTTGGAGAAGTTATCACGTACATTTATTTTTATTTAAAGCTGATGTAATTTTATTCATTTGGTTGGCCAATGTATATTGATGATGAGTTTTGGGTTAACCATGGCTACCCTCAGCTGCGCAATACTCTGTATTTTGAAAGGAATGTATTTTTGAAAATATTGATTTGTACGGAGCTCATAAAAAAAAAAATTGTACGTGTTGAGGTTTATAAATTTTGGGGCGTTACAGTATAAGCTTGGATTTGTTGAAGTTCATTCGTAGCAAAAGTCCCACAACAAAAGAACCCTCTTGGTAGCCCACAAACTCCCCTTTCTTAATAAGCTCATTCACATCGGTGACTGTTGGCTGGAGTTGTTGAACTGTCAACATTGAAGTTAAGCTAGCTGTGTAACTTTGAGTCAAAATGAGCACCACAAAAAACCATATGATCATCACGAACCTACCCAAGTTACTCAACACTCTCTCTCCTATAAGCATAACACCCAAAAGAAAGGAATAATTATTAGTGACTTCGATCATATGACTATTGAATTGAAAAATACGGAATAATTTATTTGAGCAATATCTTGAATTAAATATACTTGCATGAGCATGATTAGTGGACTAATATGGAATTTCCATGAAATGTCAAGGTTAAAGTTGGGCAATTCCTAGCATGGAAAACAGGCAAGCAAATAATACTAGTAGAAGGGGTTCATCTTCGCACTACAAATATTAAAGAGGTGCATGGAAAAGAAGTTACTCTGTGCAAAAACCATGGTTGAGAATGAGAACCAAAACATTGTGCCGATTTGATGCGAAAGAGGACCCCTAAAATCTTTATTTATTCGGTGTTCCAGAAGCCAAATTACAAATCCTATGAAGACAAAGAAACCACCGCTTGTCACCCAAAGGTCCCAAGTCAAAGGCTTCAAGAAAACCCAAGCATTCTTTCTGTTATTGTCTTTGATTGGCACAACCATTGATACACCAGATTCTGTGTATGGTAGTGTAAAATCGACATACAAGGACCTGTTAGCTATTATAGTTGTATCCCCCACCACAGCATCATATTTCTGTTCATAATTAATAAACCAACAAAAATTAAGTAAGAAATATGTTCTGTAGTTTTCAGTATAGAAATACAGAACTTCTGTTTCATGAGAAAATGAAATTAGAATATGCAGTACATAAACTTTGTTCGATAGTTCTTCAATGCTGTCTGCACTAAAGTTATGCATGAGAGTAACTTTATTGATTGATGACTCTATAGCCTAGCATTTCGGTTCTGGAAAATCGTAGACGTTTTATGTAATGCTGTATCATAATTTATAATTTTGCACAAAACCAAGAAGTTTCAAGTTACCTGGAGATACACTTGATAGATTAAGTCATTGTAAGTACCAGCACTCTCGCCATCAGGCTTCTCGAAGGGAATGAAGTCATAAGGAAGAGCATATGGTAATGCTTCCACTACGGCAATGAAGACATCTATGCAATACCCAGTTACAGTTGTAGTGTTTATGCTAAGATCTCGTGTCACCTTTACAAATTCGTTAAAACCTACATCCGTCACTGGAACCCCAATTCTCAACCTCTTCCCATTTGTGGGTATCACCCAACCCTTTGGAACAGATGTAGTTTCACCTGGCCATATGATACCACCAAGATTTGTCTTGGAAGTAGAGTACACGCTTGTGTTTGAGAATTTCAATTTCCTTACAATTCCATCTTTTGGTGTCCAAAATCCAATTCCTCTTCCACCATTACCAATCACGTTTACTATCTGGAAAGCTGATGATTGTAGCTGCCCATCAATAAGAAGGAAATCTCCTGCAAGGCCTTTAAATGTAGTACTTGATATTGTTTGCTGAAGTCTTGGACCATTTTGAGAGATTCCAAAAGCTTCTAGACAAGAAGAATTCTTGGACATGATCATCTTTTGGAAACCAAAGTTTGTAGCAACAAGTTTCTCAACTGCCAATGCTAGAGCCAAAGTAGCATCATAAGCCCATAGTCCGTAAATGTTTAGTTTGGCGTCAACAATGGTTGGGTTGTCTTGTTGGGATTTCCTTTTCCATCGAATGCTAAAATCTTCAACCTCTTTTGTTTTTGGAATGAAATTCTCTACACCCAACACCCCTTGCATTGAATCAATGACCGAAGGATCCATGGAACTTAAAAAATTACCAATTCCATCAGTTACAATCCAAACATATCCTTCGCTCATCATTCCAACCTCTTGTGCTTTTAAAAAAAGCCGAGAGCCGAGAGTGGGTAACATGTGAACAATGAAAACTCTAGTTTCCGTTGTCATCAACTTATAAAGCTCTTGAACAATTTGATCATCGGTTGCAGCCGGAGGAATGACACTACGGTAGGGCACACTGATGTCAATCTCTTGCAACGCAGCTGTAAGAAAAGGTATCAGACCTTCTCCATACTCGTTGCTCACGTAGACGGGCACGGCTTCTCTCCATCCAAAGGCTTGAATAATTGCACTTATGGCTTTTACTTGGGACGAGTCATTTTGGGCGGCTCGTATAAAATATGGACTCCGAATTGAAGAAATAGAATCGCTTGTTGCAGAGAATGATATAATGGGCACCTGAGCTTTGTCTCCGAGATCAATAATAAAGTCGGCCTGCGTTGATAATTCTGGCCCAATGATGGCTTGTACTTCTACAATTTTGATCAAGTCCAGGGCTGTTTTTCACAGGGAAAGAGACAAGACTATCAAATTTTGAAAGGGCTATTGAGAGAGAGAGAGAGAGAGAGAAAGAGTACCTGTTGAAGCTGCACCAACAACATCTCTCTTGGAGTCCCTGGTGTTGAGGACAAGCCTAGTTTTGAAGTAGCCATGAGACTCATAGAAATCCGAGAGTGCCATTGATATGCAGCTAAACCCCATCTTTCCAAACCTTGTATCAAGGTCAAGAAGGACTCCCACATTGACTGGTATTGTTGTGTTCTGTGCCATCACCATTTCTGTAAAGAAAAACCATGGTGAGAAAAGGAAAAGGAGAGAGAACAAGAAGAATTGGGTAAGGTTCTTCATCTTTGAGGTTTGAAGCTCGGAGAAGCTTTGATTTTGTGGTGTTAACAGATGGAAGATACAATATTTATAGGATTATAGAATTTTGAAAAAAAAGAATCAGAAACCGACATCGATGCAGTTGTTTGGTACTGTTCGTAGGGAGGACCCAACAGCGCTATTATAAATTAAAGTAGAATAGGATGCATGCTAGGTGTTTGGTGATATGTCCAGGAGTTGGGTTCCATTGGTAGTGGTTTTTGTTCTTTTTGGTGTTGCATCATCGAGTGTGTAGGGTGTCGGATTTCGATTTGATAATCAATAACTATGTACATTTGGGGCTATGGGCATTGTATTAGAATCAGGAATTGTGAGTAGGGATTTTTTTTTCCCCCCTATTTTTTGTTGAAATTACTCCTATTTTTAACCCCTTTTAATATCTATAAATAGATATTAATGTTTCCACACAAACTTGATTTCGAGATCACTCACTTAACAAATAGGATAAACACAGTAGACTACCATATTATAAATTATGAATGTTTTTTTTATGTACTTAGTTTTGGCAAGAGGTTATTTAGATGTTATTTTTTTATTTACTTATTTTGGGCAAAATGTTTTAGACACGGATAAAACCATGAGAAAGGCTATTTTGACCCATTTTATTAATTATTACTCCCTCTGTTTCTAAATAAATGGCCTACTTTCCTTTTTTGGGATATTTCAAAATTATTGTCATATTTCAAAACTCATTGGTTCTTTTTTATTCTTTTTCTAAAATACCTTTAAAAAGGTATTTTCTCTTTTTCTAATGTTTTGCACACTTGAGGGTAAAGTTGGAATATCAAAACATATGTATTGATGTAAAAGCATTTAATAAGGTTTTCTTAAAAACGTGTTTTTTAAAAGGAGACGGTCAATTTGAAACGGAATGAGTAACTTATTTTGGTGATAGGTGAAGAGTGCATAGGTCCATCAATATGAGTCGATAAGAAGGATTCACAAGTATTTTTCTAAAGCCACTATTTAGTGAAGCCACTGCTCATTTTCCTTGTAACAATCTAATAAAAAAGAAATGGGAGATCAAATCCAAAATCTTTGATTTCTTAAGATATGCTAGTCTACCATTTCGAGTTATCTAATTAAATTATGGATAAGGAGCTCATTAGGATGGCATTGACTTGAAAAATTGTCTACGTATACTTCAGTGACTTAGAAGCGTCCAACAGGTAGGTAACGTGGGGAGAGTACGAAAGAATGGAGAAAGCAACTCTATTCTCTGTTAGTATGTTTATTAATTGTTCAAATTTTTTGAAGGACCAAAATAAAATAAGACGGTCCACGGAAGTGCCATATATATAAAGTAAATAAAATAAGGACTTGTGTGTCTTATCAGCGTAATTATATAATGAGTGAAAAAATAAATAAATAAATAAATTCCATCGTTCCTTATTGAAATGAGTGGGACATTTCTAGTGTTCAAAGATATCATTTGTCTTTAATTTTTATTTTTTTTAAAAAGATATCATTTGTCTGATTTCATTAGCGTTTACCTTGACCAAATCAAAGTATGATTGCGGAATAAATACTGTGGTCCAGGGTTTATAGAAGATGATGGTCTTTGTTGTAAGTTGTAACCAAAGCTAAACAAGCTTTATTGAACGATTTAATATGCCCACTTACTCACATTGGTGACTTAATTTCTACTTATATAATTTGTACCAAGTTTCCTTAAAGAATTTCATCAAATTGTCAATATAATATGATTTTTATTTTTTATTTTTTTATAAACCTTTATAGTTAACAAGGGTGGAGTACATGGTGGGCTACACTGGGCTGTAACCCAGGTAGGCCAGCCCTAATTTTTTTTTTTTTTTTTTTTCTATAAATATTGTGGGTTTTAGTTTTAGCCTAGGTGAAACAAAAATTGAAAGAGAGCTTAACATAGAAGAGCCTTTCCAAGTTAAGAGTGGCTATTGAAACCCTTCAATATTGTTATTTGCATACCACACTTATTTTAATTTTTAAGATTTTATAAAAAAAAATATATAAGTTTTTTTATGAAAATTAGTCGGGTGGTGCACTAGAAAACATAATTTTGAACAACTTTGCAGGAGAAAGTTTTTCAAAATCTGTCAGATTGTGTAGCCATTTATAGTTTTTGTTTCATTTTTAATCAAAATATCTACTTAAATAATAGATTTTGGAAAAATTTTCTTTTGCAAAGTTGTTCAAAATGATGTTTTTTAGTGGACTTCACGACTAGTTTTTACGAAAACCTTTTATAATTTTCATAAAATATTGAAAAATAAAACAAGTAGTATGTGCAATAACATTGAGGGGTTGCAATAATTGCTCTCTTTCTAAGTTTTTGTAAACAAAAGGCCCAAAAATATATAATAAAAAAAAAAGAAAAAAAAGAGGGGAGTGGGGGGGGTGGGGGGGGAGAGAAAGAGGAACCAAGAAAGCTTCTTGATCTAACGCATCGAACAACCAACAACGCCACCTCTCACCTTTACGACCAGTCTCACCGATTAATCCATCACCACCTATCCCTCATCACAACCATATCTAGTGAAGGTATCAACTCCAACAACTCAAATTCCAATTACCAGATTCTATATATTACTGTAGCCACTTTCCTTAAAAACAGCATTTTACTAGAAAGCGACCTTTATACTTTTATTTATTTATTTATTTTATTTTATTTTTAACCATGATTTCTGATTTTCTATTAAGAGTATTAAAAATGGCACAAGGCCTCCCACTTCTACAGTCGGTAAAAAAATATTTTCAAACCGTGGACAAATTCAAGCCGAGAAGGTGGTCTTCCCATGAATTCACCCTAATTCAAGGAAACATGACCATGCATAACACAGCACCCCAATTCCAAATTGTCAGTTCTTGATTGAGGCATTCAATTCCAACCCCATGTTCATACCAAATAACGAGGTCAACCGTATAATGCATTACTCACAAGTTGGCATGTGTAGAAAACTTAAAATCCAACTTGACGTCTTTGATCATCCTCATTACCCTTGGTCATTGTCTCATTGACTCGACCACATTATATATATATTCTTTTTGTTTTTTTTTTTTTTTTGTTTTTTGTTTTTTTTGTTTTTGTTAACAGAAATATGCATGAAAGGTAAGGATATACTTGAATTTGTCTTTCTTTTTTTTTTTTTCTTTTTTTTTTTTTTTCAATTTTATTATTGTTATTATTATATTTTAGTTTATAATTATTTTTAATGTCCTGAACATTCAGAACAAGATTGCACACCATGGAGTCATGCATGGCATTTGAACACATGCGCGAGGCTGAATGGTGTTGAATTGGAATATCTCACACACCATATTATGTTACTTCATTTTCCAACAATTGGCTTCATATTTAGGAGAAATTCTATGGTACCCACAAAAAAACAGGGGTAATATACGAAGTGATAATCGATTAGAATTTGTGATAATTTCATCACATTTTGTGATAATTTGGTTACATTTGTGATAACCAGTAATATATCACATTTATGGTAACTGATCAGATTTGTGGTAATCAGTTATCACAAAATGTGATAAGTTGTAAGAGAATGTGATCGATTAACACTTTTGAGTGTAATACCTTAATTTTTATTTTTATTTTTTATGTGAGGACCATAGAAGCACCCTTGATTTGGACTGTTTAGCTTAGTACAAAAGATAACATTTCATTTTTTATTAAGAGAATGTGATCAATTACCACTTTTGAGTATGATAACTAGTAATTTTTATTTTTATTTTTAAACCTCTTGCCTTCTTGGATTGAAAATTTTTTTTCCTCCTATTGTAATGCCAATGACAAAAAGTTGCATTTTTTTTTTTTTTAATCCCCAAATTTATACAAGTTTAGTGAAAAACAGTTTTTACCATTGCTTCAATGTTGCTCATCCCAAAAAAAAAAAAAACAGCCTCAATATTCAGTATTCGAGGCCGAAAGTTTATAATTGATAATTTTCCGCCTAGAACACGAGCAAATATTTAATTCAAAAAAGAAATAAATAAAAAATAAAAACTAACTCCCATATTAATGCTAGTAGCTAGCTGTCGAACATGAAGGCATTGGGTCAAGTAAGCATTTTAATTTATAATTTAACCCCTACATTTATACAGAATTTCACAATGACTCATCTATATCAATGTCCAATCACAAATGACACTGCAAAAGGAAAAATCAATATCAATTGTTTACATGCGATATTTCAGCAGCTAGGAGTTAACGGTCTCCCTTCAACTGGGTTGGTAAGCTCAATAGCTATTACAATTTCTCTAGTGGTTTCCTGGTTTGGACTCAGATTGCCGTTTTTGGCAGGGGGTGTTCCTTGTTCTCCATAATCAACAAAGGTGCTATCTGCGTAATTAGAATAGCTTGATGGACTTGGAGGACAGTTGGTGTTTGGCGAGCCTTCGACTGCACTGGCCATACCATTCGTACCATCGGCAACACTTGTGTCTCGCACTTCACCTCTCCTAAAAGTGAAGGACTTTTGGTCTCTATGGTTAAAGTGTCCAGCCAACAATACGAATTTTTCCCATAAAGAATGTTTGGGATCAATCAATACATGCCAACGCTCGTAAATGAACATAGTGGTGAAAATGATTAGAGCTAGAGATGAAGCAACTGCAGCAATGAGGAATAGGCCCCAAAAGCTGTTGAGACCAAGACTGTTTGAAGAAACTGAGGTGCTAGTGCTTGTTGGACAATTAGTTTGTTGCCCAAGCCAAGCTTTCTCAATCTCTACCATTTTTTCACCTTCAGTCACGTTTAAAATTGCCCTCGACACATCATCTACCAGAGGGGAACCAATTGGGAAGACCTGCAAGTCACAATATTATAAAACTCCTGCGTGAAAAAAAAAAAAAAAAAAAAAAAAAAAAAAAAAAAAAAAAAAGGGAATCTGGGAGAGTCAAGGCCGGATCCACATTGGGTGCACTATAGACACCTGCACTCGCTCAAAATTTTAAAAACTGAATTCCTAATATAAAATTAAATGTAAGATTTTTAGAAGATTTACTATAGTGCACGTACCTAGAATAGTGATTGTGAAATACTAAAGGGCCTATTCATAAAATGTGTGATTTGTGAAAAAACATATAAAATGCATTGAGAAGAGTTCTTTTTTGTAAGCATTGTATAAAGATAAAGTTTAGTTCGTCAATAGGTTATTAAATATGTGCACCCATTGAGAAAAAATCTTGGATCCACCCTTGGGGAGAAAGAGAGAAAGAGCTTACAAAACCAAACCCGTTAGTCTTATACGTCTGTCCAACTATGGCATATTTCGAGCAATATTTTGAAAGAAAAAGCCTCATGTAAGGGATTTCATCAAAAGCGGCAGCAATACCACCATTTGCGCTTCCTTTTGAGAGATCTTCGTCACATTCTTCCATGGTTTCATATCCCTTAAGCTTGGATTTATCAAAGTTCATTCCTTTCAAAAGTCCCGCAACAAAAGAACCCTCTTTGTAGCCCACAGTCTCCCCTCTCTTAATAAGCTCATTCACATCGATGACAGTCGGCTGGATCTGTTGAACTGTCAACATTGAAGTTAAGCTAGCCGTGTAGCTTTGGGTCAGAATGAGCACCACAAAAAACCATATGATCACCACGAACCTACCCAAATTACTCAACACTCTCTCTCCTGTATGCATGGCAAAAAAGAAAAAAAAAAAAAAGAAAAAGGTTCATTAATATGAAATCATATGACTTATGAAAATAATTTATTCAAAAAATATATTGAAATTTAATTACTTGCATGGGCATGAAATTTTAAAGGTAGAAGAAAAATTACTCTGTGCGAAAACCATGGTTGAAAATGAGAACCACAACATGGTGCCAACTTGATGTGAAGGAGGACCCCTAAAATCTTCATTTATTCGGTGTTCAAGGAGCCAAATCACAAATCCTATGAAGACAAAACAACAACCACTTGTCACCCAAAGGTCCCAAGTCAGAGGCTTCAAGAAAACCCATGCATTCTTCCCATTGTTGTCTATGATTGGCACAACCATTGATACGCCAGATTCTACGTATGGTAGTGTAAAATCCACATACAAGGACCTGTTTGCTATAATAGTTGTATCCCCCACCACAGCATCATAGTTCTGTTCATAAAGATAAATAAAGTGAAAAATATGATCCATTGTTTTGGCCTAAAACTAAAGAATTACAGTTTCCTGAGAAAACAATGTTATAGAGTGGAGCATATAGACGTTGTTCAATGGTGTCTACATTGAATTAAAAAATGGTTGCATTAATGTCACTTAGATAGCTTACAAATTTAGCAATTATTGCCACCATTAATTGTTGTTCATGGAATTAACGGTAGTCGCATAATGTTTTTTCGTCTAATTCCGTAAATAAGATCAACGGTGACACTAATTACTAAATTCGTAAGCTATATTAGAGATATTGCAACCCTTTTTTTTTAAAGGTTACATGAAAAAAAGGGCCAAATATATATATATATGTGCATATGTAGTCTAAGAACATATATATATGAATAATGCAAAAACCAGAGGACTTTTAACTTACATGAAGGTACACTTGATAGATTAAGTCATCGTAAGTACCAGCCATCTCCGCATCAGGATTCCCGAAGGGAATGAAGTCATAAGGAAGAGCATATGGTAATGCTTCCACTACAGCTTTGAAGACATCTATGCAGTACCCAGTGAAAGTTGTAGTGTTAGTGCTAGGATCTCGTGTCACCTTCACAAATTCATCGTAACCACTCTTCGCTGGAACTCCAATTCTCAACCTCTTCCCATTTGTGGGTATCACCCAACCCCTAGGAACAGATATTGTCTCACCTGGCCATATAATTACTCCGAGACTGGCTTTAGAAGTAGAGTACACGCTTGTGTTTGAGGAATCGAGTTTCCTTACAATTCCATCTTTTGGTGTCCAAAATCCAATCCTTCTGTGGCCATTATAACCAAACACATTTACTATTCGAAAAGCCGATGATTGTAGTTGTCCATCAACCAGAAGGAAATCTCCTGCAAGGCCTTTCAGTGTAGTGCTTGATATTGATTGCAAAAGTGGTGGACCATTTTGAGAGACTCCAAAAGCTTCAAGATCCGTTGAATTCCCAGAAATATTCGTCTTCTGAAAACCAAAGTTTGAAGCACCAACTTTCTCAACTGCCATGGCTAGTGCCACAGCAGCATCATGAGCCCATAGTCCATAAATGTTCAGTTTGGCATCAAGAATGGTTGGATTGTCTTGTTGGAATTTCCTTTTCCATCGAATGCTGAAATCTCTAAGCTCTTTTGTTTTTGGAACGTAATTCTCTACACCCAATACCCCTTTCATTGAATCAATGGCCAAAGGATCCATGGATCTCCAGAGATTACCTACCCCATTAGTTACGATCCAAACATAACCTTCACTCATCATTCCAAACTCTTCTGCTTTTAAAAAAATTCGAGAGGCGAGAGTGGGTAACATGTGCACAACAAAAACTCTAGTTTGCATTGTCATCAACTTGTAAAGCTCTCGAACAATTCGATCATCAGTGGCATTTGGAGGAAGGACACTCCGGTAGGGCACATGGGTGTCAATCTCATGCAATGCATCGGCAAGAAAAGGTATAAGATCTTCTCCATACTCGTTGCTTACGTAGATGGGTACGACTTCTCTCCATCCAAAGGCTTGAATTATTGCACTTATGGCTTTTACTTGGGACGAGTCATTTTGTGCAGCTCGTATAAAATATGGACTTCCAATTGAAGAAAGGGAATCGCTCGTTGCAGAAAATGATATAATGGGCACATGAGCTTTGTGTCCGAGATCAATAATGAAGTCGGCCTGTGTTGATAATTCTGGCCCAATGATAGCTTGCACTTCTACATTTTTAATCAAGTCCAGGGCTGTGTTTCCAAAAAAAAAAAAGAGGAAAAAAAAATAATAATAATTGAAAGTTTCCTTTTTGTTTTGTTTTCAATAGTCTTTCAGAAATCAAACAGGGCACAAAAGGTAACTAGTTCTTCCAACTTGGAGAGAAAATTAAACAAGGGATGGAAAACTTCCACCAGTGTATCTTCTAAATTCTTGTATGTCTACATACTTTAGTCCTGTTCTCATAGTCTATTTGTATAATGATTGTTTGAGACTTAACATCTCAAATTGACAAGAACTTGATAGCTAGGGAAAAAATCCAAATTGAGAATTTTGATACAAGACATAAGGACATGTTTTTATTCTTTTGTGTTCTGAGATTTGCCCTTTCATTTTGTCAATCGGGGGGGCTTCTTTTGATATGTTAAGTATATTTGTTTGGTTTTGTGCAGTGAGAGGTTTTTGTTTTTTATGCTGTGGGGTTGCTACATATGCCTCTTAAATATATGTTTTCTAAGGTGTTCTAACTGATTGTCCTAATAAAATGCCTATGTAGCCGATTAAAAAAAAAATTAAAATTTTTAAAGTTATAGATTGTATCAGGCTGCCCCAATTTCTAAGTTCAAATTACTATTCAAAGTGCAGAATGATTGACTAGGTAAGAACTAAAGACTTAGAAACCATATACGGTTAGTCGTGGGGCAATAAATGGTATGGGGGAAGACGCGTGATTGAACCGTGACACCGTGCATGTTTCAACCATAACGCGATGATTGGAGCTAGAATCTTGGACTGCGGCTAGCATCCCCATGGTCTCGGCCTAGAGGATCTTGGACTTAAAATTTGTCCACTTTGACGTAGGATCGACATCAAGGGCCATATTGAACATGACAATCAGGTCATGATGGACCACAAGATTGCACTTACAACCCCATCTTGGACATCGTTTGCAACTGATCGATGTGGGATACAAACAATTAGGATTAAAATATATATATATATATATATATATATATATATATATACACACATACGATTATGTTCTCATCAGCATGTGTTGATAAAAGTTATATTAGCACCATGCATTAGGGGTTGTACCCCTTGCATTGGTTTAATGTATCTTATATTCCACTAATGCACAAGGTACAATTTTCAATATGAGTATTGATATAAGTTATATCAATACGTGCTTACCTGTTCATCAGCACGTGTCAATATAAGTTATATCAGCACCATGCATTGGGAGTTGTATCCCTTGCATTAGTCTAATGTACCTCATATATATCCCACTAACGCACAAGTTAACACGTGTTTACCTAATCATCATCTTATCTATACTACCTATAAAAAGATGAATGTGAGAAAAACTTTTGATTAACTAATATACCCTTATTTTAATTTTTAAATACACAACTAACCTTCTGCATATATAGGAAATATAGCAATATAAAACACATACCTTAATAAGAATTCTAAGGAAATTATAATTCATATAATAATTAAATAAAACCAAACCTAAATAGGAATTCTAAAAACACGGAAACTATAATTCGTAAAACCCTAACAATGTTAACATATAAATACAAATAGAAACACATTATAAATCATAAAACCCTAACACATGAAAGAACAACTACTGCTTCCTTCTTCTGTGTCTTCTATGTGCCTTCATTGCGTCTCATTTTTTCTGGTACTTTATCTGGTATGTAGTTTTCAATAAACTTGACTCATATATATAAATTATGTTAAAACATTTAAATTTCTGCCTGTATAAACATTTAAATCTCTGTTTGCATTGCATGATTAGACTTTTAAATCTTTATTTGAATTGCAAAATTAGTAAGAAAAAGAAAAAAAAATCAAAGATGAATCAGTTGAATGAAAATAAAAAGACGCATGCTTGAACAAAAACAAATGAAAACCTAGATTAAGAAGCCAAAAAAAAAAAAAATTTTGAATTGCATAAGTAAAGTTTTGAATAGCACATATAATCTTTGATTATTTTTTAAGGATTCGCATATCAGAAAAAACTTGAATTGCATTATTGAACATTTAAATTGCTATTGTTTCATAATTTTCATATTTTGTTGAGAATTCATATATAATCTCTGATTTTTGAAAATAATCAAGTCAAATTACCAAGAAAAATAAGAGAATCAAAGATGTTTCAATTGAAAGAAAATTAAAAAAGAAACAAGCTTGAGCAAAAACAAAACAAAACGCCCCAAAAGAAAAAAATCCATTAACAAATGCACAAGAAAAAAAGAAAATAAAAAGGGAAGGTCTAATGAACCACCAAAAAACCATATCAAATCGTGAGGTTTATGAAACTTTGCAATATCTACCTGCAAACCCAAAGTACCAAACTAAACTAAACAAAACCAAAAAGAACAAAAATGAAAGAAAATAACTTAGATCACAACCACCAAAAAGAACAAAAAGAAACGAAAATAACTTAGATCACAACCCAAAAAAGAAAAAAAAGTTCAAAATCTTTTTTTTTTTTAAATGTACAGGCCCAAAAAAATAAAATCACAAGTAGTGATCCACCACGCATCGACGAAAAAAAAAAAAAATATATATATATATATATATAGCCTATCTTTACGGGATGAAGGGAGTATTATTTTTTAATGAAAAATCAATGGTCCTTGAGTTTATTAATCGATCGCTTTAAGTTTTGTAGAAGTCTTTGGTTCCAGACCCTTCGTAAGTTATGTGTGTTCTCCTATCGTTTCTCAAATTAAAAAATCAACAAAAACTAATTTACCCATAAATAAAATGGGAACATCCTGATCCTATAAATACTAGATTTTTAAAAGGAAAAAAAAATCCTAAACATGTAGGAATATTATTATTTCAATCAAACACCAATAGAAGTTCTGGATTTGCGTAAGTCTTGGTTTCGATCCCGCGTGGAGTATCTATTTTCTCCTATGTTTTTCCAATACACATATATCAAAGACTACTTTACTCATGAATAAAATGAGAACCACCCAATCCCATAAATACTAGATTTTTTAAAGGTGGTAGTGTAGGTCTTATTAGGAACTTGAGTTAGCTTCTGTGGCATGAATCTATGGAAGGGGTGTAGATTGTAATACATCATAATAAATAAATAAATAAACAAATAAAAATGATGGCATATCCGTAGGGTTTGCAAAGCCGCGCAAGTCTTGGTTTTGATTTTTGTAAAACTAATGTACTAATAATTTGCTATTAAATTTTTCAACTATGGCGTAAATATATTTTAATTGGAGAAAGAGACAAAAAGTGAAAGAGACAAAAAGTGAAAGAGAGAGCCTCTTGTTTCAGCATTGAAAGTTTCACAAAATCTTCAAAGAACCTATGTATAATGAAATTTCAAAGATAACTTTAAGAACTATGATTTGGGAAAGATAAATGAAAAAAAAAAATAGTAATCATATCAAAAGAAGTAAAGGATTGAGTGATCAAAGTGCTTTCATCTTATGTAAAGGTACGATAAAATTATTAAATTTAAAAAATTATTATCATTATTGAAAAAAATAATTTAACTCAAAAAAATTCACGTGCAACGCACGTGTGCACCAACTAGTATATATATATATCTTGTTAGTTAATCAAAAATGAAGAATTAAAAAGGGTAAACTCTACATTCTACTATCTTTCATCTATTTACTTCTTGTAGGACGTACAATTTTTTCTTGCCCACGCCCACAGATTTCAGTGTTTTTTTTCCCCCCTAACTGGTACTGGATTATAGAGTCCTTTACGAGATAAAATTAGATCCTTTTTTTTAAAAAAATGTTTGGCACAAGAATGGATTCTAAATTGCAAGTTGACATCTTAATGTTAATGAAAAACTGGCAATTTGTCCTCACTGGTTGACCATAATTCAAATTAAACAATGTGTCTAAATGAATTTAAAGTGAAATTTACATGTAAAAAATTCAGCAATGTGGTAATAAGAAAGGGATTTCTGATAATTACATTTCAGTAAAACAAATGATGATTTAAATTTCTTAATTGATTTCATTTGGCACATTTTTCAATCTCATTAGTTAGTGTTGCATCAACATGGATCGTAATGATCCATTGAACCAAAAAAAAAAAAAAAATCATAATGAGCCAACGAAATACGCAATTCACACACACAGAGAGACAGAGAGAGAGAGAGAGAGAACCTGCTGCAGCTGCACCAACAACATCTCCCTTGGAGTCTCTGGTGTTTAGGACCAGCCGAGTTTTGTAGTAGCCATGAGAGGCATAGAAATCTGAGAGGGCCATTGATATGCAATTCAACCCTGTCTTTCCAACCATTGTTTTAAGGTCAAGAACCACTCCCACATTCACTGGGATTGTTGTGCTCTGCGCCATTAATCTTGTGAAGAAAAACCATGGAAAGAAAAAGAAGAGAGAGAAAAAGAATTGGGTGGGGTTCTTCATCGATCTTTGAAGTTTGAAGTTTTGGCCCTCTGAGAAGCTTAATTTGGAGTTCATGGTGTTAACAGGAGATACTGAATTTATAGGATTATGGGATTTGAAAAGTAAGAATAAACCTAGAAGTGGCTGTTTGGCAGAGTCCGTGAGGTGGACCCACTGGACTATTAAGACAATCTACAAATAATTAAATAATGTGCAACAACCAAATGGGAAAGTTCAATACAAATTAGTACTAATTTCCCAATAAATGATTATTAATTTAAATAAGAATGCTATTAATTGTAATTATTTGCTCATAGCCTGACCAATATATAATTGCCCCTTATGCAAATCTTCCAACGAAAAAAAAAAAGTGTTAATTAATTAGTACATACTCCATATTATGTATCTTGATTGAACTGAGCTCAAGACATGGAGAAAATCACCATTCTCTCTACATCGGTTAAAGTTCATAATGAATTTAGTTAATTATACTTCTTCTATAAAAAGTGATAGAGAAGCCAAACTAAAAACCTAATTCTCTTTCTTGAAGCATAAGTTGCAGGAATTAAATTAATCCACCATTTTGGGGTTTTCATATGAATTATGGATAACAAGCTCATTAAGGTGGCATTCACTTGAAAAGTGGTGTAAATTTGTTTAATTATACTTTTATTTAAAGGTGAGCAATGGTTTGGATCAAACCGAGAATCGAATCAAACCAACCACTTTGATTAGATTTTTTTCCTATCTCATTTGATCTTAGATATTTACCCTTAAACCAAACCGAACCATGTTCATACCTATTTATAATTTAAAGGAACATTCATGTAATTTAGTATTAAAAAAAAAAAAGGTCCATCAAGTGGGTGACATGGGAGAGCTCAAATAGATAAGAATTCACCTTATATTCTACAAAACTTGCGTGGTGGCTACAATTCCACATATTATTTTCCATTAGTGGCATGAAATGTCACTTCACTAATGTGTCTCATTTGTCATATTTCATGACCGTTTAACTTGACCAAATCAAAGTATGATTGTGGAATATATAATGTGGTCGAAGGTCTATTAAAGATGATGCTAATTTGTTACAATCAAAGTCAACAGAAAAAAAATAAATTTTGAATGACCGAATTTTCCAAGTTTACACAGGTTACAATCTACTTAATTTTCTAGGAATTAAGCTTCCTCAAAGAGCTTCACCTAATTAACTGTCAATATAAAATAAGAAAATGCTATTTAGTCCCACATTTTGTCCTACTTAAAGAATAGGAGGTAAAATTATGCGAACCCAATAGTATGATTAAATCCTAAAATTTGAAACAAAACTAAATCCTCATAGTAGGTCAAGTTGCAGGGCAAAGTATAAGCCTAACTAGCATTTCTCTATAAAATATGATTTTTATTGACTTCTCTTTCTAAATTTTTGACGTCTCATGATAAGAATGGACTTAGAAAGGTATGTAAAGTGTAAAAGACAACGAGAGATTATAATACACCTAATCCAGGGAAAAATGACCATGACAAAGGACTCATTCCAATTTATTTGCTCTTCCAAACACTAGAATTCACATTGAGAAATTGAATTCCAGCCCTATGTTCATTTCAAAGGACGGGGTCAACCTTTTGTGCATTACGTACATGTATGGACGAAATCAAAAACTATGTCAAGTGAGACAACTTATTATAACGTATTATGTTTTAGTGATCACTTTTCAATTTAATATCATATAAAAGATATTTTTTGTCAACTTATTATAAATTGATCGTATATGTACTTCAAAAATGACTACTAATTTCGTTTATTTGGTATCAATTTCAGAAATGATCATCAAAAGAGTAAAATATTAAGAATTTTTATAAATTAAAAAAAAAAAAAAAAAAAATCAGACGAGGCACTCTGGCTACGCCCTTGCGTACCTGCACAAGTTAGCATACAGAAAACTTAAAAAGCCAAGTTGACGTCTTTGATCATCCTCATTAGTCATTACCATGGGTAATTGACTTGACCACATTCTATTTATTTACTCAAAGGATAAGGCTGTCAAAAAGGGCTTTTCATCGATGAATTGATGAGTATGGGTTCACCTTAATTTCAAGAGTTAATGTACAAATTTTTTAAAAAAAGACTTATATCATTAGATAGAGGATTGTACACACAAAAATTCGTCCAAAAATAACTTGGATGTGAGCGCATGAACTAGTCAAAGTTGATTGAAAAATTTTAATCTATCACATAAATTGTCAGACTTTGACTAGCTTATAAATGTGATCAAACCATTAGGTATTTTGCCATGAATTTTTTGTATGTGAGACTCCTAAAAAATTCTTCATTCAATGGTGTAGCCTTGTTTTGAAATTTATAAATTAACTCTTGAATTTGAGGGAAAACCCGTCAATTCACCAATGAGGTCCTTCATGCATGGTAATCTTACTCTTACACAAATATGCATGACATGTGGGTATATGTTTGCTTCTTCATTTTTATTTTTTTTTCCATTTTTTTTTAATTAAAAAAAAAATTTGTCAAGCAATATAAGAATCCCAATCCCACGTACAAAACCCACCCTTTTTATATGGGGACATATATATTTACTAATTTCATTGCAATACCTTTTGCACAAAAGTGTTTTAATTTATAATCAGAGACTAAACCCTTGTGGCCTTGCCAAGTAAAGCCATTAATGAAAGCATAAATTAATTTTTTGAATTTTTTTTTTTTTTTTTTTTTTTTTTGCTTCTTATTGCATACTGAGGACACGAACTTTTTCGTAGTCATGATAGAAACCGGTGATGTGGATGTGAGAAGTTGAATATTAATTATACCTCTACCGTATATACACCGCTAATTGACGGGTTACAAAATAATTTTAGGAGAGCTTATGCTAGGAAGGTAAATAATAAAGACAGTATGCATGCACACGTACATCTCGATCAAGAATGAATTTTTTTTTTGTTAAAATATTAAATGCGGGTATCCAATGTTAGCGTAATAATGTAAACAACAAGGCAATAACATGAAATATAGACGACAGGAATAAATCTACTTTAAAAAATAAATGCAGAAAATTAACCAGAATTTTGTATGCCTAAGAAAACAATATATCGTGTAATCAACTTAATTATGTGTATTTTCCATAGTGAAACTAATCAACCCATAGAATAATGGAGATGATGACATTCACACGGCAAATGCTTACATCAAGACTCAAGACTCAAGACTCAATTAATCTTGCGGGTCAAGACTCAAGACTCAAGACTATTAATATGGTGGCAGAAAATTCACACGGCAATTTATATGACATATAGATATATGGTGGCAGAGTTAGACCATTAATCTTGCGGGGTCAAGACTCAAGACTAATGATAAATATTTTGGAAATTTTTTTTTCAATGATGAATAGTAATAAGATTTTGTTCTTTAACTCTGTATAGAGTAAAAAAAAATTATTATAATAAATAAAATGGTCCAACTCATCAATTTTTTGAATCAAAAAAACGACTAGAGTAGGGGATTAAAATAAAAAATTTTGAAGGGTTAAATAAAAATTGGTAAGGTCAAATTTTTAAATACTCATTATTTAGTTCAAGAAAAAAAAAACAAAAGGCCAGGGGGTCAATTGCCTCACCTTGACCCCCCTCCCTCCACCCCTGCATATATACCCTATACGAACACACCTTTTTTTCTCTTCTTTTTTTCATTTTTTTTTTTTAATTTCCGCCCCTGCATATATACCCTATACAAACACGTCTTTTTCTCTCTTCTTTTTTCTTTTTTTCTTTTTTTTTTTTAAAAAAATTTGAAGTACAAACGTCTCTATAAAGGTACCCTTTGGTTAAAAACCAAAGATACACTTTTTTTTAAAAAAAATTTTAGAAAAAAAATGTTTTGACTTTTGAGAGTATTGAAATTTTAAAAAGTTCACAAATACCAAGCTTACTTGATCCTACTGAGATTGGGGTTCATAGTAATCTCACATAATGTACAATTTACACATAATCACATGCATCTAATAGTGAGAAGGCAAAAATATTGACTGAAGACATCTAATTCACAAGTCATGATCTTTTGTTATCTGAGTTACCTTCTAAGTTTCCTCAAGTATATATGAATATATACTTTAGCAACAATTTGAGAAGATATATATTGATGGTCATTTTAGATATCTCGAGTCAAACTAGGGTTAGATATCTAATATCCTATTTTACCACTATCAACATCTAATAAACATGTAGTATGGAAGCTATTATTTTTCCTGCTATTATAATGCCAATGAGGGAAAGATGCATGTTTTTCTTTTTTCTTTTTTTGAATCCCCAAATTTATACAAGTTTAGTGAAAAACTGTTTTTACCATTGCTTCAATGTTGCTCATCCAAAAAAAAAAAAAAAAAGCGTCAATGCTCTGTATTCGAGGCTAAAAGTCTATAATTTATAATTTTCCGCCTAGAAGACGAACAATAATTTGGTTCAAGTAAGCTTTTAATTTACAATTTAACCCCTACATTAGTACAGATTTTCACAATGCCACATCTATATCAATGTACAATCACAAATGACACTGCAAAAGGAAAAATCAATATCAATTGTTTACATGCGATACCTCAACAGGGGTTATCGGTCTCTCTTCAGCTGGGTTGGTAAGCTCAATAGCTATTGCAGTTTCTCTAGTAGTTTCCTGGTTTGGACTCAGATTGGCATTTTCAGCAGGGGGTGTTCCTTGTTCTCCATAAGCAGCAAAGGTGCTATCTGCGTTATTAGAATAGCTTGATGGACTTGAAGGACAGTTAGGGTTTGGTAAGGCTTCAACTGCACTGGCCATTCCATCGGTACCATCGGCAACCCTTGTGTCTCGCACTTCACCTCTCCTAAAAGTGAAGGACCTTAGGTCTCGATGGTTGAAGTGTCCAGCCAACAATACGAATTTTTCCCGAAAAGAATGTTCCGGATCAATCAATACATACCAATGCTCGTAAATGAACATAGTGGCAAAGATGATGAGAGCTAGAGATGAAGCAACTGCAGCAATGAGGAATAGGCCCCAAAAGCTACTGAGACCAAGACTGTTTGAAGAAACTGAGGTGCTAGTGCTTGGACAATTAGTTTGTTGGCCAAGCCAAGCTTTCTCAATCTCTACCATTTTTTCGCCTTCAGTCACGTTTAAGATTGCTCTCGACACATCAGCTACAAGAGGGGAACCAATTGGGAAGACCTACAAGTTGAAAAAAATATCCGGAGAGTCAAGGCTGGATCCACATTGGGTGCATTATGGGCACGTGCACTCATTGAAATTTTGGAAAATGGAATTCTGGCCTACTATAAAATGTAAGAGTTCTAGAAAATTTACTATAGTGCACCCCTAAAATTGATTGTGAAATACTGGCCGAGCCTATTCATAAAATGTAAGATCTGTAGAAAATTATGTAAATTGTATCTAGAAGATATAGTTTTTTGTAATAAATATTCTATAAAGTAAAATTTAGTGTGTGATTAGGTTCTTAATTTGTGCATCGATTGAGAAAAAATCTTGGATCCACCCTCAAAGAGAGAGAAAGATAGAGAACTTACAAAACCAAATCCATCAGTCTTATACGTCGGTCCAACCATGGCATATTTCAAGCAATATTTTGAAAGAAAAAGCCTCATGTAAGGGATTTCATCAAAAACGGCAGCAATACCACCATTTGCGCTTCCTTTTGAGAGATCTTCGTCACATTCTTCCAGAGTTTTATATTCCTTAAGCTTGGATTTATCGAAGTTCATTCTTTGCAAAAGTCCCGCAACAAAAGAACCCTCTTTGTAGCCCACAGTCTCCCCACTCTTAATAAGTTCATTCACATCGGTGACAGTCGGCTGGAGCTGTTGAACTGTCAACATTGAAGTTAAGCTAGCCGTGTAGCTTTGGGTCAGAATAAGCACCACAAAAAACCATATGATCACCACGAACCTACCCAAATTACTCAGCACTCTCTCTCCTGTATGCATAGCGGGAAAAAAAATTTTAGTTCATTAATATGAAATCATATGACTTATGAAAACAATTTATTCAAAAAATATTTTGAAATTTAATTACTTCATTGGGCATTAAATTTTAAAAGGTGGAAGAAAAATTACTTTGCGCGAAAACCATGGTTGAAAATGAGAACCACAACAAGGTGCCAGCTTGATGTGAAGGAGGACCCCTAAAATCTTCATTTATTCGGTGTTCAAGGAACCAAATCACAAATCCTATGAAGACAAAAAAACAACCGCTTGTCACCCAAAGGTCCCAGGTCAAAGGCTTCAAGAAAACCCATGCATTCTTCCCATTGTTGTCTTTGATTGGCACAACCATTGATACACCAGATTCTGTGTATGGTAGTGTAAAATCCACATACAAGGACCTGTTTGCTATAATAGTTGTATCCCCCACCACAGCATCATAGTTCTGTTCATAATAAAAAATAAAGTGAAAATATGATCCATTGTTCTGGCTAAAAACAACAGAATTGTAGTTTCCTAGGAAAACAATGTTAGAAAATGGAGTATATATATAGACGTTGTTCAATATACGGTGTCTACATTGAATTAAAAAATGGTTGCATTAGTGTCCCCCAACTAGCTTACAAATTTAGCAATTAGCACCATCATTAATTAGTCGTTGTTCATGGAATTAACAGTAGTCCCATTATGTTTTTTCATCTAATTCCATGAATAACAATTAACAATGACACTAATTGCTAAATTTGTAAGTTGTATTAGGAGATAATAATTTTTTTAAGGGGTTGCAGGAAAAAGGGCTAAATATATTTATCTATATATATAGCCTAAGAACTTATATAAATAATAATGCAAAAAACAAAGGACTTTTAACTTACATGAAGATATACTTGATAGATTAAGTCATCGTAAGTACCAGCTATCTCCGCATCAGGCTTCCCAAAGGGAATGAAGTCATAAGGTAGAGCATATGGTAATGCTTCCACTACAGCTTTGAAGACATCTATGCAGTACCCAGTGAAAGTTGTAGTGTTAGTGCTAGGATCTCGTGTCACCTTCACAAATTCATTAAAACCACTCTTCACTGGAACTCCAATTCTCAATCTCTTCCCATTTGTAGGTATCACCCAACCCCTTGGAACAAATGTAGTTTCACCTGGCCATATAATCACTCCGAGACTAGCCTTAGAAGTAGAGTACACGCTTGTGTTTGAGGAATTCAGTTTCCTAACAATTCCATCTTTTGGTGTCCAAAATCCAATCCCTCTCCGGCCATTATGACCAAACTCATTTACTATTTGGAAAGCCGATGATTGTAGCTGGCCATCAACCAGAAGGAAATCTCCTACAAGGCCTTTTAGTGTAGTGCTTGATAGTGATTGCAAAAGCGGTGGACCATTTTGAGAGACTCCAAAAGCTTCAAGATCCGTTGAATTCCCAGAAATATTCGTCTTCTGAAAACCAAAGTTTGTAGCACCAACTTTCTCAACTGCCATGGCTAGTGCCACAGCAGCATCATGAGCCCATAGTCCGTAAATGTCCAGTTTGGCATCAAGAATGGTTGGATTGTCTTGTTGGAATTTCCTTTTCCATCGAATGCTAAAATCTTCGAGCTCTTTAGTTTTTGGAACGTAATTCTCTATGCCCAATACCCCTTGCATTGAATCAATGGCCAAAGGATCCATGGATCTCCAGAGATTACCTACCCCATTAGTTACAATCCAAACATAACCTTCACTCATCATTCCAACCTCTTTTGCTTTTAAAAAAATTCGAGAGGCCAGAGTGGGTAACATGTGCACAACAAAAACTCTAGTTTGCATTGTCATCAACTTGTAAAGCTCTTGAACAATTCGATCATCGGTGGCATATGGAGGAATGACACTCCGGTAGGGCACACAGGTGTCAATCTCTTGGAATGCATCGGCAAGAAAAGGTATGAGACCTTCTCCATACTCGTTGCCCACGTAGATGGGCACGACTTCTCTCCATCCGTAGGCTTGAATAATTGCACTTATGGCTTTTACTTGGGACGAGTCGTTTTGGGCAGCCCGTATAAAATATGGGCTTTCAATTGAAGAAAGAGAATCGCTAGTTGCAGAAAATGATATAATGGGCACATGAGCTTTGTGTCCGAGATCAATAATGAAATCGGCCTGTGTTGATAATTCTGGCCCCATGATGGCTTGCACTTCTACATTTTTAATCAAGTCCAGGGCTGTGTTTCACAGAAAAAAAGGGGGAAAAAAATGAAAGTTTCCTTTTTGTTTTTTTTTTTCAATAGTCTTCTCAGAAATTGCTTGATACTTAACATCTCAAATTGACAAGAACTTGATAAGGGAAAAATCCAAATTGAGAATTTCGATACAAGACATAAGGACATGTTTTTATTCCTGTGTGCTCTGAGATTTGCTCGATCTTTTCATTTTATCTGGGGGGCTTCTTTTGATATGTTATGCATATTTGTTTGGTTTTGTGTAGTGAGGGGTTCTTGTTTTTTATGCTGTGGGGTTGCTACATATGCCTCTTAAATATATGTTTTCTAAGGTGTTCTAACTGATTGTCCAAATAAAATGCCTATGTAGCTGATATATATATATATATGTTAAATTATAGATTGTATCAGGCTGCCCTAATTTCTAAGTTCAAATTACTATTCAAAGTGCAGAATGATTGACTTGGTAAAGAACTGAGAAGTAGAAACCCTGGCTAATCCTAGGGCAATAAATATTGGTACGTGGAGGATACTAGCCACAAACGCGATGGTCCAATTATCACATTGTAATTAAACTGTGCAGGACACTTGCCATGATCATAAGAGTCACGATAGTCCAATCATCGCGTTGTGATTGAACTGTGCACAACACATACCGTGGCCACCGCATGCACAGTTCAACCATAATTTGATGATTGGAGCAAGGATCTTGGACTGTGGCTAGCATCCCCATGGTCTGGGATTTGAGGATCCAGCTTGAACTTTAAATTTGTCCAATTTGACCTAGAATCGACATCAATGGCCATATTGAACATGACAATTAGGTCATGATGGACTACATGATTGTACTGGTTGGGGTTTGGGCTACCTGTTATGGACAACAACCATTACATATGACGCCAAAATTAAGTAACTCAATGTCATACAAACATTACTAAATTAGTCCAAAATATCTGCAAATAGTCACATAGATATGGCAACGAATGAGGGACGCTTATAAAAGAATTAGGAAAAAAAAAATGCGGACCATTTCTTAAGACTTTTTGCTTACATAGATATAATCCGTTCACATTTAGTCTCTCCAAGATTCCAATTTGATGGGAACATTCACACTATTAGAAACTTATAGTCATGGATGGAGGCAAGGGGCCGAATAAAGACACTCACACGCCAGAATATTCTAGGAACTTTTTGACCTATCTAGCTAGATGCTGATGTTTACTTTAGGGTGTTAATATTTTGCTACCTAAATTTTGATCCACCAAAAAGAAGGCAGTTTGTGATTCATCTTTAGACAAAGTTTCTTTATTGGTGTTAGATGCGTGAACCAACTCCAATCTCAAGGTTTTTTACTCTTTGGCCTAGCACATCAGCTAATGTTATGGGTTTAACCTTCTAGGTCTCAAACCCAAGAAGCGTCTCGTTAGGAAAGAATGTATATCGCCATCTTATAAGTCTGTCTTAAGCATTATCCACAATGAATGTGGGACACTAACAATTGGAAATTTATATATATATATATTGTTATGTAATCAAAAATGAAGAATTAAAAAGGGTAAACTCTGCATTTTCTACTATCTTTCATCTATTTATAGATTTCGATGTTTTTTCCCAACTGGTAGGGGAAGGGAAATTGATAGTGGCCAACCAAGTGTACAGGATAATAGAGTCGTTAAAAAAATAAAATTAGATTTTTTTATTTTTTTAAAAAAAATGTTTGGCACAAAAGTGGATTCTAAATTGCAAGTTGAGATCTTAATGTCAATTAAAAATTGGCAATTTGTCCTTACTGGTTGACCATATTTCACATTAAATAATGTGCCTAAATGAATTTAATGTAAAATTTCCATGTAAAAAAATTCAGCAATGGGGTAAGAAAAAAGAGAATTCTAATGATTTCATTTCAGTAAAACAAATGATGATTTAAATGTCTTACGGAGTAATCGATTTCATTTGGCACATTTTTCAATCTCCTCAGCTAGTGTTGCAGCAACATGAATCATAATGAACCAACGAAGTACACAATCCACGGAGAGAGAGAGAGAGGGTACCTGCTGCAGCTGCACCGACAACATCTCTCTTGGAGTCTCTGGTGTTGAGGACCAGCCGAGTTTTGTAGTAGCCATGAGAGGCATAGAAATCTGAGAGGGCCATTGATATGCAGCTCAACCCCGTCTTTCCAACCATTGTTTCAAGGTCAAGAACTACTCCCACATTTACTGGGATTGTTGTGTTCTGCGCCATTAATCTTGGGAAGAAAAACCATGGAAAGAAAAAAAAGTTGAGAGAGAAAAAGAATTGGGTGGGATTCTTCATCGGTCTTTGAAGTTTGAAGTTTTGCCCTCTGAGAAGCTTAATTTGGAGTTCATGGTGTTAACAGGAGATACTGAATTTATAGGATTATGGGATTTGAAAAGTAAGCGTAAACCCAGAAGTGGCTGTTTGGAAGAGTTCGTGAGGTGGACCCACTGGATTATTAAAACATTCTACAAATAATTAAATAATAAGCTACAAGCAACTAACTACGAACATACGTTCAAGGGGGGATTTAAATGGGAAAGTTCGATACAAATTAGTACTAATTTCCTAATAAATGACTATTAATTTAATTAAGAATGCTACTAATTGTAATTATTTGCCCATAGCCTGACATCTATAATTCCCCCTTGTGCAGATCTTCCCCCCTGCACACAAAAAATAAAAGGCTCGATCATTTAAATTTTAAAAAGTGTTAATTAATTAGAACTCTGCATTACATCTCATGATTTAACTAAGCTTGAGACATGGATAAAATCACTATTTTCTTGACATCGATCCGTTAAAGTTCATAATGAATTTAGTTAATTATTGTTTCTATAAAAAGTGATTGAGAAGCCAAATTGAAAACCTAATTCTATTTCTTGAAGCGTAAGTTTCAGGAACTAAACTAATCGACCATTATGGGGTTATCATTTGAGTTATGGATAACAAAGCTCATTAAGGTGGCATCCACTTGAAAAGTTGTGTGAATATGTTTAATTATATTTTTATTCAAGGGTGAGAGATGGTTTGGCTCAAACCGAGAATCAAATCAAGCCGGCCACTTTAGTTCAAATTTTTTCCTATTTGATTTGATTTTAAATATTTACCCTTAAACCAAACCGAACCATGCTCATACCTATTTATTTTTCAAAGGAACATTCATGTAATTTGGTTCGTAGATGACCTAAATTTTGTTTGTCTTAATAAAATTTCTTCATCATCTATCTGTAATTAAAAAATAAAATAAAAAATGTCCATCAAGTGGGTGACATGGGAGAGTTCAAATAAAATAAGAATTCACCTTAATTATATTCTACAAAACTTGCGTGGTGGCTGCAATTCCACATATTTTGACCAAATCAAAGTATGATTGCGGAATATATAATGTGGTCGTAGGTATATTGAAGATGATATGATGCTACTTTCTTACAACCAAAGTAGAAATAATAAAAAATTTTAAAAAATAAAAAAAATCTTCATTGAATGACTGAATTTGCCGAGTTTACACGTGTTACTATTTGCTTAAATTTCTACGAAGCTTCCTCAAAAGAGCTTCATCTGATTAACTGTCAACATAACATATGATTTTTATCAATTTCTCTCTCTAAATTTTTATCCTTTTATGACAAGAATTGACTCAGTAAGGTCTGTGAAGTGTAAAAGAGGATGAGAGATTTTTTATGCTCTGTATTCACCTAATTCAGGAAAAAATGACCATGATTAATTTATTTGTTCTTCCAAACACTAGAATTCAAATTGAGAAATTGAATTCCAACCCCGTGTTCAGTTCAAAGAACGATGTCAACCTTTCTGTGCATTAGGTATGCGAACGAGTTAACATAGAGAAAACTTTAAAAATTCAAGTTGAAGTCTTTGATCATCCTCATTTCACGTTACCATGGGTTATTGACTTGACCAATTATTCTATTTATTTATTTAAAAGGATAAGGCAGTCATTAGGGTCCCTCCGTTGGAAAATTAATGAATTCTTCTTTAATTTCAAGAGTTAATGTACAAATTTTAAGAGGAGAATTATATCATTCAATAGATGACTCTTCAAAATCTCACACACAAAAATTCATCCAAAAATGATCAATTGCAATATAAACACACTAGTTAGTCACAGTTGATAAAAAAAAAATTTAGTCTGTCAAATCTAGTGTCAGAATTTGACCCGTTTATGTGATCAAACCAGAAAAAATTTCTTATGAATTTTTGTATGTAGAATTGCTGAAGAGTTCCCGATCCAATCCCACAAAACTCACATTTTTTTATATGGGGATCGATATATATATTTACTAATTTCATGGCAATACCTTTTGCACTAAAGTGTTTCTTTAATTTATAAACAGAGACTAAACCCTTGTGGCCTTGCCAAGCAAAGTCATGCAGAGGACTTGAAGACGATGATTTTCACACAGCAGATGCTTATATCACAATAGCAATTTATATGACATATATACCCTATATGAAAACGTCTTTTTTTTCATTGTTTCTTTTTCCTTTAAAAAAAGAAAAAGAAAAAAAAAGTTGAAATACAAACACATCTCTATAAAGGTACCTTTGGTTTAGAACTAAGGGTGCACATTTTTTTTTTTTTTTTTTTTTTTTTTTTAGAAAAAATAAAAATTTGACTTTTGAGAGTTGAAATTAAAATAAAATTTAAAAAAAAAATTATTGTGTTGGGCTGTTGGCTCATAGAATGGCATGTTCCCACGAGACTTCTTCCTGTGTAGGAATATGTTGCATAGCACAACACTAAACTCCCAAAACAAAGATCTGACCTTTTTGGGATAATTTTTTTTTTTCATTTTTTTTTTTTACTTTTTATTTTAAATTTAATAAGACGGGAACTAAGTCTCATTGAACGTGATCTATGTAGAACTGATTAGTCCAATATCAAAAAGTCAAACAACAAGCCATTTGAATCCAAGATGATCGAAAATAAATTCCAAAAAAACTAGACTTGACTTTTGTATTTAGTTGACTTACAGATTTAGGGAGAGAAACTTCCATTTGAAGGCCTTAAATCAATTTTAAAGTCAACTAATTCTAAAATATAAAAGTTGAAAATCAAAGTAAAACAGAGTTACTACCCAAATTGAACTGATTATATCATATGAAAGTCAAACATAAATTGCTGCATGCCTCTGCCTAATTGAGTTTAATTATAGTATTTGAAAGTTGAGAAAGGTTCGCTTCATTGGGAGGTTGGTTTGATTTAATGGTTTTTCTCTTTTTGGATATTATCTTGCTTACGGTATGTCTAGATGTGTGCAGCCAACGTAAACAACTAATCTCAGTCAATACCACCAAAATAAGAGCACATCATGACATGAATTAAAGTAAGTCCAAAGGACTAGTCTGATCATTATTCGTGCAGTGTTGTATGTCTAGTTTTTCAAATAGCCCCTGTGCTAATTGAATGATTAGGTGTGAGTGTGCGCTACAGAGGGAGAGAAACTCGTATGCAACTGTGGCACATTTGATGTAGTGTCACAAATCAATGAGGATGGAATAAAGTAAGATTATCAAAATACTTTTTGACTACAATCTCATTTTACTTTACTTCCATTGGCCTATGACACTACGCAGTCATGTTACAGTTGTATACAAATCTCTTTCCTACGGATGTCATTATTTCAACTCCTCGCAACAATGAATATGAGGCATCTCACACGAACTGTTGGAAAATTAGCTCCTGCAGTTAGTTAAATGGTGGCCTTGTGATTAGTCACTATATATATTTTCACTAGGGTTAGAGGTTATGCCAATTTTTTGATTACTGTATTGGACAGACCTTTTTTTTTTGCCCCCTTCGTATGCTAACTAGGAAAAGTTTCATGGCTTTGTTTTGGAAAGCTTAGTTTCTACAATTTTAATGCACAGCAGGATTTTTTTTTTTTATTGACAAAAGAAAATTTTATTGATGTAATTTGAGAGAGTACAAGCTGAACAAGGATAAGCGAATAAGCGAATAGCTACCTCGCCAACAAGACTGCACACACACAGGTCATCCCAAAAAAACCCAGCCCCTACAAGAGATTCATACACAGGCCTAAAATCAATTTTTTGATTCCATATATACTTAAATATGTTAGAATGGAAAGGAATTTAAAATGGTTGTCCAAACATACTAATTGATTCTATTCTTAATCATTCAAATTATTTCATCCAAACACATGATCGAAATGAATTTGAATGTGATTTTATTCTAAGACATAGCCTTAGTTAGAGTTTGTTCATATGTGATTTTCCTTGCCACATCAAACTAATCAAAATGCAAAGGGAAGAGAGAGAATCGAAGAAGGCAGATAATTTTTCACCTTTTTTATTGAAATGGACTGAACGTTGAAGATAATTAATAATTATATTTTGAGTTAATAATATTATTTGGAAGTTGAAGATAAATAGCCACATGCCTCTTAAGAAATCTGACGCCGGCAACATTTTGGCAACGTCACGCCGTGTGAACGTTGCCGTGTGGTAATTCAAGTCATCTGTGCCAATCACATATCAGCGTGAAATTCATATACAATTACGGACAAATTCGATTACTGCGTGATGTTAAGCGAGTGACCTAAACCAAGTACAAATACGTGTGGAATGTACGTAATATAACCCAAGAGAATATATGATGATAAACCAAACTCAATTGGTTCATCAACGAGAAGGGCCAATATGCCCATTTCTAAATTTTTAAGCCCAGGCCCAATCCACAAGCCAGGCTAATTCTCAGACTTATGGGCTTTCTTGGGCCAAACTTCGGGCTTTAAAATCTAGCTTAAAAAATAGTTCTTAAATCCGAGCATTAATTCAAGTCTCTAACTGGGTTCAATTTGAGCATCAATTTACACCAATTAACTGTAATTTGAATAATTAATAATTAATTTAAACATAAACCTGTTGGATTAAGTGAGCAATTTTTTTCCGGAAGTAGAGTTACAATTCTATAAGAAAAGCAATATCAATTGTCTACTTGTGCTATCCTAACCTTTTTGAACTCCTAACCTATCATAATCCTACCATTTACCCCACCCTCCTTCGCCGCTAGGCTTACCCCAGGCTTCGCTATCTCAACTTGTTTGCTTATTTGGACTCGGACTGCCATTCTCAACAAAAGGTGGTCCTTGTTCTCCATAAAAACCAAAGCTTCTATCAGTGTGGTTTGAAATGCTTGATGGACTAGTAGTAGTAGTTGGTAAGGCTTCAACTGCATCCATACCATTGATAATTTCACTTCTGTCTCGTAGTTGATCACTACTTTTCCTAGATGTGTAGCACCTCAAGTCTTTTTCATCAAAGTGTTTGACCATCACTGCCACTTTCCTACACAGAGAAACCTTGGGATCAAAAAACGCGCATCAAGACTTGCCTATGTTCATAAAGGAACATAGCCGTAAATATTTTTTTTTTATGAGCAGACCAAGAATATTATTAAGAGAATAGGTAAATACAAAAAAGCAGGGGAGAAAAACAACCCCAACCCCAACTCCAACAGATAACGGGAAGACAAAAAAGCAAAACAATCACAACCCAAGATTAGACAAAAGAATATGTACAAGCCAAACTCACCAACATCATCCAAAAACCTCCCTTGTTAGCCAGGTTATAGCCAAACTACAAAAGGAACTAATCTGCCAATGCCATCCTTTGCAAGCCAATCAACCATGTTGTTAACCTCCCTTAGTTCGTGCTGATGCCAGACAACCTCAAGAACAATAAAAGAGATAAAAGAAAAGAAAGAAATTAGAAAGAAGCAAAAACCCTAGGAGTCGACACCTAGGGATGTTTGGAGTCAGTACCAAACGTTGGAAAAAATCCAATTTTAATTCATAATAAGCTGAAAATTAAAGAGTTATTGGAGCCTATATATAGGTCCCAATTACATCAAATAAGGTAAAACTTAATCCTAAAGTCTAGAAATTTAAAAGGCAATTATTTAATTATTCTTAAAAATAAATATGCATAAATATGCTAAAGCCTTGGTCTTCAAGTTAATAGACCGTATGAGACCACCCTGTAAAATTATGTGTCTACTGTCCCTATCACGTGCTTTACAACAACTGAATAAAGATGCTCAATGAGTGAGAAGATTTCGTTGAGAATGAAGTTATATTTCCAGATTCTAGAGGTCCCATTAATCCACGAAACAATCATTGCAAAGTCCGATTCAATTGCAGCACGAACGAAGGAAGGTTAATTGAAATATAATGAGAACTAAAGACGAAGCAATTGCAGCAATGAGGAATAGGCCCCAAAAGGTATCAAGACCAAGACTGTTTGTAGTGCTGCTATTTGGGCAACTAGTTTGTTGCCCAAACCAAGTTTTCTCAATTTTCACCATTTCCTCGCCTTCAGTCACCTTCAAGATTGCCCTTGAAACATCAAGTACCAAAGGGGAACCTATTGGGAAGACCTGAAATTTCGAAACATATAAGAATTAATCCTCCTTGAAAAGTAATGCACATGAGAAAGAGCTAGAGACGGAGAGAAGAGGGAACTTACAAAAGCGAATCCACCAGTCTTATAGGTCGGTCCAACCATCTTATATTTGGAGCAATATTTTGCAAGAAAAAGCCTAATGTAAGGGATTTCATCAAAAACCGCAGCAATGCCACCATGTTGTTAACCTCCCTTAGTTCGTGCTGATGCCAAACAACCTCAAGAACAATAAAAGAGATAAAAGAAAAGAAAGAAGTTAAAAAGAAGCAAAAACCCTAGGAGTCGGCACCTAGGAATGTTTGGAGTCAGTACCAAACGTTGGAAAAAATCTAATTTTAATTCACAATAAGCTGAAAATTAAAAAGTTATTGGAGCCTATATATAGGTCCCAATTACATCAAATAAGGTAAAACTTAATCCTAAAGTCTAAGAATTTAAAAGGCAATTATTTAATTATTCTTAAAAATAAATATGCATAAATATGCTAAAGCCTTGGTCTTCAAGTTAATAGACCGTATGAGACCACCCTTTAAAATTATGTGTCTGCTGTCCCTATCACGTGCTTTACAACAACTGAATAAAGATGCTCAATGAGTGAGAAGATTTCGTTGAGAATGAAGTTATATTTTCATATTCTAGAGGTCCCATTAATCCACGAAACAATCATTGCAAAATCCGATTCAATTGCAGCACGAACGAAGGCAAGTTAATATAAATATGATGAGAGCTAAAGACGAAGCAATTGCAGCAATGAGGAATAGGCCCCAAAAGCTATCAAGACCAAGACTGTTTGTAGTGATGCTATTTGGGCAACTAGTTTCTTGCCCAAACCAAGTTTTCTCAATTTTCGCCATTTCCTCGCCTTCAGTCACCTTCAAGATTGCCCTTGAAACATCAGGTACTAAAGGGGAACCTATTGGGAAGACCTGAAATTTCGAAACATATAAGAATTAATCCTCCTTGAAAAGTAATGCACATGAGAAAGAGCTAGAAACGGAGAGAAGAGGGAACTTACAAAAGCGAATCCACCAGTCTTGTAGGTCGGTCCAACCATCTTATATTTAGAGCAATATTTTGCAAGAAAAAGCCTAATGTAAGGGATTTCATCAAAAACCGCAGCAATGCCACCATTTGCACTCCCTTTCGATAAAGCTTCATCGTATTCTTCTGAGGAATTATACCTCTTAAGCTTGGATTCGTCAAATTTCATCTGTTTCAAAAGTCCGAAAACAAAAGAACCCTCTAGGTAGCCCACATGCTCCCCACTTTTGATGAGCTCATTTACATCTGTGAATGCCGGCTGAAGATTTTGAACTGTCAACATTGAAGTTAAACTGGCTGTGTAACTCTGAGTCAGAATGAGCCCCACAAAAACCCCTATGGTCCCCACAAATCTAGCCAAGTGACTCACCACTTGCGCACCTGTAACCATAATTTTGAATAGAGACAAAAATAAAAATATATAATAGTTGCGTTCCATATATGTCATATTCCATTTTAATTTGAATCAGTGCTATAAAGGGTTCATCATTGCAATGAAAATTAAAGAGTTGGAAGAGAAATTACCTCGTGCAAGACCCGCGTTTGGGAACGAGAACCAAAACATTGTGCCGACTTGATGTGAAGGAGGACCCCTAAAATCTTCATTTATCCGGTGTTCAAGGACCCAAATTACAAAGCCCGAGAAGATAAAGAAGCAACCGCTTGTCACCCAAAGGTCCCAAGTAAAAGGCTTCAAAAAAACCCATGCATTCTTCCTCTTACCCTTTTTGATTGGTACAATCATTGATACGCCAGACTCAGTGTATGGCAGGGTAAAATCTACAAACAAGGACCTGTTCGCAATAATAGTTGTATCTCCCACCACAGCATCATATTGCTATTCATTAAGAACGAACAAAACAAGAAGAAAAAAAAATACTGTCTTTTTTAGTGTCAAATTACTACAGCTTCTCGTTTGACAGAGCATCCAATCAGAGGGGGGAAAAAAATTGCCCCCCCTATTTTGTTTCTTTTCTGTCAAGCGTAATATGAATGAATTATGCATCTAACACCAAGGCAACAATAATAAGTAAATAAATTAAAATAAAAGAGGTTTAACTGACCTGGAGATAAACTTGATAGATCAAATCGTCGTAAGAGCCAGCACTCTCACCATCAGGCTTCTCGAAGGGAATGAATTCGTAAGGAACATGATATGGTAATGCCTTCATTACAACATTGAAGACATCTATGCAGTACCCAGTTACGCTCGTAGTGTTAGTGCTAAGATCTCGTGTCACAGTTACGAATTCAAAAAAACCATTCTTTTTTGGAACTCCTATTTTCAGTTTCTTCCCATTTGTGGGTGTAACCCAACCCTTAGGAACAGATATGGTTTCACTTGGCCATATAATAGCTCCAAGATTGGCCTTGGAAGTGGAGTATATGCCTGTGTTTGTGGTTTTCAATTTTCTGATGATTCCATCTTGTGGTGTCCAAAATCCAATCTCTCTCCCACCCTGACCAATCACATTCACTATCTGGAAAGCTGATGATGGTAGTTGCCCATTGACGAGATGAAAATCTCCAACTAGGCCTTGAAATGCAGTATTTGATAATGCTTGGGAAATTTTTAGACCAATTTGGGATACCCCAATTGTGGAAAGATCTGTTGAATTCCCAGATGTGTTGGTTTTCTTGAAACCAAAGTTTGTAGCACCAACTTTCTCAATTGCCATGGCTAGTGCCAAAGCAGCATCATGAGCCCATAGTCCATAAATGTTCACTTTAGCATTAAGATTAATGGTTCGATTGGCTTGGTAGAATTTCTTTTTCCATTTAATGCTAAAATCTTCAAGCTCTTTTGTTTGTGGAACATAATTCTCTACCACCAATACCCCTTGCATTGAATCAATGACTGAAGGATTCATCAAACTCAAGTGGTTACCAATCCCATCAGTAACAATCCAAACATAGCCTTCACTCATCATTCCAACCTCTTTTGCTTTTGAAAAAAACCGCAATCCGAGATTTGGTAACATGTGCACAATGAAAACTCTAGTCTGCATTGTCATCAACTTGTAAAGCTCTTGACCAATTTGATCATCGGTGGCAGATGGAGGAATGACACTCCGGTAGGGGACACGGGTGTCAATCTCTTGCAACGCATCGATAAGATAAGGTAAAATACCTTCACCATACTCGTTGTCCACATAGATGGGCACGGCCTCTCTCCATCCAAAGGCCTTAACAATTGCACTGATGGCTTTTACTTGAGAGGAGTCATTTTGGGTGGCTCGGAAAAAATATGGACTCCAAAGTGAAGAAAGTGAAGGGCTTGTTGCAGAAAATGATATGATGGGCACATGAGTTTTGACTCCGAGATCAATAATGAAGTTGGCCTGCATCGATGATTGTGGCCCTATGATGGCTTGCACTTCTACATTTTTAATTAAGTCCAGAGCTGTATTTCATAGGGGAAAAAAAACAATTTATCAAATGTCAGAAAGTTTATTTTTTGTTTCTTGTGATGCAGAACAATAGTAGTGACCTAGAGTTTTTTGGAGCCATTCCTAAATTGAACTTTCCATCAAATCAAACCGATGGAAAATTAACTTATAATCTCCTAAAAGATTTCAATACAATCCCTGCATAATGTTGATATTAATAATATCAACACATGTTGATGAGATTAAGACTATATATATATATATATATATATATATATATATATATATATTAACTTTATTCGATCTTGCCATTGTAAACTACAAATTTTTTCCATCCTCATTACATTTCATTCTTAACAATTTTTGTGAGGCCATACACTGTAGTTATTCTCTTCTCATGGTTTTTATGTGTTTGTCAGCTAATTTGATACTTGAAGTCACAAATTTTGACAAAAATAAAAATGGCAAAACTCCAATCGGCTGCAGCTGACTTGAGGGTATGCCAACGGCAGCAATCTCATCCGTCCACTCACATTAAATGGCATCCAACGGCCCATATTGAGAGACCCAGATCTGGATCTCTTCACCCGAATCTCGATCTGACCCGCTAATTCTCTCTTCTTCCCTCTCACATTTCGTTCCTGTTTCAACACTCACCCCCCAAATCATTCACCGCCACTGCTATTCTCCCCGCCAAGCATGAAGCTCACCGCCGGCGGCTCCTCTCACTGCGAAGCCGTCCTCCTCACCCCCCAAACACTCACCGCCACTGCTCCTCTCCTCGCCAAGCACGAAGCTCACAGTCGGCGTGAGGGTTTGGAGAAGAGGGAAAAAAAACAGCAGAAATCGCAAATGGATGACTCACCACTGTTCGCCGGCAAGAATGGAGAGCGTGGGAGCTTTGAGGTTGAGAGGAGAAGGGGCTGTGAGCTTCGTCATTCTTTTCTTCTCAGGCAATGTCGGAGCAGCCGATGGCAGTTCAGATCTACAACCACCATGAAGAACCGCAACAACTAAAAGCGATAACCCGACGACGGTTTGCAGATCGCCATGGAGTTGCCGTGGACGGGGCACCGCCATCGGTGAGGAAGGTTTGGGCTTCAGATCTGACGGCTTTTGATCTGAATCTTGTGCGTCAGTGATTGGGTTTGGGTTTCAAGCATCGAAGAGATATGAAGAAACCAAAAAAATAAAATAAAATAAGGTCGAACGAAGAAGAAGCAGCCATGGCTGCCAACCTGCCATTGCTGCTGCTTCTCCTTTCTCCTCCTCCATTTTTTTTTTTTTTTTTTTTTTGGGTTTTGGTTGTTGGTTTCTGAGATTTACTCCGATATGGATATGGATTTGTATTTTTTTTTAAACCACTGAAGAGAGATAAAGAAAGCAAAAAAAAAAATGGCACGAAGAAGAAGCAGCCATGGCTGCCATGACAGGTGAGGTATATATAGATCTATATGTATACATGCATGATACATATATAAAGTGCGAGAGAGAGAGAACCTGCTGCAGCTGCTCCAACAATATCTCTGTTGGAGTTCCTGGTGTGTAGGACTAGCCTAGTTTTGTAGTAGCCATGAGAGGCATAGAAATCTGACAGTGCCATTGAAATGCAGCTCAACCCAATCTCGCCCACCGATGTATCAAAGTCAAGAACCACTCCCACATTCACTGGGATTGTTGTGTTCTGTGCCATGATCACTATTTCTGTGTAGAAAAAAATCTGAAAGATAAAGAAGAGGAGAGAGAAAAATAATTGGGTATGGGTAGGATTCTTCATCTTTTTTCAAGTTCATGGTATTGACAGAAGGATACGCTATTTATAGGACGATAGGTTTTGAGGAGTAAGAATTAAATAAGTAAACACAGAGGAAGTAGCTAGTATCTGTTTAACAGTCTATCAACAATTTTCCCACTCTAAGGGAAGCCAACCCAAACTCCTGTCTTGCTTTCCATCTCCTCCGTGAGATTCCCCCTATCTCCTTCGTGAGATTCAACCTATCTCCAGTGTATCTGTGAGATCTCTTTCCGTAGCCTATTGCTATTTTTTCCCAACCGCATTTTCTTTCTAATTTCCCCATCCTCTCTATTCTTCTAACTTTTTCTCCTTTACTTCTTTTACCCTTTTCTTTAGCAGGCCATCCCCACATGTTTGATAAAAGCTCCCAGTGAAGTGACCCTTTTTCCCCTTTTTGTTAGCCTTCCTTTGTCCTTATCTCCTTTCTCGACTCCCTCTCTTTCCACTTCCTTCCTTATCCTATCACACTTTTAATCGCCAGCCTCATACGTCCATTTCCTTTATATCTATCCCTCCTTCCATCTCCATTCTCTCTCTTTTTCTTTTTTTCGGCTCTCTTTTCTATTTGTCATGTTTTTTTGTCATGATTGTTGCTATTGTTTGGTTTTGCTTACAACCTGTTTGCGAAAAATCCTCTGTATTTTTTTTCCTCTTGGCAGTGTCTCTGGCTCCTCATTTAGTTGGCACCTTTTATCCATGATTTTGTTCTCTTGGAACTCCCGAGGGATTTCCCAAGCCTCAGTAGTTCGCCACCTAAGGGCAATAGTGCGGGAATTTAATCCTGAGTGTATCTTTAGTTGACTTACAGATTTAGAGAGAAAAACTTCCATTTGAAGGCCTTAAATCAATTTTAAAGTCAACTAATTCTAAAATATATAAGTTGAAAATCAAAGTAAAACAGAGTTACTACCCAAATTGAACTAATTATATCATATGAAACTCAAACATAAATTGCTACATGCCTATGCCAAATTGAGTTTAATTATAGTATTTGAAAGTTGAGAAAGGTTCGCTTCATTGGGAAATTGGTTTGATGGTTTGATTTAATGATTTTTCTATTTTTGGATATCATCTTGCTTACTGTATGTCTGTATGTGTGCAGCCAACGTAAACAACTAGTCTCAGTCAATACCACCAAAATGAGAGCACAGCATGACATGAATTAAATTAAGTCCAAAGGACTAGTCTGATAATTATTTGTGTACTGTACGTAATCTAGCTTTTCAATAGCCCCCGTGGTTAGTTGAATGATCAGGTCTGTGTGTAATTCTCAAAGATCATCGTTTCAACTTCTCATAGCAGTGAGTATGAGAGATCTCACACGGACGATTAGGGATTAACCCTTGCGATTAGTTGAATGGTGGCCTTGTGAGTAGTCACTGTATGTATTTTCACTAGAAGTAGAGGTTATACCCAATTTTTTAAAATTTTGATTTTTCTCTAGGATACACACCTTTTTTTTTTTTTTTTCCTCCTGTAATGCTGACTAGGAAAAGTTTCATGGCTTTGTTTTGGATCGCTTAGTTTCCACAATTTTAATGCACAACAGGAAGTTGCATTTTATTTTATTTAATTTCATTTTTATTGGAAAGAAAATTTTATTGATGTAATTTGAGAGAGTACAAGCTGAAAAAGGATAAGCGAATAGCTTACCTCGCCAACAAGACTGCACACACAGAGGACATCCCAAAAAAAAATCCAGCCCCTACAAAAGATTTACACCCCCACAAACAGGACAACCCCCATATGGTGGCTTCTTGTTGTCTTTTTGGAGTCAGTTTCTATAATTCTTAAATTTCCACCCAGAACACAAACGAACCAGCTCAAAACAAGTGCCAAATCAAAGCTAGTATTCCCCTACCCCCCCGACCCCCGACCCCCACCCCCACTCCCACCCCCACCCTCACCCAATTTAGAGTTAGAATGCTAGAAGAAAGTATCAATTGTTTATCTCAGCTGTTGGCCTATTTGGACTCAGATTGCCATTCTCGGCAGAGGGTGTTTCTTGTTCTCCAGAAAAACCAAAGCCTGTATAAGTGTGGTTTGAGAAGCTTGATGGACTCAGTGGACAGTTAGCATTTGGTGAGGCGCGCTTCAACTGCAACCGTAGCCTTGGCAATGGTAACACTTTGGTCTTGCAGTTGATCGCTTTTCCTAAATGCGTGGAAGCTGAGGTCTTTGCGGTTGAATCGTCTCGCCATTTCTTCGACTTTCCATCGTAAAGAAGCATTGGGACGCATCAAGACATCCTTGTGTTCATAGAGGAACATGGCCGTAAATATGACGAGTGCTAAAGATGAAGCAACTGTAACAATCAGGAATAGGCCCCAAAAGCTATCAAGACCGAGACTGTTAGGAGAACCTGAGGTGGTGGTTTCAGGACAAATGGTTTGTTGGTTGAACCAAGCTTTCTCAATTTGCACCATTTTATCACCCTCTGTCACTTTTAAGATTGCCCTTGAAACATCATGTACTAGAGGGGAACCTATAGGGAAGACCTGAAATTCAAAATACATAAGAATATATCCTTCTTGAAAAAAGTATGTACATGCATGATATGGAGGGAGAGAGAGGGAACTTACAAAACCGAAGCCGTCCGTCTTATACCTGGGTCCAACCATGGTGTATTTTGAGCCATATTTTCCAAGAAAAAGCCTAATGTAAGGGATCTCATCAAAAGCAGCAGCAATACCACCATTTGCACTCCCTTTCGAAAAAAAATCATCACATTCTTCTGGAGATTTATAAATCCTAAGCTTGGATTTGTCAAATTTCATCTCTTTCAAAAGTTCTGAAACAAAAGAATCCTTTAGGTAGCCCACATGCTCCCCACTCTTAATGAGCTGATTTACATCCGTGAATGTCGGCTGGAGATTTTCTACAGTCAACATCGAAGTTAAGCTGGCCGTATAACTCTGAGTCAAAATGAGCACCACAAAAACCCATATGATCACAACAAACCTAGCCAAGTTACCCGCCACTTTCTCCCCTATAAACATAATTTCAATATAGATTAAAATAAAAATATTTATTAATCCAACAACATGAAGTCTATGAATTTTAATGTAACTTAATCCTGAAATTTACTTGCATGGGACATGATATAGTGGACAGGTCAATTATGAAAGCATTTTCTTAACTATCATAAGCCTAACATTTGTGTAGAAAGTGGGTTGTGTTCAAAACGCTTTGTATTGCATATTTGAATAAGTGTGATAGAAGGTTCATCATTATGATGAATATATACTAAAGAGGTGGAAGAGAAATTACTGTGCGCAAAAACCATGGTTGAAAAGGAGAACCAAAAGATCATGCCGATTTGGTGTGAAGGAGGACCCCTGAAATCTTCATTTATTTGGTGTTCAAGGACCCAAATTACGAAGCCTATGAATACAAAGAAACAAGCGCTTGCCACCCAAAGGTCCCAAGTCAAAGGCTTCAAGAAAACCCATGCATTCTTCTTTTTGTTGTCTTTGATTGGCACGATCATTGATACACCAGACTCGGTGTATGGCAGGGTAAAATCTACATACGAGGACCTGTTCGCTATAATAGTTGTATCTCCCACCACAGCATCATATTTCTATTCATGATAAACAAACAAAATAAGGGGGGCAAAAAAAAAAAGGGAAATATCTTTTGCGTAAAATTATCTTAACTTCTCATTAATTCAGAGAATGGAGTATATAAAATTGCTTGACTGTCTTTGTGCTGAATTTTTTTTTTGTAAGCATAATATGAATGAATGATGCATCTATATAGCTGAGGCAACAATATTGAAAATGGTATTAATATTAGCATCTAACACCAAAGCAACAATGATCATTGAAGATCCATCTCCTTGTCCGCCAAGATTAAAAGCATAAGAATTTCATGTAATCAGTACCCGTCAAATCTTTTCCATGTCACCAACTACCAAATACATCCTAACAATTTATATATATATATATATATATATATATATATATATATATAATAAATAAAAAACATGAAAGCGGTTTAACTCACCTGGAGATAAACTTGATAAATCAATTCATCATAAGTGCCAGCACTCTTTCCATTAGGCTTCTCGAAGGGAAAGAAGTCGTAAGGAACAGAATATGGTAATGAATCCATTACGGCTTTGAAGACATCTATGCAGAACCCAGTAACACTCGTAACGTTAGTGTTAGGATCTCGTGTCACATTTACGAATTCATTAAAACCATCCTTCCTTGGAACTCCTATTTTCAACTTCTTCCCACTCGTCGGTATGACCCAACCCCTAGGAACAGAAGTTGTTTCACCTGGCCATATGATTACTCCAAGATTGGCCTTAGAAGTAGAGTACACACTCGTGTTTGTGATTTTCAATTTCCTTCCAATCCCGTATTTTGGTGTCCAAAATCCAATCCCTCTTCCACCCTTGCCAATCACGTTTACTATCTGGAAAGCTGATGATTGTAGTTGCCGATCAACAAGATGAAAATCTCCAGCAAGGCCTTTAAATGTAATATTTGATAATGCTTGGCAAAGCTTCGGACCAATTTGAGAGACTCCAAACGTCGTAAGATCTGTCGAATTTTCAGATATGTTGGTTTTTTGGAAACCAAAGCTTGTAGCACCAATTTCCTCAACTGCCATGGCTAGTGCCAAAGCAGCATCGTGAGCCCATAGTCCATAAATGTTCAGTTTGGTATTAGGAATGGTGGGGTTGTCTTGATGGAATTTACTTGTCCATCGAGTGCTAAAATCTTCAAGCTCCTTTGTTTGTGGAGCGTAACTTTCTACACCCAATACCCCTTGCATGGAATCAATGACCTTAGGATCCATCGAACCCAAGAGATTACCTATCCCATCAGTTACAATCCAAACATAGCCTTCACTCATCATTCCAACCTCTTTTGCTTTCAGAAAAAGCCGAGAGCCAAGAGGGGGTAACATGTGCACAATGAAAACTCTAGTTTGCATCGTCATCAACTTGTAAAGCTCTTGACCAATTTTATCATCAGTGGCATGTGGAGGAATGACACTCTGGTAGGGAACACGGATGTCAATCTTTTGCAATGCATCAGTAAGAACAGGTATAATACCTTCTCCATACTTGTTGTCTACATAGATGGGCACGGCTTCTCTCCATCCAAAGGTCTGAATAATTGCACTTATGGCTTTTACTTGAGACGCGTCATTATAGGTGGCTCGAACAAAATATGGACTCCTGATTGGAGAAAGAGAAGTGCTTGTTGCAGAAAATGATATAATGGGCACATGAGCTTTGTCTCCAAGATCAATAATGAAGTCGGCCTGCATTGATGATTCTGGCCCTATGATGGTGTGCACTTCTACATTTTTAATTAGGTCCAGAGCTGTTTTCACAGAAAAATATAAAATAAAATAATAATAATTTATCAAACAAGGAATCAAACAATCTTCCCAAGAATCAAACAAGGCACAAAGGATTACTTTTGCTTGGAGGAATATAATGATTCGTTATCAACAAAATATCAATCTTCTTGTGCAGCAGAACAATCATAATGAGAGTTTTCAGGGATAATTCCTAAATCTAATTAACTTCCCATCAAAACAAACAACAGCAAAGAGAACAGTACTTGTATAAGATTGAGAGTTAATGATGGTATAATGAGTAACATAACAAAATTTCCACGTTTTCATCTTCAGAGATCAACCATATGTGACCAACTAAACCAAAGAAATGCAGAATGAAGGTTTTATTCTCTATATTTTCTTTGTTCCCGTTGGGGAGGTGGATTCAAATTTAGTTGAATTAGTGTCAAGCCTTGAGATTGTTTTGTTCTACACGGATCCGGTCTTATGAGAAGTTGCTAAAATAAGTTATATCAACACTATACATTAGAAGTTGTTCCCCTTGCATTGGCCCAATATACCCCACCAATGCAAGGTCCAACCCCCATTGCATGTTGATGATGTAAGTCAGAACGTGCTCATCAACCCGTTCCGATATACTCCGGTGTGTGTGTGTGTGAGTGTGAGTGATAGGCAAAAAGAGTTTTAGTCAATTTAAACAAGGATAAGAACAACATATATCCAAAACCAACATCACTCCTACTGATCACAGTGAACAACCCCTTACACACCTTCTAAGACGGGACCTAAGATAATTCAGCCTATATGGAACAACCCCAATACATAAACAAAACAACAAGCATCTAAAGTATAAATAAATAAATAAGAAAGAAAGAAATAACAGAGACACTTACAATAAGTCCAATTGGAATGCACCCGAGCCTCCACAATATACAAGAGTGCTATGATCCAGAACAGACAAATGTTTCAACATTCCAACACAAAAACAGCATGACTTGTAATGGAATTCCAATTCCCCTTTACGCCAAGAATCAGATTCCTTGGTGGCCATTTCTTGGGTTAGATGAGGAATCAAGATATGGAAGTATCAGTTTAAATTTAATGAAATCCAATCGTTGATGGCTTGTGTTAGGGAAGTGGAAATCTGCCACGCAGTGAGAGAGGTCAATAATCTGGTAAACAGGTTTGCTAAAGCAGAGGTGCCTTTTTGTAGCGTGGAGGGGTGTGATGTTGGAAATACCTTTGATAGTATTTATTGGGTTTGTTCATGTCTTCTTGAAGGATAGTCCGTCTCAAGAACGTATTTTTGGGTGAACCTTGAAAGACCACAACCTTATTCCAAGAACCTATGAAATGCGAAAATAAAGAAGATTTCAAACAAGAACAATCACAAGACACAAATTTAGGTAATTCATGGTTTTATTCCTCTTAATTTTCCTTGGGAAAATGCCTGTACGAAGTGTAAGCACTTTACTTATGAATCTCACTCTAGATGGGTCCGTACCTGCCGGTGCCTTTTCCACCCGCCCACCCATGGCGTCTATATGGGTTTTCATAATTGCAGGCCCATGTGCCTATTCAATGAGCTTGCACTGTGCGTGGTGTATAATTGTCCGATGAACAGTATGAATTAAGTTCGTTTTTCTCATGATGACTGAGACAGAAAGCATCAAAATTTATTTAAGATAACATAATAGTCCTAAGTAAAAAAATTATACAATAATGACCACAAATTTGAGACTCTAGTGGATGACTTTAAAACACATATAATAGTTAATGAAGATCTTTTTGTCTTCACAGATATTATTGTCTAATTGGACACAAATCCTCTCATTGGTCATGAATCATGAACATTGCTTTGTTAACAAGCATTATCTAATCTAGTCTTCTAGATGCCAACTTTCTCTAAGTAGCGCTTCCTACCAATTCACAGAAAAACATGGACACTTCAGGAAGCATTTGATAAGCATTTTGGAAGTACTTTCCCAGCCTCTGAAATTGAAATCCATGGCCCATGAAAGTACCTAGCCTTGATGTGATCAGCTATTGATGAAACTACAGGATTAATTATAGTGGGATGTGTGGTACTGATTCAGCCTAAGGAACAACGCAAATCATTTGGTTCAATTTTCAATTCCACCACTTTATTGCTGAAACAAAAAAAAAAAAAAAACCACAACCACTGCTGTGAACAATTCTTGGAGAAAGAGAGAGTGAGAGAGTACCTGCTGCAGCTGCACTAACAACATCTCTCTTGGAGTCCCTGGGGTTTAAGACCAGCCTAGTTTTGTAGTGACCATGAGAGGCATAGAAATCTGAGAGGGCCATTGAAATACAGCTCAACCCCGTCTTTCCCACCGTTGTTCCAAGGTCAAGAATCACTCCCACATTCACCGAGATTGTAGTGTTCTGTGCAATCACCGTTCCTGTGAAGAAGAAGCTTAGAGAGAGAAAGAAAAGGAGAGAGAAAAAGAATTGGGTGAGGTTCTTCATCTATGAACCTCTCCGAATCTTTCAAATGAATGGTATTGACAGAAGATATGACATTTATAGGATAATAGGTTTTTGAAAGCAAGATTAAATAAATAAACCCAGAAGACGTTTGTGTTTGACTGTTTGGTACAGCTCATGGCCAGGACGCCACTGGACTATGATTTTTTTTTTTTCTTTCTTTTAAAAAAACAAAAAACAGAAAAAAAAACAAAAAAAAAAAAAAAAAAAAAAAAAGGGGCGGGAAGGTGGGGGGAGATTTTTGATTGGTCGGGTTACCAGAAAATAATTACGGTTGTAGTCATTGTTCATTAAGTTAGTAGACATTTGTTATGAAGTTAGTAATATTTTGTATTAAACTGTAATTATCTTCCAGTGGCAAAAGTAACAAAAGGATGTACATAACTACATACTCCTTCAATCACCATGGATGCAGGGAATTTTGGTGTTACTATACCGCGTTGTATTTATTTTTTTCCTTTTTGATTTTATACTTCGTCAGCAAGCCATTGTTGCATTATTGTATGCATAGACCTCAGGTCAACCGTTGGCAGTCGCCCTAAGAATTATAATAATCAATAACTACATTTGTACAATTTATAAATTTCCTTGGCCCAACCATCGGTTTAGACAAAAGTGTGAATTAAACGTTACTTAACCCAAAAAAAAAAAAAAACAAAAAAATACTACATCTCTATTCTATATTCAAATTAATATTGGAGACAAGAGTACAAGCACTGGTAAATTTTGTGCCACATTGAGTAAAAGGTAAAGTCACATTCGCATTTTTTTATTAAAAAAAAAAAATTAAACCTATAAAATCGTAGGTCGATCTCATACATTATCAATCAATTCTAATTAATAATGTTTATCTTGATTTAATGGTTTTAACTCTGTGATTTAAATTCTTAGCTAATTAGTTGCAATAGAGTTGGAGACAATGTGTAAGTATATAAATAAATAAAATTAGAAAGTAAAAATTGAGGATTGAAAATAGTTACTGGTATGTATTTTTATTTTTATTTTTTAAAAAAAAATTAAATGATTTTGTTTATTCAGAATATATGATTAACTTGTTTTATTTGAAGTGGTTGTAAAAATTAGAAATGCCTTTCAAAAAATTCTTAATTTGACTTGGATATTAAAAACAACGAATTGCCATTCGGGATTCATAAGGTCATTACGTTTTGGATATTCTTCTCAAAGGTTATAGTTTCGACTCCTTGTAGTTATGATTGTTTTAGTATTAAAAAAAAAAAAAAAAAAGAGGTTTGAGAAGTTGCAATATTTTTATTTAATTTTCTTTTTTTTTTTTTGGATAAAGAAGAAACTATAACATTACACGTACTAATACGGAATAGTATAGATATAAACATAAATAAAATATAAATTGCTATCATTCCACTTGTTACTCTATGGCGCATTTACCCATGTCTTGCTAATTCAACTAGCTAGTAGTTTAGTACTCTACAATATTATCTTAATAAAAATAAATAAAAAAATAAAAACTAGTACCCGACAATAATGAATTAACTTCCGTGGTAGGTGTGGATCATGTGAGGATGTTGAAAGATACATTCTGTCTTATTTCATTGACGAGAACCATGACCAAAACCCTAGATATAACCATGGTCGAAGGTATATTGAAAATGGTCTTCCTTTGGTACGGACTACGCACTCTGTCAGACTTTTTTCTTTTTCTTTTTGTTTATATATATATATAAATTCCTACTAGCTAGGCCCTTTGAACGATTGAATTTATCAAGTCACTCAGATTGGTAGAAAAAACTTCTGGTAAAGAGTGCAGCTTCTGCGGGCAGCTCACGTGACCAAGTTAGCAGTATAATATTATGAATAAAGGACAAGGGTCTGATAGGTTCGGGGCAAATGTGAAGATGAATCTTGGAAGTGAGTTATGGAGAGAACTGATTGGTGAGAGAATAATAATTCATATTGCGGTCCCCAAGTACGTAGATTTAATTAATTATTTGGAACATCAGTTGATTCCATTCTTTAGAATTAAGAATTAGACAACAACATTTAATATGTTTTCTTTTAGAGGAAGGCTATTACCATCACATAAATTATTCTAAATTTTTTATTCGTTTATACTTTTTAAGGTTTTACGAAAAATATGAAAAGTTTTTACGAAAACTAATCGCGTTATTTATTAGAAAACATCATTTTGAACAACTTTGTAAAAGAAAATTTTTTCAAAATCTATCATTTAAATAGACTTTTTGGTCATTTATAATTTCTATTACATTTTCCATAAAAAATTATTAAAAAGTTTACTTGAATGACAAATTTTGAAAAAACTTTCTTTTACAAAGTTATCCGAAGTGATGTTTTTTATTAAGCTACATAATTAATTTTCGTAAAAATCTTTTACATTGTCCTAAAACCTTTTAAAAAAAATTTTAATTAAGTAAGGGATTTAAAGTGTTTTATGTGATGTGGCAATAGTTTGGCCCTTTCTTTTATTAACTCGTGAGGCTCAAGATAACTCGAAGACAATATATAAACAATCTACTAGAGATCAAGGAGAGAGAAGTAATTCAATCTTCTGTGTCAGATATAGCCATGTGGTATTACAAGTCTTTTTGATATGACATTCCTAATCTCCTCCATTCACGTTAGCTCATGATACTATATGATTATATCTTACACAAAAGAATTACTCGAGAGAGAAGGGGGATTACCTGCGTATATGGTTTAAAATTTAGTTTAGATGCATTGATGGGATAGTAAACCAAACCCCATTTGTTTAAAACTGGTCTGTCTGTAGTCCTTAAATCCTTCGATCTCATAGTGGCCAAATGTATCCGAGCATTCTCACTGCGAACCCATTTATTATTGTGAAAGATGCGTGGAGTGGGGGATAGGGGTAGGTGCGTGGTTAAACAAATTGCACGGGGATGGGCATATATTCAGCGAACATGAGAAATATAATAAATAAATCAATCCAAAAAGAAAAAAAAGGCCCCGGCAGGTTATAGATTATAGAGTGATCATTGACCGTTTGATCTCTTGATAAAAGACAAAAAAAATATAAATATATATTGATCAATGGTCATAATGATGTGTTATGCAGGGAATCATCCTTTCATCACAGTGTCAAGAAGATAGGAAGTGAGTTTCAGTTAGTCTTGGCTTCGTCACCATGTGTGGTGTTCAACGCAATTTATCGTGCTTTCATAAGGTAAAAACTATGCATGCATGCCATGGCTGAACCAGTTACATGAAAGGAAAAAGCTTGAAAGATAGATTGGTAAATTAATAATAGATTTTCTCTGCACTTTCATTTTTTTTTTTTTTTTTTATCATGATTTAACTATCATCACTTTTAGTAGTGACAGTTTGTCATACTAAAAATATGTTGCATATTATAGTATGACGTACTTTGGTTGGTTAATTTGCAGCCCAAAGAAAATATTATAAATAAATAAACAGAAACATGACACCTTGGCTGGCCTTGGTGGTGTGAAAATGGCACAAAGATGATGAGTATTGCCAAAACGAATATATATGCTTAAGAAGAAGAAGAAGAAGAAGAAGAAGAAGAAGAAGAAGAAGAAAAAACAAAATAAACTGATCACAAATGACCAAGAAGGATGGTTAATTTAAACCACGTCAATTGTGCATGAATATGTGTTACGTTGAACGTTGAAAAACGTTGTTCACAAAGGAGCAAGAAGGATGGGTTTGTGAAGGTTATTAACAAGCATATATTAAAGTTGCATCAGGCATCACCACCCCCTAAATTGAAGTCCAAAGTAGGTAAACCCTACGAATAAATTAGTAGGTACACCCTACGATTTCTTTGCATTTTTCAAATTATAATTTGTTTGTATATGATTATCCTCGCCACCTCAGGCCTATGAAAGTTTCTCTATCCCCACTTTGTTTTTCCTCCTCTCTTCTCTTTCACACACTGTCTTTCCGTCATCCCTCTCTTCCACTCCTTTGTCTCTCTTCTACCTAAATCCAAAAGAATTTTTTTCTTAAAAAATAAAAAACAAGCAAGCAAATTATATTTTTTAAAAAAAGGATTATATATAATAAAATTTTTGGATAATATATTATTTTTATTATTAAAAAGATTTAACGAAGATTCGCTCCTAGCTAGGCACGTACCCTAGCACATCCCTACATTTATATAAATATTACTCGTAATATTATTTGTACATAATGCATAATATCATACATTAAGTACATCTATCTTCTTCATGGTGTACTTGTTGAGATTCTATATGATGCATTATATAAAATCAACTGTTATATGTGAAAACTTAAACTAATTCCAATAACTTCTTTTTTTTCAATTATTAAGTACAATTAAATTTAATAATAATAATATATAAATTTGATCAGGTGAAAGATATCCCAAATGATCACAACCATTTGTGGGAAGAGATGCAAATGAGTGTCATCCGCAATGTGCGGGACTGAGCAAGATATCCCTCACCTATTAAATATATATATATATATATATATATATATAAAATCATGTTTTTATAGAAATCATGTTTCACCAATCCAACCGTTAACACTCAGTGTAAAACTTTTTACGCTTACACCCATCAATATCTTTTTATAGAAATCATGTTTCACCAATCTAACTGTTGGATTATATATTCTTCTCATACACGTCATGCATGTCAAATTTCAAGTTAATCAGATACTGGAAAGTGTTTGATTTGGAAACTGACATTTCTTTTTATTAATAAAACTTTAATTTGAAGCACTTTATGTAATCAAACACTCCCCATACTTCAGGAGGGTTATCTGCAATTTACCCATAATATTATTTGGAAGTTGAAGATAAATAGCCACATGCCTCTAAGTGCCTATTTGGATGAGATTCTGGAAGGCCCAAAATCTCTTCTGATGGCCCATAATCACTTTTAAGAGTGTTTGGATAAAAAATGAGAAAAGTGATTGTAAACCCAAAATAGATTTTGAGGTCAATTTGCTCAAGCTGCCTCCCCCCTGATTCTGATTCAGTTTCTGATTTAACTTCTGATTCTACTTCTGATTCTATTCTGAAGCTATCCCAAACAGGCACTAAATAATCTGACACCACATTTCGACTTAATTATGTTATTTTGCTAGTTGAAGAAGCTTTGATCGTTCTAATTGAAGTTGGTTTCATTTTTAATATTTTTGTATTTGAGGGAACTTTTGTATTTGAGGGAATATTTATAATGTTGTGGGTATGCACGTTTTAGGTTCGTTCACACGGGTGAACGTTGTCGTGCAGTAATTCAAATCATCCGTGCCAATCACATGTCAGTGTGAAATCTTACATGCAATCACGGACGATTTAGACCACTACATGTCGTCGCACGTGTGACCCAAACCATGTACATATACGTGTGTAATGTATGTAATATAAGATCGACCCAAGAGGTGCTAAACCAAACTCAATTGGTTCATCCACGAGCAGGGCCAAGTTGCCCATCTCTAAACTTTTAAGCCCAGGCCCAACCCACAAGCCAGGCTATTTCTCAGACTCATGGGCTTCCTTGGGCCGAACTTCGGGCTTTAAAATATGGGAACGGCTATTGCAACCCCCCATTCCTATGAGCCCACCCCCATCGTTTAAGTTTTTAAGGTTTTATGCAAAATATAAAAAGTTTTTATGAAAACCGGCCATGATGTCCACTAAAAAACATCATTTTGAACAACTTTGCAGGAGAAAGTTTTTACAAAATCTATCGTTTAAATATACTTTTTAGCCATTTATAGCCTTTATTTTATTTTTTGCCAAAAAGTCTACCTAAACGATAGATTTTGGAAAAATTTTCTTCTGTAAAGTTGTTCAAAATGATGTTTTCTAATGGACATCACGACCGGTTTTCATAAAAACTTTCTATATTTTGCGTAAAACCTTAAAAACCTAAAGGGTGGGGGGTGGGCTTATAGGAATGGGGGGTTGCAATAGCCGTTCCCTTAAAATATATCTTAAAAAGTAGGGCCTAAATCCAAGCATTAATTCGGGTCTCTAACTGGGATCAATTCGAGCATCAATATACACCAATTAACTGTAATTTGAATAATTAATAATTGATTAAAACATAAACCTATTGGATTGAATGAGCAAATTTTTTTTTTTTTTTCCCAATAAAAGTTACAATTCTATAAGAAAAACAATATCAATTGTCTACTTGTGCTATCCCAGCTTTTTATTTTTTGGTACAATTGGAAGGGTTCGAAATCCTAACCTATCCTAATCCTATCATTTACCCCACCCTCCCTCGTCGCTAGCCTTACCCCAGTGGCTTCAATTGTCTCAACTTGTTTGCCTGTTTGGACTCGAACTGCCATTCTCAACAGAAGGTGTTCCTTGTTCTCCATAAAAACCAAAGCTTCTATCAGTGTGGTTTGAAATGCTTGATGGACTAGTAGTAGTAGTTGGTGAGGCTTCAACTGCATCCATACCATTGATAATTTCACTTCTATCTGACAGTTGATCACTACTTTTCCTAAATGTGTGGCAGCTCAAGTCTTTTTCATCGAAGTGTTTCACCATCACTGCCACTTTCCTGCGTAGAGAAGCCTTGGGATCAAAATGCATCAAGACTTGCCTATGTTCATAGAGGAAGATGGCCGTAAATATGATGAGAGCTAAAGACGAAGCAATTCCAGCAATGAGAAATAGGCCCCAAAAGCTATCAAGACCAAGACTGTTTGAAGAAACTGAGGTAGTGCTGCTATTTGGGTAACTAGTTTGTTGCCCAAACCAAGTTTTCTCAATTTTCACCATTTCCTCGCCTTCAGTCACGTTCAAGATTGCCCTCGAAACATCAGGTACTAAAGGGGAACCTATTGGGAAGACCTAAAATTTCGAAACATATAAGAATTAATCCTCCTTGAAAAGTAATGAACATGAGAGAGAAATAGAGACACAGAGAGAGGACGAGGGAACTTACAAAACCGAATCCACCAGTCTTATACGTCGGTCCAACCATGGTATATTTGGAGCAATATTTTGCAAGAAAAAGCCTAATGTAAGGGATTTCATCAAAAACCGCAGCAATGCCACCATTTGCACTCCCTTTCGATAAAGCTTCATCGTATTCTTCTGAGGAATTATACCTCTTAAGCTTGAATTCGTCAAATTTCATCTGTTTCAGAAGTTCGAAAACAAAAGAACCCTCTAGGTAGCCCACATACTCCCCACTTTTGATGAGCTCATTTACATCTGTGAATGCCGGCTGAAGATTTTGAACTGTTAACATGGAAGTTAAACTGGCTGTGTAACTCTGAGTCAGAATGAGTACCACAAAAACCCATATGATCACCACAAATCTAGCCAAGTTACTCACCACTTTCTCTCCTGTAACCATAATTTCAATAGAGACAAAAATAAAAATATATAACAATTGCGTTCCATATATGTCATATTCGATTTTAATTTGAATTAGTGCTATAAAGGTTCTTCACTGCAATGAATATTAAAGAGGTGGAAGAGAAATTACTGTGTGCAAAAACCATGGTTGAGAATGAGAACCAAAACATTGTGCCAACTTGATGTGAAGGAGGACCCCTGAAATCTTCATTTATTCGGTGTTCAAGGACCCAAATTACAAAGCCTATGAAGATAAAGAAGCAACCGCTTGTCACCCAAAGGTCCCAAGTCAAAGGCTTCAAGAAAACCCATGCATTCTTTCTCTTGCTCTCTTTGATTGGTACAATCATTGATACGCCAGAGTCAGTGTATGGCAGGGTAAAATCTACAAACGAGGACCTGTTGGCTACAATAGTTGTATCTCCCACCACAGCGTCATATTTCTATTCAGTATGAACAAACAAAATAAGAAGAAAAAAAAAATACGTCTTTTTTAGTGTAAAATTACTAAAGCTTCTCATTTGACAGAGCATCCAATCAGAGGGGAAAAAAATTGCTCCCCCCCTCCCCCCCCCCCCTTTTTTTTTTCTTTCTGTCAAGCGTAATATGAATGAATTATGCATCTAATACCAAGGCAACACTAATAAATAAATAAATTAAAATAAAAAAGGTTTAACTGACCTGGAGATAAACTTGATAGATCAAATCGTCGTAAGAGCCAGCACTCTCACCACCAGGCTTCTTCTCGAAGGGAATGAATTCGTAAGGAACATGATATGGTAATGCCTTCATTACAGCATTGAAGACATCAATGCAGTACCCAGTTACGCTCGTAGTGTTAGTGCCAAGATCTTGCGTCACATTTACGAATTCAAAAAAACCATTCTTTTTTGGAACTCCTATTTTCAGTTTCTTCCCGCTTGTGGGTATAGCCCAACCCTTAGGAACGGATATGGTTTCACTTGGCCATATAATAGTTCCAAGATTGGCCTTGGAAGTGGAGTATATGCCTGTGTTTGTGGTTTTCAATTTTCTGATGATTCCATCTTGTGGTGTCCAAAATCCAATCTCTCTCCCCTGACCAATCACATTCACTATCTGGAAAGCTGATGATGGTAGTTGCCCATCGACAAGATGAAAATCTCCACCTAGGCCTTGAAATACAGTATTTGATAATGCTTGGGAAATTTTTAGACCAATTTGGGATACCCCAAGTGTAGAAAGATCTGTTGAATTCCCAGATGTGTTGGTTTTCTGGAAACCAAAGTTTGTAGCACCAACTTTCTCAATTGCCATGGCTAATGCCAAAGCAGCATCATGAGCCCATAGTCCATAAATGTTCGCTTTAGCATGAAGATTAATGATTCGATTGGCTTGGTAGAATTTCTTTTTCCATCTAATGCTAAAATCTTCAAGCTTTTTTGTTTGTGGAACGTAATTCTCTACAACCAATACCCCTTGCATTGAATCAATGACCGAAAGATTCATCAAACTCAAGTGGTTACCAATCCCATTAGTTACGATCCAAACATAGCCTTCACTCATCATTCCAACCTCTTTTGCTTTTGAAAAGAACCGCGATCCAAGAATTGGTAACATGTGCACAATGAAAACTCTCGTATGCATTGTCATCAACTTGTAAAGCTCTTGACCAATTTGATCATCGGTGGCAGATGGAGGAATGACACTCCGGTAGGGGACACGGGTGTCAATCTCTTGCAACGCATCGATAAGGCAAGGTAAAATACCTTCTCCATACTCGTTGTCCACATAGATGGGCACGGCCTCTCTCCATTCAAAGGCCTTAACAATTGCACTGATGGCTTTTACTTGAGAGGAGTCATTTTGGGTGGCTCGGAAAAAATATGGACTCCGAAGTGAAGAAAGAGAAGGGCTTGTTGCCGAAAATGATATGATGGGCACGTGAGCTTTGACTCCGAGATCAATAATGAAGTTGGCCTGCATCGATGATTGTGGCCCTATGATGGCTTGCACTTCTACATTTTTAATTAAGTCCAGAGCTGCATGCATTTCATAGGGTGAAAAAAAAAACAAACAAATAATTTATCAAATGTCCGAAAATTTATTTTTGTTTCTTGTACTACAAAACAATAGTAGTGACAGGGAGTTTTTAGGAGCCATTCCTAACTATAGATCGAACTTTCCATCAAATCAAACTCCTGCGAATAAGGTTTTATGGAAAATAAATCTATAATCTCTTAAAGATTTCAGTACAACTCCCAATAAATGATATTGATATTAATAATATCAACACGTGTTGATGAGATTGAGACTCTCTCTCTCTCTCTCTCTCTCTATATATATATATATATATATATATATATAAATTTATTCTTGCCATTTTAAACCCCAAATTTCTTCCATTCTCATTACATTTCATTCTTAACAATTTTTGTGTGTAGTAATTCCTTTCTCATGGTTTATATGTGCTTATCAGCTAATTTGATACTTGAAGTCACAAATTTTGACAAAAATTAAAATGGCAAAACTCCAATTTGAATGTTATAACGTCATGGAAAGAAGTACAAAGACATAAGTGAAGAAAATCAACAAAGACTTATGTGAAGAAAATCAACTATCAAGTAGTTCCCATGATACACTTCGAAGTTTTCCATTTGAATGTTTCACAAGACAAAAAACCACTAATATCAAAAACTATATGTATATATATATAGATGTATATGTATACATACATGATACATATATACAGTGTGAGAGAGAGAGAGAACCTGCTGCAGCTGCTCCAACAATATCTCTTTTGGAGTTCCTGGTGTGTAATTTCAGCCTAGTTTTGTAGTGGCCATGAGAGGCATAGAAATCTGACAGTGCCATCGAAATGCAGCTCAACCCAATCTCGCCCACCGATGTATCAAAGTCAAGAACCACTCCCACATTCACTGGGACTGTTGTGTTTTGTGCCATGATCACCATTTCTGTGAAGAAAAAACTCTGAAAGAGAAAGAAAAGGAGAGAGAAAAATAAATGGGTATGGGTAGGATTCTTCATCTTTTTTCAAGTGCATGGTATTGACAGAAGGATAAGCTATTTATAGGACGATAGGTTTTGAGAAGGAATAAGAATTAAATAAGTAAACACAGAGGAAGTAGTATCTGTTAGGTAAAGATCATGGGCAGGGCGCAACTGGACTTGACAAATACAAAAATCAAATTAAAGGATGTACACGTACACTTCTTCAATCAGTATGGATGCAGGGAATTTTCGTGCTACCATGATATATATGGTGCTTGGCTACAAGAATAGATTAAACCACACATTCAAGCATTTAAAAAAGAAAAAAAAAATGAGAGAGAGATGGTCGACCAAGTTGCATTATTTTTTCTTTTTTGATTTTATTTTTGGTGGGTAAATCAATGTTCAATTATCATGTGCAGTGCTTTGACTTCAGGTCAACGGTTGGCAGACGGCTTAAAGTATTTAAAATATAATCAATAACTACGTACATTTGTGCAATCTATATATCAATATAATCTATATATAATAGAGGAATGGAGTTACTATGGAAAAAAATTACAATTTTAATATAAAGAGAGATTCAATTGGATATCATTGACATATCCTGATATTATCAATATTAGCTCCATGTCTTGGAGGTCATATCCTATACATGTATGGATTATAGGTACAACCCACTTATGCATAAGTTACATGATTACTCAGGTGCTCAAAATTGTGGATCTGCAACGCCAATTTGAACCAATCATCACAATCATGTGCGGGCATCCACAGTCGACATTTTGTAAATCTGATCATTACTAAGATATATATATATAGGGTTGATCATGTGCAGGATATTTCAGAATATCTCGTTCGATCACAGCCGTCTGTGAATGACACTCGTGCATTCATGCACCCATATTTGTCATTCATGGACGGCCGTGATCGAATAGAATATTTGGGATACCCTTACATGATCAAAGCTTTCTATATATATATATATATATAGGATGATGATCAGGTAAGCACATGCTGATATAACTTACATCAACACTCATATTGAGGGTTGTACCTTGTGCAATAGAGAGATATGAGGTATATTAGACCAATGCAAGGGATACAACCCCCAATGCATAGTGCTGATATAACTAATATCAACACGTGCTGATGGAAATATAACTATATATATATATATATGAGTTTCAGTCTAAGAGTTTATACTTCATGCATTTGAGGGTTGTGGGTACAACTCCCCAATGCACGTATTGATATAATATATAAATATATTTTGTATTTTAAACCCTGTTGTCATGTTGTGCCTTGTTTTGACGTCTTTCTTACCCAAAGCCAATGTCAATGCCTGAATGAAGCACAAGGTTGTGGTAGGTAAGTGGCAAATGTGAAACACATATATATACAGTCAACTTTAAGAACATGGAGATTGATACGAATCGTGAAAGAATAATCCATAATAATGCAGACCCCAAGTACATAGATTAAGGATTTGAAAGATGCAATTGGTTCCTTCTTAACAATTAACAATCAAACACAACATTAATTATTGTCTTTCTTCTATTGACTCACAAGTCACAAGCTAGCTCAGCAAGAAACAATCAACTAGGATTCTATATGCTAAGTTGTTTAAATGTTTAGTTTACATTGATGAGAGAGAGAGAGAGAGCATGAACAGTATCTTCCTAACCTTTATTCCTAAAGGCTTAGCTAATTTAAATTTCAAAGTGGAAATAGAGATTGGGTCAGGGAGGGTATAGCTAAAGACAATGCATGCATGGGTGAAAACTCAACAAATATATATATAGTTCTCGATTTACATATATTTTTCGCTTCTTTTCTTGAAATATTGTTGAATTTTTTTTTTTTTGGTATCGAACTCATATTGTAAAAGGTAAAATCACAAAATCTAATCATTCAATTATTAACATATCCCTAAAATGATTTTCTCGTTAAGTTTAAACTATGTATATCAAATAAAAGCTTTTAAAAAAAAGAAAGAAATTAATTACGTACATATGGGTATTTTATTTTATTTTTTGGTTTAGATCCATACGGGTATTTACTAACAATATGTTTGTGTCTCATGACCTTGACCATAGTGCAGAATTCCGATTCCAATGTACTTCCCAAGACATTGAATTCCAACCCGTGTTTATTTTCAGAGACTCCATAAATCCTGGAGGTCAACTTTTTGCGCATATTATTTTCAACTTTAGCATATGGTAGATAGAAAATATAAAAAGCCAAGTTGATGTCCTTTGCATCATCCTCGACCTCAATGGCACCCACCTAACCCAGTCATACCCACCATGGTTTTGCAGAAATGTGAGTGAAAAATGCATCTAAAATTTTCTAGACATCTAATTTTACTATAAACAATTGTGATGGAATCATCCAGCTGCAATTACACGTTATTTATGAAATATTATTAGCACACGCACGTGTGTGGTGTGTGTGTGAGAGAGAGAGAGAGAGAGAGAGAGAGCATGCATGCACATAAATAGTCCAAGAGAGTCCAAGATGGTAAACCAAACTCCATTTGTTTATCAATCCAGCCCTTAAATCCTTCTCGCAGTCCCACCATGGGTGGCTTACACACGCAGGCGTGGCAATCATGAACAACTCTGATCACCATCACGTGGGAATGAATTCATCCTAAAAGTCTAATGTCCTACAAATTTGAATCATTTTATTTTTTACACAAAGTTTTTCTTTCTTCGGTTTTTGGGTCAACTTTTAAAATAAATAAATAATAGGTCATAGCGTATTTCCTACGAAAGTGGGGACTTCTATTCTAAAGGCCTAGATGAAGGTCAAGCTCTGTGAGTGTGCGGGCGGGGCCGTGCATGTTGAATCCAAGATGTTGAATTGGTCACCACAATTTGTACTAAAGAGTTCAATAAGAACAATTTAAAACAAATCTGTTCATCTAAAATGCTAACAATTCATGCATTCCTAATGTGGAACAATTTTATTGTCGTAAAAAAATAAATAAAATAAGGGAAGTGGAGGTGTACAAAGAAATTAAACTGTGATGGGCAATTTTATTTTATTTTTTTTAATAATACGGAATAACTGTGATGGGCATTTAGCATATAAGAAAAATAAAGTTTCTGGGCATGATACATATTGGTCATTGATTATATAGGGATGTCCGGTCACACTTGGTTCCATCACTATGTAAGGCGTTGAACACAGTTTAACATGCTGCAAAAGCACCACTTAAAACTGAAAAACCATATCTGACACAGCTGAACAAGTAGAGCGAAAGTATAATACAAGACTTTGGTGGTGTCTGCGAACCTTCAACATTAGGTCCTACCAACAGGATCAGCAACAAGACCATGAATTGGACTGACATCAAGTATTTTTACAATATGATTGCATCAATGTACATGATAACTATCTTTAAATTAAGATTATCATCTGTTAACAAAGGAAGACAAAAGCGCATTGCCTGCAGGAATAATAGCTGCAGTACATTCAATCCCCCAGCTCATTCATCTCTTGAAGCAGGATCCATCCCAGTTGAAGGGCTATCGGCAAAATATTCTTGGTGCTTCACATTCACACCAACCTGCTCAAATAAAAATAACAAAACATCAGTTATTAATGCAAGTAAAATAGAAAATAAGAAGAGAAATTAAGATCAGTACATAATATTTATAAATAAATAAATATATAAATGGCAAACAGTTTTCAGCACAATCTATGCCCAGAGATGAAGCCAGAAATTTAGCTCAAGGGAGGAGAACTTTGGTTGGTTGATAACACTTTATCCTAACTCAAAAAAATCATCACAGATTTCAAGCGTTAGTGAACCAGAGAAATAGTGGGTCATTGAGTGTAAGAAAGGGAATGGGAGACGTCTGTAGTATTGAATCTCTCCTAGTGAAACAAGAGATTGGGCCATTGGGGGGATTGGGGAGAGGAAAAAATAAAAAATAAAAAATGAGGGGGTAGAATTAGGGGAGGTGGCTCCGACCCCTCCCTCTTTTCCTTCAACTACCTATAGCTTCATCCTGGTCTCTGCCTGCCGCCAAGAAAGTCTAATACTAGGGATTCTAGGTTGTTCTATGATGCTTGAAGCTCTCTTTGGTGGGCAAAAAAATGGTCCTTCAAGCTATTAGTGGAGAAGTTAAATGCCCATAGTCCTTATGGAGTATGGAGAGTGACAAAAAACACCAAAAGTTAGCAGCAAACTTCGGTTGTTTTTTTTCCTGGAAATAAAGATTTTATTGAAATAACCAAATACGAATACAAGCTCCATCCCCTACCTAAACACTCACCCCATTTGTAAAAGAGTCCAACCCGAGCATTATAGCCTTCCACACCCCTACCCCATATGTTCCTCTCACTGCCCTAGGCCACCCCCACCCTCTTCATAACTGAATTTCCAAACAATCACCTGACTCCAAAGAGCATCTCCGTTAACTGCAAATCTCCAAAACCATTTGCCAAGAAGGGCACTATTCACCGTCCTCAGCAGTGTAATCCTCCCAAATTGTATTCACAACCACTTTACCAGGTAAAAAGGAATTTATACAATTATATTATTTTGTTCAATCCTAACATGTAACACAGTAACAGTGAAAACCCCCTTCCTTACCTTACTAACCAATTGACCAAGTCATCACCTTTACAATTTTTTTTATTTTTTTGATAAGGTAAATGATTGTATTATAAGAGAAAAAAAGGGATTAGACCCTCGTACATAAGACATATACAAGAGAAAAAAAGTAGCTCGTAATAAAAAGGAGCCAACAAAAAACTCGACCCCCTTAACAATTAGATACACAAGGAGTCAAGCAAAATCTATAAAAGAAGGGTAATTCCCATCCATATAGCTACATGACCACCAAAAAAGAGTTTTGACCAAAGAAGATTTGAGCTCCACAAAAGATGATTCCTCTTCTTCAAAAGTTCTCAAGTTACGTTCTCTCCAAATACAACATAATAAAGCATGATAAACCATCCTCCAAACTATTTTGATATCTTTCCGAATACCTTTAATCCACCAACCCGAAATCAAATCATAAGTAGAAGAAGGTAAAACCCATTTGATACCAAAAAGATGGAATTTAAGTTCCCATAAACCTCTCGCTACCCCACAATGAATGAAGAGATGGTCCACCGATTCCGCCACCTTTTTACACATTATGCATCTATTAGGGAGCTCCCACCTCAATCTAACCAAGTTGTCAATAGTAAGATACTTCTTATGAGCCACAAGCCAAGCAAAAAAAACCACATTAGAAGGCACCGAAGGTATCCAAATGTTTTTGGCTGGCAAAAAACATTCAAATTGTGAGCCAAAGAAGAATACAAAGATTTCACCAAGAATAAACCTTTAGGATTTTTCCTCCATCTTAAGGTATCATTCCCTTCCAAAAAAATCTTATGTCCATAAAGCTCTTAGAAAAAATTTAACACAACTTCCAACTCCCAATCATTAAAACTACGATAAAAAATGACATTCCAATGAACTCCACTCCCTCCCTCCACAAGATAGTCCATGATCCAAGAGTCCTTGTTAACCGCCAACTCAAACAAGCAAAGGAAAAACCTCCATGAGAGTTCTATTACCACACCACACATCTTTCCAAAATTTTATCCTATTTCCTCTTCCCACTTTAAAATTTACATCTTTGAGAAAATTATCCATTCCTAACATAATTGCTTTCCATAAACCGGTACCATGTGATCTTCTACTATTATTAGGCCACCAACCGCCTTCCTTTACACCATATTTCCAAGTAATCACATTCCTCCATAAACCTTGATCCCCAATGCCAAACCTCCAAATCCACTTTCCAAGGAGAGCAAGATTCATATTGTGAACAGATTTAATGCCCAAACCCCCATGCTCCTTAGGTAAACACACCGTTTGCCAATTAACAAGGTGAAATTTGGACTCTCCATTCAAACCATTTCAAAGGAAATTTCTTTGAAACTTTTCAATTCTTAGAGCAACCGACTTGGGAATTTTAAGGACGGACGTGAATTAAATAGGTATGCTTGCAAGAGAACTACGAACTAGAGTAAGTTTACCTCCTTTAGAGAGATATCCTTTTTTCCACCCACTTAATCTTCTCTCAATTTTCTCAATAACCAGGTCCCAAACTTTTACATCTTTACACTTTGCCCCAAGAGGGAGGCCAAGGTAAGTGGTAGGCAAACTTCCAACTTTGCAATTTAAATTGATAGCAAGATCATTGATGTTGTTGATGTCGCCAATGAGGATAATTTCACTTTTCCCAAGATTAACTTTCAAACCCGAAACCGCGTCAAAAAAAAGTAGGACCATCCTAATATGTCTAAGTTGCTCACTACTAGCATCACAAAAAAACAAGGCATCATCCGCAAAAAGCAAGTGGGAAATAATCCCTTCCTCCCCCCACCACTATTAACCACAAAACCCTCCAAAAAATGTTCCACATAAGCTTTTTGAGTAAGCTTACTCAAAGCTTCCATAACAAAAATGAAAAGAAGAGGGGAAAGAGGGTCACCTTGTCGAAGACCTCTTGAGCCACGGAAAAAACCATAAGAGGAACCATTAACAAGCACCGAAAATGAAGAAGAAATGCACTAAGCAATCCATCTTTGCCACTTGAGACTAAAACTCATCTGCCCAAGAAGGTAAATGAGAAAATTCCAATTAACATGATCGTAAATTTTTTCCAAATCAATTTTGCACAAGATACCCAACTCACCACATCTCTGTCTTGAATCTACACATTCGGTTACTACTAGCATTGCATCAAGAATTTGTCTTCCTTTAATAAAAGCAAATTGGAAGATAAGATAAGATTCCGCACCACTTTACTAAGCCTACCGGCAAGAGTCTTTGCAATGATCTTACAAACACCTCCTAATAAAGAAATAGGGCGAAAATCACAAACATCAACAACCTCTCCCTTCTTAGAAATAACAACAATAAAAGTAGCATTAAGGCTTTTTTCAATTTTGGCTCTTTGAAAGAACTCTTCAAACACTTTCAAAACATCCCCTTTAAGTACACTCCAAAGCTTTTTGAAAAAAGCTATAGTCATACCATCCGGCCCAGGTGTTTTATCAAAATTTAAAGAACACAAAGCGTCCCAAATTTCTTTTTCCTCAAAAGCTCCATCCAAGCTATCGGCTTCAATTTGATTCAAAACTTTGAAATCCACACCATCTAGAAAAGGCCTTATGTCCTATTCTTCACAAAAATGCTTTTCAAAATAGTCAACAATTTCTTTGGAAAAAATTGATTCATCATCCACCAACTCCCCTTGAACCTTTGAAGTTCCAATAAAATTCCTCCTTTTATGAGCGTTAGCAATTCGATGGAAGAACTTAGTATTTCTACAATTCTATCACCTTCTTCCAACCACAAGGCTCTAGATTTTTGCCTCCAACTAATTTCTTCAAGCCTCGCAATTCTAGAAAATTCCGCTTTAGCCTCCGTCCTTCTAAACTTATCCTCCTCCGAAAGTCCATCAACCCCTTCTTGTTCATCCAAAGCTTGAATAGTCCCAAGAATATTATTCTTAAGCTATGTTGCACGGACACTCCATTTTTTAGGAAATGCAGTGTCGGACACGTGTCCAACACGGACACTTGCCCGACATGCCTACGGCACGTGTCCGACACTCCAAAGAGGTGTCCAGTCAATTTTACTATTCCTTTTTGGTCGGACACGGTCAAGACACGAGAGGGACACTCCCAGGACACGGGGGGGACACTCCTAGGACACGCGCCGAACACTCCAGGGACACGGCAAGGCCATTTTGTAAATATTTTTTAAAAAAAAAGGGTACATAATGTTATATTGTAAAAAAGAAGGGATCTTTTTTGTGGGGGCAAAAAAAAAAATTAAACTTAAAAGGGAAGAATAGAAGCTTTTTTCTAAAGCTGTTTGATGTCTTGGTTGTCTTTGTGATTAATGATTGTCTTTTTAGTTTCATGCATTTGAATACTTTTTTGATGTGTATAATGGAATTATATATCTATAATTAATAAATATATATTTATTTATTGCCATATCCCTGCCGTGTCGTGTCCTAGTTCTTTTAGGATTTGCCGTGTCGTAGTGTCCGTTTCGTGTTGTACCCGTGTCCCGTGTCCGTGTCCGTGTCCGTGCTTCTTAGTTCTTAAGAAAATCCAAATTCCCAAAAACTTCCTTATTCCACTTTTTCAATTCCTCCTTCAAAGCTTTTAGTTTTTTTGCAAACATAAAGCTTGGAGAGCCATCAAAGTTGAAAGAATTCCACCAATTGTTAACAAGATCAACAAAACCCTCCACTTCAAGCCACATGTTTTCAAACCTAAAAGGACCCACCCCATATCTCACCCCCTCGCTATCAAGAACCAAACGAATGTGGTCGGATAAAGGTCTAGGTAAAGCCGCTTGCATCACCCTAGGAAAATGCTCCTCCCATGATGCCGGGAAAAGAAATCTGTCAAGACGGGAAAGGGATGGCTCCTCACGATTGTTGGACCAAGTGAACCAACCCCCCACTAAAGGAGGATCAATCAATTCATTGAACTCTATAAAATCCGAAAACAACCTCATCACTGCATTAGAGAACAAGCACCCCTTTCTTTCATTTGGAGCTCTTACAGTGTTAAAGTCACCAATGATACACCAAGCATCCACCCATTTATGTTTAACCTCTTCTAATTCCGCTCACAAATCACCTCTCAAAGAATCATCATTTGGGTTATAAACCCCCGACAAAACCCAATCAAAGCCATCCACAACATTCTTGAAAAAACAGGAGATAGAAAAAACCCCTATAGTACTATCAATTTTTTACACCACTCTACAGACCCATAAAATAATTACCCCTCCAGCCGTACCCGTAGCATCCAAAGAAACCCATTCAACAAAATTACCAGGCCAAATATCTTTAATCACCTCCCTACTCAAACTATCAATTCTAGTTATCCTACAATTCCAAAGTAAATTTCCCCCATCTTTCTTGTGTATTACTCTCTTTAACATTACCTAAAATTTTGCTAAATATTTTCACTTTCCTCACTTTTTTCCCACAAAATCCCACAATTTCTATCAAAATATCATGTCTCACACTCAAAGTGAAATATAGAAACGTAGATTCCAAAGAAACCAAGTTTTACCAAAAATTATTTAGAAATTCAAGACATATAATCTGCATCACTATTTGCACAAAAACTTGATCCTCCAAAGCCAAAAATGATTTAAACTACATCATTGCTTACCTCACGCAGTGCCTTTGAGAGGTCCTCCATTGTCAAGATCAGGCGCTTATCCTGTTACAACAGAAAGTTAGACTGGCCAAATATCATCCACGAAGTATAAATACAAGAATATTAATTGGAGCACCTTTTGCTGCTTGTCCCTTTTGTCCTTGACTACCGCTGACTGCCTTGCCTTGCATTGCCTACATTAGTATGCATAATCAGTAAAACATTTTCCAACACCTTTCCTAACTTAAAGAGTGACATACAAAAAATACAAGTAATATGTGGTGTCGTAGCCTCGTAGGGCACTTTGAGATGATAATTAATAGGATAATTCTCTTGGCAAATCTTAAGTCGAACTATAGGATCCAACTAATAATAAGGCTTGATCCAAATGATCCAGGATAAGCACAAATTCAACCCATTTTCACCCCATACTTTTGGATATGGCAGAATATGTGTTTTGGCAGCCTCTGACCATAGATTCAACCAAGACTCGAGACAAGATCTGGATTTGCATTATGGTTACAGAAAATTTGGTCAAAGGCCAAGTTTCTCTTATCCAGATACATCCAACCCATTTCTTCCGTGTTTCCCTCAGATATACATCAATTACTGGCTTTTTGACTAATGGCATAAATTTTACGTTATAGAACTTTACAGTCATCACTATCTTCTACTCACACCCTCAGTCATCATACAAGAAACCTTAAATACATCCTGGAATCCATCCACAAATCCATCACTCATGCAGAAGGCTTGGTTTTTACATTAAAAGACTCAAAGGCATAAGTAATAGAATCGGGAAACATACTGAAGAGCATCCGTGGCAACCTCAGCAATGAACTTCTGCGTAGCAACAGCTACCAGCCTAATTCTGCAAAAATAAATGGGAAAGTCAATTCAATTTGACAATATCCAAATGAAGAACTATAAGACTAATAGCATCCCCAGTTTGTTAAATCAGAAAACATATTGGCCATCTAAAAATTTCTTCCGAATGAGAAGTTCCAAATAGAGAAATAACTTATAACACATTGAACACAGTCAACACTGTCACAACCATAAACTTCTGATCAAAAATTTATTGGAGACTTTAAAAAACATAACTACAAAAAATCAAAAATACTCATCAACTCTCCAGAAATTTAAGCAACCTCCAGCGTCATTCAACACTTTGTAGCAAAATTTCAAATAATCGCAGCCTTCTGCAATAGAAGGTAGAAGTAAACACGATAGAGTCATGAAGGATCCAAAAACCATGGCTTTGTGATTCACCAATTAGCACCATGGCAGAGGTAAGAACTTAGGATTCAGAGCCCAATACAATTTGAGTCAAGTTTCCCTGTGAAGTCAATTAAATATGTATACCCACATATCATAACTAATAACGTCCCTCCCATCATCAAGGATCTCCCTCCAAAGTTTACACTTGACAAGGCTACTAAGTACTAACTGCGGTAGGCTTCAACAGAGAAGAAAATACTGAGAAGGATTCTAAGTACTACCTATGGTAGGCTTCAATGGAAAAGAAAATACCAAGACCTCTCCACCAATGTGTGCATGAAGTGCAAAACCAAAAAATGACTTTGGACTACCTTTCTGGCATTCCTCTATGTCTAATTTTGTGATCTCCTCCTTATTTAGCTCGGCAACGATAAACCTAGCGACCTTGTCATAGTTAGGAACTGCCAAGTGAGAACTTTGTTCATATACTTTAACCTTAATGGGCAAGGTGACTCCAATAAGGTAAAACTATTGGATCTTCTAATGGAATTATAGAAACCAAGAAGGATGAAAGTTATTTTTTATTTATAAGTATTTTCACTAATTCTACATGATAGACTGACAAGGTGTACATCTACAAATAAAGTAGCACCCCATGCCTAGTGGAAATCTAATATAGTGATCCTTGAAAAAAGAAAAACGCAGAGCACAATTAAGGAACTCAACAACTTCTGGAACAATAACTATATGTGCTCCTGTCATTAAATGGCTTTGATCTGAATGACTACCATATCTGTGTAAAGCATATGGCAACCAGACTACTAAAAGAAAACATTAAATTAGGTTTTGCTCGACAATATCAAAAGTTTCAACTTTTAAGAAAGATAGCTGACTGTCTCGACAAAACCTCGTTGAAAGGTTAGAAAGCTAGTAATTGAAATATAGGCTTTCACGGATTTTTGTTAACTCTATCACACCCATATGAAAGTTTTTAATTTATCAAATTTTCCAACATTTCTCTATAAGATGGAACGCATTCATGACCTTCTTCTCCATTTAGTTTGTTCCTATTGTCCTTGTGAGTTGAGATTTATGGGTAAATTTCCTGGTAATTTGCCGAACGACACTAAATTGAAAGGCTTCCAAGAGCAAAGTCTCCCAAAGAGTAAGCTTTACTATAATCTATATCCTTTAATTTTTTTTCTTGTTTTCATTTTTTTACATTCCATATAGTAAAAAGACTTCCATTCCATTCTTCACAAATTTTTAAGTAAAAAACATGAACCCCAATCGTACTCTCAAGCTCATAAATCACAATTAAAAATTAATCATATAAACAAAGGCTAAAAAGGCAATTTCGACCTAAATTCCAAACAAATTCACACTATTAATACAGCCAATAATCAAATTGAAACCATAAAACTAAACCCCCACACCCCACCTCCAACAAAAAAAAAAAAAAAAAAAAGACCACAGAAAGATGATATACATATATAGGGTGAAAGTACCTACAATCGAACATCGGGACATTGAAACCCGCTTTTAGCCAAGTAATGCTCCACCAATTCGTCAGGAATCTGAAATAGAAAAACACAGAGTGATCGAATTACCATTTTATGTAGAGAGAGAGAGAGAGAGAGAAGGTTTTTGGATTGAAATTTTCTGGGAAAATTTACAGTGGGGGTATAGTCCATCAAAGATGCGAGAAAATCAGAGAGGGCGGAATCGTCATCGTGCCTGCCTTCGCTAGTTTGCTGGCTGTGGCTCATCCTCTCTCTCTTTCTCCCTTTCTCTCTCTCCCCTAAAACAGCTCTCCGTGGTCTATAGTCTGGCGAACTGGAGAGCCATAGTAGTGTTATATGGTGGACCTCAGTTGTAGCATCCTCAATGTACCCTGGTTTTTCACCGTCCACTCTGTTTTATCATTTTTATTTTATTTTTTTTTGTTGAAAAATATTACAGGTCTCACATTATTTCCCAAAACTCCACGTCCAATCTGATGCGTCTAACATAACAAAATGTTGAATACACACAGAGCGTGTCTAAAAAAAATAATAATAATAATAAGTAAAATAAGATTGGAAGACATTAATTTTACTATATATTTGTCTCAGTGAATCCTTGGACATGAATGAGACCACAATGCCCACTTTTCATTAAGAAATTTGGATCAGCCTTATACCCAAAAAAATTCAGACATGAATAAAACCATAATGCCCACTTTTCATTAAGAAATTTGGACCAGCCTTATATCAGGAAAAACGGTTCGGACGTTTGCCAAATAACCCCTCCCTTAATAGGGTCAAATTTAAAACCTTTTGCTAGGGGTTTAGACTCAAGACTAATCCCGCACTATATATTATCCATATGCAAATCTATGCATATTATTTTAAGAGAAACAAATCTTTAAAATTGAAGGTTACATCTAATTTGGAAGGAGGCTATTGCCACCACATGAAGTACTCTAAACATCCCATTAGTTTACACTTTTTAAGGTTGTATGAAAAATATAAAAGATTTTTATGAAAACTAACCATGTTGTTCACTAAAAAACACCATTCAGAACAACTTTGTAAAAGAAAGTTTTTCCAAAATTTGTCATTTAAGTGGACTTTATGGTCATTTATAATCTCTATTACATTTTCCATGGAAAATAGCCAAAAAAACCCACTTGAATGACAGATTTTGAAAAACTTTTTTTCTACAAAATTGTCCGGAATAATATTTTCTAGTAAACTGCATGACTAGAAAAATCTTACATGTTTTTCATAAAACCTTAAAAAATGTAAACTAAGTAAGAAGTTTAGAGCATTTTGTGTGGTGGCAATAGCCTAACCCTTGATTTGGATGTCTTGATTTTTATTTAATTTATTTTTTTTCAATTCTTTTCACTAAAACTCTACGTTAGAATTCTCCATTTCATCACCTGCCAGTCCATTTTTGTTTGTAATTGAGATCTATTGAGTTTTTCAACTAATATAGCCTAGACTTTGAAGAACCTTTGCAAGGAATATGAGATAAAACAACTCAAAACCCAAACCTTCCCATTTGTCCAAAACGGGCCTTAGGGATCTCAGTTCCTTTAATTTAGCCATGTTGGAGAGGCCTAAACAACTTGCCTAAAGGAGTCCCAAAGGTGAAGAAGAAGTAAAAACATATCTTTCATGAAAGCAAAGGTGGGGTAACTCACTCCATTGGTGTAAAAAGAATACATCAACTGATACACATGGCTGTTGAATAGCTCTTAGCGGTCTCAATGCCAAAATAGCCAACGACCTGAGACTTTTACCAAAGGTAGGATATAATTTAAATTCTGGGTATAATGAACCAGAACCACCATGTTTTTTTCCAAATAGCAAAGCAGGTGTCAAATTCCACTTCCAACGGATACATTACGAAAAATATGATTTGAAAATAGAGAGGAATCTTCAAAAAATCAATTATCAACGTGCTTACCCAGCATATTTTATTGCACCGAATATATGAACCGAGAACAATAACAGAACAAAACTTTGATCTTCAGTTAAACAGATGATGAATCTTCAATCCCAACCAAGAACCTCTTGAGTTGACATTTCTGTATTTTTTTAGAAAGAAAGGAAAGGAAAGGAAAGGATTCAGACGACTCTATTTTGATCTTTGCTGGCTATGGTGCAGTATTCCGTAGACGTCTATGATTCCGGAAGGAAACACAGGATCATCTTTGCTGGCTATAACGCAGTATTCCGTAGACGTCTATGATTCCGGGAGGAAACACAGGATCAGTCGCCGCTCTAACGGCAACCTTCGCCACTGAAGTAACATTAACAGGAGGAGTGAAGAGGGACCCAACAAGTGGGAGTTGATTTAGTGGTTTTGCACGTTGGAGAATCTGCAGTGATTTAGAGTATAATACAGTCAATAACAAGCATCTTTTTCCATTTGCAAACGGTCATTAATGCAAAGATCAGCAAACCTGTTGATCAACAACCAGATATCGTGAACCTCTACAACAATTGGTAAAAAGAAGCAGATCTTCTACAGTAGTAACCAGTGGGCACAAATCCCCTGTAATTAACAAACACAACATGCCACGTCTGTGTGCTAGGGACTCACTAGAGCCTAGTTATTTAGGATACCAAACCATAATCACATGGAAAGGCTTTCCCTAAACTAGGCTTGGAAGGTGAGACAAACACACCACTATAAGAATGCTATAAGGTGCCACAGGATTAAATATACTAAAATTAGATATTTACCTCGCACTTTGCCTCTAGCATTTTACTCAGTTAATTTTGTCCAAGATAAATCAAATTTTCTAGGAATTCTGGGAATTCAATAGGAATACATATATATCTATATATATATAAACATATCTGCAGAGGCCACGCGCAGCCCTTTTCGAGTAAATCTTCCCGAACATGGTGCTATGATGGATAAAAACTAAATGACAGTTTTGTCCTTTGTAATGGCATGTTGAACAAAATAAATGAATTATATAAAGGAGAAGCAATTTACCATCTCCAATGGAGAACCAATTACACCTAAAGGTAGCTTCATGCTCCCAACTCTGCGAGTCCCATAGATAAATCCAGGCCTCAAAATTACACCTGAAAAAGGACAGGTTGAATGTTCTGTCACGTATTAGAAGTGCCCCATCAGAGAGAAATCCGTCTTGGTTTTACTGTGCACTAGAAACTAATATTTAGTGTCAACTGCTCTGCTACAAGAAACTTACTGTAAATACATGTGTTTGTATAACTTTGTTCAAAAAATGGAACTGCAAATCTAACCACACTACTAAATGAAAGAGGAGACAGGCTTCTAAGGTTCCACAAATCAAAGTGCCTTGTTTCAAGGAAGCTTCATTCAAATTTCATTCAAGAAGTTCTATGCAAGTTTTGTCAGCTCTCAGTTAATTACCATCAACTGAAATTTTGACTAAATTACAATGTAGAGGATTTATTACAAATTATAGGAAGAAAATGAGAAAGCTTACCTGTATAGGGGAATTTGGTTAAAAGCTCCGTCTCAGCAGCTCTCTACATAATATAAGATGCAAGAAAAAATTTCACATCAGAGAGAAGGAAAGGAAAAGAAAAAGAAAAAAATTGAAACAATTAATTTTGCTGTCATCATATCATTTCCCTTCCCCTATGTTCGATGGTCATTCCTCAAAATCAACAATTAATTTCTACACACCGAACATTTCAATTAAGATCACGTTGAAGAGAGTACCTTTCCATCGTAATATCCTTGCAGCACATAATTTGCCAACCCAAAGTCAGCAGCAGAGATATAAACAAATCTTTTTACACCTGCAGACAAGAATGAAGAGCCAATCAGCTCAAAAATAAAATAAAATAACAATAATAATAATTAAGAGAGACTGACAAAGTTGGAATTGCCAAAGATCTAATTCTTTCACCATCAAAAGTAATCCCATACCTCATCACCCAAACATTGTCACAACTCTCAACTAACCTACATTGTGTTCAAACTTAAGTGGGAGCATTACAAGATGACAATTTGAACTATAAAACATTAAAGAGTGTCGAATACAAGGACAGTTGAGCAGGCATTTTCAAAGCACGCTCCTTTATGGTAGTCCTTTACCGATGCATAAATGCCCCTGAATGAAAATAAGTATGCTTAACAACTAAATGAATCAAAGAGCATCACCATTTTTTGAGTCATGTCAAGTTCATTATTCGCAGGGGGGCTCCTGATAATTTCTGGGAGGATGTGTAATTGGGGGAGTGGGAGTCGTTCTCTCATTTGTATAGTCTCTCTCAATCACAATGACTCAAATGAGCTCTTGATTTGTTGGCCTTTTGTTAGCACTAAAAAGTTTGGTAATAAGGGGTTTAACCCAACTAGCAAATGACTAACACCCAGCAAGGCTTAAACCTAATAGAAGGTTATATTTATTTATGCTAAATTATATAAATACATGTAATATAGGGGTTATATTTTAACCATATTTCACTCAACAATAATAACATAAGGGTTGAGAGAGGATGCGCAACTCCAGTTCACCCTCTTTTTCCTATCTTTTGTTCTTGATTCTCAAAACCCCCATAGAAGACAACAATTACCCTAGAACATGGATCTCTCTAGTACACTGAATAAGAATGGAAATGCAGGATATCACTAACACCACAACATGGTACCATGCAGGTAAACTCTTTTTCCTGATAAACAAAACTTATACTAAAAGAAGCAAGAAGATTCAAGGAAAGGTGTCCTCTAGGAAAGGAATACAAAGAGAAAACAAGATGAATGAGAAAAATGCAAATATAGATCATTCCCCAAATCAAAGACATAGCCACCTCAAACCAAAACAAAGCAACCTCTCTAGGAAGGTAGAACTGCACTCTAAAATTTTGATGAGTGCTCAACCTATTTTAGCCAAGAAGTCCGCTTCCTCATCAACCATATTTGAAATCCACTTGTAACACAAGCAACAACCCAGGGAAGAAGAATGGTGATAAATCTCTCAAACCAAATGAATATAACTCCAAAACCCCAACTTTTTTATCCCAGGAATAACCAATAATAGTAATTGAGTCCCCTTTTATCATCACATAAGAGGAATCCATCAAAGTTTAATCAGTTGATTAAGGAAAGAAAGACGAACCAACCTGCTGGAGTAATGGTTAATTTTGTTTCTGATGACATTCGCTGCTGGTATCAACATCCACATAACTTACACCTTATGTTAACAAATTTGGAAAGAACATAATAGAATGATTATTACTGACATCAAAGTCTTCTGATGACTGATGGTTACGGTGTACGTAATATGGGGTTTACTAAAGCAAAAAGGTATCATCTTTAGTAAAGTCTTAAGCATATTAAGTAAGCTGACTTAAAGAAAACTAGTAACTTAGGTTGCATGTCTCTTATGCTTTCTGGGATTTTCCTTTATCTAATACACCTCGGCTATTTAATACCAATCATCTAGGATGCTACTTATTAGGAGATCAAAAAGAGAGAAAAAGAGAGAGACCAAACAGTAAGAATAAAACTTTGATACAAGTGTTTCTATACCTTTTTCAGCAGCTGCTCTAATTGCATTGATGTTTGCAGTCCCATTAATTTTATACATATATGAATTGGAGCCAAAACCACCAACGCAGGAGATCTACAAAAATTCAACTTAAATTCTTGGGAAACACCAATATTTACACCAGAGAGGAAATAAATAACCATATCAAAATTAAATTCTCCACAAACAAAAGAAAACAACAACGAATGCAAGAGGACATAATAACAAGAGAAATGCTAGATAAGAAAAAGCTAAGCCTAAAAGGGTAAATCTATATTTCCTTTCTTAGAATTACTTTCTAGCAGCAGATTTTTTTTTTAAATAATAAATCCCTACTACTTCTTCTTCTCCTCCTTTTTTCTTTTATTCTCTACAGTGCTGTGTTTTTTTATTAATCCACAACCAGCCCCTATTTTCATCACTTTCTCAACCTAAAACCGTATTCCCATAACCCTAACCCTGTTGCTACGCCATAAGCTTTTACCCGAACATCCTACATCCTAAAATAGTTGCTGTCCAGAATTCCAGCAGTCTATTTTTTGAAATTTCAACCAGTTACCACCTTTAAATCTTGACCTACTCCAACCCTAATTCACCTACAAAGCCTAGTAACCTTTAACCACCCTTCGAAATCTAAATTACAAGCCTTAGCCCACCATAATAATCAGTTAATCACATCCAGCATTAATCTAGGGTTATATTAGCGTACTGTCATCACTTCAACTTTACAGAAATAATAACTCTATGACAGCTATAAAGAAGTTTTAAAGGAAAACTTACAACAGCAGTCACCCCACTAAAGGCTTCCTTCCATGAATCAGGTGATAGAAGATTTCCTGCCAACAGGATGGAATTTAAGAGGCATTACTACCTCCTCCCCAAAATAAGGTAATGCAAAAGTGTCATGCACAAGAAAGCAAACCTTGATGCCAGATCACGTTGTTAGCCCAAGAATCATGTAACGATGACCTACCAGACCTGAAAGGAAGAAACAATCAATCTCAGGAAACAGAACAAAACAAAAAATAAAAAACCACACACATAGTTAAAATATATACATAAATATAATGGTTTTTTTTTATTTTTTCTTTCAGGTGGGGTAAGGGGGAAAGGGGACAAACAGCTTCCCAACCCCATTAAGCTTTCCCTACATAAAAGGTAGCCAGAAATAATTTAATATAGTTGGTTTTGAGATAGATCACAAGAGAGAAAGAAAGAAGAAGGATGCAGAAAAAATAATTATTGATGAGCGGAAGGTGGGATACCTAATATGTGCATTTTGTGCAAGTGTGAGGCGGAAACAGCTAATCATATAGTTTTTCACTGTTTTTTCACTCAAGAGATTTAGGCTTTCCCCTTTGCGTTAAAGGTGGATTAGTACTAAGGCTATATCAGGACTTCTCATAGTTGTTATAAGCCAGTCATTGATGGTCATGAATCATTATCACCATTAATGAGTCCTTTCGACATTTGATGATCTATGATACATATATAATGAAACCAAATGATCCTTAATAGAAACCTTTTCTTCAAATGAATTTTCACCTTTCATAAAATGTCAGAAGAATACATTCTTTATGTGCAAAAAGCATTCAAATGAAAAAGAAAAAAAAAAAGACAAAATATCTAGATTCTATAACACCCAAAATAATATATAAATAAATAAAACTCTTTTAACATCAACAAGTGTAAGAATTTGACATCTACTCAGACAACAATTAACCAATGTTATATGGACCTGGGCACTTGTGTAGAGTGCAGGTGTATGACCATGTGTCGGATTTGCCTGCTTTCCAAATATTTTCTCCTATTTTGTCTGATTAAATCATCACAGTACCACCCTATGTCATGTCATGTCATGTCATGTCAACATGAGAATACCAGGGTAAAGTAAAGAGTCCATGTAACATAGCAATTAACTATAGAAACAAATAATCTACAACTATTAAAGGACATAATACCTGCTAAGGCTAGCAACAGACAAACCATGTTCTAAAGCTTCTCTGCAAATGTGTGAGCCAACAAATCCATTCCCACCCAACACAAGCAACTGAAAGCAAAATACATGAGTCAATGCATATGATTGCAAAGATATACATCTAACATATCTAAAGAATAAATTACCAAATTAATAGCAGCCTATAGTTCTTACTGCTGAATACCTTCTCTGTTGGAGGTGGGGGGACATCTACAGTCTCTGCTTCCTCAACTTTAAAGGGTTCATCAACCTTACTAGAATCTGTGGACATGAATCTCCCATTTCTGGACGCAGCCATTGTACTGTTTGAGAGAGAGAGAGAGAGTATGAAAATCATAACATGATATTCTAATAGGACTGAAAGACTAATAAAGTAAACCTTTATCTCAAATGAAAAAACACTACACACGAACACAAAGAAGCAGGAGAATGTTTACTCCAAAAAATCCAGTTTATTACTCATAAATCTTAATGTTATCATGTATTTATTAACAAGAACTAGAGTACTGCTACATCCACCAGCAACTTTGACCAAATTAATCCACCGGATGATGTGGCAATCACTTTTCTTCTTTAAGTTCAAAGTAAGGGACTCCTATTTTTTATTCATTATCAACTTGACATTGCCACATCAGTCGGAAAATTATTCCAGTTATAATAACCAATATCTTCAGCATTTTTTTGATGAAATAATATCTTTAGCATTTTCCAAAGAAAAAAGAGATAACTTAAGCGATAATGCCACAACCCATTAAGAATTTGCTTCAATAAGTTGGTATGATCCTATGTGACAAGCTTATTAAAAAGTTATTTATTTGTAAAAGCAACTCCGCCCATGTCGTGTTTAGTGTCTTTTCAAATCAAACAGCCAATCCCAAGCCCAGAGAAAAAAGGAGAGTCGTGCTTGTGGTAGCTACATGGCTAACATAAAACACAGTCACACCTAATGAAGATTAATCCTAAAAATTTGATATTTCTCTCTTAGTTGGACAAGCAACATTGCTTTTAAATACTTTATATTAAAAACAGTGCCTTGCTTGAAGCTGGTCTCAGAAACTTGTACAAATGGCACCAGATTTTCATCACTTCTCATTTCTTTGGTTGAGTGGTATAAGAAAAGTTTCATTTTACTAGAGATAGAACAAGGCTAGGGCTGTATGGTTTATCCATGCTTGGCAATGGCATCTGCCACAAAATGGGCATCCCATAATCTATGTTTAATTGAACTGGAAGATAAAGCAAATGTCTCCTAATGATAACAATATTTTCGAAATTACGAAGAATATACCACATTCCAACCAAACCCGGCTACAAATTTCATGGATACATGTTCACGAATAGTATCCTATAATTCCCACTCAACTATTGTATTTCATTTTTATTTACTCATCATTTTATCAATGTAACAAATAAACCAAAAGCTTTATTAAGAAAAAAAAAAAAAAATCAGTATTAGAACTATTTGGGCTTGGAGTCGTTGACAATACCAAATTTTCATTTCCTTTTCGTGGGTCTTCTTAGCAACCAAACAGAGCACTAATGAACGTACTTATAAACTAATTAGAAAATACAGGAAAATAAGAGCAAATACAACTTCGAAAGAGAGTACTTCGACTCTTTAATAACCATTCAACAATCTGGGTAACTTAAATAACACAAAACTTAAGGGTTCACGATTTTAAGGTTCATTTTCCTCAGCTTTCCAGGAAACCAAAAAGAGGGTAAGAAAAACATACTAGAATCTGGAGAGGGACGATCTAGAGTGGATCAAGCGTGACATGACGGTGCTCATCCAGTATTTTCTCAATTTCTTCTGGGTATTTTTCGGAATCGGATTTTAGAATTCAAAACGGAGTCGGGTTTCGAAGTGTGATCGAGAACAGGTGATCGAAATTAAGGTGTGGTGGCTTCGTTGCGAAGAGGAGCAATTTGGTTTCTAGAGAGATGGGACAGAGAACACATGGCGCGTTATGGTGGCGACAGGTCTCGGAGCATATGTGGCGCGATGTGTGCCTAAGGAAGGGTGTGCGTGGGATGGAGCCCTAGGGCATTCATTGCATAGCAGCATAGGGGAAGTATGCGTCTTATGAACCCCCTCAACCAAAACCTAACCGATCAATTTGACCGGCTTAGGGCTTACCCCAACAAAGGTGGGATCCTAGTTCTCTAAAATTAATGAAAAAAAGTATCAATTTTTTTTATAAATTTAAATACAAGATTACTCACTTAGCAAGTAAAGAAGATGCCACTAAACTATCGTGTATTCGAGTTTGAAATAGAAAACAACCGAACCTAACAGGTCAATTATATCATTCTTTTTTTCTTTTTTTCTTTTTTTAAGATTTCCAAAACATAAGACTATATGTAGTGTCATGTGACTTTTAATGAATGTGATTGAATATTTGCTTCAATGTGTAATATACTCAATGTGTTAGAGGTTAGACCTACAGTGATGGAAAATGCTCATTCAAACGTTGTGTTATAGGTTTGAGTGCAGGATTTAGTCTCTCTAAAATAGAGGTAAGGCTATCCATCGCATAACTCTTCCAAAAACCTCATAATAGGTGGGAGTCTTGTGCACTGTATATGAATTTTTATGGTAAGTATCATGCACACCATACAACAAACATTGTGATTGGCAAAACACGATTGTAGCATTTAAAGTCAAGCAAAGCATTTGGACATTTTATCAACACCATTTGAAAATTTTGGAATCCCACGTAATTTGGAAACTTGAAATTATGGTGGGATCCACTATAATGATCATGACACCGAACGAATTTGATCTGTGGTAGAAAATTGACTAATCTTGTTGATTTTAATCGAAGGTGTTAATTTTTTATTTTTTGTTTGCACACAATGAGGGATATCTTAGACTTCTGGGTCTAGATTAATTATCCACGTAATGTACAAGTCACTTACTAACCCATGCATTTGATAGTGAAAAAGCAGCGGATTTTTTACATTACCCACGTAAGTTAAAGTGTTAGACCTTAAATGGGGTGAATTAAAATTTAAAAAAAAAAAAAAGAAATCTTAGAACACTAACCCGTTGGTTCTCTTTACCGCATTGGTCCTAGACTTAACGAGCCCACTTGACAAGCCCAACGAAGACACGGGCTGAATGTGAACGTTCAGTGACTTCTGAGTGGTGACCCATTAAAATGATTATTGGTGCCACACAGTTAAGATTACATTGGCTGGTTCTTCGTCGCTTCTGTACAATAACTTAATTAAAGCCAAATTAAAGATTACAATGCAAAATTACTCCAATTCATCCTGCTAGCCTGGAAAAATCGGATTCAATAAGCCAATAGAGTCAGGGATACGTAGCAAAATTCGTCTGATTCATCCTATATTGACCTGGAAAATATGGGATTTGATTAGTATATTCTTGTTTCGACGTTTAAGTGGGGTTTGGGCACTGCAAATAAGTACAAAATGCCATGAGATTGATCAATTCTGGTCCTTATCTTTTTTCTCCTCCTCTGCTTAATTTCTTGACAGATCCTCCATTTAGTAGGGGTCTCCCGAATAGGTGTATAGTCTGGCATGGTCTTAGGCCCATAAGGCCAAGCTGGGCTAGAGTTTAGACCCAATTATATATTGGGCTTCATTTGGAAACATAAAATCCAAGCCCAGCCCATACTGATTGTGCTTTATTTATCATTTTTAAAAAATTTTAATTTTGTCTATTTTAATTTATTTATTTTTGGCCAATTGTGGGTATCTCATAACTCCTCCAATACTCTCATTGAGATTTGCGCCCAAACTAGTCTCACGCAATGCAGAGCCTACCCATTAGCCCATCATCCATATAATAGTGAGGGAAGTGAAGATTTGAAATCAAACCTCTGATACTTAGTCCATCGTTCTTTTCCATATGCACTATTCTCATAAAATGATTAATCTATATTAGATGTGTAACTTGCACATGACTAGCTTATACCCTCAGAGATGTGTGAAATTGTTGTGGCTTCTAGAGGGATATTAAATTATTAAGTTTCAAACCTAAAAGTATGTTTTTTTTTTTTTACCACCGCACAAAGAAAATATTTTGTTGCGAATGAACCTAAAAATTTAAGATATTTCCCTTTTATGTGCAAGCCTAACAAACAAGAACAGACTTGTCATGTAAATGACAAATATGAATTCATATATGAGCCACAAGAATTTGATACCATGTGAAATTTCCAATCAAAAAACCTAAACTGTTACGTAGAGGATCCAATAATTAAAACTTTGCTAGAAAACACAGGTACACCAAGTCATCAATTCATCAGTAATGAGGGAAGCCAAAATAAAGTAACTCCTTTAATGTCAAAAAGGAGAGAAGAAGAGGAAAACATAACAATATAATTGGATCCACCAGGGGGCCAGCCAGAGAAAGGAGAGCTGGCTTTGTTCTGATAGGAATAGCACAGCTCGATCATATTGAAAGCATATTGCGGGTGCCTACATTTAAACGTCCTCTCTCACGTTTATACGCAAAACGTCTAATCTCTGGCCATCTGCCATCCATCGCAGATTGAAAGCAATACTTCTTCATAAATTATTGAAAATATGTCACCCTCTACCACATAATGGGCATACTTGATTAGGACATTTTCAATATCAATAATTATCACAAGGGAAATGCTAGTTAATCTCATATTTTGCCCTACTATGTGGATTTAGTTTTGTTTCAATTAGGGTTTAAGCATATCAATGAGTCCCACAACTTTACCTCTTATTCTAGACAAGATTTGTTGGGCAAGATATGGGGTCAACTAGCTTTTTCCTATCCCTTATCATAATTATATATATGTTCTTTAAGAGACTTGCACGTATATGATCGGATAAACTAACGTGCTATTAGGTCCAAATTAAGGCGTTAATACCCATCCAAAGTGTACCAACTCAGAAAGAGAGAGAGAGCAAAAAAAAAACCACCCTTATTGCTCTCACTATTCTATTGTTTATGCATGTCCAAGTGTATGTGGTGCCTAAGGCTTTTGTGATCGATCCCTTATCTAGAGGAGGAAGCATAATCAATACATATGAAAAGAAAGCCTACCTCATACATCCACCCAAGTGGGGGGAACAAGTGCTCTCTCTCTCTCTCTCTCTCTCTCTCTCTCTCTCTATATATATATATATATATATATATATATCATTTTTCTTGTTGTGACAAAAGATTCCAACACTATCCAACTACATTTTCTAAGAGAGTTCCCTTCTGTTAATTAATCAATTTGGACGCCAACCTTTTTATTAAAGCGAACTACATGCATTTGGCCCAATCCAAGTGCCATATCCACTATATGTTTTATATGAGTTCCATTATAATTATAATATAAATATATTACACATCATATATACCAACAATTCCGATAATTAATAATTAGATACGATATTATTCTCTTCTTAGGCTTTCAAAGAGATCATTAGTAGCATTATGATTTGTTAGCTATCATTAATTAAAGCGAGGAGAAACAAAATATGCCCAAGACTCAAAAACAGCAAAACAACAGATGAGCAGAGTCTGCATTAATTAGATGAGAGGGATTTTTTTTATGAGCATATGAGAGTGACCTAGGTTTGTCATATCAGAAAAAGTCATCGTATAATGGGTCAAATATAAGAATGATATTCACCTGTCATTCATGAGTTTCAATCAAGCATCTAGTAATTTCTTGGTGAAGAAGTGTGATGGCTTTCACACAGGAGTAAATATATATATGGTTTGCAAGAGGAAGAGATTGGAAAGTAAATAAACCCACTCGTAGAGTAGCCAATGAATTTGTCACATACTCGATCACATTCCATGAATGTGTTTTCATGTGATTGCTTACACGCCGTGGCCCAACTCAATCAAGTAGACTACAGTATGGTAGATTTTACACTGGCTATGAACTCATTTCATCTAAAATAAAGTTCAGTGATTGATGATTAAGAATGATTACTTCGAAGAAGATATTGTTTAAGAAAGAAGGTTAAGTACAAAAGTGAAAATTTGAGAAAAGAAAGATGACGTATAGTATCAGAGTATTAGATTTGGAGAATAAAAATCATGAGAGCATTTCAATTCCAAGTGGCTTTGTGTGACAAGAAAGAGAATGTCTAGCTAGTGACGTTGGAAACCCAATATAAAAGAGAAAAAACAGAAGAATCAAAATGGATGCAAAACACAGAAAAAATATGAGAGAGAGAGAGAGAGAGAGCATGGTTTTGATCCCATAATTAAGTGATTAAACTATTGAAAATGTGAAGAGACTAGAGAATCGAAAAGGATCGTGGGATTGATTCCAAGAAGAAAAAGAGAGAGAAGGGAAAATTCTAAAACTAGATAATCAAGGTGTAAACACCCCATAGATTTGGGCAGATGATCGAGACGAAAATGTGAAACATTATGGAGCACTGCCCTAAAAGCGCTGCGCTTGAGCAAAACCAGGTGCCCATTGTTTTACAAAAAGACTCAAGTGAAGTGAAGTCACTAAAAAAAAGTTAAAAGAAGAAAAGATCCATATATAATTCTAATCTGGAACTAGCTAGGAAGAAAAAAAAGTTGATGCAAGTGTCAACTGGCATGAATTAAAGGTGAAGTTGACAATTAAGATCGAAAAGTAGGTGTACAAGAACAATTTTGATCGAAGTGGCCAAGTGATGAAATAAAGATTCGATCGAACAACCCAAAAAAAAATAAAAATAAAAAAGAGAGAAAATATATAACAATGAAAATAAACATTTTCTTTAGTAAATTTTTGGATTTGGGATATACACTTCTAACATGACAAACTACTTAGATATGACAGTCAAATCATGATCGCAATATATATATTTTGAAGGTGTGGATCCAAAAAATCCGCTCTTTATCTTTTGAGTGATTATGATTTAATTGTCACTGGTAAAAAGTAATGACAGTTTGTCATATACGATTTTTTTTTTTTTTTTTTCTTTTGGGATATTACAGAATAGTTGATGCCCCACTTAATTGATGGGAGGATTTGGTTGTGATTGCTTGAGAACTATATACTTAACCCCTATAAGAAGGTTTCTTGTGATTGCTTGCAAAAGTATATGCCTAACCCCTTAAATTAATAAAGAAGGTTTGTAAGTTAAGTAATTAAAAGGAGGAAAGTTTGATAATAATTAAGCTAGGCAAGGCACAAGCTAAGGCTAATAATTAAGGTTAGATCAAGACAAAGCAAAAGCTAATGCTGGGATAAGGCTGCGATCCCTTAACCCTACAATAAAGAGAGTTCATAAAATAAGAGATATAAAGTAAGAAATTAAGATAACAAGACGAATCAAAAGCTAACGCTGATAAGGCTTGAACCAAATCTTTTAGACCTTTTTTAATGGGTTGCGGCTCCTTTCTATTCGTTGATCTTCTTTTTTATTTTTTCCTTTTTCTACGAGAAAACCTTTGGACAAACCCGGATCAATATAAGACCTCAAAACCCATATTCTATTTGTTGATCCTTCATTAATTCCATTGCACCATCCAAATAATATCACAGTATTTGATCAAAATCAAATGGCGTGCTAAAATAATTTGTTTACGCTAATTTTTTTTGTGTCTAAAGTACAATTAAAGTTAGACCATTCATTGATCCCTTAGCCAAAAAAAGAATGAAAAATAAAAATAAAAATAAAAATGCCACTAATCCATCATATATGATGAGTTCTAATTCATTTTCCATGCTAGCGTGATGTGGTGAGTTCGGACGGAGGATCAAGGATTGTAGAGAAGCCAAATCCATTCTTAGCGACCAAAAAAAAAACAGGAAGCCAAATCCATTTAATGCTCAGGTAGTCGCATATATATGTTAGTAGAAAAATTGTGTTGTGTCACTAGGAAGTGAGCCTTCCATGTAACTATGACACGGTCATGTGGTGTTATGGGTCAATAGAGATCAAGTAAAGTGAAATTATGGGGTCAAAAAGTACTCTAACAATCCCATTTTACTTGATCCCTATTGACTTATGACACCACATTAGATATGTCAAAGTTACATGGAAGTTTTTCTCATCACCAAAGGGCTAGGGCTAAGGCACAAGGGGCTGAGGGAGGTCCGCAGCCCTCAGGTTAGAGTGAGTCTTCCATGTAACTGTGACACGACCAGGTGGTGTCACAAGCTAATAGAGGCCAGGCAAAGTGGGATTATGGGATCAAAAAGTACACTGATAATCCCACTTTGCTTGGATCTCATTAACTTGTGATACCACCTGATCATATCATAGTTACATAGAAGTTTTTCTCCTCAGGTTAATATCACCTTGCAATGGTGACGTGATAAACTCATTTTTTATTTTTCCAACCCGAGAAATCCTATCATTTCCTTAATTTATGCCACTTAAAAAAAAAAAAAAAAAGGAAATATCCAAAACCTCCCTTAAATATAAAATCATGTCTAAAAACCCCATTAAATATTTTTCCTATCCATCTAATCCAAATAAAAAAGAATTATATCCATAAACTCCAATCAATTAAATTTTTGTTTACTGCGGTTTAAAAAAAACAAAGTAATCCGACTAAAATGCCTTTCTTTTACAATAATATGTTTAATGACAAAAATACATATTCAAGCGAATTTTCCCTTTTGCTTCTTCTTTCCCCAAACTTGCATACCTGCTCTCCCACTCCCTATTTTCTTCTCCCTTCCCCCCATGTGTACATTAGAAAAGAATTAATTAATGATAGTTAATTTTTTTCTAATTACACTAAAAAAGATAAAAATAGAAACTCAGTTAAATATGCAATTTTTTCATTAAACATATTAAGGTCAAAGAAGGGTATTTTAGTTGAATCACTCTTTTCTTTTAACAATAGTAAACAAAAAATTAACTGGTTGGAGTTAATAGATATGAATCTTTTTTATTTGGATTAAATGGATAGGAAAAATATTTAATGGAGTTTTTCGATATGAAATTATTTTTAAGGGAGTTTTTGGATATTTCCCCAAAAAAAAAAAGGGTAGATTTTACATAGTGAACATATAACATTTTCCATGTTAAAATAAACAGAAAATAATAAAAATAAAATTAATGAAAGAGACCAACCCAAACAAGCTGATTTATTTAAAACGGGTCAGAAAAACCCGAACCCGTAACCTTCGGGAAAAATAAATAAATTGAGTATGTAGCGGGTACGTGGTTAAAAATTTCGACCTCAAATATTTTTCTTCCCTGCATATAATTTTACAATTTTGTAATTAGAGTTGGACGTAAGGGCTGAGGTAGGAACAACTCGTACAAGTAGTCCTTGGCTAGTGTACGTGACTTGGTGGAAGATGATGAAATGGAGGAGGACCCAATTTTTTATTTTTTATTTCTTTGGGTCTAGACACGATAGAAAGGGGAGGACCCTGGTAGAATTTAGAAATATAGACATAATATATGTATATATAGAGAGAGAGATATATATAGGGGGATATAATTGAGAGACCCACATAAGTGAGTGGGCGTCCCCTTTCATGTTTTGTTGCATAGTTAGTGCAGCAAAAAAATCCCAAAGTGGAGAGTGCCAAGGGCCAAAGTCCGAAGGCAATGGGACCTGCTGGGGCAAGAGGGTGGCAAACATAGCATAAAGTGGGTGGTGGCAATGGTGGAGAGCTGATTCTAATGTCTCCCGGCCCCCAAGTTTTCCAAATCTCATGGGTCCACCCATGATGATCACCTGAGCCGACCTAGCCCTCGGCTCGCTTTTCCTTCCTAGCCGATGCCCAAGTTGATTGTTTGCGATTAAGCTTTCATCCGGATTTTGAGACCCACAATTGCTAGATGCATGTTTTGTGATCTTCGGCTGCATGAAGGATTTTGGACTACAACACAATACACAGTAACATTTTTCTATGGGGTAGGATTATTTTCACACATTTTTTTTTGCTAATCCACTGTTGGGTTTTTGTTAATCCCAAATCCCTCACATCCCTTTTAAGTTTTAACCGTAGAAGAGTGTGGATTAATAAAAACCCATGAAGAGGCGTGAATTAATAAAATATGGTTTTTTTAAAATTTTTCTTTTATGATCCGGCAAGGTTATAAAGTGTAGTGGCAGATTTTGGAATTTATCCTAGGGAGGACGACTTTGTTTGGATGTAACTGTTTAATTTTTTTCTAACTCTATAAATTAAATAATCATTTGAAATAGCCTTCTTTATATAATAAAAATTAACAAGAAGAAAGAAAATTGTTTAAATTTAATAATTAATACAAAAACTTAAATATTCATTTATAATATATATATATATATATATATATATATAACGAAATAATGTATGTATTAAACCAAAAAGAGGGCATAACCAAGGACAAGAAATATAATTTAAGTAAAACATGAGTAAGAGACTAAGCACTATTTATATAAAAAGAAAAAAAAGAAAAAAGAAAAGAGTAAGGGGATCAATTATAAAATTAGAGAGATCAAAAATATATCTTAGAGGGACAAAAATATATTTTAAAGAAGACATATCTAAAAATATAAACAAATATATACTAAAAAAAAATTCCAATGAGTGAGGGTCCCCCCTCCCTCCCTCCCTCCCAAAATAAGGTGTCGGTAATGAATTCAGTTAACTGCTATGCACATTTAGGTAAAATATTAATTCAGATGAATGAAAAGGAAAATATTTTCTTTCTACCTGCCTGACTCACCAATTTCACCCTTGTACTCGCTATGGATTAATAGTTTGAGCTTGGATTCGGATGTGATTTTGAGGTACGTTGTGCTCTACTTTGGCCTGCCAAGAGCCTATAGGGCTATAGGTATTCACACGATCACGGCGTCACTTTAGCCTTTTGTACGAAAAAGTTTGTACAGTGACACCATTTACATTCATCCATTGCATGATTTTACTTGGGACGATAGACTTCAGACATGCACCAGTGAAGATTTTACTATATCCCAATTAACCAAATAAATAGAAGTGTAAACCACAAGAGGAAATTGAAAAAACAAAAACAAAATTTATTTTTTATTTTAAAAAAAAGATAGAGGCATGTGGAATATCTTTCTGTCATGGGCAGGCGAGTTTTCAATACACAAGACTAAACTATTAAGTAGAGTTATCATCCATGTCTATATAAATTTATAATAAATTGCATTTTAGGATTTAAAGTTTGAGTCAAATTTTATTTTAAAATTCAAAATTTAAATTGCGTCAATTCAGTATTCGAATTATTAATTGAGTTGCAACTTGGGGTTTATTGTCAAATTTTTTTGTATTATTCCTATTTTAATTGTCCTTTTAATGGGTTTGAAAACCATATTTTACCCCTATCAACTATTAATAAATTTTTATATCTTCTTGCTGTCTCTATATTACCTTCGTCAACATCTAATAAATCTTCATATTTTCTATTTACAAAACACAAATCTGATGGTAGAGTGATTCAAATATGGTTAAAATATAAAGGTTTATTAAATGTTTATAAGGATAAAATAAGGTTTTCAAATCCATAAAAAAGGCAAAGTAAGGATAGTACAAAAAATTCTGAGGGCAGATCCCAAATTGCAACTCAATTAATAATTTGGATGCTAAATTAACGCGATTTAAACTTTGGACCCTAAAGTAAAACTTTATTCAAACTTTGGATCGTTAAATGCAATTTACCCTTAAATCTATAATACCTAATAAGACCGGAGTCAAGTCCACTATGATATTTGTTACGAATACGTTAGGTCTTCAATTCAAAAGACTAGCCTATTAAGTGAAGGTACAATACACTCATAGGACCCATCCGATGTGGGACAAAAAATCCAGGACATTTGGCCAAAGCGGCATTGAGTGGGATAGCAATTTTGGACCTGGCTCATGGCATCATATATGGCGAGCTTAGATTAATGAGGCCTCGCAGCAGTGTCTGATTAGGATGATCTTTATCCTCATGAGATCACGCGTGCAGCGCACGTGGCAGCATATTCTAGTGGTGATTCGACCTATGTATACACTACGCGGCGTAGTATCAAATACATAATGATAACAAAACGAAACGTTTAGTTTGGGGACTACTCTATCTTAGAGAAGCATACCCTAAAATCAGAAAGCAAATGATGAAATGAAGGGAAAGAAATAATCGCTTTGTTGCCACTTTACCTACAATTTAATTCTTTATTATCTTTAATTCATGATTGCGGCCTCGCCCTCATTGTGCAAACATCTCATCACACAGTCTCCAAGGAACTGAGTGCGCTTTCACTGTTGGCAATGATATGGACTTGAGATGATCAAGTGCCCTCTTTCGAATCCATATGAGTTAGTTTTTCCATATCAATGTGAAAAATATTACATCACAATAAACATTCCCTTGCTACGTTCATTAGTGGAAGATCGGAATAATATCTCGTGATTCTCTCATAAGTTTAACAAAGCGAGTTTAGTGCATTGATATTGCTTAACATTTTCTTAAGCCCAACTTCCTCTAGAAGAAGAAAATATCTCCAAATGACATTACTCTCTCTATATATATAGAGAGAGAGAGATTTTCTTCTTCTCTAATGTCATTTGGAGATATTTTCTTCTTCCAGAGGAAGTTGGGCTTAAGAAAATGTCAAGAAACATCAATGCACTAAACTCGCTTTGTTAAACTTATAAGAGAATCACGATATATATATACATATGATCGAGTGCACTAGTATGAGTGCATGACGGCCAATACTGAATAGTTGGGTGAAATAGTATTTTTTTTTTTTTTTGGATCAACATGTGTCAGTAGTAATATCATATATTAGAAATTGAATTCTACGCATCTATAAGTTATATGATACAAACTACCTATACGTAAGATACAACTTTTAATATAATAAAATCAGCATATTTTGACTCAAAAGTTTTTTCAGATATTCCCAAACTGCCGAGTAAGAAAAGTAACAAACTTAGTGGGTTAGTTTGAATGATGGTGAGGTGTGTGGGAAGTGTACGTTCAAGTCTTGATTTAAGTTCCTAAGTCTTATCATAACAATATAGATCCACATATATATATATATATATATATATAATATATATTGCGATTAAAATTGAAAAACGACAATAGGTCAAGTCAATCTGAGTTCTGAGTAGGTTAAAGAGTCATGATTCAGTTCAGGTTGATCGAGGAGAACATATCATCAGTGCTTTGAATAACCAAAACGACTTGGCAGCTTGGCTGCAGGCTCATGTCGAAGGTAGATTCACAATGTGATAGGCTTGAATCATGAACAAGGTGAAGCGCGCATGATGAAATTCTTATGCCCTTCTAACACGCACAGATGTGACTAAATTGGGCACGCTCGTTGTACTACTACTCAAAGTTTTACTGTGTCTCGGATTGAAGTGCAAGTTGAGGCGGGATTGTGGGAAGGGACAAAGGTTGGCTCCAAAGCTCAACTTGCATGCATTGATCGATTTGAGTGGGAATAATGTTGGACCGACATTCTTGGGCTGCATGCGCCAACTTTAAAAGCCATAGCCAAAGTTTGACAGCTACCTAGCTAGCACATGAAACCTTGGAATTATTCAAATTCAAATTCTAATTCTAGGTCTAGCTGAACTTGTGCTGGCTACTATGAATAGACTAAGATTCCGAATTTGGGATATAAAAAAGGTTGGAATTAAAAGAAAATCCGGTAATTAACCTAATGTTACTAGAAATTAATAAATTAGGCATGCTCGAATACTTTTTGGAGCTCCAGATTTATGCTTGAGCTAGCTAGCTTCAGTAACTGCTGCAGCCCCAAACTGATGGGTTGTCAGAAAGTCACATGAAAAATGGATTGATCGGCTTTTGTCTTGCCAAAGGTGGCAAAAGTTCGGGTTTGATCAGACACTATGCCTTGATTAAACCAAATCTTGAACAGCTATCCTAGCTAGCCTGGGTCCAATAGCAAGACTCATTTACAAATTTAGGCTAGCCCAAATTTTTCCTATTTATACCTAACGCTTCTTAATGAATTATACGTCACTTTCCGTAATTGTTACTTTTCTTAATTTCCTTAGCAAATTAATACACCAAGACAACCAAAGAAAATGGATATTTTTGTTTGCAAGATTCTTACTCGACAGTTCATCAATGAAGAAAACAATTATAGACATATAAACATGAAAAAGCCTCTTCCATGAACCTTGCGTGTTTATAGTGATAGACTCTCGTGCCAAATAGGCTCTTTTTATTATCCTGAGATATCTTTCCCTTGGGTTTGGCAATGGTCTTTCTTGTGGGACCCATAACAACCATGGGTTGGATCATCGAGGGACCGAACAATATACCCATATGGACACCATCCGGATACAAAGGATCCGAGTTTAGGGGTTGCCCCTGTTTATGATAAAAACAAGAGGCTAGGGCCAGATCCGTGACCCTAATATAAAGCAAAAAGCTTCCTTTCTCTCTCTCTCTCTCTCTCATTCTATCTCTCTCTCTCTCTCTCTCTCTCTCTCTCTCTCTTCCTTACTTTTTCCACTTATAAATAACAATCTTACCCTCTCTTTATTTCTCATACCCAACTCACCTTCACCTGTTCCATCTTTCCTTTACCTCATCCCCTTACCTTTCTAAAGAGACAAAGAAAGAAAAATAAAAATGAGAACCGGAGGTACCTTCAACACAACAACAACTACTGCTAATACAACAAAGGATTCATTTTCGGCGCCGGCGAACATGCAACGTTCGCCGTGGCACTCGCCGGTGCCGTACCTCTTCGGAGGACTGGCGGCGATGTTGGGTCTGATAGCTTTTGCTCTCTTGATCCTCGCCTGCTCTTATTGGAAGCTGTCCGGTCATTTAGACAACGGCGAAGGTGGCGAAAGGGATCTCGAAAACGGAGATGACAAAGCCGGCGGCGACGCTGGTAAGGTTCATCGGCCGGTTTATGAGGAGAAGATTGTGGTGATAATGGCTGGGGATGAGAAGCCCACGTTCTTGGCGACGCCTATGTCTAGTAGAGCTTCTTCTTTTGGGGCTAATAATGGGAAGAGTGAGAATAAGGAGAGAGAGAAAGGGGAGAAAGGTGAGAAGGAGAAAGAGGAGATGGGCAATCATGAAGAAACAACAACAACAACAATTACACCACCGCATACTCAAGAGACCCAAGAGAACCCAGAGCAAAACCAGTGAGATGGCGCTCTTTTTTTTTCTTTTTTTTTTTCTTCTTTCTTCAATTTTTTTTGGAGAGAGAGAGAAGGGAGTTTCTTCATTCCTTCTCTTTGTTTGTTTTTTTGTTTTTGGGTTCTCAAATTTGTCGGGAAAATGTAAATTTTATTGAGATGGAAATAGGAAATGGGAGATTTTTCTCCTTCCGTTAATTTACTGCCTTTTTTTTTTTTTTTTTTTTTGGAATTAATAGTCTTTTAAATTATCATTTCCATTTCGTATGACCGAAGTATATATGCCCCCTCTCTTTCGTTACATTTCGAAGTTTTTCGTAAAATTAGTCTATTAAGAGCCTAGAGTTTGTAAAATAAGAGACCACAAGATGTTCAAAATCACATAAAGCCCCCACATTACATGAAAGAAAAGTAATAAATTAAGAATAAGTGTCTATTTGATTTATTATTATTTATATTTACAAATACCGAGACCCAAAAAAAAGAAAATGGTGTCACATAGCATAAAGCCCGGACCTTACATGAAAGAAAAGTAATAAATTAAGAATAAGTGTCTATTTGATTTATTATTATTTATATTTACAATACCAAGACCCAAAAAAAAAAAAAAAAAAAAAAAATTTGGTGTCACAAAGCATGAGTGTTGAAGGAATAATCTTATTTTAAGAAATAATTAAATAATTTATATTGGAGAATGGAGAATAAAGCATAGAAAATGACAAAAAGCTATACTACGGTATTATATTCCTATGGTTTGAAACACTCCGGTAGCCGGCGGCCGGCGGTGAGCTGCCCAGGGGGGGGGCATTAAAGGAGGACACGAGATACATGAGGTCAGCTCTTCTACATTTTTCTTGGGATGCAAGCTTGAAAGCACGTGTTGGAGTGTGATTGCCTGGGAGTTATGATGGGAAAGCAACGTGTCAGCTTACGCTGCTTGTGTTGTCATTGCGATGCGGCGACGCGATCCCGCGTTGCTCTTAAATGCCACCAGCCTTTAATTGCAAGCATAGCAGGAGAGAAATCATTGTTATAGTGTCGTTTTGAAGGAGGAGAGAAATTAATGCATTTTCCTTTCGAGAAAAAAAAAAAGAAAAAAGGGAGGTGTGATTAGTGATTACCCCTGTACACTCACTGCTCACCGTCCGATCTTTGACAGTATCTATTCACCGTCCGTATGCCTGCTGATATGGTTTTACCTTTTTCATCAAATATATAAAGGTAAATTGCACTTAAGGGTTCAAAGTTTGGACCAAGTTTCATTTTAGGATCTAAAATTTAAATCGCGTCAATTCAGTACCTGAATTATTAGTTGAGTTGCAATTTGGGGTCTATCGTTTGAATTTTCAGTATTATCCCTATTTTGCCCTTTTTATAGGTTTGAAAACCCTATTTTACCCCTAACAACGTTTAATAAATCTTTATATTTTAACCAGATTTGAATTATTCTACCGTCTGATTTTTATTTTGTAAATGGAACAAATAAAGGTTTATTGGATGTTGATATAGGTAATATACAGAGAGAGAAAATAAGATTAATTCAGATTTGGTTAAAATATTAAAATTTATTAGTTGTTGATAGGGATAAAAGGGTTTTCAAACCCATAAAAATGACAAAGTAGGGATAATATAGAAAATTTTGACAGCAAGCCCCAAATTGCAACTCAATTAATAATTTGGGTATTGAATTAACACAGTTTAAACTTTGGACCCTAAAGTAAAACTTGACCCAAACTTTGGACCCTTAAGTGCAAATTACCCAATATATAATTATAAGGTTCGTTTTTCTTATATATTATCACAATGCCGCAAGAGTGGAGGATCGATATAACACAGGTGGATGTGCATCCCGAATATATATATATATATATATAGGATGATGATTAGATAAGCACGTGTTGATATAACTTATATCAACACTTACATTAAGAGTTGTACCTTGTGCATTAGTATGTTAAGGGGTACATTGGGCCAATACAAGGGGTACAACCCCCAATGCATGGTACTGATATAACTTATATCAACACGTGCTGATGGGAAAAATGCTACTAATGTATTTGGTGCAATGGAAGATTCAAATAAAGAGGGGAAAAAATGAAATAAATATAGTAAAAATTAATTATTTGTCTATGAGTTTATGAAATTGAATTCTTATTGAAAGATATTCATCTCTAAAAACATTTGAGCTTCATAATTAATGACAATGCTTTTTGATAGTAAAAATGGCTAAATCTACTTAAATTTCTTAATATGAAAATTTAGGATATGAGGCATATTGCTGTAGGCTTTCAACAAAGGGTTTTGAGGCCCCCTTTAGAGTCATTCTATAAAGATATCAAATTCTAAGTAAAGTAATATTTGATGTCTCCGATGAGTGTACAATGGATAAATCCCCTACTTTCAAAAGGCCGGATGTGGCGACTTGGTTACGATGCTTTTTCAGTTTTTTCTCTAGAGAAATGACAGTATTCTTAATTTTATGTCATTTTAAGAAGGCCTAGTGATTCCTATTCTGATCCTTTGATTTTGGCATAAAAGAATGGTACTATTATCGATCTCAATCGACAATATATATGTGTATGCGCGTGCGTGCAAGTATATCGGGTACTTGACCTAAGGTCATAAACCCTTAAATTCCAACCTCACATTCTCCGAAGGAACATGGGTACACATGTGAGATAAAAGAAGTAATGTCTGCTTGCTACCAATTGTATGCCTATTTCGATATATTGCAACCAAGTTTTCATCAGTTTGTGCGCCTTTGGGGTTTAGTAGCCTATCAAGGCTAGCTTTGTCTCTGATTTGCAATTAGCTTGATGCAGCATTGTCTGTGTGCCTAGCTAATTTCTATCAACCCATCATTGATGCAGCATTGCTTGCCATTTTCTTTTCACTTTGGAAAAAATAATAATAATAATTACAAAATTGTTAATATTTCTTTCTTGCATTTTACTATTATTTTTTAAATTAAAAAAAAGAAAAAAAAAAAACCCAACATTATCAAGTTAATAAAGTGAGAAAAGACTAAAGAGGAGTATATGTCTCCCATCTTTCTAGTGGAAATAAATTAGTATTGTGTACTTGAAATGAGAGAAAGATGCTCTCCTTTTCTTTTATTGTTCCTTTCTTGAATTAACTTATGCAATGTACTCCTCCATCCGTTGCAACTTTAAGAAAAATTAATGTGATTGCATACGATGTTCGGGGTTTGGTTTGATAAAATAAAACCTTGACGTGAGCTCATAATAGAATAAGAAATTGCATAATTTATTGTAAAAACATAGATTACTCATCATTAAGGGTGACAGAATTTGATTCATTCACTCTTTTTCTCTTCCGCGCCTGTGGGTTGGGGCGGGGAGAGTCGATTGAATTTAAATTGAGACACGCAATCACAACCTTTTTTCATTTTTCTTTTTTTGAAGGTAAAGACAAGCTAACACAGCTTAATCCACAAGCCGTGCACTTCTCTTATTTTTTAAAGAAGCTTTTGTTGCATAGCCAAAGTTTAAAGAAATAAAGACACTTTTGCTCTGCTCTTTTTTGAAAAAGAAAAGAAAAAGAAAAGAAACTAGTTTAAGTGTTTGAAGTGGGGGTGTCATATCAAATTATCAATAATCCATATCCCTACGCTTGCCTCCCTGTTTGTTCCTATCCTAACTATAGGCCACAACCCACGTGCATATATGGGCTGATAAGAAACCAACTGGGGGTCACCATGGCCCAAGATGAGTTCAGGTCTTGTATAACCTTGGACTTGAAGTTAACAGCCAGGGCCTGCCCTATAAAGTAGACAACTAAACAAAATAAATTCGATTTATTACAAAACACTAATGTGTACTTCTCACATAAAAGTAAAACAAAGTAGACTTTTTTTTTATAAAATATTATTTGTGCCGTAAAAAGTAAAAGGCCCTAAGTTCAAATTTTCATTACCTATTGAGCCAAGTACAAAACACCTGAAGTCCACCCAAAAGGAGGAAATGCCATGGCAGAAATTAAAGTTGCATTATTGGGAACAGAATCAAACATTCCCTACTCTACAGCAGCACAACTTGAAAGCTACAAGTCGCAAGGCCAGATTATAATGGGACCCTAAAGAGATCAGTTGCCCCTTCAAAACAATGACTGATCACCTTCTTCAGACTGGGACCCTTTGTGTGTGATTTTTATTTTTTCTTGGTAAAACCTCTGTGTGTGATTGACGTATCCATGTTGCAATTATTAATCCACACTCCACAGTAAACATCTGTATCACTGGCACAGCTCAGCTGTAATGGAAGCTGGACTCGAGTCTAGACTCTACACTCCAAAGGTACCTCTTCGTTTTTTGTTTGGGCATCCAAATAAAAACTAAGTAATATTAGTATATTTAACATAAGCAATGCTAGCTACATCCATCAAATCTATCCACTGAAAAATATGGCATGCATTTTTTGACATCAAATAGATCTCTTTTTTTTTCTTTTTTTTTTTAAAATTTACCATTCTACCATTGGCACATCGTTTTGTAAACCAAATTGATATATGAGGTCAGCATGCATTTCATTTTTCATTTAACATAATATTGAGAACATAAATTCGTAAATTTGAATGGAAAAGTATCAAATGAGGATAACCATCATCAGTTCATCACAACAGTGAAATTAAAGTATTTGTGTAATATGACATGTGTGATCGAGAAGTGGCATAATTCACCTAATTCTCGACAAAAATGGATTTGAACGGATGTCAATTTCTGGTGCTTTATGGCATTGGCAGAGTGGGAATCCTACACTTCTATATACTATCTGAATTTCCTAAAGGCCAAAAGGAGCCTAATCCAATACCAAGGGATCCACGAAGATGAGTGGATATATGGTTGATATTACATCAATACAGATATTCCCCTTAGCTTCAATGGTGGCATGTCATTGGGTTTCTCTAATGCATCATCATAATAACAAGGATTGAAACATACAACTCGCAAGGTACATTTGGCCCAAAATGTGGGTTACTTTAAAGTTGATGTAGATCCACTTGACTCTCCATGATCCAAGTGCATGGGGCCAAATGATAATGGTCGACGTAATAGATTTGGACATGGAACCAAGGGGTCAAGGGCTGTGTTTCACATGTTGTGTGGAAATGAAATTGTTGCATTTCTTTTTCCACACGGCTTTCCTTACGTGTGTCCTACGGCAATTGTTAAACAAAAGAAAACTTTGTTCAACATTGAGCAATAAAATGGAAATTTTGAAGCCCTATGCCCTAGAGGATGGTAATAAACTATGGGTTTTCTTACGTGTGTCCTAACGCAATTATTAAACAAAAGGAAACTTTGTTAAATATTGAACAATTAAATGGAAATTTTGAAGCCCCTATGCCCTGGAGGATGGTAATAAACTATGGGTTTTCTTATGTTTGTCCTAAGGGTATATGTTAGATCATATTTAATGAGACAATTATTATATACAAAATGATGATAGTACATAGAAAATTATGTAAATTGCATAGAAAAATATATTTACACAGTTTTATAAGTACTTTCACATTTTTTTGAGCAATTTGTACAACTCTTTATCTTCCATGATTCTCATAGAGCCTGGGACGATGTTTCCATGGCATTTCCACATGAAGCTTTTGATCTTGGGGCTACTATATATTTATTTTCCATGAGGCAGTCCGCACTCGTACATCATCCCCTTCATTCCTTCAATAACCACCCTTGGGCTTTGGCCAGCCCCTCGATAAAGAAAACTCAGCTGCCGCCTTTGCCGCCATTACCTCAGCAGAAATAATTAGTTCCTTAATGCCTCGATCTGATACCCTTCACAAATAGTGAAACCCTTGATTTACAAACACTATATCTGAAACCCAAATAATTAAATTTACACGTTCGAGGAAGAGGAGTATGAAGAGAGATTTCAGGGAGATGAGAGTGTTGCCTGTAGAGATAGACGAGCGACGACAGCGAGGAGATAGTACGGAGGTCGGAGGGTACAAGTCGGAGGGATGGTTTTTGTCGGTGTTAGGATCCCGTTTGCCGGCGTCGATGGTGAGATCTGCTGAGAGTGAATTAAAGGTGTGTGAGAGCGAAACACGGCTCCTACAAATTACAGTGCTTTCAGTTATATTGAAAGCGCTGTTCTTTATCAATAGCGCTTTTAAAACCGCTGTTAGGAATAGCGACTTCAAAAGCAGTGTTAGTACTAACGCTTTTAATTTTTTTTTTTTTTGGTTTGCCAGTATTTCACTGTATATGCTAAATACATCCAATGAAAGCTCTTAGTCAAAAAAAATTTCCAATGAAAGAGTGTTTAAAAACACACACTTTCACTAAATTTGAGAAATAGGATGAAAAATACCTCAATTGTTACTGGCCCTTAATCGCTTTCGTGGACTTAATGGTAATCACGTGACTTTTTTTCGTTTGATGTCATAACCAATAATTAATGGTGTCGATTTAGAAACTGTTTAGGGGGAACATTGTGACTATTTTTTTTTTTTTTTAGGAAAGTTACATGAAAAATAGTCAAACATTATAAATGTTTCTTCTTTACCCCAAAACAAAATTTAAAAAATGCATAAGAACCCTAACACATGTGCAACTATTGAAATAAATTCACTATGATACATATTAAAGTAACAGTGGTGACTTCACATTTTAAATGGAAGTTCAGAGCGAGACCAACTACTCCAAGGGCACTTAACCATAAACCAGTTATGCGCTTTGACATAGTGCTCTGAGAAAACTCACATATATGAGTAAGGATTCTCTCCATTGCAATAGACAGTCCATTAAACTTTAAACCACATACTATATAGGTCCCATATGGTATGAATGGTCTACTTTTCATTGGACCGTCCATTAAATGGAGAGAATCTCTTTCCCATATATATAGTAATGTTATTAATTACATATAAATGCCGGCCTCCAACTATGAGCCGTAAGCCTACTGGATAGATCTTATTCATTAATACAGAATCCAGATATGAGAGAATCATCAATACTGATAATAACACTTAATTAGTATAAAAATACATGAAACTTGACTTATAAATATTGACCCAAAAAGAAAAAAAAGCCTATCCCTTTGAGGTTGAAATCAGTGTGAGAATATCAGAGTGCTGCATTTTTGTTTTCAAACATGAAAATCATTTCTGCCTTGGCTTTCGCTTTAGCGCTCTCCCTTGTTTTCTCATCTGGTAATGTTTTCCTCTGCTGAAGAGTTGTTCTTTTTATTTATTTTATTTTTTATATATAAAACAATTGGGTATCGTGAGTGCACCTAATGATATCTAAAACTTATGCTTCAGTGAAGCACGTCTTAGGTTCAACTTTTTACTTTGTCTTAGAGCTAGCCAATATAAACAAGTTTTTTCTGAGTGTTAATTAGCATTAGAATGGTCCATGACTTTACTTGTGTTCTAAGAATTAGTCGGGCATAGAAATTATATTTATATATATATATATATGTATATTTTTTAAAAGTGCTTAGGGGCCAATCTTAAAGGATCCTTATTATGGCTCTGTCTCTATCCAAGATGAGTTCTTCGAGCCTTGTAGAACTTTGCTTTTTGAGAGTACCAACGGGATTTTATTTATTTTAATTTATTTTAATTTTTTGGCCAAGGATTTAGACTTTTAACCTAAATAATTCCTCTAAACTCTAAGGTCATGTTTGTTTGGTTGGAATGGAATGGAATGGATAGAATGGAATCCTATTCCAATTCATTCCAAACAACATGTTTAGATGATGTAATTAAATAGGAATGAAAATTAAATAATAGTAGTGAATTATAATGATATTCATTCTACAATATTTATTCAATTTCATTCCATTTTAGACTATTTTGAGCATAGAATAAGATTCCATTCTTACCCATTCCATTCCAACCAAACAAACATGACCTAATAGTCTAATCGGTTTGGCCATTAACCAAAGGTTAAATATATGACATACCTGTACTCAAATTGCTTCTATATATTTTTAGTAGAAATAATCCACCTAGATGTCTAATTAATCTTTTTTTTTTCTTTTTCATTTTTTTATTGAAACCTGGTTGAAATTAGGTACAATATTAGGAGAGGCACAAGAATGCGGCTACCCTCCTATCCATCTTCCTGGGTGCTCTAAGTTCGAATGCGTCCAGATTTGTGTATCAAAATATGGTGCAAGTATTAATGGCGGATGCATTGATGACCACAATTGCTGTTGCAGGTTTCTCAAGACATGAAACTAATGGTATATGTCAAATGAATGAACCCCACTTTTGGTGTTGGATGAATAAAATATACTCCGTATATTTTTTGGCGTATTTTTTTTTTTCTTCTTTTTTCTTGGTCATCATATTTTTGAGATGGTGATAGATAATATTTTTATTCAAATAAAAAATTAGGACGGTGTTTCGTACAACACCTAATTCACATTAGCAAAATAAATATCTGTTAAATAAATTAAAGAAGTTATCGTCCATACACATAGTGTCTGCCACATAAGGTGTCGTGCACAGCATTTTTCAAAACACGTTAAACTACAACAATCTAATTTCATCCAATTTAATATATATTCTCTTCTCTTTTTTTTTTTTTTTCCTGAAAAAAATGTGGTTATTAATAAATAAATAAATAAATCATTCATTCAAAATTATTTCTATGGATGACATCATATCCGATCGGCCCAAGTGTCCGGCTGGTTTATCCACTTTGAACCGACCCGCCCATTTATGCGGACCAATGCCTGATCCGGATTTCAAAACATGAGTTGTAATTTGAATCCGCTGTGGAAACTTGCATCTCCAGGGTACCTATTGGATCAAGGAATATTTTGGATGGAAGATTATGTCCACCATCATTTTTCTCTTGAATAATTCCATCATCTAAACAGAATAAAATTAAATGAGAATGGGTTTTTATTATCATCCTGATATTACCCATGTGGACCGACCTCCTAGTGGGATTAGTAATTGGATCTTGGCCATCACTAGCTTGTTAAATAGTATGCAGCACTTGAAGAGGTGTAAATACTAGATCTAGATGGACATCCAAAAGCATACTTTTTTTCTTTTCTTTTTTAATTTATATCTTGGACATTACTCTTGCCGAGATTTCAGTCTAAAGTAATCTCTTAACAGTCCGTGTGAGATGCCCATACTTACATAGGTAACGATAACTATGGAATGTTGAAATGATGATATTTAAGGCGCACACATAGGCCAAATTGCTCAACCCTCCTGCAGGGCAAAGAAGCATGTATTCTAGTCATGCTTAGTTTGTATTAAAAAAAATGTTTAGTGAAAAAGTTATGGTATTAATATGATAGGGCAACTAGGTGAAGTAAATTCTTAAAACTTTAGAAGAACAAAAAGAGTAGGGGAGTGTTTGGCAAACCCCTTAACCGATTTTTCTAGATATGACATTAGCCCAAATGTGCAGGCCCAATGTTTGATAAATGGATTCCTACTAAATATCTGGATTCTCAACTCTTCTATTTTTAACCCAAAAGCAGATTAAGGGTATTCCAACTATTAGCTGGTTTTCGTTAAACTTGAAAAAGAAAAGTTTTGACTCCAATTAGGGAAAACACCAATTTCCGCTTGTGCACTAATTGCAACTTTGAATTTTATTTTATTTTCAGAGGCTTGAAATGTGACTCATCAATTGAACTTTGGTAAATAATCTATGTTCCTCATTCTTTAATGCTTTTATTCCACGCTCCATCAATGTTTGCATTAAAGCATGATGAGGGCAAGGGCATCATCCCACTTGCTCATTTCCACCAAAAGGACTTTCACATCATTTCAATTTTTTCAATGGATGTAGCATTCTCTTGGGTATATATAGCAATCTCTTTGCATGTAAAAGGTTTTAGGAAAACTGGTTGCGATGTCGTTTCGAAAACATCATTTTGAACAATTTTGTGAAGGAAAGTTTTTTCAAAAATTGTTGTTTAAGTAGACTTTTTTGCTTTATATATATATATATATATATAAAATAAAAATCTACTTAAGCAACAATTTTTGGAAAAACTTTCTTCTACAAAATTATCCAAAATTATGGTTTTTAATGGACCCCACAGTGAGTTTTCGTTAAAAAAATTTATATTTTTCATACAACTTTGGGTTCTTAAAAATAGGGTTGGCCTTGGGTTGAGACTTTTCAAACCAACCTAACCAACCCCTGGTGTGGGCTCGGGAATGAGCAACATTTTCAGACTCCCGTGAGTTTGGGCTTTGTTGGACTTCAACCTGAATCGACCCCAAGCTTTGGCAGTTGGCCTTGATCTGAATGCTAATAAGACTGTGGTGGGACTAATTTCTACGCCCACCTAATTCTTAGTATGGCCCATTCCCAGTTTGACCTAGCCGGGTTTATTGTTTGCTATATTTTACGTGAGATTGATGTGGCAACCAACGACGCTAAAAGTAGAGGGGGAATTTAGATTGGGGAAAATAATTACAATTAGTAGTCATTGTTAGTTAAGTTAGTAGTTATTTACTAAGAAGTTAGTAGCATTTTGCACTTAACTATAATTATCTTTCCCGTAGCCTGATCAATCTAAAATTCCCCTCTAAAAGTATGCTAATTTCATCCTAAGTGTCCTAACCAAGGTCAAGGTAAACGCCCCACCAAGTGGTGGTGGCCTTGTAATGATACAGAGTAATGTTAGGTGTAAATTAAACTCAAGACCTACTAATCATCAAACCCTTTTAGGAGTGACCTAGAGTAATTGAATCACGTAATATCAATTTATTAACCTCTCATGGCTATTTTCAAGCTAAACTTTAATGATAGGGCAAGGCTAGGAGAGAGCTCGAGAATAACTGATCAGGATTGTCAACAAGTATCAAATCCTTTAGCTTTAAACGTCAGTAAATATTTACTGTTCAATTCATATCAATTAATGCTTAAAATAAATCTAATCAGTTAGTGGCCATAAGAAATAATACAAAGTTAAACTCATAACCTCTTGCATCTTGTGGTGTGAATCCTAACAACTACTAGACTCTTGAATGCTCAGTTTGATCAACCGAAAAAGAAAGGGAAATAAAGAGACAAGTCATTTTTCTTCACTTTTTGAATGTATGGTTGAGGCACGAAACTTCAAGGCCTACTATCACTTACTTTTTCTGGTAGATTTTTTTAATTTATTTTATTTTATTTTAATTTATTTATGAAAAGAAAAAAAACATCATTGAAAAGTTAAGACTTATATTTTCTTAAAACTTTCTTATAAACCAAACAAATGCAAGAAAACCAAGTTTAATCATTATCATTTTAATGAACAACCACTTTTCAACTTCTAACTAATTACCTTAACAATCACGTGGGATAATTTAGGATTCCCTTATGTTGGTGTGAAGACCTTGACATCAAACAGAGCGTACATACCCAAATGCCCAACACCATTAAAGGCACTGAGGGGCCACCTACCAAATTAAAGAAAATCAGATTCATGCCTAAGAGAAAGAAAAAGAGATCGAAGACCTTCGAAACAAGCATTACATCAGGGGCGGAGGCAGTGGGTGCCAGGAGTCAAATAAAAAAATTTCTATACATATATGTCCACTAATTTTAAATCTAACCTCTTTGAAATATTTTTTTGACCCCTCTAATTTTATTATGGAACCCCCCTACTCCTCTCTCTTTTCTTTTTTTCCCCACTCTGACCCAGTAAATCATGACATCATTTACTCAAGTCTTCAAAACTCACTCGTGACTCGGCCTACTCTTATTGACTTTTGTAACTGACCCCTTCAAGACTCCAACTCTCCAGCTCTCCAACTCTCCAAGAATCCAAGGCTCATCATAAGTTTGGTGGTATATATTGAAAAAGATATTTTTGATAGAATTAATAATGAGATTATCATTTAACTGCTTTCAAAACATGAAGACTCGTTGGGGACAATTATAAAGCAAGAACATGAGAAACTTTTGATGGGGTAAAAACTTCGATTTTGACCTCAAGTCGTCTTTTGTAAAAACTCTTTTTTAGTGGTTTTGTTGTTACGTATACTAGTACTAGTAGATGTTCTTTTATTTCTTTTGTGGAGTTCCTAAAATTTTAGCTAAGGCTCGTGGTTAATGCTTGTATATGTCTCATGTCCTTGGGTTCTGCCCTTTTTTGGTTTAATACATACATTACTTCATAAAAAAAAGAAAAAGTAATTATCAATGAATATTTAAGTTTTTGTATTAATTATTAAGTTTAAAAAATTTTCTTTATTCTTATTAATTTTATTGTATATAGAAGGCTACTTCAAATGATTATTTAATTTACAGAGTTAGAGAGACGAAAAAAAAAAAAACACAGTTACATCCAAAGAAAGTCGCCCTCCCAACATAAATTATTGGATCCGCCATTGATTACATAGTACATGACTTGTGACCCACCAAAGAGAAAGAAATGGGAAAAATAAATAAATGCTCGATCTATCCTGCAAAGATAGGTTATATTTGATAAAACATACATTTTAAGAAAAATCATTTTTTTTATTGACTTGTCGTTTATTAAATTTTATTTTTTCAAAAAGACCCTCTTCTACTTTTTATAGGGTTTTGTGTTGAAAATAATTATTGAAATAATAAAGGATAATACATGAAATTCATGAAAATTATGATTTGGATTTTCAAAATAGACAATCACTTTTAGGTCAAATAAAATTACAAAAATAATCTATTTTTATAAAATGGAGAGTGTAAATAAAATTATGACTTACCACATGACAAACCTTCAATTCTAAAAAAGTCGTACTAGGTTAGCTCAACACAGATGAATTATACTTTAAACGATTGGAATTAGAAGTTCACGATTGAAATAATTTTAAAGAATAATTTTTTTAACTTTTAATCTAAACCGTCTAAAAAATGATCAAAATCATCTCAGGAACTGAATCACCGAATCCAAAATCCCAAAGGACCCCTACCACAAAAGTTTACAAAGCCACCTAAAAGGTCGACATGGTTGAGTTAAAAGACCATAGTCATGACGTGTGCATGATCTGGAGATAATACTATGGTGCACGGGCTATGGAAAAAAGGTTCTCGATACTTCACGAGACAAGTCAGATACTTTTGTTGTGTTCTCGAAGGGCATGATTCCATAGCCTGACTGGCAGCTAACTAGTTCACCCCATTGATTTGATTGGCCAAACAGTGGCAAATGAAAGCCCTTTCCTCCCTTACGTTGCGTTTGGTTTGAGGGAACTGAGAAAGAAATAGAATGATGATTCCATTCTTTCAACAAAAGTAAATGTTTTGGTAATACGCGGAAATGAAACTGGTCATTTCTTTGTAAAGGTCTATTGGTTTTTCCAAATCGTTCATTTCTCAAAAAAAAAAAAAAAAAAATCGTTATTCACACCTTTTAAATAATTAAAATCATTAAAAATAGGTCTCATTTATTTTTTTTCATTGTATTCCTATTTCTTACCAAACATCAGGCATGGAATGACTTTTCGTATTCTCATTCCATTCCCACGCCCATTCTATTCTCTCTCTCTTCTTTAACATTTTTTTTTAATAATGTATTTATGTCTTTAATATTATATAAAATAAATTATAATTGTTTAATTTTCATTCCGATATCCTAATAAGTCCTAAATTTATTACTCTAATGATTTAATACATTGCAATCCATTTTTAAATAATAATTTCTTAGAAACCGAAGTACGGAGTAGAAGTTAAAATGCCAGTCTAAGCATTTGACATTTCTTAGACTAAGCATTAGTTCGCGACATAGAACTCCTCAATCTTAGTTTTCTTGTGTGTTTAAAAACATTGGCTTCACTATATATCTAACCTCAAAATGGAAGTAGAGATAAATGTATAAAACCGGCATTTATGCCTCTCTCTCTCTCTCTCTCTCTCTCTCTTTCTTTTTTTTCCCCCTTTTTTTTTACCGACATAATTTTACGGACAATTCTATGGGGTGTTTGAGAAAACACAAAAACTGGTTAGTCAAAGACAAAGCAAGTGAGGATTCTCTGCTTGTGTACTTGGGTAATCTAACATATGGAAAAAAAACAAGCATATTTATGAATTGAGACCGAATTTTTTAAAACCGTGGATGAACCCAAGCACCGAAGTACCCAAGTAGAGGATTCTGGCTCAGATAAAGCTGACAGGATTTAAAGCTCTTATGTTTGGTAAGATTCCTTTACTTGGACAGATGTTCAATCTCACTCAAAAAACACACTTAAAAGCTGCAAAAATTAAAACCAATATTAGGTTTTAGTAAAAATCAGATATATCACATATAAAGTGAACCTAACTCGATCCTTTTTTTGGAGTGCCTGAACGACCCTAGTGCCATGTTTGTTTGATTGGAATGGAATGGATGGAATGGAATCTCATTCCAATTCATTCCAAACAACATGTTTGGATGAGGTAATTAAATGGGAATGGAATCAAATAATAGTAGTGAATTATAATGATATTCATTCCGCAATATTTATTTCAATCTCGTTTTCATTCCAAACTATTTTGAGCATGGAATCAGATTCCATTCCCATCCATTCCATTCCAACCAAACAAACATGGCCTAGGTGTCTAACATTAAAGAAATGATAAGCATAAGCTTTGTTGCGTATGTATTAATTTTGAGACATTTTTCCCTTGTAATCTAGTTTTCAAGGGTAAATCTTACCTATGAATTTGTATCATTTGTTATTAGGGTTTGGGATCAACGGCAATATGGGTTGCAACTTTTTGATTAGTTGTCAGGTCATGTTTGTTTAGTTAGAATGAAATAGATGAAATGAAATTACATTTAAATTCATTCCACACAATATATTTGGATGAGATAATTTAAAAGATAAATTGGAGAAAACCATCCTAAAATTTGGGTTATGTTTCACTTTGGCACCTAAATTTTCAATTGTGCCAATTTAGTACCTCTACATTGTGTATTGACCAAAATTGATAACGCCGTTAATAGCATTTGTAAAAGGCCTATTTTACCCTTATTACTTTTTGAATAAAATATTTGAAAAAGTGAAATAACATAGTGAAATAGAGAGGGGGGAGAAAGGCGAGAAGATGGAACGGCCCGCGCTTGTCAGTATCGGCCAGCAGAGACTCCGGCGATAGGACGGCCACTGCCGGCTGTTGCTGAACACCATCCTTGTCGGAAAAAATGGAGATTGGGTTCTTTAACCTCAGCAAACACACTCACAAGTTATGAGTGTATTTCCATGAATTGGGGAAAAATTAGGCAACTGGATCGGAAATGGTTTCAATTTATTTTGCTATTTTTCCCAACAGTTGTGCTTTCTTTCGTACTGTTGTTAGTGTTCTTTAGTTTAGAGCTGAAGGAGAAGAAGTTTCCATTAAAAATTTAGGTTGGCTTGACCCATCAAACCCATGACTAGCTGAGACGAGGTATTCATGGAAGGAGAATGGATGGGGCTGTGGGTGATGATGGGTTGTTGTCAACGGTAAGGGTTGTGGGTACGTTGAAGGATTGAATTGATGGTGGTTTTGTACATTGCCGACGGAAATCGCCAAAGAAGGAGAACTAGTGACGTGGTAGGTCCTTTTTTTTTTTTTTTTTTGGGGTCAAAATAGGTGTTTTAAAGGAGAAGAATTATTGTAGGGTTGAGGATTGAGTTTATAATTACGGTGGTTTTGTGTTTTGAGGGGGAAGAATTGATGGCGGGGTAAGGATTGATTTGAAGGTGGTTTAGTGCATCGCCGAGCATTGCCGGAGAAGGAGAACCAACAGAGCTGTTGTTGGCCATTTTTTTTTTTTTTTTTTTTTTTGTTTTTGCCTTTTTCATTTTTCTGTTCATATACACATAAGGGCAAAATAGTCATATTGTGTGTAAATATACGTTACTTGCCTCTTGTTCATTTGGTCAACACACGGATTGCTACGGTAGGCCCCAATTGCAAACAAATGAAAAACTTGGATACTTGATTGACTAAATTTAAACGTGAGATAGTAAATTGAAACCTTATCTAAATTTTAGGGTAAATTTTTTATAATTTATCTTAATTTAAATTAGAATAAAATCAAATAATATATTTAAATAATTTTTTTAAATATTTTTTATTTTCAAAATATGTCAAATATGAAATTAAATTTATCCCATTCTAATTAAACAGTACATGCCCTATGTTTTATCAAAGAGCAAACTACAAAACATGGGTGACAAAAACTTCTGATTCTCCATTAGATCAAAATTAAGGAAAGAGGTCTCGATGGATTCTATCTTTGTCATCACACGTGTCCATTCTCCATTCCAAAATTAAGGTAGCATTCGATTTCAATACTCTCCCAGGGCTGGCTAATACTCCTCCTACTCCTTTCTAGGAGGATCCAGCGAGTCAAAGGCTACAGATTCATCTGGAAGCAACTAAAGAGGACCAACTTGGCACTGGGCACACAATGTGGACCCACCCACCATAATGACATGTCTGGAATTTCTTCTTTTGAGAGAGCAAAAAGCCAAATAGTGTCAAGCACGTCTCACGTGGGTTTCCTCCTTAACATGAAAATAACCTCACCTTTACCCTAAACCCCACTCCCATTTTCAACGCACGTAAAATCCCGGAAGGTAAACTTAAAAAGTTAAAAAGTCATTTATTAGAGACTAACTATGGGCACACGTGTATTAAAATAATCAAAGAAATATAAAAATTTATAAATTATTTTATATATATATATAATTATTTTATATTTTTTATTAAGAATCTAAAAACATTTGGAGAGAGGTATACATATAATTAATGGGTTTTCTTAATGTATATTCTAAGAACACGTGTTAAACTGCAATTAATGATTCAATCATTACATTGAAAATGATAAAAATACATTATAAGTAGTGAAAGTTACTTCGAAAAATATGAAAATACATGAAAAATTATGAAAACATATTTTCTATGCAATGATTAAGTTATTAATTGTAACTTAACATGTACCCTTAGGACGCACATTAAAAAAACTCATAATTAATATGTATCTCATTTAGGTTATTAAAATAGACGCTCAACACAATTGGTCAAATTTCCTTTCATGGTTAGGAGTTATGGTAGGAATAAGAAATTAGTTAAGAAACATGCATAGTAATAGAGGCTGTCTAAAATTCATTGTTTATTTTTTTTTTCCTTCTTTTTTGCTAGAAAATCAATATTTTTAATTGATTAAATATGGGGGCAAATAAGTATTTAAAATTTAAAATAAGGGTGTAATAAACAATGAAAAGTTTTTATGCATGGTGCTGATATAATTTATATCAACACATGTTGATAGGAATATAACCGTTTATATATATATATATATTATCTATAAAAGTTTGTATCTCATAAAACAAGGGTGTAATGACCAATAATGTAACTATTTTGGTAACAATTACACTGTAACTGTTTTCTGTTTTGATTACAGTTAGATGCGATTGTTTTCTATTTTGATAACAATTACATGTCATTGTTGTCTGTTTTGATAACAATTACATGAATAAGAATTTTTTCAGCACAAAAATAGCTATATAAACTTTATGATATGTTACATGTTAAATTGGTAATAGTTCATTCGTAGTTGTAACTGTTTAATACAATTTCGTAATTAGTTACATAGGGCTTATTTGAGGGTTTCAACGAATACATGATCTTGTTGTAACTATTTTAAGGGACTGCTAAATCACTGCAAAGCTTGTTGTAACTATTTTGGGGATTTAGATCAATGTACAAATATGTGAATTTAATTGATATACTATTGGATTAATATTAATGAAAAGCAATATAAGTTATTTTGCTAATCGGATCTTGAAGGAGATAAACATGGGAATCCCAATAATTTTTGCAAAAATCGTGGGGAAGATTCGCATAAAATTTTTTGTTAAATGTTAATTTTCCAAACAGATGTGGATGAAGATAAATATGAGCACAAAAATTGAATGCCGCAGAAATCGTGGGAGAATAAACTCAAGGATAATCTTATTTAATTTTAAACGTCAATAGCTTACTAGAATACTCTATCAAGCGAAAGGGCAAGATTGGCATTCGTGAAACATAACAAACCAATAAATTACCCAACGTTACCATTTGGGGACTTAAATGGACTTATGGCTTTAAAAGAGTTTTAGTAGGACTTATCACTTTATAAAACCTAGGATTCTGAGAATTGGACTTTTGACTAATTTCCCCTATATTAAAAAATAATGAATAGAAATGAATCTATACATTTTTACATTTTTAATAATAATGAAAATGACTTTTATCATTCAAAAGCCTTTTGAGGCTTCTCAAACGGTGCACCAAGCAGCTGCTTAATTAAAAAACTAAATTTTTGTGACTATCATTTTAACGAAAACGATAAGATGTGAGCCATCTTAAACTCAGATGGGATTGCACAGACTTACAAAAGCGATGCACTAGCACATAAAGGCTAAACACGATTCCAAGTTGTGTAATCTGTCTCGAACGTCTTGCACTTAATAATCTCCCATCGTTTTAATGAATAATTTTTTTTCCCCTAATACCCCTTCTGTCCCACAAAGATAAGTCATCTTTGACAAAACACACAGAAAATCATAATTGCATTGACTTATCAACCATTAAACCTTTTCTTTCCAAAAGTAACCTCTCCTTGTAGGTGTTAGGTTTTGTGTTGAAAGTAAATCTCAAAATAAGAAAGAGTACTATAGGAAAATCCAAAAATTTATGATTTGAATTTTTCAAATATCCAAACATTTTAGAACACAAAAAATAACAAAAATGATCTATCTTTGTGGGACATATGGAATAATTGATAAAACTTACCCGTATACCTAATGCCTTCAGTATTAATAAAATGAGTACTAATGCTTTTACATGATAGCTTGATCTTGAAATCTCTCACTCACCAACTAAAAAATATTATTCCTAAATTATCATGCCATCCACAATTGAAGAAACTAATTTACTAAATATAGGAATATTAAATATTTAGTAATGCAAGTTTAATCACACCAAGTAATAAAAGCACATAAATCAATTATAATAATAATATAAAATGAAGTTAATCATGAAAAAAATTTTCTTTTCATGATATAATTCAATTAAGGAATCTGATCCTCGACTGAAACCACATTACATAGTAGTTACTTCTTTAGGTGACTGTCAATATCATGTTCCATTTAAAAGAAAAAAAAAAAAAATATATATATATATATATATATATATATTCAAATCCTTAATGTTTGGAGCTCTTCACATGATTTCATAATAAAAATTCGTTACAATGTCCTTCAGAGTTTATCCCAAACATTATTTCATGAGGAATGAGAAGTGACTTTATCCGGGAAAAAAAAAAAAAAAATATCTTATTTGTCAACGTGTGTTTGGATCCTTATCTTATTTTTCCTGCCACGCTGTGGCTGAAAAAGACGTGAGAACCTTGAAAAAAAAAAAAACGACCTGTACAGAAGAAACTGTACTGAAAATTAAAAAAAAAAGTGGTGGGTCCTATAATTGCTTCTACTGGCTAAGGTTTTTACACGTGTCGTCCCATCACTCGTCAATTCCCAGATCTCCCCTTCCCCACCGGATAGAGTTACGGACGGTAAGAAAGAAGAGCAAAGCCTAGAAGACAGGGAGGGTACAGTGAGTGAGAGAGAGAAAGTAGAGAGAGAGAGGGTGTGTGAATAGACAAGTTTATAAAAAAAATAAAATAATAATAGACAAGACAAGAAGAAGCCAAGAACAGAGAGAGTATAGAGAGGGAGAAAAATGAGTGGAGAGGAAGAGAGCGTGAAGGGGTTTACACCCAGTTGGAGCATGGCAGTATCAAAGCTATGCGACTCGTGCAAATCCGCAACGGCCACACTCTTCTGCCGACCCGACTCCGCCTTCCTCTGCCTCCCCTGCGACGCCAAGATCCACGCCGCCAACAAGCTCGCGTCCCGCCACCCGCGCGTCTGGATGTGCGAGGTCTGTGAGCAAGCCCCCGCCCACGTCACCTGCAAGGCCGACGCCGCCGCCCTCTGCGTCACCTGCGACCGCGACATCCACTCCGCCAACCCCCTCGCCCGCCGCCACGAGCGCTTCCCTGTCACCCCCTTCTACGACTCCTCCGCCGCGGCCTCCTCCGCCCACCTCCACCGCTTCTTTTCCGACGTCAACGGCGGCGCCGGTGCTGACGAAGAGGCGGAGGCGGCTTCGTGGATTATGCCCACCCCAAACCTCAACGCTAAGGTAATTGAAAGCACGGAACCGCATTTGAATCAGTATAATATGTTTTCGGATATCGATCCGTACCTGGATCTGGACTACGCCGCGATGGATCATCCGAAGCTTCAACAGCAGTTCGAGCAGCAGCAGCAGCAGAACAACAGCTCCGGTGCCGATGGCGTCGTTCCGGTGCAGAGTAAGAACCTTCAAGGTCCGTTGGTGAGCGAAGCTTCGGAATCTTACTTTGATGTGGATTTCGGTTCTGGATCCAAGGCTTTTGCTTACAATATCAACAACGCACACTGTCTCAGCCATAGTGTAACATCTCTGATCTCAACATTACTACGGAGTACTTTTTGCGATTTCTTACCTCCACATAAAGGCCTGTTTGGTCATGTTCTCAGAAAACAGTTTTCGGAAAAGCAAAATTGAAAAATTGGAAGTAAGAAATTTTAAGAATTTGTCCATTTTTTTTGTGTGTGTTGAATAGAAAATACAAGTCAAGAATATATTTTTGTTCTTTCTTCAATTTTTCTGAAAACGTTTTCAACAAGCAATTTTTAATATATATATATATATATCGCGAATCTGAATATTCGAAACTTTTTAGTTTTACTGCGAATTTTTGTCTGCATAATAAACTAGTCCTATACTTGTATCCCCGGTCCAGTCCAATTCTGAATTTTTCCAAATATCCATGAATCGGCGTTATATTTTCAGAAAACGCTCTGTCTCTAATCTACGCTTGAACTACAGGTATCTTCGTCATCTCTCGACGTCGGCGTGGTTCCCGACGGCAGCGGCATGGTGGACGTGTCGAATCCTTTCGGAAGACAGCTGAGCAGTGTCGCGGACACGGCGAATCATCCATCTCAGATTTCGGGCATCGATCGGGAAGCTAGGGTTCTGAGGTACAGAGAGAAGAGGAAGAACCGGAAATTCGAGAAGACGATTCGGTACGCTTCGCGCAAAGCTTATGCAGAGACGAGGCCGAGGATCAAAGGCAGGTTCGCGAAGCGATCGGAGATGGATCTCGAGGTGGATCAGATTTACACTACTTCCTCGCCTGTTCTCGTCGCGGACGCTGCATACGGCGTCGTTCCATCGTTTTGATGATTATTCCTGTATAATAAATTCAGAATTCTACAACTGCTTTTTTTTTTTGATCTGTATATAGGTAGGTGATGGTGTTTGATCGACGGAAAACGGACGGTCGATTTGTAGAAGTTTTTATGCAATGCAATAATGAGTTTTGTTTCTTCATAATGAACTGATTATGATTGTTGGAGGCTCGGAGCTGAAAGGCTCGCCCACTTTGTTTGCTTTGTTAGCAAATTTTATTTTATTTTATGCAATGCAGTAATGAGTTTTGTTTCTTCATAATTGACCATTTCCCCGATGAGGAATGAAATTACGAAAAGTGGGTCCTATTCCATCTCTCTTAGTTCTATTTTCACACCTTACCGGAATATAATGATTCGTATTTCATTTCCAATTCATTTTATTCTTGCAATATAAATAGTCAAATTTTTTTTCTTATTTTTAATCTTTGGGTTAGTTACTTTTTTGTACCTTTAATTTAAGAGTAGTTTTAATTTAGTCCTACAAACTTTACGTTGTCTCAATTTAATGACAATTTTAAACTTTTTGTTTCAATGTGGGATAGAGGATGACGATCGTTAGTGTTTTTGACGGATGGGTGGAGGGTTCTTTGTTTTTCATTTTTGTGATTTCGGGGTTTTGTGTTTGGATTTTTTTTCCTCCTAATATTTTCGTGTGTTGAACTGATGCAAGATTGATCATGCCGAAAAAAATGGAATTGGTTGAAAAAAATGGTTGGTTGGAGATGTTGGGTTATGTAGGCTTGTAACAAAAACCCTAAAACTACGTCGTGCAAAGCTTGTAAACCTTCTGTCAAATATTATAGTCGACTACAACAACTTATAGTCAACTATAACATAGGTGGATGTTACATAGGTTCCATATCAGCATCATGTGTGCATCATGTGCACGTTTCCGTAAAAGACACTTACGGCTGTCACTCTTTGGCTCACATTAAAAGCAAAAAATTAAAAGTTGTCACTCAATTGAGACAATGTAAAATTTGTAGATTAAATTGAAATTACCCCTAAAATAGAAGGTACAAAAAAGTAATTAACCCTTAATCTTTTAATGTAATGGTTAAATTTTTGGCCAAACTATTCTTGAACACCTGTTTGGTTGTTAGGTGTTTGTTTTTTTTTTTGGCTATTAGCTAGTATTGGTCATTAGTTTATTTATATAAGAGTATCTCCAGCGGTGAGCTATAATCTGTGCTATTGTTATATTATAGCATTTAGCACAAGTTAAGCTGCTCCAATGATGTGCTAAAAACCTGTACTAAATATAATAATAGCCCATCCTTGTGCCAAATATAGCATAAGGGTAAGCTATTGTTATATTTTCCATGCCAATTCTCCTTCCATTTCTCAACAACCAAACACATTAGCAATTGTGAAAAATATAATATTTCATTTCCTTTATTTCTCTTCCAAAATTTTCCTAAGTAACCAAACAGACCGTAAAAAAAAACAATATTTTCAAATATATATATATATATATATATATATATATAATGTTTGTGGTTTGTACAATATTTGTTTTTATTTTATTTTATGATTATTATTTTTTGAATTTTTTGTGGTTAGAACAATAGATGTTGGAAGATTAATAAAAACTGGAAGGAATTGAGGTTGTGGCAAAAAATAGCACACTATGTCATTTGCACCATTAGAGCACTTTGTGCTAAATTATAGCATTTTCCACTGTAACATGTACTAAAATAGGAATAATACAGATAATTTAGCTCACATGACTGGAGATACTCTAATACAAATCACTATTGAGATGTATGGCTTGTAAGAGATTTGTACACTGAGGTAGTTTAGCCTAACCATATATCCCTCCTTTGGCCAAAAAAAATAAAAACTATTGAAACACAACTATTGATAGGAAGCCAGATACAACCTGTGTGGAAATATCTCTGAACCGAGGTTCCAGCTCGGGATGGAAGGTTCAGTTCAGAAAAGCTGACACGTGGCGAAGACTGTTCAACCAGGCTAACCACAGCGTACGTGATTCACCTCCTACGATCCAGCTCGGGGCAAGGGGTTAAATTACATCACTTGACACGTGGTTAATACTGCACGATAGGACCTGCTGCAAAGCACGTGATGTTCCAGCTCGGGACCTGGTTTTCATCTCGGGACACCTGTCTTATGACTCACACTACAATCCAAATCCTACTACAATCCAAAACTGTCCCAGCAGCTGTAATTCCTGACACAACGGTTACTAGAAACCATGATTCCTTGGCCAACCATGATCAGCAAACTATGGTCAGACGGTTATGGGTAAACCATGGTCAGATCTGACCTAACCAAAGCAGTTACCTGACCTCACATGGTCAGTCCGTACAGGTGGGTATAAAAAGAATACGATACAGCCTAATTTGGTAAGCTACAGTACCCTAATTCTCTGGGATTCATCTTCTTCCTTGCCTCATTCTCCCCACGACAGCTTTCTGACTTAAGCATTGGAGAGAGCACGGCCAAAACCCACCTTAGCCTACCCTCTGACCCATTTTTTACAAATTTGTGATTGCAGGTCCAGACGAGAGAGCAAGCTCCACTTTCAACACGTAGTTCGGGGAGCAGATTTTTTACCCCGTACACAACCTTTGAAAGCAACTTTTTAACAACACAACGTGGGTGGTGGGTTTTAAATTAGACAAAAACAAACACATAGAGAATAACATAAAACGAGATGCAATTAAAAACGAGGATAATGATTAACTGGTAGGCTTATGTGGACCGAACATAAGCCGACCATAACCCTTCATCAAGCAGTAAAAAAGGACAAGAAAAATAAAAACAAACGCTTAAATCAGGATGATGCTTGAAGAAGTTCGGCTCAATATATTCGTCCTTTATATTCCACTTAACCCATATTCCATGTTTCCACGTGTTTAATGAGCCTGCTTAATCAATCAACCAATTATCCCCCACAAATCATTCCCCTTTTCGAAACCTTGTCAAAATAAATGTTTTATATTTCAGTCACTGAGAAAAACTTGTATGAGACCAGTTTCACCATGTCGGCCATTAAGACCAATCAATCAAGAAATCTACATGTGGGTTTGTCAATGTACTTATTAGCCTACATACTCACATGTAAGATTCCTAATTGACTAGTCTCATGGCCAGCGTAATAGAACGGTCTCATACAAGTTCTTCTTGCTTCAGTCACCTAAGGGAGAAATATATTTTTATGTAAATGCACAATAATAAAATCAAGGATTGGCTGACAATTTGTCAATCATTATATTAATGATCGCGCATTATTGATAAAATATACCTAGCATTGATTTTTAAAAGTTAATGATGGGAGCTATATTATCAAATTCTTTGCCATCATTGGTCAAATGTGATTCGAATAATTTAAAAAAATGAATAAAAAAATTATTTTTTAACCCTAAAGCAAAAACGAGCACCAATTATTGCACCACTGGTCCACATTAAATTTGGTAGAATGATAATTATTCTAAATTATTACTATGTTTTGAACATAATTAATTTATTTGGATTGCAGTAAGTCAACACTCAACAAAAGTGGCCTTTGATGTGGGTCCAAAAATTTTATATTATCTTTTCAAATGGTCGGTGCATTTTTTAGACTATGCTCAGCATCACACCTAAGGATTAATTATTAGAAGGACTCCAATGTGGCAATGTCTCTTTGTTAAATTAGCTACTTGACATGTGGAATGCGTGATTGCATATGCATTTCTTTTTCCTCCTAAAATTATAATTCCCATTTTGTTCAATACAAATGAGACAGGGAGGGAGAGAAGATTGTTAATATATTACTATCTCAAGGAAAGAACTTTTGCTACCCAAAAAAACAAAAGGGGAATTTTTTAGTTTTTAGTTTTTAATTTTTGGTTTTAATAAATTTAAATTTTCTTAATCAACAATACCAACTTCAGGATGAAGTTTGATAGTGCCATGGGCAGAGTTAGGAGTTATCTCCAATGGGGGCACTGATTCTGTAAAGTAGGAATTGAAAAATTTGGAGTGTTTTTTTTTTTTTTGAAAAACTTACGTTTTGATGATCATTTTAAAATGTAATACGAAAAAAGGGATATACTTTTCGACTTATTACAAATTAACTGTATATATGTTTTAAAATGACTACTATCTTTCTGTTTTTGGTATTATATTAGAAAATGGTCATCAAATGATAATATCTCTTCAAAAAAAAAAAAAAAAATGGTTCGAGCCATTGGGGTCAAGTGCCCCCTAAGGCCCCCATGACTCCACCAATAGTGCCAGATACTTAATGTTCGAATTTGATCACCAACCATATATTGAGCTGATTTTGGATGGAAAAGAAAAGGTCTAATTTGGTTTGCTCAGTTTTTGAAAGGAAGATGTTACTCTCTCTAATAGTTATTTCAACCTTATTTTTCATTTGTCATGGTAACTACTATAGTATTGCTATATTAGCACTTCATCATAAAAAATATGTTTTTAATGACATGGTGCTAACATGTTAGATTCCACGTCAACTACCATGTCAAGTAGACTGCTAAAATGACAACGCCGCAAAAAAATAGTAATGCTCTTTCTAAAACTACGTGCATTTTCAATTTCTTCCTAGGCTTTCCTTCGCTATGTTTGGGTGATAAATTTGGAGGAAAAAAAAAAAAAAAAAACCATGGATTTATAAAATGATAGTATTTTCATAATTCAGAATTTGTAACTAGGAGATGTAAAGTTGTTTGAATTTTTTTGCCCCAAATTCTAATGTAGCATATGAATTTTTTGGTCACCTTTTTGGTAAATAATTCTTCCTTTTGGGGGGTTGTGTGGGGTTTCAATTTCAAAGCCGTTTGCCTAGTGGATGTTCAGATTCTCTGTATTGGCTGGCAACGTTATCATCACCATTTAGGGTGTTATTATTTAATTTGTCACCTCATTTTCGGGGTCCTTAAGCCTTAAAAGTGCCTTCTTCATTGACACTCTCAACATTTACCATCTTGCTATGTCGGCGTTAACCAGGTTGGCTATACGCCTATATATATATATATATATATACACATCATGGCTAAACCATTTGTTTTCTTTATGTTAAAAAATTCATGCCTTGGTAGGCTAGACCATTTGTTTCCTTTGTGCTAAAAAATTCATGCCTTGGTGAGCAAGGTAGAGACTACTTTGACCCTTCCCTGTACATTTGAATCTTCGCATTATATAAAGTCCCTTCCCTCTTTGTATGCTCCCATGGAGATAAGGTGTCTCCTCTTGTTGACTTTTCTGTTTTTCATCTTTTGATTTTTTTTTTTTCTTTTCCTTTTAATTCTTGTATTTGTTTTCTTCTTTTAATAATATTTAGAGTAGGAAGTCTAGGTGATAACATAGTTGATTAGTTGGCATACACGACGGGCTATTAACTCAATGGTAGAGTATACCCCTGGTAATTGCATCGTTAATTTGTGTCTTTTTTGTTTTTGATTTTGGATTTTTTTTTTTTTTTTAAGAGGACGATGAAGATAAATGTTTTGGTTCGCTCGTCGTGCGTAATGGCAAAATGCCTTGCCGACACCACTACAATTCAGAGTCTCTCCTCCTCCCCACCCCCATCCCCACTTCCACTTCCACTTCTCCTCTCACTCTCAGCACACAAATGGAGTCCACTTTTCAGGTGAAAATTACCACATGCCTTCCTTGTAAAAGTTGCTAACATAGTTGGCATGCATAGCTCAGTAGTAGAGCGACAATTGCATCATTGTGCCTAGGTTTTTTTATTTTTTATGATGTTTCTACTCTTTTCTTTTCTTTTCTTTTTTTTTTAAGAGAAAAAATTATGAATAGACATCGGGAGGTAATTTTTTCATTTTTGTTTTTGATTTTGATTTTGATTTTTTTTTTTTAGAGGACGATGAAGATAAATGTTTTGGTTCGCTCGCCGTGTGTAATGGCAAAATTGCCTTGCAGAGACCACTACAATTCAGAGTCTTTCCTCCCCACCCCCACTTCCTCCTCTCACTCTCTCACACACAAATGGCGGAGTCCACATTTCAAGGGAAAAATACTGCACGCCTTCTATGTAGTGTAGTGTATCCACTCAAAAAAAAAAAAAAAGAGGGGGGGGGAAGCATCCAACTTCTTGCATCTCTCGATCAAACTTTTAACAACTTACAGTTAATTTTCAAAATACAAAATATTACAACTTACATGGCATGTCAAGTCAACCAATTTATTGAAGCATGCCATGTGAGTTGTCATAATAAATAAGAAAAGAGTAATAGATATTTCGTTTGGTACATCACATATATATATATATATATATATTTTTTTTTTTTGTTTGGTTCCTTCCATGTATTGAGATAATGAATCTTTCCCACATTTGAAGGAAAAAGTATTTAATGATCCAAAATTAGTAACCCAAATGAATGGCCCAAACACTAATCATTCATTTGAACCACTTTCAAATCAAGGAACATTTAGCGTTGTCCTAGAAAAAGTCATGTGATAGTGTTTGGTGACCCACCAAGGAGTATGATCATGTGAAGGTCCTATGACTTTTCTGATGGAAGCACAAATTATTGTTTCATTCAGTTGCAGGGTGACGCGGCTTCCATACTGGATGCAGTCAAAAGAGAGAGATAAGTTAGCTCCTTCTTTAATATATTCTGTGATTTGAAATCTAAAGCATGACAGAGAGAATTTTGTTCAGAAACGCATTTTCGGAAAGTAGAAATTGTTTCTTTTAATTTTATTTTCCTGGAAAAAAAATCCATTTTATGGATGAATAAAAATAATGTTTTAGGATTCTACATTCTGTTCAAGAAAAAACGAAGGGCATATTGATTTTGGGCTCTAGATAAAGTTTTCTGCTCAGAGTCAACAAAAAAAAAAAAATGTAAACAAGTGCATTTTAAAATTTTTTTTTCCCTGTTTGAAAAATTTTCTTGACAATGACCAGTTTTGAAGAAAATTAATTAAATTTTACCCATTATCCCAAGGAATTTACTGGAATACAAATTTCCGATTCACCCAGAAACTAAAAGACACAAAATATCCTTATTGTTTTTTTGGGTAGAATGATGAAGTATCGAAGTTAGTCCTTACGTAGGAGGGGAAATGGAAAGGCTTTTGCCCTAAAATCAAATCCATTTCCATTTCACATATCCTAAGTTCAGACTCATCAGACCCGATACGTAATTTAGGGATCCTAAATTTGATTGTTGGCCATCACCTGTGGAGGAAAAAGTGATCAGACTGAAATAACAATTTTGGGGAAGCAAGCATCATCTTCCCATACATTAAGTAGCTGAACAAAAATTCCAATCCACACTCTCCCAGCATCAACAGAGAGGCCCATCCTATAAATTCTCTAAAAAACAACAGGAATCTGCTTATCGCGATCAAATTCCCAATCAAGAGTTTTAAGGCTTCGAACCAGCAGCACTACACCACCGAACCAAGCCCCCATCATTATACAGGGCATTGCTAAACACTACAAAAAATCACATCCCAAATGTCGAATGTACAATAAAGATCAATGAAAACAACGGTTTAACATCTACAATTACATGAATGGAAACTTAGTAGCACGTCAGAAGAGAAAAATGGAAAAGAAATTGACACTTCTTGTCTTTGCAGACTCACACTTCACATTTCTAGCTACAGCCAAGTACAGAAGCTTGTCCCAAACACGATTCTATTCTAGAGGCTAATAATATGAAATGCACATTAGCAGCCTGAGAAGTTTTTTTACGTTTCTATATCCTTATACAGTACAATTCTAATGTAGTTTCCTATGACTAACTATGGAACCACTGAATCTTATTCTGCTCGCTTTCCATCATGTAGAGAACTGAACCACAGCACTGAGCTAGGAAAAGATGCTTACCCAGAGCCACTACGAGAGGAACCCACTTGGTTGGCCAAGAAACGAACGACGACGCAAGTAATATTATCTGCACTGCCTCTCTGATATGCTTCCTGCATCAGCCTCTTCGCCGCCTGCTCTGGGTCCTGGATTGGTTTAATCATTGATACAGCCTCCTGAGAAAAAGTAATGTACTAAAAAAAGTTAGTAGCTTGAAAATCAAATTGTTGATTTTTTTTTTTTTTAATAAATAAAATCAAATTGTTGATTTACTTGGTTGAACAAACAACCCCCCCCCCCCCCCACCCCCAAAAAAAATAAAAAAAAAAATTTATAATGGGTCAGTTATAATTAAGGAAATACTTTCTCGAGTATTAACAGCACAAAATTCCACCCTCCACCATAGAAAGGAGCATGAAAGACACAATATAAAATGCGATGAAAAATAAAAATATGGTAGACCTCATTTGTGACGACATCCCAGAGTCCATCACTTGCAAGGATAAGAAACTCCAGAGAGCTGTCAATTACTTCCTCCTGCATTTTTCATACAAATTTCAGCAGCAAAAATTTGCCGAAAAATAGGGAATGGGAGAAGCAGGAAAGAAAGAATATGGATGGCACTCTAATGCAACGCCAAGGTCCCGACCACAACACCATTTCTCTTGTAAAGGAACCTGAAATTATCTAGGACTGCTATCAGTAGACACTATAAGCATTCATCTAGCAAAAGTGCAAAACCCTCGGATGCAAACCTGGGCAATACCAGCGCAAAGTTCTTGTATTTTCAAAGCTTTGTTTTAATTATCAGATATTATGAAAAGCTTCAGAATTTCAACAAATTCCTACCAAGTTTTCCAATAAACACACACACATTTATACATACATATATTACACTATTTTAAAATGAAATTATATATTCAATCACAAATTGTTATAAAACATATTAGTTATAAACTTCTAAGTTCTAACAACAGCACACAAACACACAAATGTGCTCATGTGTGCCTTACCTCACCTTATTCATCTCTAGCCTCTTTAGTTATCACTTATCAATTAAATTACCTTGGAACAATTAGTGAGGCAAATTAAAAGGGTAGACTTTTATTCAGAAAGTGATGATAGAGTTGGCACACTTTAAATAATTTAAAATTAATATTTTACCTTTAAAGCCTTCTATTTGGAATGAAGTGTCAAGAGTATTTTATTTTAGAATTCACAATAACTATCCATCAGATTGGCTTTAATAAAATCGTATAGATAAACATTACACTTCAATACTCAGAATCAGACCTGAATTTCTGGATCAGCAACAACATATTGCTTCAAAAGCCTATCACCAAATGCACGAGAAACAGCAAGAACACCTCCAACTCTCCAAGTTCCTGTTGAAATAATTTCAGTTATTGATAGTGCAAGCAATCTACCAGTTCACTGGACAGCTTTAGTACACTTAAAAAGTCAACCCTGTGATATCCATACCAGCCCACATTACAAATCCACCAGCCTCCTCAATCCGTTGGCGCTCATCAGTTTGGTCTGGCTTGTGATCTCGAGAAACAGCAATGGCTGCAAAAAATTACAAGATGTTTTTTATGGGTTAATCATGGAAAACACTATTCCAAGCAAATAATCCTTCCAAGTCTTACCACTACCACCCCTACAAATAACAGCTCTGGAATCCCCAACGTTGGCAACCAGCAAACGATCACCAACAAGGATGGCAGTGGAAGCAGTTGATCCAGCGTCTCTGTTCTGACTATTTTCTGATTTCAGAAACTCTGAATCTGTGTGGTTGTAAGCATCAGCTGAAGGATGGGGAACCATGTAAGAAAAACAATTCGTTAGTTTATTCAAAGAGCACTTTGTGGAACATTAAGAAAGCAACTATAATAAGAGAACTTAGAAGTATAGAATAGACAAACCTATTGCTGATTTGGTATCAGAAATGAACTTTGGATGATTAATCAAATTACTGAAAAGATTTTGTTTGACATATTCTGCAGCTCTTGCACCCCCATGACCTGAAACAATGATAAAACATGAATATGCAACAATATCTATTTCGACTTTACAAATATATTTTCTTGGAGACATATGGTGACACCACCTTAACTCTATAACTAACTAGACAGTGGCACACGGCTTTTACACCATTGGCAAAAAGAAGACATTTAATCAGTCAGCAATACCTATACAGAAAATAAATCCCAACAGAAGGAACCAAAAACGGGTGAAAAGATGATTATGTTACAATCCTAAACAGACACAAATTACAAGTTTACAAATAAGTCTTACTGCACCTAGGGAATGCCACTCCAATGAAAGCCATCATAAATGGCTCAAGTATAGCAGGAGTAGTATAAGTATTGCATCACAACAACGAGGCAAAGAACACTGCCGTAGGCCCATAATCAAGATAAAATAATGTCAACAATCCATGATCAAACTTACAAGCAGATCAAAGGCAAAATGATCTTCTATTTTGTATCAAAGTTGAAACACCCAAAAATCAATTCAAAACTTTCCATCTTAAGTCCCTCATCCCAAGTCAAAAACAGCTGTTGCTGGAGAAGGTGGGGGCATGTATAATCAATTATTTAACAAAAATATGTGATAATAAAAGACTATTAATTTCTTCTCTCTCTAAGATTTTGATGAAGCATAGATGATGCAATCAGAAGAGACAAGTAAGAATGTAAAGAGGGCCAAATTATGATATATTTAAAGACATCTAAGACTGATGAGAGCAATGTGAAGATAGTGAAGGGACTTGTGAATAATAAATTGGCAAGATGTTATAAAATGTAAAACAAGTAGCCATTATCATAGTAGAGATTTAAATTTCCTGCAACAATGGTGCCATCGTCAATCCCAGCAAGAAAAACAGTCATTAGTCACGATTTTATAAGTGGAAGTATTCATATTCTGCAAAGAATAATCTAACAATGCTTTTATGACACATTAATACATTAAAATACTAGAGATTAGAGGAGACAAGATAAGAGGTTCCACCGTGGCTCTGAAAGTCATATTACTCCTTTAGAGGTAACATGGTGGGTTTAAGCCTCTGGCCTCGATTAGAATTAAAAAAAGGACGAAGAGAGGGTATAGTAAGAGTGAGAGAGATACACACCATCAAAGACTCCAAATAGACCAACTATCTCTCCATTAACACCATCAATTCTCGTCTCATAAAAATCTTCCATTGAAGACCTTTTTCCTGGAGAGCTTGCATATCCATAGCTGAACTTTCCATTCTGACTGTTGCCAAATGACATGTCAAGTGTTAGAAACATCCTGTGCACTCTTACTATTAACTTATTAAGGATCATTTGAAAGTTTTTTTTAAAAAAAAAATGCTAAAGAATCACAAATTTATTATTATCATCAAAATTCAATACAGTATTGCATATCAACAAGATTTCTGGGATCAATACACAATTTAATTGATCATGAACCTGTGTCTCAAGTCAACTGTTTGACAGTTAACACACTGTAATGATGAGTTTTATGTTTTTCAATCCAGGTTATTCACATCCACACATACTACTATGCCATCTTCTTATACCCAGCATCTGCCTTGGTTCTTCAGCATTGCAGGTTATAATATGATAGGCCTCAAATTCATCATTCACCAAATATGTTCACTAATTCATCCCTTTTTTTAATTCATCCCTTGAAATCATTAAATCGGTGAACACACTCAATTATTGGTTAATGAACCATATTGGGTTCATATCCTTCCAAACCTTTTTTTTTCTTTCAAAAAACTGAAGCCACAGATGAGATTTGAGGCTCTTATAAAAAGGCTAATATTGTGATGATGTAACTGAAATAAGAATTGTTCTAGATAAAGGACCCAAGAGTTGAACCTTCTGTGTTGTCAAACCAATGACCCATAAAAAATTGGTAAAACCAGAGTAGCGTTAGGAAGAAGAAACTGAAGAACAAAGAAAATATAAGAGTGAAAGAGGGGAGGAGAGGGGGAGAAACAAATTGGATTGGACATCAAGACCATTCAAAGTTCAAACTCTCCCCCAAGACAAGGAAAACAGCCAAAACAAATCAATGGACCAAATTCCTATCATTAATATATAAAATGATACACATATATTTAACCTGCCTAGAATGCTGAACCAGGATCAGAACCAACAAGGATTTCCTAACTATTTAGGACTGGATTTATAGATGGAAATCAACGTTCGAGAATATTCAATGACCGGCACACTGTGCAGTTGCAACCCATGCAACCAAGTAGTAACATTGAAAATTCCTCCAGAGTCCAGGCAAGGAAAGGGACTAGAATATCATTGACAGCACAATCAAAACAAACAACTAGACCATGAACCTTCATGATTCACTATTTCAACTTTGATAAATAAACACTGGTAATGAGAAACTAACAATTAGGTAAAGGAACTGCCTACTAATTAGAGAGAGAATCCCGGAGAATACATTCACATTCATCTATAATAAAGTTTGTAAGAGTTATTGCTTAATTCTTACTAAAGGATTCGACTAAGCACTAAAGTAAATCCCAAACAAATCATGATAAAGTTTCCTAGTTCCTACGGTGAATGGTCTTTTTGAAATGTTTATTTGAAGTAGGAAGGAGAATGGGGAAGAGAGGTCACTATGGAAGATGGAGTGGAGAAGAGAGTGACTTGGGGAAGAAAGAAAGGTGACATGAACCGTTACTATTTTCTAATTAGTTATTATCACCCAATATGGCAACACCAGAATGGATGGCTAGACTGCGGACCGTTAGGATGTACAATTTAGGCTCCAATATATTTTTCAAACCACTAATAAACGATAATTTATTTTTATTTTTATTATTTTCAAAGAAAATTTCTACTCATCTCACAGGAATACATGTGCCAATTACTCGATCATATGGAGATATATCATAGGAATAAATGTGTAAATTACTCATATGTTAGTAAGGGTTACTTTTTTATATTGGAGAAGGGGTGAGAATGAGGGAACCAACAAACACAAAAAAGAAATACAATAGGAAAAAATCAATAATCATGCCTATAATGACACGAGCCCACAAAAATCCAGAACAGAAATACTAAAGGCATCCTTTTGCTAACTGCCTTAATAAGATCCATTATAAATATTCACTCAACCAAGGCAGAGCTCAACTCTCTCCTTGATTTTATAAACATGTAAACCCTTGCTCTCCAGGATCCTAGCTTTTCTTTCCACTAAGCCCAAAATAATGGCAAAGCATGCCAAGTTTTAACATGTCATACCCTTAGAAGCATTATGTGGGAGTGGGTGCAAAAGCGAGTTTAGGGGTGGAAGAGAGGAGGTGCTTTCACTTATAAAGTTGTACATTCAGGGCATATAGTGAGCATTCAAATTGTACTTAGTCACACACACAAACACAAGGCTTAGAAAGATATCTATCGAGAAATAAAAAGCTATAAATAGAAAGGTTAGTTGATCCATATATAAAATAGATGGTAACTTTTTTCCAAATTTTAAAACAAGATCATTATTACCCAAAACTTTTCCCTGTTAAATTCACAATTAGATGCTTTTTGTCTTTTTTTTTTTTTTTTCCCAGTTTTATAAATTATTTCATCAATGATATATCTAAGTTTCTTAATAACCCACACCTAACTCAAAGTAGTTATAGAGTCTGTCAAGACAGACTCTAGATTCTGTCTAAAGGGAGCCACAAGTCTTAAGCTTGTAAGTAAGAAGAACGAACTCGTCTTGTCAGAGAGGATGTGTTACCTAGTATGGAAGGTTCCAGCAATTAACTAATGCATTTCCACAAAATTAAATTTTTCAATGTCGGTAAATTCCGATATTTAGATATTATTTTAAAAGAGTTAATTAAATGTAAGGGTCTCAATCCCTGAGCTAATCATATTTCCACATCAAATTTTAAGAAACTTTTGAATGTCAAAGTCACATGTACAAAATTACATCACCAAAACCATGTGATGCCTCATTCTAAAACTTGCCACACAATGTGTGACAGTTGAAATGGTCCAAACATGGTCATTTGTTGGATTTTAAATGTCAGATCCAATGAGCATTTGGGAAAAAAAATGACTAGTTTGGTTCCCTCATAGATGTTGACGCATGCCCAACACGACAAACTATGATTTGGGCATGGATTTTAAATTCAACATTAATGTTGCCAAATTGCATATAAACGACATGCACTTTGTCTACATGCAAGGTAATGCAGTTAGTAGAACCATAACAATCCTGAAATCGACAAAGGGGACCAAATATCAGGTGGATATATGTCAGAACTTGGCAAATAATAAAATTTCAAAATCACATTTATCATTAATTGAGTTAAATTCCTCAGGAAAACACATTTCTTAAAATCCAACACTTAAAATGGAACCTTTTAATTTTCCATTTTCCCTCGTTTTCTATATATATTCATATTTACGCTAAGTAGCATAACATCATCACTCCACCACCCATCAACTAGAGATCTATTCCACATTTCGGGTCTAAAAGAAGAACCCAAGTACATTAAATATATCAAAACTTGTAAAACATACAAAAGATTGAATTAAAAACCAATGGTTAATGATGCAAAAACCTAAAAAACACCTAAATACCATAGATACACAACCAAAAAACACTTTCTAAACACAACAGACAAATCAGAACCCACAACACACACACATGAGATTGCTTCTAAAATATTAATATACAATCCAAAAACTCTAACTAAATACAATAAAATACATCTGAATTTCAACATATGCATGAAATTGCATTCGAAATCAATGGGTATTGACATGCAAACCTGTTAAGTTTCCAACCTAAAAGACAGTTTTTAGGCGGAGGGCCCAAACAAGTATATGAAGCCATTTCAATTTTTATAATTAACCAATGTGGATGTGGTATTTTTCCAACAAAACCAAAAACACATTAAGATTAAACAGAAATTAACATGGAACCCCCAAAACACAACCAATTAAAAGACTTAAAAGTCGACCCAAGAGTCAAGACAAATAGAAAGAATTAAACCTTAGGCCGCCGCCGCTAACAGGCGCGTCGTCGGCATGAACTTGGCTTGTGGATGACAACACTGAATTAAGATACCCCATATTATTGCTTCTACAATCTTCGAACAGAATGAAAAAAGTAACAACAAATAACAATAGAATCCGATTTCTACAGGTGGAAAACAAAACCCAAAAGCCTACTTCTCGCATGCCCGATAGAATCGACACTCATAACAACAATTCGAATTACGAATGATCGAAATTAGCCTGCGGAAAAACACAAAATTAATTTCAAAATCCAAATCATCAATCAATTAATATTCATAGATCTCATGATTACAATCACATGAACGGCAAATTTAATCCAAAAATAAGAGAGAGATACAATAAATTAACGTTTTAGAGAGAGTACCTGAAGGGGCGAGGAGAGAGAATGCCATGAGAGAGAGAAGGAGATGAAAGGGAGAGAACCCGAAACAAGAGAAAACGACGAATATAGAGAGAGATGGGAAAACAGAGAGGGGGATTCTGTTTCAGTTAGGTTTTGGTTTGTTAAGAGAATTAAAAAACAAAAACAAAAACAATAAAATTTTGAAATCAAATGAAAATGTTTTTATTTATTTATTTATTTTTGCTATAAAAAAAGAGGGCTTGGTTTCTTCATGCTAAAAATGGGTAAACATACGCGTCGCCGATGCGTGAGGGAGCTCACGAAAGACTCAGTCAAAAACAGCCAACCAACCATTACGTGGGTAACAGATGATTTGTATCCTATCGTGTGTGCGTGGTTGGCACGTGGCACGCATGCAGAGTTGGTGTGGGACTCGTCTTATTGGGGTTTTATAATCATCAAATTGATAAATGATTAATTAATATATTGACTTTTTAAAGATCCTTCATTGCCTGTTAAATTCAATTTTTGGGGGCAATAAATTTGGGTTCAGAAATTATTTGCCTAAAAATGATTTGGATTTTGACTTATCAAACTGAGCACAACACACACCATAAGCTCCACATGCTCGTGTTGCTCACAGTTTAACCATAATGTGACAGCTCAATCAATAAAAAGATTTCACTAACAAAATAACTATATATCAAGTCAATTGTCACATTAATTAGGTAAATATATTTGAACAAAAAATTAAGAGGACATGCTTTACATAGAGAAATGAAATCTTCGTTAAACAATTGGGGATTTTTTATACACAATAAAATAAGATAAAGAAGACATAAAATTTTAAAAATAAAAAATTTAAAAGATTCCAAGTTGGCTTAGCAGGTTAACAAATTCTTAGCAATTTGGAGGGATTTTTTTAAAAAATTAAATGAAGAAAAAAATAAAAATTGGAGGGATTTGAATGGTAGCCATATAGATTAGAAAGACCAATGGATATCAAAGATACTGCCTACTGATAGAGAGTTGTTGGAAGGGTGGAATTTACTCAATTCAATTTTGGGTGAACTGTTGTGTACATTTGTTCCAGCTACCCTTCCTCAAATCACTTTTGTGTTATGTGATTAATGGCTGTAAAACCTGGGGTTGAGATGGGTGTGCAGCATGGATTACACACGCTGGTTGTTGCAACCTAATTCGAATAGTGGCTGTGATGCTCTGGTAGATCAAATGCATGTAGAGAAGCAAAAGCTTGACGAGGCAGAGGTTAATTCTTGCAGAGGATCAGGGGAAGTAGTTTTCTTTTGTTAGGTTGCTAATAAAATTTTTTATTTCATCAAACTATATGCATGTTTTTTTTCTTTCCATTTTATTTTATTTTTTTTTTTAACCAAGAAATGAGGTGTCCAAACTATCAAAACCCGACTAATCCCCGCTCCCCACGCAGATGACCAGCATTCGAACCAGTCCAAAAGGATCATGAAAGATTGTTTCCCAAATCCCCTGAGAGAAGAAAAATGTTTAATATATGGGAGTTGATAATGATTCTTCCATCTCCTTGCCTAGTTGATCTAATTCAAAAATGCTTATTCACTACAATAAAGTATTCATTCACCCACAGATTTGTAATAATTATATATTTATGGGCATGTGGCTTGTAAAATATAGAGATGGCAGAATTAAACAAGGAACTACTGATTGAAGGACAGGGTCTAACTTGCAATAATTAATTTCAGACCTTTTGGATAATAACAAGCTGATTAACAATTAATTATATTTTATCAAAAAAAAAAAAAAACGGTTATCATTTCCCCAGGTCTATATGTCTCTGCTTTGAATTTGTCCTGTGCAATATTGTTGACATTGGAAGAGTCTTGAGTCAATTTGTTGACATAATGACTTCCCTGCAATGTGACAAAATTATGGAATTGTTTCCAAATTTCCCAGACCAACTTTAACTATCTAATAAATCAAACCTCACATTTCATTTTGGGTGACCAATAATTCCATATTATTTTGGGATATCCCAAATCTGTCCCAATGCCCATATCAACAAAAGGTAATTTAACAAAGAGTTTCAGTTCTCTATTCTACAGAGGGCAAATTATTGGGTGTACCCAGCATTTACACAGATTTTCCTTTTCTTCTCCGAAATTTCAGAGGTGCAATCCACCAATGAAGAGCAAAAAATGTGAAAGCTACCAGATACCACCCACCCACTCCTCTACTGGCTAATGTGGTGATGACTAAATAATAATACATAGAAAACCTAAGCCACTTCTGGTTTGAAGTTTAAGAAGGATGATGCATACACATCAGTTGATGAATAAAACCAGTAAAATATATCCAGCGTAGGAGGCGGAGACATTGATCTACTCTACTGTGTTATAAGGCAGAATCTGGGCAGCCAAAAACTGTTGCAATGATTTTGTATGGACTGTTTTCACTCTATCAAATCTCTAGGTTCTCTTTATAAACAAGTGCTCTAGGTTCCTTATTCACTTTGACCTAGAAGCGCAAGTTTCTTTGATTTCCTCCTCGGTCGTCGAGTATTTACACTGTTAGCTGACTCTGCAAAATACGAACATTGCTAGGAAACAAAGTAAAACTAGGACATAACAAAATTTTTTAATGAATGATTATTCCTCTCATAAATCATCGGAACTGAAGTTTTTCACCAATTTGTGAAGGAGTCTAGAAATACAAACCCAAGAAGTCTCAGGAATTTTACGGCTAAGATGCATAACTAGGGCTGAAATTATGTCCAGAGTAAATCTATGAACCTCAGGCCTCAATGCCAGGCGTATTAGCATTGCTGTCCACACCTCCGGGGCCAACTTTACTGCTCGTCGAAGAGATTGAAATCCATTAAGAACCCTCATGTGCATCGCATGTCCCTAAAACATAGCAAAAATAAACCATTAAAACCTACTTATAGATATGATTATACCATGAAGCGGCTCAAGCTAAAATTAAATGTTTAAACAGCGATTCAGACTACCGCACCCAAAAAGCTAGACCCTGTATATTAAACGTACTACAGCTGAGTTGTACTGTAATATGGTCAGCACCTTCCTTCTAAACAGTATCTGAGAATTTATACAGTTGGATACACACATGGCAAATGGGAAAATAGTAAGTCCCGAAATTCAACATAACCGAAAATTCTGCCCTCCTACTTTACAGCAGAGCTTTTCGCTTTTCCCCACTGTTTCCCATTTATTTCTTTTTATGGTCTTTCTTCCTTCTTTTCTTTCCCTTTTTCCTGTTCTAAAAAATAAAAAACTTCAACACTACTGATTTTTTTAGTTTTTTGAACACTCTTATCATCAACCGTTAATAAACAACTCTAGTTTGCCATGTTATATAGGGATATAACTGATACGGACCATGTTAACAAGAAAGGGTAAAATCGGGTTTATCTCGGATATGCCTTTTAGAGGTTGATTACATGTCATACAAGGGTATTTTAGTAATTTAAATAGTAGATTAGATTGGTCTCTCATTTGTGTATTGTGTGTGTCAGTTGCCTGTGTATGTATAGCAAAAAAAAAAAAAAAAGGTAGCAAATCTGCTGTTATATCCCCATAATTATAACTGTAACAAAGGTGTGCATGGAAGGAGCTTCAAGAAAGAAGGACTCTAAAAATAATGAACATTTCAGTGATTACCAGTGGCCTAAACCGTACACCCTTTCACATATTAGACAATAAAAGTAATCTTGAAGTTGTGGAATCAATCTACAAAATTCAAGAATTTCACATTTATTTTCGAAATTATTTTGCAATAACTGCACATTCATGCACACAGGCGGGCATATCACAATACATGGAAAGTTGGGTACAGCTCAAGAATTTTTTCAAATATAAAACTGTTGTAAATTATTAAAGCTACTTCAAGAGTGAAATTGTAAAGAGTTATTAAAGCTTCTCCAAAAGAGTATCAAATTTATGAATATTGACAAACCTCATATTCTGATGTCTCTTTTGCTCCAATATTATCACAAAAAATACAAGCAACAACTTCATCCTCAAGAAAAGTATCAGCTGCTTTGATTATATCTCGGAGAAGGTAAACGCGTACCCTCAGACCCTTTTCAGATAGAATGAATTGGAAAATATCTTCGGTGGCGGCAACAACAGCACGCATGTTAAATGATTTCCATCCCAAAGGATTTGAAGAATTTTCCATGAGAGTTGGGGTGTTCCTCGGGTGATTCAGAAGCCTGTTCAGATATAGCTGCTATCTGAAACAATATGGAGATGAATTTTGGACATTATTCAAAATGGATAGGGATACAATGACATGAAAATATAAAATACACCATACAAAGAGTGTTAATTTTTCTCTTGAATCTGACCAACTGTACACAGTAGATCGGTTTCCGGAATCTCTCAATATGCCAATGATTTGGAATAAAAAAAGATATTCACATTAAGAGTGAATATAAACTAGACTGCATGGTAAAGAACAAACAGAAAAAAACAACCTACCAGACGCTCTAGTCGATTCCACCTTATGGAGCCATTGTTTCGGATAAGAAGTTCCCTCAATATTTTCCTCATATCAGGATTTGGATCTGCCAAAAGTCTCCCAACTACAAATGGATATGCACTCTCAACCACTTTGAAATCAGGATCCAAAGCTTTTGCAGTGCCTTCTAGTGATCCCAGCTGCTCTTATCACCAGTGCATAGTCCGGGGGAAGAGAGAAGTTAAATTCATACATAACATCATATAATTGGTTCATTATGCCCTGAAATCCAATGCAAGAAACAAATTAGAAGTGATGTTACTCCAAGATTTTACAGTAAAAGCTTTCAATTAAGGAAAAAAACCATTGAGATGAGGCCAGTAGGCCATCATGCTCAGTTTTCAAAATTAAAGAGATTGTTAGATATCGCTTTTTAAATGGATTGGTATTCAGAATATATTACATGCCACGGACCACAAACAGTTTTTAGAAATATGCATAATCATATGCAGTGCATCTTAAATTTATATTATTCTTATGAATGGTCAGTCAAATTGCCAAAGTAACAAATTTGAAATTTGAAATCTATGTGATAGCGTAATAACTATGCAAAAGAGATATTTTTTGTGATTTCAAAGATTGAATTGATTGAGTATCACATTGTTAGAGCCCAAATGTCCAAATAATTTCCAGTACCTCGATATGAAACCATTCAAGACTTTTTTGTCAACCGTCTAAATTTATTTTTTTATTTTTTTATTTTTTCGATCAGCAACAAAAAGGAATTATTATTAATAAAAGAAAAGGAAAAAGGTACAAAGGAGGACAAGAAGTCCGCCTAGGAAGTAACAAGAATCAAAGAAAGAAAAGTCTAACAACAAACAGTCCGTCTAAATTTTTTTCTTATTTAAAACAATAGTTTTAAGTTTTAGTTGGCAGAACAAAAATATTAAAGAAATGACCAATTACAAATATAAAATTTGGTAGATACAAAAGTGGATTGTTGGTACATGATGTTTTGTCAACTCAACTTCTGTTGAGATTTAAAGTAAATTAAAATATGTCACAAGTCACAATGGAAATATCTTTATTGAATATTACAATGGAAATATCTAGGGACTGAAGGTTTCAAATTCTTGAAGGGAAAAATCAGGAGGTGACACCATGGGTAGAAGCATCCTCTTACTTAGTTTCCAACTTCCAACCATTTACCGTGAATGTAGCAGAGGCAGGGAGTGCCATATTTTATATCCTTCCATCCTGATTCTTGATATGTGATTTCAACCTTCTTTAAACATGAATCATTTTTATTTTTTTTTCGTTTTTTCTTGGAAAATAAAAGATAAATTTTATTGATCAGAAAAATGGAAAAGAATACAATTGTATAGAGGAAGAGAATTCCCTCACAGACAAAAATCTACACAACCCTGGACAAAAAGAAGGCTCAATCGATAGACAAAAAAACATCTGAACAGATGATAAAAATTCCCTTGAAAAACTGTAGAGTTACGGCACCCCTCCTAGCAAGTTCATCAGATTCCCATTAGTTGCTCTGGCCACCCAATTCGCCTGCACCTGAAGGAGATCTGCTAACTGCAGAACTTACCTTAAAATGCTAGCAACTTCTAAACTCTCCAAGGCGCCTGCTACCGGGTTCTCAGTTTACTGATGCCCACAGACAAGTCCCCATCAACAATCAAGCGAGAGAATCCCTATCTACAGGCTTCCCTCAGCCCTTCCAAAAGAACCAATAACTCAATTTTTAAAGCAATCCCTTCTCCAATAGGAAGGGAAAACGCATAAACAATCTCCCCTCTAAAATCTCAAAAACTCCACTGATACCCAACTGGCCTAGATTCCAAGAGAACACCCATCAAAATTAAGTTCGATAAAACCACAGAGAGGGCTCCACAGGGGCTTGAGAGAAATCATCTTCCTAACTGGCAAACAAACACCAAAATCATCCTTCACAATGATTCCAAGGAGATACCGCTAAACTCTTTAGAAACCGAAGCCCATAAGGAGGCAAGGAATATGATTTTGTCCCAAACAAACTCCTTAAAGGAATATTTGTCCTAAAAAGGACAGGCATTTATTTCCAACCAAAGAACCCAAAAAATGGTCTGAGTCACACAAGACCATAAAACCTTGCTTCTTCCAGATCTATCAAAACCATAGAGGGAAATGGTCATCAAAGATGCAACATCCCGAGGAATCACCCAACAAACTCCTGCACATCTCTAGAAGTTTCCTCCAAATCCAATAGGCAAAGGGCCAATGAATAAATTAGTGGTCAACAGTCTCACTACTGCTCCCACAAATCTGACAGATGTCTAGGCAAAAGAAACATAAACCATTATCAAACTAGTTATTAAATCCAATTTTTGTCATTCTTGTCTTTCATTGTATAACACAAGAGGTGGAATAACTTTGACGCACTATTGATCATTGATGCCTTCCATAATCATTTTATTTCTTAACAAAGGAATCAAACAAAGTACAAAGTGCACACAGCCAACAATACAATTACAAGAGGAAGACGATACAAATGCAAACCTGGAAATCTTGGGATTGTCTTGTCCCATCACCAAAGGATGCTTTCAATGCATCTGAAACCAATTGTATGTCAACCCCTTCAGGAATAAATCCCAATGAAAGAAAGTCATTGGCTAAACCCAGAGAGTCACGATTAACAAAGTGCACAAGCTGAAAGAAACAAAAACACATCAACAAATCGACAACTGCATACCAATTGCAGAACAATAACCAGCATCAACTAAAACAATAGAAGAAGAAGAAGAAGAATAAGAAGAAAGCATAAATGCCTTGAGTATAATAGGAAACCACATTATACGTGGCCAGATGTCATGATATTAAATTTCCAAATGTTTTCTTCCAACACATCTGAAGCATTTATGTTTCCTAGGCGACCGAAATGAAACCTACCCAGAATTTTGAAAATTCATAGTCTCCACCACAATGGTGCCTTTTGACTCAATTAATGTCATTCGATGAATGTCTGAGTGTCTTCCAGGAAGAGAGCCATATAACAACAATTCTTGTGTCCAAACCAAATGACACAGTACTTGGGATTTAAGCTATATTTAAAGTCATCTAACAATTTTTTTTTCTAAATCTATGTAATGCTCCACATGTTTGATTCATATTACCTTCAATTTAACTTAAGTTTCATCAACATGTTTCAGTGATATAGGTATCCAATCAATTTCTTTTTTTTTTTTTGGTCCCAAAAAATAAAAATAAAAATGATGTCCAAATCATAACTATATAAGTTGATGTAGAAATCTAAAATCTCCAGCTTGGATGTTCATGGCGTGGTGTGCAGGGTACTGTGTATGATGCTGAATTGATTATTTGATATTCTACTTGAAACTTTGCTATGGAAATTTGATTATTTCCTGTATTACAAAGTAGTTTATGACTTTATGTATCATTGCAAAAACACTAAAAGATTATTATAGCATCTTCAATACGTTTTGGCACTAACAAGTTCAAGTATGGGTAAATGTGTAGACTTCCAACATATTCAATTAAGTATTTATTAGGCTCATCTTTGCAAATAAATAAGCATTGTTTAAATGCCACAATATTGGATACCTATATCATTAATTCACTTGTAACCTTTTCTTCAGAGTGAAATATAGTTTAAATGCCATAATATTGGACGACAGAGAGAGTTTACATTTTACAATATTAAAACCCATTAATGCGGTTCAGACTAGGAAAAAAAACTTGCAGAAATAATGTAGCACAACAGCAATGCAGGAGCAGTACTTTTGCCAGGTGTTCATACTTTTGAGCAAGTCATATAGCTTGAGCTTATTTGAGGACTGTTTCTATGTAGAGCGCAGATCTAATTAGGAACCCAATATGATTTTCTTCATATAGGTTTATGTTACTAAGTTCCAATATTAATGTATTCAACTTTAGGGATGCATTAAATGAAAGGAAAAGAAAAGGTAGCTGGAAGCCTGGAACTATTAGATGAAAAACAAAGAAGACAATCCTGTTTCTTGAAAAATGTTCTGAGGGATGCATTAAATGAAAGGAAAAGAAAAGGTAGCTGGAAGCCTGGAACTATCAGATGAAAAACAAAGAAGACAATCCTGTTTCTTGAAAAATATTCTGAAATTCATAAGATTTTATGCAAATAAGATTAGGAGAAGCAAGTGCCTCAAACAATAACAATGATAATCATAACAGAAGTTGTCTGCCCAACACAAAACCCATCCTTTCTCTTCCTCCAACTGGCAAGGTCAAAGATAAAGACTCCAAGCACAACACAGCAAGTACAAAGCAACTGTTGGAAACTAGCGTTGTATATTGAAAACGAATTGGGTTAATGATTTGTCGAGTTTTCTGAGAGATTTTATCTTGAGGGCCATGTCTGGCAATAACTGATAGTATTATCAAAAAGTGATTGTGCACCCATAAATTCGCAAAAAATTCCAATGGTTCAAGGGTAGTCTTAACACTAACACAAACCTGCAAACAAACATTAAGACATTCTGGCGTGACTACCAGATACAGAGAGATGAAAAGGGGGAAAAAATGTCACACTCCTGAAATTATTTGGAATTGTTTCCTCAGTAAAGTGTCAATCAAAACAAATCTTACCACTTGAATAAGTCCTACACGGTAATGGCGAGGAATATCCCCCATCATCCCAAAGTCAAAATATGCAAGCGACCCATCACCGGTAGCGACAAGGTTTCCCGGATGAGGGTCAGCATGAAAAAATCCCACCTCAAGCAATTGTCGCAAAGAGCAGTATAATCCCTGAGAAGCCAAATGAAAGATGATAATAAAATCAAAATGCACGACACAATTAATTTAAACCTATATTAAATATACTCATCAAGTATCTGGCTGATGCCTAAATGTGACTCACACACACACACACGCACAAATCATTATAAACCACTCATGCGAAGAAAATGGTGAGAATTATGTCCAATACCTGGTCAATCAATTCCCTTCGGTTTAAACAGACCTTTTTCAGGCCACCTTCATCTGTAAGCTTGATTCCATCTATCCATTCCATTGTAAGCACAGCCTTGCGGGTAAGGTTCCAATATATTTTAGGAACTTTAATTCCATTTCTTTTCTTGAATTCAACAGTATTCCCAGCTGTATTTTTTGGACTCTTTTGATCATTACCTGTCAATCATAGGGAAAATTCTACCAATCTGAGTTCTGATACTTGAGAAAAATAAAAATCATCTGACAAAATCAACAACATGGATGCAACTTCACAGAGAGAGAGAGATACTGATATCTAATTATTATTTTTGCACAAGAAAAATGTCATTTGATCAACCAAAGTGCATTCCAGAGAGCAAGGATGGTAAGCAAAGTATTTTTACCTCATTCAAAAAGAAAAAAACGAATGGCAAGGCAAAGTACATTAAGGAAAAAATTCATAATTAATGAACAAATAAACTTCCCCAATCCCTACAATGATTAAAAGCCTTGCTTTTCTTCTTTTTATTTTTAATTTAATTTATATTTAGGGTAATTTTGTGGTGCGAGAATGCACCAGTACGAGAGGGGTGCCAACAACTTCAAGTCACAGGTTATTGTAAGATATCCTATTTTTGAAGAAATGGTTAAGGTTCAGGGTTTGCGACCACAAGAAACTGGTTCAGCAAACATCTATTTATGATTCTATTATTCTTGAGACTCAAGTCCAAAACCTGAAACAATCGCAGAAAAATCAGCTTTTGATAGGATTTCTGCAGACATCTTCAACAGCACTCTAGCTAAAATTCCTAGGTTTTAGCAATAAGTGGGTGCGATGAATTCAGGAATGCAATAAAGCACCGTCAAAGTAAAACGTTAAATAATGCAGACACAACAGCTTTCAAGTTAATTTTCAGTTTTATTTTTCAAGGAAACCAGTTATAGATTTCTCTTTGTAGTGCATTAGATGATGTATGGGGATTCAATAATCTTCAGCTGTGATATAACTAAAGATCAACTTCATGGGACACTTTAATTATTGCAAAAAAAAATAAATAAATAATAGAAAATAAAAAAAATACTGAAAAGATTCATAGGCAATTAAGCATCCATCTAGATTGGTAAAAGTATTAACATAATATAATTTTAGGAGTTGCAAAAGAAGCCAGAATTCGTTCCAGATGCTTTGTTGAACTATTTAAACTGACAAAAATAATGCACTGGTTATAAAGTATAAAAGAATTTACATGGATACCAACCATAGAGAGAAGCAAAGCGCTCAGCATTTTGTGCCTCTAGGATGTAATCAATTTCATCAAACATGTGTCTGACCTGTTCAATCAAGAAAAACCTGAAGATATCCATAAGCATGTTCATCGAAAATATTGTTATTAACATTGTTTCTCAACGTTCTGCATGAAGGAAAAAAATGAAGGACTTGCACTTCATTAAAAATAATGCTAGCTTTATATAAATTTTGATAACATGAATCGAATAGAAAACAATTACAATTTAAAGATGATGTTACATGAATCATCTTTTACCAAAAGTAAGGAAAACTTGTTTTGCACTTAAAACCACGTTATCACATTCTAACTTCTGATATAGCAACCTATATGATCCATATAAGCCTAGCCCTAATACTAGGCATGTTCATAAGAAAGGGGACAATTTAGGTTTGTTAGGATATTTTTTTTGCATTAGAATGATTATAATCTATTAAAGGTGACAATTTGGATTTGTTAGGATATTTTTTTGCATTAGAATGATTATAATCTATTAAAGGATTGCAATAGTTTATTTTTGATAAGCATTGCAATAGTTTATATTATAATCAGCTTTAAATAACAGTGTAATTTAGCAAATACCTTAGAACCGCCATATATATATATATACACATATAATTGCAATAGTTTGTTTTATAAGCAGTTTTAAATTACATAGTGTCATTTAGCAAATGCCATAGCACCACCATATATATATATATATAACGTATTCCCACTGTATTGTATATTTGTATCCTACTTTTTCAAGAACCACCATACTGGCATATCCTTATCCGTATCTCGTATCTGTATGCATGTTTCATAGCCCATACATATTTTACCTGAAGATCTCCAATTCTGACCATAACTCACTCCAGCCATGTAAGAGATACAAAGAATACTATCTTATTAGATAACCGTTAACTATGTATCAGTACCAGGCATAAGGTATTCCTATCAAAACCCCAGCATTCTTTACTATATCATAAATGGTGAGGATTTAAGTAGGTGGAGATTTAAGGCTCACCATCTCATTCACTGCTACTAACAGATCCTTACGAGCTTTGGCAAATCGCTTTAATTGGCCTCCTATCATATTGAATAACAAAGCATCAAGTGTCAATGAAAGTGACATGCCAGGCCTCTGTACTTTAACAGCAACCAACTCTCCAGTATGCAGGTGAGCTGCAAGACTTGAAGCAACAAAAGGAAACATTCAGCTTGAGTTTTCAATGAATGTTGAATATATAGATCCTTCTCTACAAATCCAAATAGAGCGGTGAAGAAAATACAAAAATAACTACAATAAAGCCATATAGTCTTCCCATTCACGGCAGAAATTTTCTAACCTTTATACACCTGTCCCAAGGATGCTGCCGCAATAGGCTCTGGGCTAATGTCAGCAAATAATCGTGAAACAGGAAAACCCAATTGAGACTCAATAGATTTCATCGCAACATACGTAGGAAATGGGGGTATTTGATCCTAGCATAAATAGGAAATTTTCAACTGTAAGAATGATAACGGAAAAGAGAATGAAATCAATTTGAATTGAAAGTTAAAATATGGGGTCATGTAAACCTGGCATTCAGTAGAGTGGCTCATGCCAGGAAAAAAGCTAATATACCTGTAACTTAGCAAGCTCTTGGCAATATACAGTTGGTAATATATCCGGTCTAGTGCTCAGTGCCTGTCCAAGCTGTAAATGCAGAAAAAAATAAAAAATAAAATAAAAATGTGACTTTCACCATAGAACAAGTTTTTTTGTTTTTTCTTTCTTTTCTTTTCTTTTTTTAAATTATTTATAAAAACAAAGTATGTAGTATATACCAAGAAGAAATGAACAAAAAGGGCGAGAAGTCCTGTACAAACCATGAGGCTAACAACAAAAACAAGAAGGAACATCACCATAGAACAATTTTAACTAACTACTAAGAATTTTTGTGGGCCAATTATCAACGTCATTCAATTCGGGATGGCATTATAAATCATCATCCCTGTTGGAAAGTGAGTCTCCCATTCTAAATTTCAGAAATTACTTGAACTGGACAGAGACTTATATCTTTAAGGCTTTTTTGGGAAAGCAAATATTGGATAGAACCAGAATACTAATCAAGTTGACCAATTCATGAGAAGCGATTCCATCTCTCATAAAGATCCTGTTGAGTTTTCCAATTTGAATTAATTACGGTAAATTGTCCCTTGTGAAAGAACCAGTAAAATGAGATAGATCTGTAAGACTGTAAAAAAAATCCAAGATGACAAATTCAAAACAGAGAGGTTACTTGCCTTGATGTAGAAAGGCCCCAAGCTGATTAGAGTTTCACGAAACTGCAATATAGAATCACCATAAATTTCAGCAAGTTACATGTATTATTTTTTTGCAAAATCAAAATGTAGACAACTTTTCAGGGCGAATTCAAATTGGAAAATTATAAATAAATAAATAAATAAAAAAAAGTTTTCAGCATCAAGTTCCTAGTATCCCTTCCTTGCAGTGAGCCCCAAACTTCTCAAAACCCACCATTTTTTTTCTTCCTTTTTTTTTTTTTTTTTTTTTTTTCTCAAAACCCACTTATTGGTGGGGAGTAGGAAGTTAAAACTAGAAAAATCATCATCAAAACTAGAAATTCAGACAGAAATTTAAAACATCAAATTGTAGATAATGTAAATGTAGTCCTGACTATAAATCAATTGAACTTGAAAGAAAACTCAAATCAATATTCAATTTAAAATCTTTACAGTTCTAGACAATCCATAAATTTACAATGCATACAGGAAGATTAAAGCAATCCCCTTCTTTCTTTCATGGAAAAAAACCAGCCATAACACTTTCACACAAATCCAAACAATGCAAAATTGACTACTCATAGGTGGTTAAGCCATAAACAATTTCTCATAATCATAAGAAAATTATTGTGATGCAAAAATTTTAATCCATTTATTGCTTCAAATTTCAATCACTGAGGTGCAATCGCCTCATCATGGCAGTCAAAGCTTATCTTTATTAAATGAGGCCTTAAAATTTTTTTCTTTTCTTTTTTTTATATTTTTATAGCAGGGTATCAAGACCTTCAGCCCAACTGATTCCCCAAAACACGAGTAAGGTCTTTGCCCACTCTGCATCACTTAACGCTCAAGATAAGCCTGGCTATTGGCTGGCCCCAAGAGGGGGTGAGAAATCGAACCCAAGACCTTCCATTTCAAGTCCCAGGAACCACTAGTCCACTTCTCGAGTAAAACAGAAATTGAGGAACTTAGTCATAAACTCCACCTCAGTATTCCTCTATTCAAGTTTTAACCCATCAGAAGGGAACACCAAATTAAACAAAGGATGCAAGCACCAAAGCATTCCAAAAATAGAAAAAATATATTTTACCTTAATGGAACGTTTTTTTATGTCTTGAACAAAGAACTGCCAAATAGTTAACTTCAACACATGGAATGAAATAATTGCTGCTCTATACAAAGCCAAGAATGGGCCAAAACGGTAGTATCCAAGTACATGCCCAAATTTAATTTCAAGTGATTCCTTCCTCAACTTTGCATACTCTGCAGATGGCCTTTCGCCATGCACACTGGTGAAACCAGTAGAATATCTGCACCAAATGCCCCAAGTTAAGCAAAAAGATTATGGAAGGAAGGAGGAGGTGAATTTGTCTAAAGAAAAATTGATTATTAATGTGATGCTAGATGAAAAAAGATAAATAAGCAAATCTGAAACAGCAGTACTAAAGGACCTCCATAACTAAACAATTTCATACCAAAATAAAGCAATGTTTTGGATAACCAATTAACCATTCACTTACGAATTTCTGTACAAGAAGTATGGCAGAAACCAATTATCTTGTCTTCTTTTAACTTCATTACTTTTCTGCCCTCCCAATGATAAATATGTCCTTAATATGGTCTCAACAGTATTGTCATGGTGAAAAGCTGCATGAAGAACCCAAGCTGGAAGTTAAAACAGCAATGATATATTTTATTGATAAGGAATAGGAATTGCCATATGAGAACCGAAGCTCAAACATGTTTTCTGAAATATGTTTGGCCATGAAAAAAAAAAATATATAGGACCTGTTTTGCCGTCTACTCCAAAAACTGTTCTCCAAAATACGTTTTCATAAGACATCAGTAAATTTTGAGAACGTGTTTTTTTAATGATTTTATGGCTTTTAAACAGAAAACAGAAACTGAGAACATTATTTTATGTCCTTGAGATATAATTTGCTTCCGATAAAAAAATTTCATAAAACAATTTTCACACGTTCTCAAACATGTCTTCTGGTTTTTCCTCCTTTTTTCCCCCTTCCTTTTTTTCAAATTTGAGACCAGAAAATTGTTTTCAGAGTACAAGACCACAGAAGCATTTATATTTTCCCCAAACATGAGATAACCAACTCATTTATGTCTCTTGTAATTATTTGGTCTAAATCAGCTTTTCATTTCCTTAGAAATTTAAACAGCTTAAATTGTGAATCTTCAAGTTTCTTTTCCTTTCCTCTCCCTCAGTTTCCTCAGCGACCAAACAAAGGGCAAACCAAAATGTTCATAAAAAAACATATAACATTTCCTCATGAATAACAAACTAGACAATCTGAAGATAATTAAAATAATTCTCCTTTGATTTCTGACGTTTATACACCAAATCACTTGCATCGTTTCATTGCAAATTCTCAGTGCTGACTGCTGAAATCCATACAATCATGTAGCTCATGGTAATAAAAAAAACCATATGAAGAAAGAAAACAGATACACTAATATATATATATGTGTGTGTGTGTGTGTGTGTGCGCGCGCGCGTGTGTGTGTATTCAGATTCAAAAATTTGGATTTCTCTACCTTCCCACATTTTCTAAGGAACCAAACAAACGCTAAAATACAAAGCAAATGTTTGAAATTGCAAGTACATGAGAATGTAGGAACACTTACTTTTGGAGAGCACTGCATGGCGTCGACGGTAGAAAGTTGCGACGACATTCCTCATTGGCAATGATCTCATTAAACAAAGAGGAAGAGAAGAGCTGACGAACCCATGTGAGATCGCCCGAGAAGTGTTTGTGTATATGCGTAAGTGAATATAGATGCCGACACTTCAATTGGCATCAAACTTTCCCACGCAGAGAGAGAGAGAGGAGAAGTCTTTGCGTGGAATTGAGGAAAACTGCCACGTTTTGTACACTTGCCACCACGAAGGTCACCAAACTACCTCTCCATCCTCCGTAATCAAATTTTGGAACAAGAACGATGATAAGAAAATGTGATGGGTGCCTCCTTTTCTTTTCTTTTTTTAATAATAATGCGATTATACATATATTTAGATAATAACATAATAAATAAATAAAGTTGTGTATTGATGTAACCATTGTCACATATTTGAGAAAAAAATTAGAGACAATACAAGAGTTAGAGATTATAGTACCAATTATGCAGGTAGGGTAATAATTTTGAAAGTTATGCATTAGGAAGTTGAAAATTTTGAATATAACTTTTTATTTATGCTACCTAGAGTCCACTAAATTTATTGTAGACATTAAAAGAAGTGGAATAAGTGACTACTTGAGTTAGGTCAACACCAAATCCAAAATCATAGTCATCATTGTTCAAAAATTAATTAAGTCAAAGGTCTAGACATTTTTACTTGTTTTAGAGAAATAAGGGTAAATTAGAATAAGCTTTCTAATATTTAGCCTTACTTCATATAACCTCCCTAAAAAAAAATGAATGCATTGTCTTTGGATCAGTTTCGCTATTTCGGAGTAAAAATCAAATAGAAATTAAATGAAAAGACACTATATCCTTTTTATGTGTTAATGATATTCATTCATTATTATAATGGTTTTTCACCTTATTTTTATTCGACTTTCCACGCGAAACATTATGAATGAGGGATATTACATCGATTTTTTTAAAGATTATATGAGAAATGGTTAAACATTAAGAGATTTATTGTAATTAACCCTAACCCAAAATAGTAGTAATAGTAAAATAATACTCTTATTACAAAAAAGTTTATTATGAATCATTTGAATTCTAAGTAGGTTTACGCCTTCTCACGTGTATTTTAAACACTTTTAAAATGTATCGTTTAACCGTAAAAAAAAAAATATATAAAAGCATGTGTCTCTCAAAATGGCATGTGACTGACATGACGTTTGTCGTCTAATTCTATAAACAATAATTAATAGTGCTATTAATTGCTAAACTTATAATAGTTAAGAAATACATTACAATGATTTTTTCTTAAAAAAATTACGTAAAAAAAAAAAAAAAAAATGGGCCAAATAAAGAGGCTTTCTTATAATTTTCTGCCCTTCCTTCCTCTCTCGTCACATCTCGCTCTCTCTTCTTCCACTTCAACACTGCTCTCTCGCTCTCTCGCTCTCTCTTCTCACGCTTCTTTCTATTGCCCTTTTTGCGATCGGAGGTTGGGTGTTCATGCTTCTCGGTTGGTTTGGTTCTATATTTTTTTTTTTTCCTGAGCTTATATACAATTTCGGATCCATTTTTGTGTGCTGAGATTATATGCTGAGATTATTTTTTGGGGTTTTGGTTGGGTAAATAGCTTTGTGATCATAGCTTGGATGTTGGACATCGGTGGTCCGCTCTGTGCAGGTGTAAAAGAAATTCGTGTGGGTGCCTCTCCAATCGAAGAGAAGAAGCGAACAAGAGGTGTGAGGTAAGCCCCTAATACGCTGTTCTAATCACATTCTGCTCTTAGAATGATTATTATTTGTTATTATCCGATGATTATTATTTAGGTTTTGTAGAAGAATTTCAGTATTTGTTGTTTATTCTGCTAGGGTTTTTGCAATGAGCAAATTGGAAGAGGTACAACAATGAGATTAGGGTTGATTTTTAAGTCTTCTTTTTCCTTTTTTTAAGCCTGAACGAAGAGGTATCTATAAGTTTTACGTTTTATACATCCCATCAGGACAAAGGGATCCTTATATATTTTGTTTCCAATAGTTCAGTACTTGGGTTTTGTTCCTCATTCTTTGACATTTTAAAGTCACCTCATTACTTTTTTATTTTACTCTCTGTCCTTTTTTTTTTTTTTTTTTCTGTCTGGGAAAACAACTTTTTCTACTAGGCTTTGGGTGTATTATCAGTTATCACTTTCAATTGATAAAATTATATTCTTTTGCTGATCCCAAAGAAAAAAGAAAAGAAATGGGGCATGCCCAAATAGGATCTGGATTTGATGATAGTTTGAAAAAAACTATTACAGTGCCAGTGTGATCCAGGCCGTCCACGTCTTTAATAGACAGCTTGGATCACACCAGCACAGTGATGATTAACTCATCAACTTTTTGGTCTTTTGATCTGAGTTGTCCGTTACTTTTATGGCCAGCTCAAATCACACTAGCATGGTGTCACCTTACCCTTGCTCGTGAAAATAAAGTAATGCATCAACATAACCTTTTGTAGTACTAGATATAGCACACGTGCGTTGCATGTGAATATTTTAAAATAATATTAGTTATACAAAATAATAAATACATAAAGATTTTATATTTTTTCATAAAAGATGAAGTTTAAAATTCAAAATTACATTTTTTTTTTTTTTTTTATAATCAAAATTGTCAACGAAAGATTAAAAACTCTTTAGATATACATTCAGAATTTTTTTCTTCTTCATAAAACGGAATATTTAAAGAGTAATTCATATATATTATCATGCAACTTGATAGTTGCTTTAGGAAAAAGAATTTGAGTAAGACTCTAACTTTAACTCGTTAAGAGTTTGAGTTAAAATCTAACTTTCATTTGTTACCAAATGATAAGAATGTTTATTATGTGTTTCAATTAAAGGAAGGGTAGATATGTATTTTTTTTTAAAATAAGGGTATATTGGTCATTCAAAAGTTTTTTTTGAGATTCAGCCTTTTATAGGTAGTATAGATGTGTGGGTGAGGCTCTACTCTTATTTGGCTGCTCGTTAAACCCATGCAATAAAAAATTAATTAAATCCTATCACGCAATCTTACTCACTGATGTTCAAAATTTTTTTTTTTCTTCATCTTAATTATATAAGTCACTAAAGGTGATATCTTATAATAGAGAAATTGTGAAGGACAAACTTGCCTTGCAGAGGTTTCAGGAAGCTAATTAAGATCGAGCTCTCATTAGATTAAAAAAGATTGAGATCACCAATGTAGAAGAGAATACAAGAATTTACTAGAATACTTTAGAACCAACTAGCATTTCCTTGGTTTAGATTTGAGAAGAGAAATCCAGAAATTCTAGAAACTCTCCCAACTGTTGGATCATTGCCACTTGGCAAGATCATAATCATTCTTTCTATTTTAGAAGTCTTCGTAGGGGCTTTTGTAAGGGTAGACCTCATTTGGCTCAACCATCCAACAATGAATTCTTTTATATAGTGTGTATATAAATAAATAAATATATATATATTACCTATAAAAGTCTGTATCTCTAAAAAACTTTTGATTGACCATTAAACCTTTCATGAATACTTTAGAACCACCTAGCATTTCTTTGGTTTAGATTTGAGAAGAGAAATCTAAAAATTCTAGAAACTCTCCCAACTGTTGGATCATTGCCACTTGGCAAGATCATAATCAATCTTTCTATTTTAGAAGTCTTCGTAGGTGCTTATATAAGGGTAGACCTCATTTGGCTCAACCATCCAACAATGAATTCTTTTATATAATGTGTATATAAATAAATAAATATATATATATATATATATATATATATCTATATTACCTATAAAAGTCTGTATCTAAAAAAAACTTTTAATTGACCATTACACCTTACTAGAATACTTTAGAACCACCTAGCATTTCTTTGGTTTAGATTTGAGAAGAGAAATCCAAAAATTCTAGAAACTCTCCCAACTATTGGATCATTGCCACTTGGCAAGATCATAATCATTCTTTCTATTTTAGAAGTCTTTGTAGGTGCTTATATAAGGGTAGACCTCATTTGGTTCAACCATTCTTTTATAATGTGTATATAAATAAATAAATATATATATCTATACTACCTATAAAAGTCTGTATCTCAAAAAAACTTTTGATTGACCATTACACCCTTATTTTAAATTTCCTAGAATACTTTAGAACCACCTAGCATTTCTTTGGTTTGGATTTGAGAAGAGAAATCCAAAAATTCTAGAAACTCTCCCAACTGTTGGATCATTGCCACTTGGCAAGATCATAATCATTCTTTCTATTTTAGAAGTCTTCGTAGGTGCTTATATAAGGGTAGACCTCATTTGGCTCAACCATCCAACAATGAATTCTTTTATATAATGTGTATATAAATAAATAAATATCTATACTACCTATAAAAGTTTGTATCTTAAAAAACAAATTTCGATTGACCATTACACCCTTATTTTAAATTAACTAGAATACTTATTTGGCCCCAATTTAAGTACTTACTTTAAATTTTAAATACTTACTTTGAATTTTACACGACCTCTACTATTATGCATGATTCCTAACCAATTTCCTATTTCTACCATGACTCTTAATCATAGAAGGAAATTTAACCTATCGTGTCGAGCATCTATTCTAATAACCTAAATAGGATATATTATATATGTATATGTTTCTCAAAAGGGATTTATGTTTTCAACAAAAAATAACAAATAATTAGATATTCATGTTCTATATATATATATATATATATCTGAGAATTTATGAATTTTTATAAATCTTTTAGTCATTTAAATATTATTCACGTGCAATGCACGTGTGCCCATATCTAGTATTTTCATACAATCTGGATTAGGAACAAAAGAAAACCTTTTTTTTTAATTTTTTTTATTTTTTAAAGTCTAGATGTAAGGAGCGGATCTTTTAGCTGAGCCGTGGCACAAAGAATAGTATATGGTTCAACCGAAACCCACCCATGCTGGCCGGACTCATTTCAAAACCCTGGTTTCAGGCTTATCACAGAAGGCAGTGTCTCCAAGAGTTTCTCTCTCTAAAATGGCAAATCAGCAACAAACATCGTCTCGGCCATGGATCCTCGAAGCCCTACCATTCATGGTCGTCCTCTTAATAGCCGTTCACGTCTTCGCTTTGGTACTCATATATATATATATATATAATGTTTTCATTTCCTTCCTTTGTGCTTAAGCTTTTACTTCAATCTACCACAGATCTCTGACTTTCTCTCTCTTCATATCATAGGTTTACTGGATTTACAGGTTAGCGACTGAGAAACAGTCGCCGCGAAGAAAAGCGCACTAAACCTGTACCTTGTTTCTCATACATAGAGAAGGTGAATTGGTGAAACCGCAATTTGTTTTATGTTTCGGGAAAATGGGTGATTTTTGTAGTTGAGAAATGTTCTCTCATTGCTTTTATGCATTCTTTTAGCTGTTTTATGCTTTGTGTTTTTTAAATAGTGTGCTATTAGACTGTCAGTCGCTTCAAAATGGAGAATTATTGGTAGATTAAAGCAAAGATGCAAAATGACATTCAGTTTAATTGGTTTATAATCGTGCGTTGCTTCAATTTTTGAAAACTTTTATTAGGGAAGTAGTTTATGTAATGAAAATTTGTAAAATAAGTTCTTATGTAGTGCACTAAGAGACTTTGAATCACTTGAAATGGACATTTGACAAGATTGGAGCAAAGTTAGAGAGACCCATTTGAGTTTAGTAATTGTATAATAATGGGTTACCTCTTATTTCTGTTTTTATTTATATTTTTTAATTTAATTTAATTTATTTATTTTTGGGCGAGTTGCTAATGGAAAATGAAACTTCCATATCAAATGGGGCTTGCAGTCTCTATATTTTTGTTTTTAGCCCAAAGGTTGAGTTGGTTTACTCGTTTGATTCTAAACCTTCATAATGCTTTGAAGGATTGAGGAGGTGGGTATCATTAAGTGCTTCGAAACCAGTAGGAATAAGGCTCCAATTTGTGGGTGATACTATTTTTTCCTCAACAGAAGAGGAGGAACAATTGAAGAGCTTTAAGCTTATCTTAAATTCTTTGAAGATATCTTGGGCCTCAAAGGTAACATGCACAAAAGTGTTTTGGCAGGAATTAAGATTGAGGAAACGAATTTGACTAACCTTGTTAGATGCCTTTTGTTGTGTTAAAGAGAATTGGCCCCTTAAGTACGTTGGCTTCTTGTTGGGAGGCGATCATAGAGCTATTGAGTTTTAGAATCGGGTAGTGGAGAAGGTGTCTAGATGCCTAGATGGGCCATGGGTGGAAGAAAGCCTACATTTCCTTTAATGACAGGATTAATTAATATTCAGTCTTGCCTCTTCAATATTCCCATCTAGTTTCTTTCTTTGTTTACAATGCTAGTTAAGCTAGCTCATAGGATTGAGAGGATGCAATGCGATCTTTTGTGGTGTGGAGCAGAAGAAGAAAAAGGACCTCTTTATTAATTGGGGATGATCATGAGACCAAAAGTTGAAGGGGGTCTAGGTTTAGGCAATGTGATCTTTACGTATTCTGCCCTAGTTGGAAAATGGCTGTGGAGATTCCTCAGAGAAGAAGGTTCTTTATGGCACCTATTAATTGAGAGTAAGGATGACCTTTAGGAGATGTTAATTTGGTTTGATGTTTTATGTGGGGACGTGGCATTAAAGGAGGCATTCTTGGATCTTTTTGGAATTGTAGTGCATAGAGATACTCAGATTAAAGATTGTGTCGTTTGGATGGTCGATGTGGTGTTTTGGATTATTGTCTTTGTTAGGACCTCTGTGATTGGGAGTTAAAAGGTGTAATGGAGTTTCTTGAAAGCCTTTATTCGGTTAAAGTGGTTATGGGAATGGAAGACAATATTGTTTGGAAAGGAATGGCAACTAGGCAAATGAGTTGTTTTCAGAGAAATTGCACTGTGATCTCCTTTTTAGGTGTGAGGAAGCTAGCTTTCCAGCTTCCAAGGTTTGGATGTACTTGGTCCCTATTAATATGGTGTTCTTTACTTGGACTGTGATGCGAAGTAAATGTTTGATGCTGGGTCATCTAATCAAGATGAACCTTTTTTTTTTTTTTTTTTTTTGTGCCAAATTGGTGTTTAATTTGCTATGAAGTGGCCAAGTCGGTGGATCACCATCTTCTACATTGTAAAGTGGCTTGTAGATTGAGGGCCTTTTGTTTTGGTATTCTTGGAATGCATTGGGTTTTGCCTGAACTGGTTCTTCAATCAGTTGACAGTTGGTGGTGTAGGAGTGGTAATAGTTTTCCTCTTTTGGTTTGGAGGATGGTGCATCATGCAACTCTTTGGACCCCTTGGAAGGAAAGGACTTGTAGAACTTTTGATGGGGTTAAGATTTCCATTAAGAATTTAAACTTAATTTAGCTAGTATACCTTGTGCATGGAAGGTCCTAATGGTTTTGGTAATTTTCTGGATTCCTTATCACTTTAATAGACAACTAGTTTCTTCATATACCTCTCTTGTACATGGGTTTTTTTTTTTTTCTTTTCTTTTTCTTGTGTAGTTATATAATACACACCCACATGCACACGCACACGCACACACACATCTTATATATATATATAGGAAATCTAATTTTTGGATCAAATAGTAATCAGTCTCGGATCAACTTGATTTTTGGTATGTATCACCTACATGATAAGGTGATCTAATCCAACAGTTAGTTTTAAAAAATAAAAATCAAAGATAGAGTTTTGGAAGGTGACCTAATGTAAAGTTAGGTTTGGTTAACCTCATAAGAAGGGGACTCTATATATATGTATATTTATATAGAATCTTTACTGGATCAGAAAGGGTGTTCATTGTATACACAATAAGGTTTCCTTCCTTCTCTTTGGGCTTCAGCCACTGACAAGTTTCAAGGCATTCCCCTATTGCATTATGGAGGATTGGAAAGCAGTGTGTGACTTTAAGGATGTACTGTAAACAACTTATTCTCGAGTAGATTTTTCATTCAATATCCTATTTTACAACTTGATGTTAAAGCATCAAAAGTCGCATCTGATTTGTTTCATCCGTCCAGTGAGCACCAGCACATCTCTTTTTTTATCCCTTTTATCTTTTAGTTTCATGGTTTTTTGCTACTACTGTTTGCTTATTATAATATATATATATATATATATATATTTTTTTTTTTGAACTATTTGTTTGGTTTGCTTTTGGTTGGATGAAGACTTGAGCTGCAATCATTTTGCTGCTTCATTTCCTCATCTATGTTCTTTCACTTCTCATGAAACTGGAACTGATCATATTATATATTTGCGGGAAGGTCTTTGATCCGAGACTACATTTAATCCTATAGATTATATGTCTATACAAGATTGTTTGTAAGAGGGTACATCTACATGTTCTTTCACTTCTAATTTCTTGTAGCAAGATGTTACATGTTCCTCATATGTACATGGTTCCTTTGGTGGCTTTTGGCTGTTGCCTTTCTCCTTTTTTATTGATTCTTATTCTCTTTTATGTTTGTTTATCACTTTATCCTTGCTGCTGTGTAGACTTTTGTTGACTGCTTGTTTAGAGATATTTGGTTCTATTACCATTGTATAAGTGGACGTTTTAATGATTTGATGGTTAAAACATACCAACTCTGTTGCTCAAACGTTTGTGCGCGCCCGTGCACATTAGCTCACACACAAAATAATGATTGTCTGTGGGATGTTCTTCACCGTCTGGACTTCCTGTAGGTTCATATAGAGTCCTTTTCTTATAAGGTTGACCTAACCTAAGTTGCATAAAGCTATTAGGGGTTTTGTATCTCAAGCATGGGTGGATTAGGTAGCATGAAGACAGGACTAGAACCATCTCATGTGTCCTATATGAACCATCTCATGTATCCTATATGGTGGACTAAGTATACCAAAATCTGTTTGGTTGGATGAGCATCTTTAAAAATGTTTCCCCAAATGCAGTTTTTAGTTGTTTTGCCAGCACCCTGAATATTTGATTAAGTATTTTATAGTAAGAAGGGTCCTTAAATTATGGATCCTAATAATTTTTTCATGTGGACTAGAAAGTAGTGAACATCTGTAGTATTTCAATTCAAAATGCGACACGTCTTTCATTTGCTTCCAAGCTTGCCTTTCCGTTGTAGAGACCATCCTAAACCCTTTTAGAGTTAATTAATGCTAGTTTAGTAACTGTCTAAAACTCAATTCCCTCACCCATTGGATTGTAAGGAACCCAGTGGAGAATTCATGCTTTCTTCCTTCCATCCTTTTCAGCCTACAAAAAGGAGTTGGGAAGGAACATATTCTGCTAAGAGGGATAAGCCGTACATGGAAAATCTGTCCAATGCAATGCATTTGCCATCCATTAGTGGTGCTTAAACTAATGGATAGCGATTTGGAGTCCTTTCCACTCACGCGTTTGTGTGGACAGAGGTAAATTCAATGCCTTGGAAGCCATGCTTCACACATGGTATTGTTGTGGGTCTCACACCTAGAAAAAAAAATAAAAAATAAAAAATAAAAAATAAACAGAGGGTCAATGGATATCTATTATATATATACTAAAACGGAGGAAAAGAAACTTCCTTATGCCACGTGTCAGTTTTGAAAAAAAATTTTTTTTTTCCCTTTCACATGCTGAAACAGTGGCAGCAGAAAGCTTTTTTGCTAAAATTACCTTTCAGTAACAGTTTTCCAACCTAATTCCAAGAAAAGGATACGATCTGTCAACTTACTACCAATTGACTACCAATGTCCGCCAAAATGACAGCTAACGTCTATTGTTTCGTATTAAGTTAGGAAGCAGTCACTAAAATGTAATTTTTCCAAAAAGTTACTTTTAGTGACTTCTACTTTTAGTGATCAGTTTCCAACGTAATACCAAAAAAAGGATATTGTCTGTCAACTTGCTACAAATTGACTTGATAAGTGCTTCAAAAGGACTACTAACTTTCTTTGTTTGGTATCAAGCTGGAAAGTGGTCACTAAAAAATAAATTCCTCACCTTCTTTTTCTTTTTCTTTTTCTTTTTTTAAATTTATTTTTATATTACTTGCTCTTTTTTATATGGTGGAGGTAAGTTGACGTTTGGTGTTCACTACATATCTTTTTGTTTTTATGTGAGAGTATTAGAAAACCTACACTATACAATGTTCAACCCAAACTTAATAAACTGTACTATATTTTCCTGTTTTCTTTATGCCTATTCATTTCCCCTCCTAAAAATTAAACGTATAAAACTATAAATAGTCATAATTAAAAAGAAAGACAAATAAAGGAAATGAGGATTAAAAAAAAAAAACACAATCCATTAGAATCTTTAGATTCTCCCGATTTACTTCTGACATGAATTAAAAAAAAAAAAAATCTATTTGAATCAAAATTCTTCCCATATGGTTAATTACATAAAGTTGAAAAGATTTATACTTTCTTTTACTTTCTTATTCTTCTGGCTTTTTTTCCTATTCTCTTTCTCAGTCTAGACTTTTCTCTCATCTTTTTATAATCTAATCTCAAACATATTTTTGATATTTTTCCCCTTGGTTTTTCACTCTTTGTAAAACCCACTCGAAACCTCATGAAAAGTCAAGATTTATTATTGTCATGCATTTTACAATTTCCACCATCGGATTTCGAAACACCTTTAACAGCTATATTTGCTTTGGTATATACCAACATGTTAAAACCATAATTGTGGAATAGACTAGGCTTTAGAGAATTTTAATCTTTTTCCACCAAATATCATAACGTATCAGTTCTTTCATTTTTTTACAAGTTTCCACCATTAAATTAATTGTTTTTCAAAATAATTTATTTTTTCGAGAATATAATTAAATTTTGTGTAATACATTATGCTAACATCACACCAAAGATCATTTTGATTAAATTATTTTATTTATTTTTGTCTATATCTTTTCAATTTAATTGACATATTATATTAACAAATATATTTTATTATTTTAGAGAATAAGAGTTTTGTTAAAATTTTAATTTATTAATAATATTATTTTTTTGAAATTAATCCGTGCGTCGCACGGGTTCTAAAGCTAGTTTATTATAAAGCTTGAAAAAATGGTATCCGTTAGCTTTAGAGAATCAATATAGAGGGATACACATATATACATGCAATTCAATTTGGTCGGCTTCTTTTATAGGCTGATGATGTGATACCCTACCTCTCCCCTAATTTCAAAGGTAGCCCAACACCGGCAAGTTTAGTCCACAATTTCACCCACAAAAAGAAAACATTTGTCATTGAAAATAGCCAACAATTCACTATACTCTTGGCCGCCATCTTTAGACGAGTATTTTGGCATCAAGCCTTTCAACACACTTTTCCTTCATGGATCTGTTAAGACTATTTAAAGCCTTCTTGACAACATGCTCTTTTAGTTAATGCGTAAAATAAAGTATTTTTGTGAATGGATGTGGACCTTCTTTAATTATATTTATTTTTCCATGAGGGTTTCCATAACTTGGTCCGACAAATCCTCACACACAAAGTAAGACCACCACTCATGTTACATAGGTTAATGCGCAAAATAAATTCGACTGATGGCTAGTGTCAAAACTCAAAAGAGACTAAGAAGTCAAACCTAAGGTCTTATTTTGCTTCTCGAGGTTTAAATCATAGGAATTAATAGTCTATCCCTTGGGGTTTGCTATGAATTATTTTGAGTAGTATTGGTTTGTGCTAATTTATTTATAAATGATGAAATCCATTGATACATGGGGGCACTGAGCATTGCAATATTTGGTTTGTGGATTTCATTACTCGTATTTTAAAATGCTAGTTGCATACCCTTTTAGCATTTTATTAAACCACAACGAGGCAAATGCATCCAGATTTATCTTTTCTTTCCTGGCTCATTAGGGGTAGACACTAGACAGTCTTGAGTTGATCCCATAAAGTTAATAGGCATGAATTTTGTTAGGGATAATTTGTTACATCCAAGATCAATCAAATCAGTGGTAATTATAAAAATGGGCAATGATATTGCTAGAGTGAATCCTCACCTTCCCCTTTCACTCCAAAGTTACCAACAACCATAGTCCACAATTTCAGCAAGAACAAGAAGCATTTCTCACTAGAAAGGACTCCAAAACAGTTCCAGTTTTGGCATCATGCTTCTTGTACAAAATCTTCCTTCAAAGGCTGGCTGGGTAGAGTCTTATTCATTAAGGCAGCTCTCTGATTTGTGTTATAATATGAAGGTCTTGAATTGTAATTATCATTATTGCTCTATCACTCCCTAGACTCATGTTGTCCCCCCTTGGTTGTTGAAATTGAGGTCACAGTGGCCACTTTTTGATATTTTATTGCCTATTTTGTCCTTCTCGTTGATTCAACAAATAAAAACTCATTATAATCCGTAATATCTTATAATTTACATAATACTAAGTAATGTTCCATCTCAGCAACCATCATCATAAATGGGCGGCCACGGCGCCCGTGGCCGGCAATGTGCCCTTTTTAAGACAACGACAATAATAATAATCATAGTAATACCACTAATAATAAAATTATACTCCCATCCTTTCATGCATAATCTTCTCCAAAATTCTACTAAAATTCTAAATCCTCGCATGCCGAACGTTGTAATGTGACGGAGAAAAACATAGCATCAGTGAAGGCCTGCAACTCTATATGTTTTGGATTTTGTCCATCCTACCAACGTAGTCAAAATTTATTTAAATTGTTTTTCAGGTGCTTAATGATGGTTTCTCTTCCTTTAAACTTTAGTTTCAAATAGGATCAACCGGTCCTCAATCCCAACACCTAAAAAACAAATAAATTGTGATGTTTAGTTGAGAGAGTAACGGTGCCCCAAAAATTTAAAATAAAAAATACGCACGTCGCTCACATACGTACATCTTCACGTAAACTATACATGCCAAAAAATCAAGTTATCCTTCATATTCTTTTCAATCCCTTTACACTTTTACAGTTTACCCTACATTTCCAATTTCCCACTAATATGGATCCCCGATCAATTGATTCTCATTTAATTTTCTTCTTAAAAAATTATGCATTTTACAAGTCAAAAGATAGTGAGTAAAGTACTTTTGCAGCACTTTCCATGCCTATAATTGGTCCAGCAGATGGTAAAAGCAAGGTGGTCGGTATAGCATGCATGCATTTGATCCAACTTTTTGGAAAATATTGAAAATAATTCCATCTCCCATCATCATCACAGCTACCCCAAAACTTGGTTCTAACTGCTAATCAATGGTTAAAAATGCCTAAAAGTCCAGCAATCGGACTAAAACTACTCTTTAATTTCAACCTTTGACCAATCACCAATGTCTAGGGTTGAGTGAAATTTTTTTTTAGCTTGCACTCGAAGTCTGAAGATGAATGCGCGCAGTCAGGTCCTTGACTGCATGTCAGACCCTCCCCACAATTACCAAGGCTATTTAATGGGACCACAGATACAGCTCTCCATTGCAAGGTTGTTTATAGAGAAAAGCATGATTGCAGATTACTACTGAAAGGCTAAATGGTAGCTCCACCCAAGAGTTTTTGCGGAATACATATATGCCAGGTTTTACATGTGCTATTTTATCACATTCAAAAAAAAAAGGAAAAAAAAGGACATGTTGTTCAATTTATCTTAAGCAACATCTTGATTGTATTGGTAGGGATTGTCCCTTAAATCTAGGGTTACCCAAACTCTCACCCGTTCAAGATAGCTTTGAGTATCATCAATTTGTCACAAGGGCCGATGATTTATTTGGACTTCACTATACCCAATCACCAGTGATTGGTCACTATGGTGGACAAAAAAAAAAAAAATTAGTCACAGGTTCTAATAAAACAACAAAATGCCAAGATACTGATATCATGTCTTTAAATCAATATAGACCACAAGCCCGAACAGTGTGTCCAAACCTGACACAGACGATTAGGATTTAACGTTTGGGAGATGCAAAAACCAAATTTTGGAAGTTAATTTTTGTTTGGACCTGTTTTTTTTTTTTCTTTCTTTCTTATCATAAGGCTGGCCATGGTACTATGTAGTAACAAAAATTTGTCCCACCTCTCCACTTCATATACTTTTAAGCCATGATGTGGTAAATGTTTGTCTTGACAACATCACTTTCCGAAAGGCATGGCATTATCATTTCTTATCAGCCACCACATGTTTCCGCACTCACTGATGACAAGATCATCTTAAAATAATACATACACCTCGAGAACTGCTTACTTTATTAGAGTTAATTAATTTGAAACCAGCTGGCTAGCCTGAGTAATTGAAAATTTGAAACCACCTCATTGAGATGAGCGGTATAAAAAATCATAACTTTTATATTTGAATATAAAAGGGTTTAAAATAGTAATAAATAATAAAAAAGAGAGAAAATTGAGTACTAACACTATAACAAACCTCAAGTCTTATTCATCTTAATCAATACATGCCAAGTCCGCCACTATACGAATTACCAACGTACTCTTTCCTTCTTTTTCTTTTTTTTTTTCCCCATATAAATGGCATTTATATTATAGTCTTCCTACTAGTTGAGCAAACGATTTCAAATTTAAACTTATAAAGAAGTATTGATATTGATTGTTGATATTAGGGTTTAAGAATAAATTCTCTCGATTGTTATAATAAAAAATAAAATAAAAAAACTTTTGCCAACTTGAGTTAGAGGACAAGTTAGGTTAAGCTATTGGTAAAATATATCAATCTTAGGTTTGATCTCTAACTTGAAAGGTATATATATTTATAATTTTTAAATCATAGTTGAACGAAACTAACTAAAGGTCTTGGTTTGGGTTCCATTCTCAATTTATACTAGACCAAGTTGTACTCCCACCTTTAACAACCATCACCATAGTGGGAGTGCGGTATAAAAAATAAAAAATGAAAAGGAAAAAAGGAAATAGTCCAACCCAAGCTATTTAGTCCACCAAGACATTTAAACATACTAATATCTTTAAAAATTCAACATAACCAACCAAAAAGGAAAAAAAAATCACAAGCTATGTCAACATATAGGAGCCAACCCTAAACTTATTCCATTGAAAGAGATCGACACAATTTGAGTTATTATCCAGTCACCCACCAAGCGCTACCACTAGAGTTCCATTACCATACCCACTATGTCAGCATTTGACACTAATCACCAATCGGTCTACCACTAGGGTCATTGCCATCACCACCATAGCCGAGTTTCAAAGTTGGGAATAAAGAAAAAGTCCATTTTTTGGTAATTGAGGAATAAAGGAGAAGGTGATCCAAAAGATATAAAAAGAACATTTCGTACATTTTAGTTCTACCGAGCACAAATCCCTCATTCTTATTTCTTATTCTTTATCTTTAAGAAAAAGGGATCCCACCACCAAAATCTATACAGTGGAGTCCCCACCCTCCACACCAAACCAACAAAAAAATATCAAATTCCATTCCCACAACCCAACCAAAAAGTATACACATCATGACCGAAAGAAGTCACAGAACTATACTTCATTTTTGCCAATTAATCATTAACCCAGAAAATTTTCTCTTTAGGGAAAGAAAATGTCTAGAGGGAGAGAAAACGCCCGATATTGCTCCCCCCACTTATAATCCACAACCAGCAAAGGGACCCAAAATCCCCTAAAAACCCACTTTAGAAAGATCAATTTGATTTGCATGATTTGTCACAGCCACTCATAGTTATTTTTCACATCATTTTCGTAGAGAGGCAAATCCAAGGCAGAATTTTAATTCCCAAAACCTCAACATTTTTCCATCATCAAGGCAGAAAAATTTGAGAGGAGGAATTTCAAAGAGAGATATTAGAGAGAGAGACTCAATAGAGAAGCTTTTCTAAAGAGAGAGAAAAATGCCCACATTGTTCCCAGTTTACCAATTATTGCCTTGTATCTACAACAACCAATCCCCATGAAAAAAGGGACCCAAATTCACATAACCCAGGAAAAAAAAACCCATAAAAATAAATAAATTAACTTGCATGATTTTTGCTTTGTCCACCCAATTTCCTTTCCCTCTTCAGAAATTACATTCCCTGGACGCAGCAAATTCCGGGGTTAAAATATCAATTTCTTAAAACCCCACACTTTTTTGTCATTTTCCATCATCATCGTCATCGCCATCACCGTCTCTATGGTGATTCACCTTTGCGAACCCTATGCCTCGTCTCGTCACCGCCTCTCCCGTCGTTGCCGCCGTCGCAGCATCCACCACTGTCGCCGACGACATCTCCATCTGACAAATCCTCACCGCTCCGATCAACCTCTCCGGCAACTCATCCTCCGCCTGCGCCTCCACCAAAAACCCCATATCAATCGTCACGCTCGTCACGTACCCCAACGCCAAGTGCAGTATCGCATTCGCAATTGCCGAGCTACTTATATCGACATCGATCTCCAAGTAGTTCGATCCTCTATGGTAATTGCACGTCAAGGCCTTCCCCAACAAGCACGCGCTGTGATTCCCCACCGCCGCTTTCACGATCCACGGCCCTCTCACGATCCGGTTCACAATCTTGAACCGGCTGTTCCGGAACGCGTCGTCACCGTTGATGAACCGATAGAGGAGCGAACCGGGTAGGATGGGATCCTCTGCGGCGAAGTAGAAGACGGCACTATGGTTGTCTCTACCAGGAACTTGGAGATTGACGGCGAAGATGAAGGATTTGAGGGACGAGTTTCTCGATTGGGCTTTCCGGAGCGCGTGGATGACACGGTTTTCTGGGCGGGCAAGTACGTTGTCGAGTTTGGTTGGGGATTTGAGCCAGTCGACGCCGGCGGGTGAGAGTAGGTAATCGCCGGAGGGGGATTTCTGTTTTTTGGTGAAGTAGGTTTTGGAGCGAAGGGAGAAGAGGTTGCCTGGGGGTGAAGCCCAGCCGTTGGATCCGGTGTGGAGGTCCACGTGTTTCAACGATCCACCGTTGATTACTTCGGATATCCAGTCGGGGGTCGACGTGGATTTCGCCGGTTCTGGGCATTTTCCGGCGTGGTGGCTGCCGGAGCTCCGGTGCTTCTGCTTCGTCGGACACATAGTACGATCCTTCTCTCTGTCTCTCTCAAACTAATAAAGTGTGATGACTGAGAAACTCCGCCGTGAGGTGGGTAGCTGGGAAACATCTTCCTTATATATGTGATAGAGTCACTGAAAATACAGCTGCCCTTGGGTTTCAAGGAAACTACCAGAGAGCCCAATATTTATTTTTATTATTTTATTTTATTTTTACATATAGGTTTTAGATGCTTTGCATCTCATCATTAATCTCTTAAGTATATGTAATTTTCTGTCTCACATGCATTAAATAATTACAGGATAAAGTTTATGAGATGATTTTGAGGGAAGAGTAGTTAAAGTTAAATACAAGGCCTCTTACTTCGCAAGAGATCTTAGGACTATACAATTCACCTTCAAGGTTGACAGTCCAATATTCAACCTTAGTTAAATTTTGATGACAGAAAACATTCTTTAAAATCCCTAAAAATATTTCAAGGTAAATGATTATATATCTTTTGTTAACCGAAGTGGTTTGGGCCGGGTACCCTTATTTTGACCCTTTTTCGATAAAGATGGCCTCTCTGTAAGTTCGTTCCAATTTCATGTTAGGACGGAGTGACAAAAATATGTAGGGTATGGTGGGGTAGGTCACGTAGGTTTTTCTTGAGTCATTTCTATAATGGAAAATAAATTCCATCTTTAGGTTTTGGTGAAATAAATACTAAATAATAGAAACATAAAAATAAAAATTATGAAAAAGAAGTAAATTATAATAAATGTGTAATTCAAGAAAATATCAAAAGCATTAAAATATTTACATATATTCAGGATGGGTCAACCAATCATATCCCGGTCTGAACCCAATATTGATTTTTAACTTTCTCCCCAATCTCATCCCTATTCTAATTACTTGTTCCCTAAACTTGTCCTAATATGGCAAAGGCAGGATAGGATAACCCTTTTTTTGGGTTCATTGCCATCTCTATTTCTGTTCAATTTTTGAACTTAAATTGATTATTTTTATGTTTTTCTTGTGAACAAAATATATTTTCTTCTACCTTCTTTTGAAAATTTTCCGATTTATAATTTTACAATAAATTCAACTTTATCCATTGAAGCCATAATATAGTTGCATAAATTCCATCATGCTTAATACGGTCATATAAACAAAACTATATTTTAAAGTTGGTCGGAAAAAAAAAAATAAAAAAAAAGAAGAAGCAATTCTACATGTCGTACTAGAAACCAATATATGTTACAAGTTTTTGTTTACACACTACAATATGGGTTTTGATTCATAAAAACAAAATATGGTAGAAAATAATATTTTGCTTTTGTACTTTTTTTTTTTAATTTTATTTACCATGAAGTCAACCTTTTCAAATTACTCCCTAATCCCTATCATATATTGGAGTATATTCGTTGTGTTGTTCCAATTTGATTTACTCAATAATAATTATTTTTCACATTATCAATAGTTAATAGTCTAAGGTCATAACGCATATTCACTTGAGGGGTTGTTTTGGTTTAATTCTCAATTCACATCTAACCCAGTTGGATCTCAAAATAATGTGAAAGCATTTATCATAAACATCCAAATTAGTAAAATTCAATATTTTTACTTATAACGCTAAATTAGATTGGTCATTCCCTATCATAAGTCATAACATTTCTTAGTTCTTTGAACTCGGGATCAAACAATCTTTAAAAAAAAAAAATAAATAAATAAATGCTAAAAACACTAAAATTTTTATCTAGATCTTTTATTGACTATTGTAGCAATGATAAGTTAATAATTAATACAATAATTGAGTATTTTTTACTTGGAACTTTAAATATGAGAGTAAGATTGATAAATTTAAGAACAATGTTACATGCATTAGGGGTTTAGTGAATACATTAACTAGTCACGTGACACATACTTTTTGAAGATAAAAAGAGATTTTTTTCTCTTTTAATTACGAGATTGTCATTAATACGTTAGCCGACACATTAAACTAGTACATAAAACAAGTATGTTTATCATTTTGCTAAATTTAATAGTTGATTCCTATTTTTTAGCAGCACTCATTTGAAGAATATATGATAGTGAAAATAATGTAAAATGAAGTTAATGATGGTCGTAGGAAAGAATCCACCCTTCCTTTTTCTTCTTAAAAAGTAATTAATGGTTCATTAATAAAAAATAAAGCACCTCCATGGCACAATAATGATGTACACATGCAATTTGCAGGACCGCGTACGAGTTGTGAGACTTGTGGCACTGTTGCCCTATTTTAAAGGAGATTAAAAATTATCGGATGGCAATATCTGTAATTTCTGGGAAAAAGAATGGGTAAATCTCTAAGGCGATTCAGAGAAAACTGAAGTTTTGACGGGAAGGATTGACAGTCCGTTGACTTCAACGATGTTGTCCATCCAGATAGCAGACGTTCGAGATAGCGACACGTGGAGAATACCAACGGTAGCCCTGATTACGTCACTCGTAGGTGGACACATAGATGGTACCCGAGGACCTAATTATGCCACGTGGCTTCCTTTTTCCATGTCGTTAGCATCACACGTTATTCACACCTAAATATATAGGGCTGTAAACAAACTGAGCCGTTCGTTAACGACTCGCAAGAAAGCTCAATAAAGACTCGGATCGAGTTCGATCATTAACTAAACGAACTAAGCTCAAGCCTTGATCTTAGGCTCGTTTAGTAAACAAGTCGAACTTGAGCATACCAAAACTCGGCTCGTTTAGGCTCGTGAACAAGCTCGTTTAGGGCTCGATGAGAAGCTCGTTTAGGGAGCTCGTTAGTGAGCTCGTTTACCACTTACCAGTGACTAATTTGAAGCCATCTTGGCCCTCCATTCCATTTTAAGTTTTTAACTTCAATCAACGGCTGAGATGTAGATCTGATAAGTCACATTAGCCTTCTTTTTCGATAAGCACATCAGCCTTTCTTCCCCATTTTGGATATTTCCCTCTCACTGTCTCGTCTTGCATCAGCCTCCAGCCCTCCATCCAGATCCAAACGAACCTCATAGCCAGCCAATTAGCCACGCTTTGCACGCCTGCACCAGTTCATCGCAAGTTCTTGCCGACAATTAATTGTAAGCTCTCGTCACCAACAGTTCATCGCAAGCTCTCGCCGATAGTTCATCGCACAAGCATCACCAAATTTGACACTACTAGCACCGTCTACGGGCACGCAGTACGCTGGATCTACACTAGATCAACATCTTAGCTCTCTGATCTTCCGTGATGAGAGATTGTGGTCCAATCTTTGGGATCAGCTGAAAAGCAGTCATTTTGTGAATCTAGTGGTTAACACTGGAAGTGTGTTTCTTTTTTACCTTTTTTCCATGTGTGTTTAAAAAGATTTTATTTAGTTGTTTGATCATTAGATAATGGATCGATTTGTATTATTTTAATGTCAATCAGTTTGTATTTTAAGTGATCATTTTAGTGTCAATCAGGTTTTAATAAAGCATAGAATAGAACTACCGTGTGCTGGCTGCTGGCCTTGCTGGGAAAGGTTTTGGTGGGGAATGAGGCTGTGTGCTGGTTGCTGGGAAAGGTTTTGGTGGGGATGAGGAGGAAATTTATAAATAAAAAAAAAAATAAAAAAAAATCTAAACGAGCCGAGCTCAAGCTCGAGCTCGAGCTTGGCTTGTTAATTCTAAACGAGCTGATTGAGCCAAGCTCGAGCTTTACTATTTTCTCACAAGCCAAGCTCGAGCTTGAAATTAAGGCTCGTTTAAAGCTCGGCTCGTTAACTAACGAACAAGCTTTCTAACGAGCTCGAGTTGAGCATTCAAAAGCCCAGCTCAGCCTGGCTCGTTTATAGCCCTATAAATATATCAATAAATAAGGACACTACTTGCCTCCATCCTTAGGTGGAGGATTTCATTCCCTTCTTCCACTCATATTTTGTCATTTATTCAAATAAATACAAGGAATTGATTGTATACATGCATTTATATATTTACATAATTATAAATATATTTTAATAAGTCTATATTTTCATGTTATATGTTTATGTTAATATGAATGCGTAGAAACGTGTCTATATTCATATTTTTTTTTGTCTGTATTTTTAAATCCATATTTTAAAAAATATTTATGACATGTGGCAAAAAATGAATAGGAGATAGGGAAGGAGCTCCTCCACCCTTGGTGGAGGCAAGTAGTGTCCTATAAATAATAGGGGACTTTGGCCACAAGTGTATAAAGCTGGACTTGTGCAGCCATAAGTCTATCATAAAATCTTATACAGTCAAAGGTCGTTCTTAGATATTTTTAGACAATATTACCCTTTCATATTATGTAGCAAAAGGTTTCTCTTAGAAATTTACATATAATCAATGTAACTATTTTTTTTTTTAATACATAATTTTATATTTATCTTGAGTCTTTTCCTTAATTTTTCCCCAAGAAAAAAAAAATCAATTAAATCTGGGCAAACATCTACTTGTAACTAAAGTATATATTGAATCCACAAAAAAACAATTACATGAAAACAATTACTTTTAAATCAATTGTGATTGAATTTTAGTCACAAAATATTTAAATCGTACAAATTTTTAATTTCAAACACATCAATTTAACTGATTCAATAGTTACATCAAATAAATTTAATAATTTTGTATGGAAAATTGTACAAAATTGAACCCACATTAAAATAGTTACATGTTTATTTATTTTAAAACCGATACATGTAATTATGTAATTAATGTAACTATTTTTTTTTTATACAAAATTTTATTTTCATCATGGGTTTTGTTTCGAAAGGCTCGACGAATAGATTTCAAATATATAAATTTTATTGGAAATCAATATCTAAATTGGTTATGTCATTTTAAAATTTGAAAATAAAAAATAATACTTAAGGGTAAACTTGACTCTATGCATTTACCACGGTTACAAAAGTAAACTCATTTTACTTAAAAGTGGATTTATGTCTGCATAAGTTTGCTATATAAACTTATGTTTTATAAATCCCACAAAAATAGATTTTTCGTTAATTTTCCCTAAATAATAACAAGGGGGAATTTTAAATTGGCCAGCTCCGGAAAAATTATTACAATTAGAAGTTATTCTTAGCTAAGTTAGTGGTAACCTACCCAAAAAAAAAAAATTGTTAATAATAATTTCTATTGAATTGTAATTTTTTTCTTGTAACCTGACCAATCTAAAATTTTTCTTAAAAAGACGTGCATTGGTAATTCAGCACTCAATTGTTAAGCATTTTGGGTGTAATATTTTATGATCTTGGTTTCGAATCCAAATATTAATTGATACATTTGGTTTGCAAAATGTTACTCCATCTGTTTCATAATAAGTGTCCCCTTTGAAAAAGTATGTTTTTTAATGAAACCCTTTTACATGCTTTCACATCAATGCATATATTTTGAAATTCCAATTTTGTCCTCAAGTTTGTAAAACATAGGAATTCAAGGTTTATCTTAATCTCACAAATGATTCACAAAATGAGATTGAAGCTTCCATGTCATCAAAATAATACTTCCTTTGTCCTACAAAGAGAAATCATTTTTGCAACTTTTTTGTCGTAAAACGTTTGCCTGCTTTGAAATTCAAATTACAAATTTTTTGAGCTTTCTTATACAAACCTTTGTTATTTTAATAATTATTTTTAATACAAAACCAAATACCAATTGGGAGAGGGTATTTTTAAAAATGTAGTATTTAACAAGTGCCCAGCTAATGCAATAATGACTTTTTTTTAAATACTATTTTGTCAAACTTGAGTTACCTTAATATGACGGATGGAATAATAATAATGATAACGATAATGACAACTACGTCAAGGGTACGAATTGTCTACTACCACCGTAACAACCCATAACGGCCTAATGCCATTCTGTTTTGTTTTTCTTTTTTATTTATTTAATAACAATGTTATCATGACTTTATAATATAATAGACATTATTTTCCATTTATTATAGGATATTTGTTTGAAAGGGCAAATGCAATTTTTAATATAATAATGTTGGCATTTTATATTTTAATGCATCCATGACATAAAATATGCTGTCCCTTTTTCCTTTTCTGATGTGGATGGATGCTATGCTATTTTAGTGATAATAAGTTAATCACCGGAATCAAAGAAAAGGACACAAAAAAAATTTAAAAAAGAAATAAAATGTATTAAAAATAAAAAAGGAATAAGAAAAGCATGGCCATGCCATTAGGTGTGTAAAGTGTAAACTGATGGTCGGTGCAATTTTATTTATTTCTTTATTAACAATTACGGGTATTACATTATTTTCGTTGAAATTTCAATTCATATTATTTTCCTAACAGCTTGTATGAGATGTTCCATACCTACGTACACAAACATTGATCTTGCATGGGCTAAAAACGATAATATAATCTTAGGGAAATACCTCACAAAAATTGATCGAGTGCAAATTGGAAATTGAAATAACTTGGCTTCCTATGACTTGGCTTGGTTTGATGTCATAGAGGGTTTGTCTCAGGAAAAATGAAGAATTGATCTTATTTGGTTTTGGTGTGAATATAGGCATACGTACAGTGAATATGGCTGAGAATTATTCTATGATCAGAAGAATAGGTGTATATGTCCAATAAGTCCATGACTAAAGAGGTCTAAAAGTCCACCCACGATGCAAGCCACCATGTGGCCATTTTGTTTGAGCATGGCGTGATTGGAGCGGTTTATGGGATTGATTGATAGAATGGATTGGTTCAGGCGATGTTTTATTTCCACCGCATGCCAAGCCCAAAGGTTGCAGCTTCTCCATCGATTTTTTCTCTCCTATAAAGAGAAAACTGACATAATTAATAGAGGAAATTGTGAAATCAATTCAAAAAATCACCGTAATCAATCTTCAACCAATGTTTTTGGGCACGTGAAATCCCACCCCCCAATCTTACACATACTGGAAAATTATCAAGGCCTTCAGACTTTGAGAATAACACTAAAGGGAATCAATGCTTTCTTGAGGTTTTAAACATTCAATCTATGCTTTTTGAGATGCTTAACGAGACTCGACTTGCCACTAGGCTAACCTCTTAGATCAACCAATCTCATGGATTGCTCCAATCAATGGTTATCCATACACATCTAGACCATGGATTGAATACTAACTACGTCCACTTTACTCATCTGCGGGCATTTTCCAATTAAATGGGACCATAATTAATTGATTATGGGTAAGGGTGGAGCTAGGAGTTATCTCTAATGGGGGCATTGTGCTATGATTCTGTGAAGTTGGAATTGAGAACTAAAAGCTCTGAAAAACATTTTTTTTTAAAATATTACTTTTTGATAATATTGTCTAATTTAATACCAAAAAAAGAATTGTGGTCAACTTATCACAAATTGACTGTAAATATGATTTAAAATGACTATTATCTTCCTCCTTTTGGTGTTATGTTGAACAATGATCATCAAATGGTAATTCTCTCTCTCAAAAAAAAAAAAAAAAAAAAAAAAAAAATCCTTGGTTGAGCCAGTGGGGGCACCGCTGGCTCCGCCAGTGATTATGGGTGTACCTAATTAGAAGACTTGGACTTGGACTTTCGTGAGTCAAAAGTCTTTTCCTCCATTGCCCTAAGAAGACGTAGCTAGATTGCTCGTTCTATATATAGACTTGCGATATGCGATAGTGAATCATAGCTAGTACATTCTGTTTCTCTGTTATAGCCATGGCTATTTGCCATTTTCTCTTCTATTGTGTTCTTCTCCTCATCTCTTGCCATTATTTTGATAGGCCATACGTTGATGGAGCGAGGGTGCCGCCGGAGAACAATCACCATGTCATTGAAATGAAGTCGCTACTGCCGGCGTCGACTTGCTCGGCTTCTCCCAGAGGTTACCTCTCTGCTCCCTTCCCAATTTCTGCTTTATTTATAGTATAAATTTTGGTCTTTTATCTTAGAATAGTAGACAATTCTAGTCATTAACAAATACCCACGTATACCCACTGGTCCTCTCCAGTTGTATACGCACTGGTTCTCTCCATTTCACGGTTGGAGAGGTCTCAATAAAATCTAACAGCCCTGTTCCACCACGTCATCCAAGTATTTATGTCACTTTTATTTCCAATTGAGAAATAGTTGACGGCGTTACTGCGCATTGAACCCCGGCGACGTCGAAATAGAGTGAACGTCCACTCTAAACTCGTTCAAGTGAATGGAGATGAAGGTGTCTTGAATGGTAACAGTGATTAAATAAGCTGTTTACTGTCGTGCTGTTTTCGTCGGAGAAGAAGACTATAAAATGGGTCTGATCTTTTTTTTTTCTTGATTCTTTACCCTCTTTTTCTCTCTCTAACTCTCACAAGCACAGAGAAAGGTGTTGCCTTCGACAAGTTTCACCGGAGATATATGGAGGACATATCAGATTGCTTCAGATGCGGTTAATGGTGGCACGAGATGGGGCAATGTGTGGGAAGGGATTTCAACGTCGTCACTTTGACGGCACCGTTAGTTGATGAACTTGAATTAGCTTTCCGGACATCGGTAAATATTGACGTGGCAGTACTGAAAGTGCTGGATCAATTTAAGTTGATGTGTCTCCTCTCCAGCCGTGAAATGGAGAGAACTGGTTCTTGGTCAACTGGAGAAGAGCCGAACCCCATTAACAAATACCCACGTAATTGTGGATTGCCCATCAAGATTTTTTGGGGCCAGATTGCAAATTGTGTGACCGTATGTTGTCGGTCAAGACTTTTCCTTACGCGTTGTAGACTTTTGTGATGTAAACTGGCCATCAAAGTCCAATATGTCATGGTCTAAGAGAAAGCTAAGGGGCACCAATATCAACCCATGTCATAAATGGTGACTTCATATTTTCTATCACAATAGTGTGTTTGGATGAGGAAATTTTAAAGGGGAGTTTTTTTGAAAATAAAATTTCTCAAATTCTTAGAACCAAATCTCGTATTTGGCCAATTAAAATTGAAATTTGGAGGGGGTCAAATGTTAAAGAATGCATGAACAATCTATATAGATTTCATCTTTGCTAAAGAAAATTTTCACTGGCGGTCCAAATTTCAGGTCCTAAACGGCAATCTCAAGGGATTCAATTAACACACAGATATGGACCATGCTCGCCGTTATACCAGCAGGATTCATCTCCCACTTCTCATCAGATGCTTGTCTCCGATCAGTCAAGAGTTGGCTCCATCAATGCCAGAATGTTGTCCAACATGTACCACCCCATGGGAGATTATGGGGAAGATACAAGCCTGCCCATTTCGTTCAGCTCCGTTGGAGCCGGAAATTTGGTTGCCACCGTCGGTTTTGGCACACCAAAACGTGATTTCGCATTGATTTTTGACACAGGAAGTACCACCACTTGGATACAATGCAAGCCATGCTCTGTGAGATGCTATTCTCAACAGGACACCATCTTCGACCCATCTGCCTCTTCTTCCTCGTCCAAAGCTCTATGCACTACTTCTTGCGATTATTCCATTGAATATGGCGACGGGTCCTATTCCAAAGGGTATTACATACGCGATACCCTTACGCTAACGCCCACTGATGTGTTCCCCAATTTTACATTTGGTTGTGGCCAAAATAATAGCGATGGTTTTGGTACTGCAGCTGGGATTCTCGGCATGGGACACGACGGCGATGCTGTTTCTCTAATATCCCAAACATATGGGCAGTTTGCACTGGTTTTTTGTTATTGTGTCCCAGCCAAAGAAAGCTCTACCGGACATCTTTTGTTTGGTATGAAAGCACTTGAAACTTGCTCCTCTGAAAATTCTACACCACTCCAAAATTACCCAATTATGCCATCCTTTTATTTTGTGAACCTCATTGGTATAACCATAGACAATCACAGACTGGACACTTCTTCAATGACGACCGTAATAGACTCTGGAACTGTCATTTCTCGATTGCCTTCATCGCTATATTCTTCACTCAAGACTGCATTTCAGCAATCTATGTCGAATTATCCTTCTGCTCCGCCTTCCGATATACTAGACACATGCTATAACCTTGAGGGATACGAGAATGTGAGGATACCAAAAATGGTGTTGCAATTTAAGAAATCAACAAATGTAGCTTTGGACCCATCTGCAATTATTTCCACAGAAAACGATTCTCTGGTCTGCTTGGCTTTCGCTGAAAATAAGGGTGTGCTGAGTGACTCGATCATTATTGGCAACCATCAACAAAAAACGTTGAATATACTTTATGACGTACAAGAAAAGAAGGTAGCATTCAGTAATGGTGGTTGCTGATAGACTGCCTTTTATGTAGGAAACTTCTGTTCTTATTGAAGAAATGTGCCTAGTAGAGCGAACCAAGTGTCCATGGATTTGTCGGGTAGGGAACCAAGTGCAACTCATGAGTAGAGAGGGGTCCTTCTATACTTGTGTATTAGTATATGTGTCTTATTAATAAAATTTCCATTTTTTGTAGCAGTTTTAGATTTATTTATTTATCTGTTCTGTTTTTGGGGGGTAGTCAAGATGTGGATACCCGTTTTTCAATCTAATTTGTTCACATGATTTTCGATTTAGTTTGTTGAATCTACCATTTTGCTAAGTATTTATAAAGGCACCATAAATTGTACTCTCTCTGTCCCACAAAAAAGTAGGAGGTTATGTGTTTGGTTTATACACTTCCTTAATTTCGACATTAGCTTGGCTTTATCTCAACTGTTTACAGGTTAAATAGGTATCAATCCTTTTTCATAAACTTGAATTTGAAACTTCTCACTCAACAAGTGAGGCAAATGCTATTAAATCACAACACCATCGGTAGTTGCCACATCATTTGGGCATGTAGATTTAAGCAAAACAAATTTATGATCTTCAACATTTTCCTTTTCCATTCAATCAAATATATACATATGTTGACGAGCAACCGAAAAAAAAAAAAAAGGTAAAAAAAAAGAAGAAGCAATTCTACATGTTTTACCAGAAATCAATTACAAAGTTTTTATTTACATTTTACAATATGGGTTTTGATTCATAAAAACAAAATATGATAGAAAATAATATTTTGCTTTTGTACTTTTTTTTTTAATTTACCATGAAGTCAACCTTTTCAAATTACTCCCTAATCCCTATCATATATTGGAGTATATTCATTGTGTTGTTCCAATTTGATTTACTCAATAGTAATTATTTTTCACATTATCAATAGTTAATAGTCTAAGGTCATAACGCATATTCACTTGAGGGGTTGTTTTGGTTTAATTCTCAATTCACATCTAACCCAGTTGTATCTCAAAATAATATGAAAGCATTTATCATAAACATCCAAATTAGTAAAATTCAATATTTTTACTTATAAAGCTAAATTAGATTGGTCGTTCCCTATCAGAAGTCGTAACATTTCTTAGTTCTTTGAACACGAAATCAAACAATCTTTAAAAAAAAAAAAAAAAAAAAACTAAAAACACTAAAAATTTTATCTAGTTCTTTTATTGATTGTGGTAGCAATAATAAGTTAATAATTAATGCAAGAATTGAGTATTTTTTACTTGGAACTTAAAAGATGAGAGTAAGATTAAAAAATTTAAGGACAATGTTACATGCATTAGGGATTTAGTGAATACATTAATTAGTCACGTGACACGTACTTTTTGAAGATAAAAAAAGTCTTTTTTTTTTTCTTTTTATTTACGAGATTGTCATTAATAAGTTAGCCGACACATTAAACTAGTACATAAAACAAGTATGTTTATCATTTTGCTAAATTTAATTGTATCATCCTATTTTTTAGCATCACTCATTTGAAAAAATATGATAGTGAAAATAATGTAAATGAAGTTAATGATGGTCGTAGGAAAGAATCCACCCTTTCTTTTTCTTCTAAAAAACTAATGGAGGCCTTTATTGGCACCCAAAGACTTGCTTTTCATCCCTGACTTATTTTACATTTTAAGATTTTATGAGAAATATATAAGGTTTTTAAAAAACCTTATCACTATGTCTATTAAGAAACATCATTTTGAACAACTTTTTAAAAGAAAGTTTTTCCAAAATTTATCGTTTAAGTGAACTTTTTAGTCATTTATGAAGCGAAGACTATAAATATCAAAAAAGTCTACTTAAACGATAGATTTTGGAAGAACTTTCTTTTAAAAAGTTGTTCAAAATGATGTTTTTTAATAGAATATGCGATCAGTTTTTATGAAAATATTTTATATTTTTCATGAAACCTTAAAATATAAAATAAATGGGGATGAAAAGCAAGTCTTGGGTGCTGATAGAGGCTTCAAAAGTAATTAATGGTTCATTAATAAAAAAATAAAACACCCCCGTGGCACAAAAATTATGTACACGTGCAATTTGCAGGACCGCGTATGAGTTGTGAGGCTTGTGGCACTGTTGTCCTATTTTAAAGGAGATTGAAAAATATCGAATGGCAATATCTGTAATTTCTGGAAAAAGGATGGGTAGATCTCTAAGGTGATTCAGAGAAAACAAAGTTTTGACGGGGAGGATTGACAGTCCGTTGACTTCAACGATGTTGTCGATCAAGATAGCAGACGTTCGAGATAGCGACACGTGGAGAATACCAACTGGAGCCCTGATTACGTCACCCGTAGGTGGACACATAGATGGTTCCCGAGGACCTAATTATGCCACGTGGCTTCTTTTTCCATGTCGTTAGCATCACACCTGAATATATAACAAAGAAACCAGGTAGGGTTGGCCTCCTAAATATATAACAAAGAAATTAGAAAGAGTTGGCCTAGTGGTAAGGAAGTTAGGTTCCAAGGTGGTTGGTTCGAATGGAGGTAAAAGATTATGAGTTCGAGTCTCAATACTTTGGTGAAAAAACCCTTGACCAGCTGTTCCCTTCTCTCACGAATAATGATTAATCTCTAATTGAAAGTTTTGCAGAAACACTGACCCTTGACCAAAATATATATATATATATATATAACAAAGGGGAATTTTAGATTGGCCGAGCTGTGGAAAAATTATTACAATTAGAAGTTATTCTTAGTTAAGTTAGTAGTAACTTACCAAAAAAAAAAAAAAAAGGGTTAATAATAATTTGTATTGAATTGTAATTATTTTCTTGTAACTTGACCAATCTAAAATTTTTCTCAAAAAGAGGGGCATTGATAAGTCAGTTGGTAAGCGTTTTGGATGTAATATTTTATGATCTTGGTTTCGAATCCAAATCTTAATTGATACATTTCATTTCCAAAATGTTATAGGAATTCGAGTTTTATCTTAATCTCACAAATGATTCACAAAATGAGATTGAGGGTTCCATGTCATCAAAATAATACTTCTATCGTCCTACAAAGATAGATCATTTTTGTAACTTTTTTTGTTTTAAAACGTTTGTTTACTTTGAAATTCAAATTACAAATTTTTTGAACTTTCCCATACCAACTTTTGTTATTTTAATAATAACTTTCAATACAAAATCCAATACTAATAGGGAGAGGGTATTTTTAAAAATATAAAATTTAACAAGTGACAAGTAAATGTAATAATGACTTATTTTAAAGTATTGTTTTGTCAAACTTGAGTTAGTGACGGATGGAATAATAATAATAATAATAATAATAATGACAACTACGTCATGGGTATGAATTGTCTACTACCACCGTAACAACTCATAATGGCCTAATGGCATTCTTTTTTCGTTTTTATTTATTTAATAACAATGTTATCATGACTTTATAATATAATAGACATTATTTTCCATTTATTATATATAGGATATTTGTTTCAAAGGGCAAATGCAATCTTTAATATAACTAATTGGTACACACGTGCGTTGCACGTGAACCCTTTTGATATATATATATATATACAGTTATGTTCTCATCAGCACGTGTTGATATAAGTTATATCAGCACCATGCGTTGGAAGTTATATCCCTTGAATTGGTTCAATGTATCTCATATCCCACTAATGTACAAGGTACAACTCTTAATGCGGGTGTTAATATAAATTATATCAACACATGTTTACTTGATCATCATATATATATGGTTATGTTCCCATCAGTACCATGCATTGAGGGTTGTATCCCTTACATTAATCCAATGTATCTCATAACCCACTAATGCACAAGGTACAACTCCTAATGCGGGTGTTGATTTAAGTTATACCTAAAATCAAGTTGATCCAAAACTAATTGCTATTAAGTTACCGAGCTAAGTTTAAGGTCAGCTAGTAATCAAATAAAATTCACTCAGTTTGTAGTTAGATAAGAAAGTCATGTCAATGTAGTCAAAATTCACATATAACAAATTGGTTTCTTAACCCAAAAATACCCTCAAATAAAGCTAACTTTTACACAACTTCATTTACACATTTTTCATCTGAATTTTGAATCATCCCAAATCACTTATTATTGAATGCTAAAATTGAATCACCTAAAAGTTTCGCCCAAAAATCAAGCCTAATTTGAATCTTCTAAAAAAGGGCAAGAATTTTGCCACCATGTTCTAGTTTTTAATCTTTTTTGGGGGTTGGTTGAGGAGTGTGTTTAGGTGAGGGGAAGAAAAACAAAAGAACAGAACAAAAGAAGTCAAGTAGATTACCAGATTTTATTGATCTAAATGAGGATAAACATGACCATTCTTCATAAACCCATTATTTTGAAAACATGCATGAAGGGTTAGAAGGGACCCATGATTCCATTTTAATTGGTATCTAATGCAACTAAACTAAAATGGGAAAAGAATTATGGTTAACAAAAGAACTTATATTTGAAAATAAGGGATCATAATTAAAAGGTTATTTAATTAGATTGGCATCAAAGTACCATTAAATAACAAAATCATTAAATTAAACGAAATGGGTGAAGAGTTGCCTATAATAGAGTTGGCCAACTTAATTTGCTATTCTACACCAATTAAACATAAAACGTTCTGACAAAAAAACTTGACAATAGAGAAAAATATCATCCAATATATTTTTGCCTAGACAATCGCTATCCCTTTAGTGCACTACCAACAACCAGTAGTGGTTTAGACTAAAGTTATGGAAATGATCTTCTTGCCTCCACCTTCCATCTCGAAAAGCCTGTATATCAATATGAATAGAAATGAAACCATCTGAAGAATACATAGACATGCATCACATCAAATATACATGAAATGTAATACATAAATTCAAAAATTAAGGTCTTTCAATTAAATTACAAAGAAACTACATGTTGCTTGGATCTAGCATCTTGGCTTTAGGACTGGGATGAGCTAAAGAGTGGCTGTGACATTACCCGCATTGTTGTTCTCGTTAAGAACAAGTTAGTCACTTAGAAGCAGAGTAAAGATACCCACAAAGTCTTGCCAGTTAGATGCCTTTCCCTGCCAAAAGTTAAGCAAGTTTACTCAATAAGTTTTCAAAAAAAAAGAAGAAAAATTTGCCGTTAAAACCAAAGAAGCAAGCAAGCAGGCACTCCTCCATTAGCAAAGGCAATGACCACGACTGTGACAACTTCCATAACCTATGAGAGAGGGCTTTACATAAACCCCAAAAATTGCAAGAACTTGCTCCCCTGAAACACACCAATAAGACGAAGTTTTGAGTAGATAAAAGGGTTTATAACACGTGAATAACAAATAAAATGAAGACAAAAAACAAAATGTAGAAGTCGAGATAAAAATTTGGATTTTTGGAAGAAGGAGATGAATGGTTGGGTCCTCTATGGAATAAATATTATTTACTAAGTTAAGAGTATTTTGGACGTTTTCATTGAAATGGAAGTAGTGTCTTTATATATTAGATTAGGGTTAATACAGTAAATCAAAAGTTTTCTACTATCCTGACCTTTAGAAACATAATAGACTTATAACATCTATATATATATATATGGCCAGGTTTTAAAATCTTTAAATTTATGCCAACTTTAATCTAATATATCTCTTAGAAACAATTAAAGCTCAATACAACTAACAGTCAATTTTTATCTTAGAATCTAACAAATACAACTTTGAACACTGAAATTGCAGGATTTTACTAAAACAACATATAAGATTTTCAAGTTTTGCATAACCATTCCAAGGTCTTTCTTTCACAATTATTAGACCACTAAAACTATAACAATCACATTCAATCAATAAAACAGTACAAATTCGAAGCAAAAGACTACAAATCAAGCTAAGTTATAGTCTGGTTAGCACTTAAGAACATGCTTGCTTAAAAGACAGAAGAATTTAAATATTGTAACCTCTAAGAATTTAAAAGCTTCATGTCTGAGAAGTTTCAGTTCAGCGACCAATGCTTAATTCTCCTGCATATGAGGTATCACAAAGAATTCAAAGAAAAAGAAAAAGAAATAATTTTTCTCTGCAAATCATATATAACGCATGTTTCTATAAAGCATTTAAACTAACAGTTGGTATTCAATTTAAATTTTTGTTCATTTATAACAAAATAGGTGAAAATTCAAACAAAAAATAAAGAGAAACACACCAGATACTACTTGCTATGAAGTAAAGTAAATATTGTTAAAATATAGAATATAGTACCTCAAACGGGAACATATACAGTAATTTGTAAAGATATAGATCGACTATAGAAACCCCACCTTGCAAAACCAATCAAGAAACGGGAACATATACAGTAATTTGTAAAGATATAGGCTATAGAAACCCCACCTTGCAAAACCAATCAAGAACAGAGAGAGAATACCATCTTGTTTGTTGGATCTATGTGAAGATGGAGAGAGAGATAGAATGAAATGCCAAAGCCATAGCGACCGTGTTGGAAAAGATGAAAAACTGAAGAAAGGATGAACGTGTAAATCTGATTCAATTAAGTTGTATAAAAATTGAAGGGTGGTTTTATTTAATTATTAAACAAATTATAGTTTCCTTAGAATTTTTATTAAGGTATGTGTTTTATATTGCTATATTTCCTATATATGCAGAAGGGTATTTCTTAGAATTCTTATTAAGGTATGTGTTTTATATTACTATATAATTGAATTCTTATTAAGGTATATGTTTTATATTGCTATATTTCCTATATATACAGAAGGGTAGTTGTAGTTTCCTTAGAATTCTTATTAAGGTATGTGTTTTATATTGCTATATATTTCCTATATATGCAGAAGGGTAGTTGTGTATTTAAAAATTAAAATAAGGGTATATTAGTCAATCAAAAGTTTTTTTCACATTCATCTTTTTATAGGTAGTATAGATAATGTTGAGATGAACGACCCTGATAACTTAGGTGGCATTTTATATTTTAATGCATCCATGACATAAAATATGCTGCCCTTTTTTCCTTTTCTGATGTGGACGGATGCTATGCTATTTTAGTGATAATAATTAATCACTGGAATCAAAGAAAGGACACAAATTTTTTTTTAAAAAGAAATAAAATATATTAAAAATAAAAAAGGAATAAGAAAAGCATGGCCATTACGTGTGTAAAGTGTAAATTGATCGTCAGTGTAATTTTATTTATTTCTTTATTAACAATTACGTGTATTTAAGATATTGTTCTCATTGAAATTTCAATTCAGATTATTTTCCTAACAGTTTGTATGAGATGTTCTACATAGACACAAGCATTGATCTCCGCATGGACGAAAAACGATAATATAATCTCTGGTATTCCTCACAAAAATTGATCTAGTGCAAATTGGGAACTGAATTAACTTAGCTTCCTATGACTTGGCTTGGTTTGATGTCTTAGAGGGTTTGTATCAGGAAAAATGAAGAATTGACCTTATTTGGTTTTGGTGTGAATATAGGCATACGTATAGTGAATATGGCTGAGAATTATTCTATGATCAGAAGAATGGGTGTATATGTCCAATAAGTCCATGACCAAAGAGGTCTAAAAGTCCACCCACGATGCAAGCCACCATGCGACCAGTTTGTTTGAGCATGGCATGATTGAAGCAGTTGGAGCAGTTTATGGGATTGATTGATAGAATGGATTGGTTCAGGCAATGTTTTATTTCCACCGCATGCCAAGCCCAAAGGTTGCAGCTTCTCTATCGATTTTTTCTCTCCTATAAAGAGAAAACTGACATAATTAATAGAGGAAATTGTGAAATCAATTCAAAAAATCACTATAATCAATTTTCAACCAATGTCATAAATTTTTATTTATTTATTTTTTAACAATAAAAGTATCCGAGGTTTTAGCTTTGACTAATTTTTTGGGCACGTGTAATCCCCCTATCTTGCATGTACCAGAAAATTATCACACCCTTCAAACTTTGAGGGATAACACCAAAGGGGATCAATGCTTTCGTGAGGTTTTGAACATTCTATCTATGTTTTTTGAGATACTTATCGATACTCGACTTGCCACTAGGCTAACCGGCCTCTTGGATCAACCAATCTCATAGATTACTCTAATCAATGGCTATCCAAATCTAGACCACGGATCGAATATTAACTGCATCCACTTGCTCATCTGCGGGCATTTTCCAAGTAAATGGGACCATAATTGATCAATTAATTAATTATGGGTGTACCTATTAGAAGACTTCGACTTTCATGAGTCAAGTCTTTTCCCCCGTTGCCCTAAGAAGACGGAGCTAGTTGACTCTTTTACCCCATTGCCCTAAGAAGACGTAGCTAGATTGCTCGTTCTATATATAGACTTACGATATGCCATAGTAAATCATAGCTAGTTCATTCTGTTTCTCTGTAATAGCCATGGCCATTTGCCATTTTCTCTTCTATTGTATTCTTCTCCTCATCTCTTGCCATTATTCTGATAGGCCATACGTTGATGGAGCGAGGGTGCCGCCGGAGAACCATCACCATGTCATTGAAATGAAGTCGCTACTGCCGGCGTCGACTTGCTCGGCTTCTCCCAGAGGTTACCTCTCTGCTCCCTTCCCAATTTCTGCTTTATATATAGTATAAATTTTGGTGTCTTATCTTAGAATAGTAGACAATTCTAGTAATTAACAAATACCCACATAATTGTGGATTGCCCATCAACATTTTTTGGGGCTAGATTGCAAATTGTGTGACCGTATGTTGTCGGTCAAGACTTTTCCTTGCGCGTTGTAGACTTTTGTGATGTAAACTAGCTATCAAGTCCAATATGTCATGGTCTAAGAGTAAGTTAGGGGCACCAATATCAACCCATGTCATAAATGGTGACTTCATATTTTCTGCCACAATAGTGTGTTTGGATGAGGATATTTTGAAGGGGAGTTTCCTTGAAAATGAAATTTCTCAAATTCTTCGAACCAAATCTGGTATTTGGCTAAATAAAATTGAAATTTGGAGGGGGTCAAATGCTAAAAAATGTATGAACGATCTATATAGATTTCATCTTTGCTAAAGAAAATTTTCACTGACGGTCCAAATTTCAGGTCCTAAACGGCAACCTCAAGGGATGCAATTAACATACAGATATGGACCATGCTCGCCGTTATACCAGCAGGATTCATCTCCCACTTCTCATCAGATGCTTGTCTCCGATCAGTCAAGAGTTGGCTCCATCAATGCCAGAATGTTGTCCAACACGTACCACCCCATGGGAGATTATGGGGAAGATACAAGGCTGCCCATTTCATTCAACCCCATTGGAGCCGGCAATTTGGTTGTCACCGCCGGTTTTGGCACACCAAAACGTGATTTCGCATTGATTTTTGACACAGGAAGTGCCATCACTTGGATGCGATGCAAGCCATGCTCTGTGGGATGCTATTCTCGACAGGACACCATCTACGACCCATCTGCCTCTTCTTCCTCGTCCAATCTAAGCACTGCTCGCGATTATTCCATTGAATATGGTGACAAGTCCTATTCCTCTGGGTATTACATACGCGATACCCTTACGCTAACGCCCACTGATGTGTTCCCCAATTTTACATTTGGTTGTGGCCAAAATAATAGCAATGGTTTTGGTAGTGCAGCTGGGATTCTCGCCATGGGAGGCGACGGCGATCTAATATCCCAAACATATGGGCGGTTTGCACAAATTTTTTGTTATTGTGTTCCAGCCAATGAAAGCTCTAATGGGCATCTTTTGTTTGGTTTTGCGGCACTTGAAACTTGCTCCTCTGAAACATCTACACCACTCCAATATAACCCAAATGTGTCATCTTTTTATTTTGTGAACCTCATTGGTATAACCATAGACAATCACAGACTGGACACTTCTTCAATGAGGACCATAATGGACTCTGGAACCGTTATTTCTCGATTACCTTCATCGCTGTATTCTTCACTCAAGTCTGCATTTCGGCAATCCATGTCGCATTATCCTTCTGCTGGGCCTGCCTCGGAGCTATTAGACACATGCTATAACCGTACGGGTTACAATAATAAGGCGATGCCAACAATGGTGTTGCAGTTTGAGAATTCAACAAATGTAGCTTTGGACCCATCTGCAATTATTTCCATAGAAAGCGATTCTCTATTCTGCTTGGCTTTCGCTGAAAACAAGCTGGATGAGAAGAGTGACTGGATCATTATTGGCAACAATCAACAAAAAACGTTGAATATACTTTATGACGTACAAAACAAGAAGGTAGCATTCAGTAATGGTGGCTGCTGATAGGCTGCCTTTTATGAAGGAAACTTCTGTTCTTGTTGAAGAAATTGTGCCCAGTGTGGAGTGAAGAAGTGGTGTGAGCTGAGTGAAGTACTAGTCTTGTGTGAACCATGTGTCTATGGATCAATGGATGTATCAGGTATGGAAGTCTAGGGCGTGGGTTAGTGAACCAAGTGCAACTCATGAGTAAAGAGGGCTCCTTAAAAACTTGTGTACTAGTATATTTGTGTACTATTAATAAACTTCTCATTTTTAGTAGCAGCTTTAAATTTATTTATTTATTTGTTTTGTTTTGGGGAGGGGGGGTTAGACGCGGATACCCGTTTCACATGACTCTTGATTTGGTTAGTTGAATCTATCATTTTGCATTGCATTTATAGTCAAAGACATCATAAATTGTACTTCCCCCATCCCACAAATGAGTAAAAGGTTACGTGTTATGTTTTTCCACTTCGTTAATTTCCATGTTAGCTTGGTTTTATCTCCGAGTGTTCACAAGTACAAAGAGGACAGTGGCATTAATTGTGTCCACGAGATCAATCTAAATGGCAGGTCTAGGTATATATCCTCTTGGTCAACGGTGGTGAGTGATCAGTATCACAAAGTTTCCATTTTCCTATTTTTACTAGTTACTAACCCGTGCAATGCACGGGAAATGATTTTTAATGTTTGATTGATTAATTTAAGTTGGATCTAAGTTAAATGTTAAGGGAAGAATGGGAGAGAGTTATTTTGGTGAGTTAAAAGATATTTTTGGCTCACAAAGTCTAAAAATAGTTCTTTACTATGAAAATAGCTCTCCACATAAAAAGCATATCCAATGGCGTGTAAAAAGGTGTGCTATTGCTAAATTTTAGTAATAGCATACCGTATATTGTGCCATTTGTACTTTCAGAACACATTGTGTTAAATTATAGCATTTGACACTGTAGCATGTGCTAAAATAGTAATAGCACAAGTTATATAGCTTACACCATTGGAGATGATTTAAAGTAGCTACTCTAATGTAGCAAGAGCTTTTTTTTTTTTTTTTTTTCCAAAGCTCACCCACCTTTTTCTCTTTTTGACTTTCATTTTTTCTTACCAATTACCACTCCTTTACTTCCAAATTCTTTTCGTCCTTTCCAGTTACTTGTTCCAAAGTTGTGGGATGCCCACTGTATGGCAAGATCACATATATGTAAGTAATCTTAATTAATGAATAAAGCTTCCCTTTTCCTTAAAAAAAAAAAAAAAACCTTTTTTTTTTTTTTCTTTTGGTTGCAGTCGCACAAATCAAACCAATTTATACACATACTTGTATACAGTTCATATCAGGTAAGTACGTAGAATCAACATGATTGATGGAGGGAATTTTGGAATCAATCCAACAAAGCACTCTAATCAAATCTTCAAACAATCTCATGGATTGCTCTAATCGACTATCCAATACATCTAAACCAGGGTTCGAATATTAAATATGTTCAATTTACTCTTTCCCAAAAAAGAAAATAAATAAATAAATAAAATAAAAAAATAAAAAGGGGACCGGCCACCGTAATTGTTGGATCCATTAGAAGACTTGGATTTTGAGGAGTAAGTCTCCCCTTGCTGCAAGAAGAAGACATTGAATGCTCATTTTATATAGACTTTGCTCACAATATCAAGAAACTGTACGCCGTAGTATCTCATACCTACTTCATTCTTATCCATGGCCAGTTGCCTTCTCTTCTGTTGTGTTCTTCTCATCTTTTGCTGTTACTCTAATAAGCCATATGTTTATGGTGCGAGGGTGCTGCCGGAAAACCATCACCATGTCATTGAAATGAAGTCGCTACTGCCGGGTCGACTTGCTTGGCTTCCCCCAGAGGTTACCTCCATGCTCTTATACCAATTTCTGCTTTATATAAATTTTGGCTAATTAAAGTCGAAATTGGTAAAATTTTATTGGAATTTGGTGGGGGTCAAATGCTAAAGAATGTATGAACAATCAATATAGATTCCATGTATCTTTGCTAAAGAAAATTTTCCACTAACGATCCATATTTCAGGTCCTAAACGGCAGTCTCAAGAGATAAAATTAACTCACGGATATGGACCATGCTCGCCGTTATACCAGCAGAATTCATCTCCGACTTCTCATCAGATTCTTCTCGCCGATCAATCAAGAGTTGACTCCATCAATGCCAGAATGTCGTCCAACATGTACCACCCCATGGGAGAATCTGGGGAAGGAACAAGGTTTGCCCATTTCGTTCAACTCCATTGGAGCCGGAATTTTGGTTGTCACCGTCGGTTTTGGCACACCAAAACGTGATTTCGCATTAATTTTTGACACAGAAGTACTACCACTTGGATGCAATGCAAGCCATGCTCTGTGAGATGCTATTCTCAACAGGACACCATCTTCGATCCATCTGCCTCTTCTTCCTCGTCCAATGCTCTATGCACTACAACTTGCGATTATTCCACTGAATATGGCGACAAGTCCTATTCCAAAGGGTATTACATACGCGATACCCTTACGCTAACGCCCACTGAGGTGTTCCCAATTTTATATTTGGTTGTGGCCAAAATAATAGCGATGGTTTTGGTACTGCAGCTGGGATGCTCGGCGTGGGACACGACGGCGATGCTGTTTCTCTAATATATATCCCAAACATATGAGCGGTTTGCACTAACTTTTTGTTATTGTGTCCCAGCCAAAGAAACCTCTACCGGTTACCTTTTGTTTGGTTTGGCAGCACTTGAAATCCTCTGAAAATTGTACGCCACTCCAAAATACCTCATTGGTATAACCATAGACAATCACAGACTGGGCACTTCTTCAATGAGGACCATAATGGACTCTGGAACCGTCATTTCTCGATTGCCTTCATCGCTATATTCTTCACTCAGGTCTGCATTTCAGCAATCCATGTCGCATTATCCTTCTGCTCCGCCTGCGTCGAAGCTACTGGACACATGCTATAACCTTGAGGGATACAAGAATTTGACGATGCCAAAATGGTGTTGCAGTTTGAGAAATCAACAAATGTAGCTTTGGACCCATCTGCAACTATTTTCATAGCAAGTGATTCTCAATTCTGCTTGGCTTTCGCTGAAAACAAGCTGGATGAGCTGAGTGGCTTGATCATTATTGGCAACCATCAACAAAAAACGTTGAATATACTTTATGACGTTCAAGAAACGATGGTGGCATTCAGTAATGGTGGTTGCTGATAGACTGACTTTTATGAAGGAAATGTTGAAGAGCAACAGCTGTCCTAGGCCTTCCGTGTGGACATGTCCCACCTCATCTCTCTTTCAATCTCCATTCTATACATCACTTGAACACCTGTTATGGGGCTGTCTTCATAAACTGACTTATGTAAACCCATTTTTGTGTGGCTTTAATTCATTTTAACCGACTCTGTTTTGTAACCTATATATGTAAGTATATAGGTAACGTATTGTACTGTACTCTTTTTGCTGAATGAAATTTGATTGAGAGTGAATTGCAGTCGGTGCTTTTTTTATGAGTTGTGATTTTTATTGAGCTTCCCTTGTTAGTGCTTTACTTACTTGCTGTGTGCTCCATCAGTTTTCCCCTGTTTTCAGTTTAGAATTCTACAGGAAACTTCTGTTCTTGTTGAAGAAATGTGCCTAGTGTACAGTAAAGAAGTGGTGTGGTTCTTGTTGAAGAAATGTGCCTAGTATAGAGTAAAGAAGTGGAGTAAGTGAAGTACTAGTGTGAACCAATTGCAACTCATGAGTAAAGAGGGGTTTTTGTAAACTTGTGTACTAGTACTCCAGTACAGTATTATTATTAAAATTTTCCATTTTAGTATCAGTTTTAGATTTCTTTCCTCCCCTCTCCCCTCCCCCCCCCCCCTCCCCTCTCCTTTTTTGTTGTTGTTGTTGTTTGGGGGGAGGGGTGTTCGCTACCTTCAAAACAAGGAAGTCTAGACGGAGATGCCCATTTTTCAATTTAATTTGTTGACATGGATTTTGATTTGGTTCGTTGAATCTACCATTTCGTGAGTTTTTATAGTCAAAGTACTATAAATTATACTCCCTCGATCCCCCAAAGAAGTAGAAGATTATGTGTTTGGGTTTTTCCTTTTTTTTTTTTTTTTTTTCTATCAATTTCCATAGTAAGCCAAACAGAGATAGAACCATGAGGATTAGTTTTTTGAGACCCATTCGTTTTTTCGTTTGTGGTCTTGTTGGGAAAAGACTTTGAGAGTCCAACTCACTCGGATTTATGCACTTAATGTGGGCCTAAAATATGAAGAGAGCTCTTAGAGTCCTTCCTTATAACTTGTCATTTTGAATTTTTATTTTATTTTTTTCAGAACCATTTATTTTTTTTTTGCCAAATTAATTTAACATGGGCTCCAACCGTTTTACCAATTATGAATTAAGTTTGTAATGTAGTGAACTTTGAGCGCAAGTCATTCTCTATTCTCATCCATTTATCTTAGGAAATTGCTTGACATTTTATTTTGACTCTAATCCATTCTGCTTATGACTTAAAGATTCTCTATAGCATTGATTAATTAATTAAGCTCAGCCACAGCCTCCCGGACTAAACCCTAACCTCCCTCTGGTGACATCCGAAGAAGGCCATGTCATCCAAGTGATTGTTTCCGGCAACAACCAGGTAGACCTGTGATGCACTTCTTTTTCTTCTTTTTTTTTTTGGTTTTTATCCATAAAGCAATGCTAAATAGCATAAATATTTTGCGCAAATTTATTGGCCTAGCTGATGTGGCATCTTCACTAATCAATTGAAATTTCCTTTAACCCTTTATTTGGTTCATGGATTCTATCAAGGAAAAAAAAAATAAAATAAAAGGATAAGATAAAATCATATCAAGTCAAAATTATACCAAAATTTTTTTTTCTTCCAATTTTTCACTGCAGCCAAATAAAGAAAAGTACAATTCTTTTTGTTTTATTTTTTTTCCTTGATAAAATCCGCAAACCAAATAGAGCCTAAAAGAATAATTGTTTATAATGAATTGACATGACAACTGCCACATTAGTAAGGCATGTAGATTCGGGCAAAATAAATTTAGCCTCTTCAATATTTTTCTTCCCTGAACCACCAAATACCTAAGTATGTCTATTAGCACACTCCAAAACAAATAATAAATAAATAAATAAATAAATGAAAAGAAGAAGAAGAAAGAAAGAAAGAGGAGGGATAAAGGTTCATTCAGTTTTCAAGCCCACTCCGCACCGAACCCAGCAAGCTAGCTTAACGTAAAGTTAGGCCCGTCTAAGTTTATAGGGAGCGGCTAACGCAACCCCTTAAAGGGTTAAGTTGCCCCCTATTTTTTTTAATTAAAAAAATTATTATGTAAAATTACCAAAAAGAGCTTAACCCTCACCCATCCCCTCTCTTGCACCCCTCCCCCGGCAACTCTCTCCGGCAGCCCCCACCGGCGACGGCGATGACCCCCTCTTCCCTCTTCTCCTCTCTTGGTAAGGCCGCACCCCCTCTTCTCCTTCCTCCTCCTCCTCCCTCTTCTCTTCCATTTCTTTTTTCCTTCCAGAACTCCCCTCCCGTCGGCGGAAAAATGGAGGCGTCGCCGGGAAAAATGGAAGCCCTTGCCGGAAAACACACAGATCTGACCAGCAGGGGGTAGAAAAAGAAAGAAAGAAAGAAAGAAGAAGAGAGGAGTCGTCGGAGCTCCTCACTGCCAGATCTGAGAAAAAAAAAAAAGAGGAGAAGAAGAGAGGAGTCGCCGGAGCTCCTCACTGCCAGATCTGAGAAAAAAAGAAAAAAAAAGAAAGAGGAGAAGAAAAGAGGAGTCGCCGGAGCTCCTCACTGTCGTCGAACTGGTGCGGCTCCCTCTCACCGCCGACGAACCTTTGGCTCCAAAGGGTGCGGCTCCCTCTCACCTCTGTCACCGTCGCCAATCGTCACTGCCATGGTGTGGGGGTGAGTGAGAGGGGTGGGTGAGAATGAGGGGTAGTGAGGTCTTTGAGAGGGGTGGGTATATATTTTTGGGGGGTGGGATAACAAAGGGGGGCAACTTAACCCTTTGAGGGGTTGCAATAGCCGTTCCCAAGTTTATAATCCTAACGGCCTTACTCATGTTTAGTGGCCTTGTTTTATGGATTCTATGCAGGGAACGGCTATTGCAACCCCCCAATACTCTAAGTTGTCCCCCATATTTTTTAATTAAAAATATTATTATGTAAAATTATAAAAAAGGACTTAAGTACCCTTACCCACCCCACCCCACCCCACCGGAGACAGTGAGGCTCTGGCACCCTCACCCAACCCACCCCACCCCACCGGCGACCCTTTTCTTCCTTCCTCCTCTTCCCTCTTTTTCTCTTCTTCTATTTTTTTATTTTCTTTCCTTCCTAGAACCTCTCTCTCGCATCGGCAGCCCTCACTCCCCTCCCTCCCATTGGAACCCTCTTCTTCTTGTTTTTTTTTTTTTTTTCTTCTCCTCTTCCCTCCCGTCGGTAGCTTTTCTTTTTTCTTTCCTTTTCTTTCTCTTCCCTCCCGTTGCGGGAAAAAATGGAGGTTTTGAAAAAAAAACCTCATTTGCCGGAAAACACACAGATTTGACCAGTAGAGGAAAAAAGAAAGAAAGAAAGAAAGAAGAGGAAGAACCTCCTTGTCGAAAAAATGGAGAAGAAGAACCTCCTTACCGGAAAAAATAAAGGTTTTGAAAAAAAAACCTCCTTTGCATAGATTTGACCAGCAGAGGAAAGAAAGAAAGAAAGAAAGAAAGAAAGAAGAGGAGGAGAAGAAGAGAGAATAGGAAGAAGGGGTGCTTGCGTTGTTCGCTGTCGCCCTTCCTTGCAGGGAGTGGGGTGGGTGAGAAGGGCTAGGGTTTATTTAGAAGGAGGCATATTTTAGTCTTTGAGAGGGATGGGTATATAAATTGGGGGGGTGCGGAAATCAGGTGGGGGCAACAAATAGCTTTGGGGGGTTGCAATAGCCGCTCCTTTCTATGTAGTGTAGTGGGTCCATGTCTTGCAGATTGCATGCCTAAATGATAGATAAAAATTGAATGTGGTGGGTGGTGTGAATGTTGGCCACCAATATTTTCTTGAGTTTGTCGACTGAAAATGATGATTTTTTTTTTTTTGGTATTTAAAATACCATGTAAAATATATTGAATTATCAAATTTAATTCGAATTAAACACGCAAATATGCCCTTTTAAGCTCTTACTGTGTGGATTGGATTTCAAATCACGTACACGAATTGAAGAATGGAGCTGATTCCGCTGTTTGATCTGTAATGACAAATTGGAAAACAAGTTAGAGGGAGGATGAAGTGAGTTCGGCCAAGCCCTCTCAGAAGCTTAAGTTAGCAATAATGGAGGAAAGGGAAGGAAGAAGATGATGAGAATGTGGTAATTAGGGTACTGTGCATACCTCATTTAGCTGTTAAGTGTGCTATATATACTCATGCACCTGTATGGGCCGACTTAGGTTAAATCTGATAACTGCTTAGGTTAGGTTAAATCTAACCTGGGATGGCCCAATAATCGTCTGACCTTGATTAGTTGATTACGGTTAAATAGTTAACCTCTGGTTAAGGATAATCATCTATTCAAGGTTCATTGACCATGGTTAGGAAGTTGAACCATGGTTTGGATAACTGTTTTGTTCCCCGTGCCGTGATGGACTTCGATTGCCATAATAGAGTCAATACTCCTGTACTGAAAGTGTACTTTATGTGTAAACTGAGTTACCCACTTCGAGATTATTCCCACACATTTACCATTTTTCTATAAGATTTAAGGTTAGGAATGACAATGGGTCGGGTCGGGTCGGATGCGGGTCAGCACTACCCCATGCTCGACCCTGATTTTAGCCTCCCATGCCTATGCCCGACCCGATACCCGATGGGCAGAGGAATTCAACTCCATCCCCGATCCACTGTTCTGTTGGGCCATCCATGCCCAACCCGCCCATGCCCAACCAGCATGTTGTGAGGAATTTTTTTCCCCAAATTCCAATTTTTTGCTACATACCACCTATTACATGTTATTCATATAATCATATACCAAGCTTATAAATGTTTTTAGCACCTAATATGATCTTGTTCAAATAAGATCATACCTAATATGATCACACAAATATTATACGCAAGAATTAAAAAATAATAAAAATACATAATGAGTTTATGAGCCTTCTAATGGACTCCTTCAAATATTCATAAACATCAATTCATCAGTTCTCATCTTAAAATCCACCAGAAAAATAAAAAAGTAATAGTACTTAAATTCCCCACACAACACAACCACATTCAAATTTGCAAAGCAAGCTGAAGCTATGCATTTATTATTTCCATTAGATTTCAGTGCATGAAACTCAATTATTCAAACCCCGAAAAAATTGAAAAAAAAAATTAATATTAATTATTACAACTCAAAATAAAAAATATAATCCAGATTTCAGTGCATGAAATTCAATTATTCAAACCCCAGAAAAATTGAAAAAAAAAAAAGCAAGAAGGATAGCTTACGGACTTACAGTGGTGAAAGGAGAGAGACAGAGAGCTATAAGATGGGGAGAATAAGAAACAAACCACCACCACAGTGTAGATCTGGTCGATTTAGTGTAGTCCGTATAGATCTAGAGTGGTCGATCCGGTGTAGATGTAATCTGGTCAGATCTGGAAAAGGGTGAAGTAGCGTCGTGAGGGATGGGTGAAGCGTAAGCCATGAGGCCGTGAGGGGCTGAGCCTGAGGGCGTGAGGGTGAGGTCGTGATAGTGGTGGTCCGTGAACTGCCTGAGTGTAGAGTGGGAGTGGCGGTGTCGCCTGACTGGGTGAGACTGAGGAGACACGATGAGCCAGCGACGGTGGTGGACTGAGCGTGACTGCGTGAGCACCTGAGCGTGAGCTGCGTGAGGGACTGAGGGAGAGGGAGTGAAGGCCAAGGGAGACAGGAACTCAGGGATTGGGAATGGTGCTGACTGTAGCTGAAAGTGAATAGGCGGAATAGCATAACAGAAGGAACTAGAAATCTAGAATAGAACTTAGGGTTTTTTAAGTTTGCTATTTATATTTGATTGTAAAATATATATATAATCATATATTTTATAAAAACAATGGGTCGGGTCGGGTCATTGGGTATTTTTCTTTTGGGATCCATGCCCGACCCATACTCGAATTTTTTTTTAAAAGTTATACCCATACCCGACCCGATATCTGAAAAAAAAATTAAAAAAAAAAACCACCCATTCGGGTATGGATCAAGTCGGGACCCTATGGATCGAGGCGAAATTGCCATCCCTATTTAAGGTAGTCCCCCGAGGGAAATATGTCAATGGACATGCGGTTGATCTAGTAATCCAATAACCCTCCTCTTGCCGTCCTGATTCCCAAACTTTGAATGATATATAACTAATTGTAAAAATTTTAGGTCATTAAGATATTGCTACAAATTCAGTAACTTGGAAATTTTAAAATTTTGGATAAAAAGAAGTTTCACAACTCAATTCACGAATTATTTATTTATTTATATTTATATTTATATTTTTTATTAAACGATAAGAGAACACACACGGTCACACTTACGTAAAATCAAAAGCAAAACCTCCACAAACCCCACACACCTATTGGAATAGGACATGTTATTAACCCCAAATACCATAATCCATGCTTGTAACGTAGGAACTTTAATTGATCACAAACTATTACATTACTCGACAAGACAAGCGAACTTTTCTTTTGCCATTACACAAACCAAACCCATAATACATATATACTTATATATAGGTTCAATTCCCTTCATAACGTTGTGCAAGAACTGATTGAACCATTCATGATCGCACCTAGATTCACGCATTGGTGTGTGATTATCAACAACGGTTCATATCATTGCACAACGTCGCGCGGGTAATTCAAACTATACGTACTCGCATGTATCTATTTTATTCAAACTATTTTCACAATTGGATTGGCATTCTCGATCGTTAAGTCTCAATCCATCCTTGTAACTATAAAGAGCTGAGCTCAGTCACAACCTCCCGGCCCAAACCCTAGCTTCCCTCCGGCGACGTCGTAAATCACATCATATGTTAGCTGCTGAACATTTCCGAAAACAGCCACATCAGTATCATCATCGTTTGCAGCAACAGCAAGGCACCATTTCGATGTGCTCACCGGGTAAAGTATCCCCGACAAGTCCACCTCGAACTCAACACCGCCGCCGAAGTAGAAGCTCATCTTTGGTACGGACACGGTGTCGTAATCGCTAAAGTCGTAGCACGTGTCGAGTATCGATATCCCATCCGTCATTGGATAATCCGACATCATTCGACGGAAATTTGACTTCACGGCGTCGTATGCCGTCGGAGGTAACCGTGTTATGACCGTGCCGGAATCGATGATCGTTCTCGCCGTGGAAAAAACCGACGAGGGAATCGATAATTTTTGTCCGCCGACGCTTATCCCAACCATATTTATGAAGTAAAACGACGCGTATTGAGAGTTGGTTAACAACGGCGTGAATTTGATACTTTTAGAATCTCTGGCGGTGCCGCCTCCGAACGATAAATACCCGGTCGAGCTCGACGACGATGGAAGGCAATAGGAAAAATACTTGCCGTACTTTTGAGCGGTCTGTGAAACAAACGATAAGGGGTCTCGGCCGAGTCCAAACAACCCGGCGGACTCAGCTATGTTGTCGCGGTTATTCTGGCCGCACCCGAATAAAAAACCGTTAAACACGTCGGTTGACGTTAAAGATAGTTTTTCCTTCCCGAAAAACCCAACGGAGTATGACCCGTCACCGTAACTGATGCCGTAAACGCACGTCGACGAAGAGCAACCCGGCGACGTACTCGTAGCAGAACGGAGTTGAGAGCAGAGTGCTGAGCTGCACGTGATGTTGGTGTAGGATTTTGACTTGGACGGGTCAAAGATTGGTTCCTTTTGTTTGTGGCAATAGGCTGCGCACGGCTGACACTGAGTCCATGTAAAATCGCTGCCGGTGTCGAAGATGAGGGAGACTTGTTGTGCCGGCGTACCGAGACCGACTGTGACGATGTAGTCACCGGTGCCGACGGAGATATCGGACTTGGCCGGGACGGTGGTGGCCTTTGAGATGTATTGGACCGAGTTGGAGAGCCTGGATTGAAGTGAGTTGACTCGGGCTTGGTCTAGGAGGAGGAATTGGGTGAGGTTATTGGCATTTGTGTTATGTTGGGTGAGTTGAGAGCAGGGCCCACGCTTGTGTACTACTTTCAAAGATGTCCCTTTGTTGTGGGTACCTGAAATAAATGGTCCATAAATTGGAATAGATTCACACAAAAATTCTCCATCCCATGGTTTATATCATATATGCAGTCTGCGGAGAGAATTTATTTATTTATTTATTTTATTTTTAAAATTAGAATACAGAAAACCCCTCAGAATTTAAGTAATTTTTTTTTTTTTTTTTTTTTTTTCACATAAACCCTATAAAAAAAATAAAAAATAAAAAAGGGTGGGGGGGGGGGGGGGGGGGTGGTGGTGGGGGAACCAGAGTGGAAAAAACCTTTTGGAGAGGGGTTGCAGATAGATGATGGCAGTAGAGAGCTGAGTTGAAGAACATGACTCTGATGAAGCTGGTGGCTTTTTGTAGTCTCTATTTCTGCATAGGCATACATCGCCTTCAAGGTGCAGAGAAGGCACAGAAAAATAAGAGATCCAGAGTGGAAAAACCTGAGAATATTGACTGATAAAATTTGAGTGGCCATCGATCAACTTTCTCAATTATGCTTCGTTAATTGAAAGCTAACACTCCAATTCTTAGTTGGCCTAATGAGCTAGTTATATAATGGAAATGTAACAGATGATCAATCCTTACACGTCACACCCATTAAGATAATTTATACCTTTTTTATTTGAGGTTAAATTCTCTGCGGCCAAAACCGATGGAGGGATAGAGCTAGATACAGACAAATCATTGCCTGCACAAATAATCATATTCTTAGTGACAAATTCAAGATTTGGGGATTATTCGTTAAAAGAAAACCAGAGTAATTCAGAAAAATATCATGAAAAAAAGATTTTATGAAAAATATACGGGTAAAGAAACAATAAAATTTAACTAAATAATACAGATTTGTCGTCATTTTATATTTGTTCATAATAATTTGTGAATTTCAGAAATAATTCACGAATTATTTGTGAGATATATGGGACAAATTGGGGTTTCATTCATTCAATAAAAAATCTAGAAGAAATTTGAGAAATTCAGGAATAATTTGAGAATTACGTTACTCTAATCACATTAACAGTATTCATGTTGTTTTAAAAAAACAAACATATGTGAGAGGATGTGTACCTCCGAGGTGTGGTGATTAGAATTAAAAGACCACATCAACTTAAATGATTTTTCCTCAATTCAACTCGACTCAACTTCAAAAGGCCTACGAAAGCGTTTGATCTCTTTAGAAGCTACCCTCAGACTTGGTAATTGCCCCAACATATATATATATATTTTTTCTCCATCACCAACCTAGCTCTCCTATACAAGAATGTGAGAAATTAAACTACCACAACTACAAAAAACCCAGGGTTTGTATGGTGTATTAATTTTAGTGTGTTTGGTGGATGGCACATTCACGAAAGCATATTTTTGGTTAATATATGCATAGTGGTAATCTTACAGCTAATATTTCTATTTTCTACAATTCTAGGGGTGTTTCCAGAGCAAAATGTGTGGCACACGTTAGAAAGCAACATAAATCTTTGGACGAAACATGTCTCTGCATTGTGCACATCTTATCAGTACCCAATGCCCACATAGACAGTAGGCCTTTGGATTTATTTATGTTGGAGTGGAGCAAACTAGTACCTTGGAAGTAGACATAGATATTATGTACCCATTTTCAACAATAGAAAGTTCGGTTTCCCTCCACAATTGGAAGACAGAGCGATACAAATCATTCTTATCTAGAAATTCGAATTATATATATATAAGGATGATGATCAGGTGAATACATGTTACTATAATTTATATCAACACCCATATTTGGAATTGCATTTCGTGCATTAGTAGGTTACGAAATATATTAGGTTAATGCACGGAATATAACTCCCAATACATATTGTTAATATAAATTAGATGAGTACGTACTGACCTGATTGAAACTTTACATAGCATGGTGGGATGGGAGGATGAAATCTTCATGCTTATTAATCTTTGTAATTGAATGGCATTAAGGGAAATTACAAATTAATCCAACTAAGGACAAATAATTACAATTAATAGGTTATTTGTAATGATATATAATTTGTTGCCCGTAACTAGACCAACCCTATAAAGCATAATTAATTAGCACGATTGGCAATTTCTCATTGTTATTGCCACATGACATAGGATAAGTGTTAGGTCTCATAATTTGTTATTGGCAATTTCTCATCATGCTTGGAATCTTGTTTGGCTACGGGCCACGTCATGTCTGTTGTGGGAAAAAAAGGCTGGATTCTTGTTGCTCGTGGACCTCGTCACGTTTCCAATGGGTATTGTACAGAGTGATAGATAGGATTCGGATTTGGGGCCGTAAGCACCTTTTGTCATCATCTTTGGTCAGTCTATTGTCATCATCTTCGATCACTCTACCCAAGGGCGGATCTAGGGTTTGAAATTGACACAATATAGTCTAGATAATAAAATATTAATAAATACAATATATATATATATATATATATATATATATATTAAGAGTAGCATTGTAAGCTTGACACGATTTTTGATTTGGTTCGTTGAATCTATCATTTTGTAAAGTTTTTATAGTCAAAGGCACTATAAATTATACTCCCTCAACCCCCCGAAGAAGTAGAAGGTTATGTGTTTTATGTGTTTGGTTTTTTTCTGTTTTTTTTTTTTTTTTTTTTGTTTTTTTTCAATCAATTTCCATAGCAAACTAAACAGAGATAGAACCATGAGGATTAGTTTTTTGAGACCCATTAGTTTTTTCGTTTGTGATCTTGTTGGTAAAAGACTTTGAGAGTCCAACACACTCGGATTTATGCACTCAATGTGGGCCTAAAATATGGAGAGAGCTCCTAGAGTCCTTCCTTATAATTGTCATTTTGAAATTTTATTTTATTTTATTTTCAGAACCATTTATTTTTTTTGCCAGATTAATTTAACATGGGCTCCAACCGTTTTACCAATTATGAATTAAGTTTGTAGTGTAGTGAACTTTGAGCACACGTCATTCTCTATTCTCAGCCATTTGTCTTAGGAAATTGCTTGACATTTTATTTGAGTCTAATCCATTCTGCTTATGACTTAAAGATTCTCTATAGCATTGATTAATTAATTAAGCTCAGCCACAGCCTCCCGGACTAAACCCTAGCCTCCCTCTGGCGACATCCGAAGAAGGCCATGTCATTCAAGTGATTGTTTCCGGCAGCAACCAGGTAGACCTGTGAAGCACTTTTTTTTCCCATAAAGCAATGCTAAATAGCATAAATATTTTGCCCAAATTTATTGGCCTAACTGATGTGGCATCTTCACTAATCAATTGAAATTTCCATTAAAAGAATAATTGTTTATAATGAATTAACATGACAACTGCCACATTAGTAAGGCATGTAGATTCGGGCAAAGTAAATTTAGGCTCTTCAATATTTTTCTTCTCCGAACCCCCAGATAACTAAGTATGTCTATTAGCACACCCCAAAAAAGAAAGAAAAAAAAAATGAAAAGAAAAGAAAGAATGAAAGAAAAGAAGGAAAGAGGGCGGAGGGATAAGGTGCATTCAATTTTCAAGCCCACTCAGCACCGAACCCAGCAAGCTAACTTAACGTAAAGTTAGGCCCGTGTAAGTTTGTACTCCTAACGGACTCACCTCACTCATGTTTAGAGGCCTTGTTTTATGGATTCTATGTAGTGTAGTGGCCCATATCTTGCAGATCGCGTGCCTAAATGGTAGAATAAAAATTGAACGTGGTGAGTGGTGTTGAGTGTTGACCACCAATATTTTCTTGAGTTTGTTGACTGAAGATGATGAATTTTTTTTTAATATAAAAATACTATGTAAAATATATTGAATTGTCTAATTTAATTCAAATCAAATACGCAAACTTGCCCTTTTAAGTTCTTGCTGCGTGGGTTAGATTTTGGAACACGTACATGAACTGATGAATGGAGCTGATTCCACCGTTTAATCTGTAATCACAAGTTGGAAAACAAGTTAGAGGGAGGACGAAGTGGGTCTAGCCAAACCCTTTCCGAAGCTTAAGTCAACAACAATGGAGGAAAGGGAAGGAAGAAGATGATAAGAATATGAAAATTAGGGTACTGTGCATACCTCATTCAGCTGTTAAGTGTGCTATATATACTCACTTGTACAGATTGACTTAGTTTAGATCTAATAACCGCTTGGGTTAGGTTAAATCTAACCTGGGTTGGCCCAATAAACCGTCTGACCCTAGTTAGCTGACTATAATTAAATAGTTAGCCATGGATTAAGGATAATCGTCTAATCAGGGTTCATTGACCATGGTTAGGGAACTGAACCATGGTTCGGATAACCATTTTGTTCCCATGTTGTGATGGAGTTCGGTTGCTGTCGTGTTCGCTATCTTGTTGATCAAGCTAGGTGAGATTTCCAAGTCAGGCCAAAGAGGGTCTTGACTTAACCCGAGCTAGAGACAATATTGAGTTCGTACTGATTCGCCATGATGGAGTTGGTACTCCCGATTAAGAATGTACTTTATGTGTAAATTGAGTTACCACTTCGGGATTATTCTCACACACTTACCATTTTTTCTATAAGATTTAAGGTAGGCCTATTTCAGTTCATTTACGTAAGTAATCTGTAGTCCCCCGAGGGAAATATATCAATGGACATGCAGTTGATCTAGTAACCCAATGACCCTAGCCTCTTGCCGTCCTGTTTCCATAACTTTGAATGATACTAGTTGGTGCACACGTGCGTTGCACGTGGCTAATTTTCTGCGATTTTGATAATAAAAAAAATCTATAAATTTAATTAAAATTTTTAATATAGAATTATAATTTAGTTTTTGGAATCATATTTGGACTCAATTATCCTAGTCCGTTTGATTTTCATGGACACTTTCATTATTTGGTAAGAGTATCATAGCTATAAAAGGGTTTTGAGATTTTTTTTTTGAATAAATGCATTTTTGTTGGGTTGCTAACATGAAAAAATTCTTGTAATTCCAATAAAATGAACATCAATATTTCAAACCTATGTGTTCGAAAAATCTCCAATAACTACCACTGCCAGATTGTGTAGATGGTACAACTACCTATAAAATTTCTTCACAATATTAAGATAAACAATCTGAATTACCTTTTCTAATCCAATTGGTAACCGCAATCACCCAAGGGTTTTTTAAAAATACAAGAACTGATACGACATAATTCAGAAAAATTCTGAGCTCATGGATCCTACCAATCATTCTGCAAAACTATAAAAATTGTTCTTGAGCTCATGAACATTTTAACACCATTATTAGAGATTTACAACCAATCAATGTTGGTAAATTGCTTCCCTGTCAAATATAGTACAATACTTATACTATCAGATAACAAGTGAAGTATTATAAATTGATCCTGCTTAGTAGAAATGATAGCACAAAAACTCTTCAGCCTTTGCGTGCAATGCTGAAGTTACTATAACAGAAATAATTGCTGCTTCTATTTAGTTCTTGTTAACTCCATATGCAACAAAACCTAACTGTGTCCAAGTAATATCATTTTCCAAGCACAAACTACAATGTTATGAATCCAAGGAAAGCTCCAGGTTTGAAACTAAGTAGAATAAGCACCAAAAATTTTAAAAATTTCATGGACAACATGTTTATATGAGTGACTTCATAAGTTAATATTATTTGAATTTTATTTCTTCTTTTTAAGTTAGGCTAGGACTCTTAAACAACATTTATTTTTCTTTGATTTTTATTTCAAAATAGAACCTGACTTAATTTACATAAAAGCCTTGATAAAGTAAAATTTCAAAGGAAGTATTTCAACATTAAGCCCATTCAAGCATTTTGTCAAACATTGTCTTTGCTAAATTGCCAATAGCTTGAATAATATCTTCATTGTCTAACTTCACTGTACATTATAATGCACATCATACAACAAATAAGAATTAAAATATATATTCTAAAAGTCAGTTTTGATCATAATGTATGGCCAGTGGAAAAGAGTCAAAGGATAATGGGATATTATCTAAAATTCAAATTTTTTTTGTCTTGTTTCGTCTCCCCGATTTGACCTTCTGATCATTGTTAAGTGTGCAATTCCATATTTAATAGGTGTAAACCAACAAGGAAAAAAATAAATCTACAAAGAATGAAAAAAGCATCCAAATAAAAATAGAAATTGGGGACATATTAACCAAATAAACTTACATATCCGTGTGGCTTTATGTATCAAATTCGAGTTGTTTGAGCCATGAAACCTATACAATTCAAAGCCACCGAATGTTGTAATTAGTCGATGTAAAACTATGGAAGACAATAAAAAAAGCTAGGGTTTCACGTTGGATTTGAATTAACTTATAAAATAAAGAACCTTCTTCTAGTGAGCTCGAAATTCTCTACTTTGGAGGCTTTTAAACGACATTGATTATGCCATCTCTACAACCTAAAAAAATAAAAGGCGGGACAGATTATGTTTATTCTGTAGACTTCTTCTGGAGATTATGCCTCACTGAAAAGAAAAAAGGATAAAAGGAGTAACAAATATCAATATATTGAGAACAGAAGAAAGGACATCCTGTAATTGTTTATACTCCAATTATGGAGTATGAAGGGGAAGACGAAAGGAGGAATGAGTAGAGCAATGATTCGGAGAAACATAATGTTTAGAGCAAACGTTTGGAGAAAGCATACTATTTATTATATAGGAATTATAGTTTCCGTTTCCTTTGAATTCCTATTTGTATTTTATATATTAAGGTATGTGTTTTAAAATATCTTAAGGTACGTATGTGTACGGGGTAAAATCCTGCTCCCCGAACTACGTATGGATGATGGAGCTTGCTTCCTCGCCTGGACCTGCAATCACAAGCTTGGAAAATGGGTCAGAGGGTAGGCCAAGGTGGGTTTTGGCCGTGCCCTCTCCAATGCTTAAGTCAGAAAGCTGTACTAGGGAGAATGAGGCAAGGAAGAAGAAGAATCTCAGAGAATTAGGGTACTGTAGCTTACCAAATTAGGCTGTATCGTATTCTTTTTATACCCACCTGTACGAACTGACCATGTGAGGTCAGGTAACTGCTTTGGTTAGGTCAGATCTGACCATAGTTTACCCATAACCGTCTGACCATAGTTTGCTGATCATGGTTGGCCAAGGAACCATGGTTGCTAGTAACCGTTATGTCAGGAATTACAGCTGCGGGGACAGTTTTGGACTGTAGTAGGATTTGGATCGTAGTGTGAGTCATAGGACAGGTGTCCCGAGCTGGAAGATCACGTGCTTTGCAGCAGGTCCTACCATGCGGACCTACCACGTGTCAAGTGAAGTGATTTAACCTCTTGCCCCGAGCTGGATCTTAGGAGGTGAATTACGTACGTTGTGGTTAGGTTGGTTGAACAGTCTTCGCCACGTGTCAGCGTTTCAGGTCTGGACCTTACATCCCGAGCTGGAACCTCGGTTCAGAGATATTTCCACACAATTTGCCCCAAATTATGACATTCCCGAGTTGGGACTTGTCATAATTTTATTTTGCTAAGTGTTTTTCCCTGTGCCCCTATGCCGCTTGGCATTCTAGGGCTTATCTGGCAAAGAGGCGGTTAAGCCTTTTCGTATTCCAAGGTGCTGACGTCATGTGCCTTGGAACCGTACGATCTGCATTTAATGCTCCAGAAGCATTATGTCTTTGGAGGGAAACAAATCACAGCTTACTTTATCTCCTGCATTCTCTCTCTACTCTTTGCTTTTCCCTCTGCATTCTGTTCTCCGTTTTCTCTCTCCACTGTCTCTGCTTTTGTCTTCACCAAGAAAACTCCGTCTTTTCCACCGGAATCCACTGTTCACGCCGCTCGCTTGTGGGAGAAGATCCGTTCTGCTCTTCTTTGCTGCCCTTGTGAATCGTTTCTCCGGCGTTATTCTTCGTTGGTACTCTTCCTGTTAGATTTACCTCTCCAAGAACAACCTTTGGAGGTTTTCAGCACCAAGTCGTACAGCTTTTCCGACGAAACAGCTTTCGTGACCACCGCTTGATCTTCGTAAAGGTATAACTCGTTTTTGTTCTGTATTCTTCAATTTGTTCGGTGTATTTTCCTTTTTGCGGTTGTTGGAGAAGTTCTTAGGGTTTGCTTCGTAATCCTAGGGTTTTCTTCTGGTTTTTGGGGCAAACCACCAAGATACTGGTTTTTCCCGCCTTTTAGAGTTTGAAAAACTCCATCTCGGGGTAAATTTGAGAAAAAGGTTTTTTGGTGTCCTCTTTTGTCTTTTCCCAACACCAAGTTTAGTGTTCCCCGAGCTGACACTTAGAAAAATTTTGGGTCTGTCAGGGCAGGGATAACATACCTGTCAGGATTTGACCTTGAAGTTTTAGGTCGGGGCATGTTGGCATGGGTTGAGTTATCCCTGGATTTAATCTTTGCCTTTCGTCTTGGCAGATGTCTTCCTTTTACGATATTAGGGAAAACCCTGCAAAGATAGCTGAGTTTAGAGCCCTATACGGCTTTGAAGACGGGAAGTTTAGCTTCTGCTTTGCTGAGCCTAGGGAGGACGTCTTTAGGTCAGACGCCAAGGATGGCTTCCCTGTTCCCATTGCTGCCTTTATGGAGGGTGGAGTTCGCGTCCCCTTCCCTGACCTCCTTAATGACTTCCTCCTCTACTGTGGGATAGTCCCAACCCAGCTAGGGCTGAACTCCTTTAGGATCATCTTGGGGGTTCATGTCCTTAACCAGCTGTTAGGGACTTCTGTTGGAGTGCGGGAGATACTCCACCACTACAAAATCTGCACCCTAAAAAACAAACTCGATGTTTACCTCTCCCTCAAGCCCAGGAAGAAACCCTTTGTCACTCACATCCCGAACTCCAACCCAGGAGCTCACGACATTGTGGTTTTCGTGTACGGGCCCGTGGATGGGACTCTCCCCCCTGATCCTCCCATCATTCCCCGAGAGAGAGGCTCTAGCTGTAAGAAATTAGCGATGTCATTCTGCTTCTTTCTGATTTATATGATTTCGATATGTATATTGGATCCCTCACTGATACATTGATCATGTTTCCTTCTAGCAGCTCCTCACGCCAACGAGCCCGCTGACCAACTGAACGAGGAGGATATCGAGAAGCTGCTCGGATATCAAGTCAGCCAGCGCTGCCGTTCGGCTGAGACCTTGCTTAACTACCACGCGAGGTACCAGAAGGGGGAAGGCGAGTTACCCCCATTGGGAGCAGCCTGACGACTGAGCTGACCCGCGTGGTGGAAGAAGAGGTAGAAAGAGGAGAGCCAGAGGGAGAGGAGGAAGAGGGGATCCGCCTCCGACCTGAAGGGGAGGGAGCTGAGGAGATTAGACCCTCTGACAAGACGGCTCGCCGCGCCCCCTTTGTCATTGAGAGCTCCAGCTCCGAGGAGACCATCTCCCTAAGCCATGGAGAGAAGAGGCTCCCGTCCCCCTCCCGCCAAGAGACAAAGAACAGACTCCGGCAGCCAGAGGACCAAGAAAGACTCTGGGATGAATTTGAGGGCTCTGGTTGCTGAGAGAAGGGCGGCGGAAAAAGAGGCCCAGAAGGCTGCTGAGAAGAAGCAACAGCAGCAGAATTAGCAGCAGCAGTAGCAAAATCAGCAGCAGCAGAGCAACAGTTGCAGAATCAGCAGCCGCAGAGAGCCGACAAGACTGCTGCTGCTGCTGTTCCTGGGCTTGGTCGGGATGGCGGCAAGAAGTCCACTGACCCCAACAGTGGCAAGCTCATGTCAAGCGCCATGAGGAGGCAGGACGTGGGCAGGCCCCGGGCGCCCGAGGTTACTGGGAAGGGGAAGGCTCCTCTGGTTCCTCCTACGAAGCCCCGGAAACCCTCTGCAGTCCCCGAGCAGCAACTCGCTGTGCAAGGGCCTGGGCAGGGAGGCGCCAATACCCCGGAGGCCGGAGGTGGGAGCACCCTTTCCTGTGCTGAGATTATTGCCAAATTCCCCGAGGTAAACTTTCACTTCTTTCGATTTTATAACTGTCCCTATATCCGGAAGTCTATTACGAATTCTGACTGACTTTATGTCTCCCTTCGTGTGTGCAGTTCCCCGTACCCAAAGATAAGGATGTTACGAGCTCCTTCTCTGCGGAGTACAACTTCAAGCAGCTGGGGAACCCCATGAGGTTGCCGGCGGACATGGAGCACTTCAGGAAGAAGTCCGCCCTCGACAACCTCCGCTTCGGGTTCACCAGCCTTTACCGAGTAAGTTCCGTCTTCTTGCGGTTTCCATTACTTGCTGTTCAACCCGATCTTTGACTTGCTGATGTCTGTGTAGGGCTGCCAACAAATCTTGCTGGCGGGCGACCGCCTCGAGGAGGAAGACAACAAGCTGCAGCTCGAGCTCGCCAAAGTCCGGAGTGAGTACGATCAGAAGCTAGCGGAGGCTGAGGCCAACTGTTGTGCGACTATGTCTCAACTTCAGAAGGTAAAATCTGAATGCGAGACTTTCAAGTCCACAGCCGAGAGCGCCGTCAGTAAACTGGAGCTCACGAGGAAGGACTACGCAGATTTGGAGGCTGAGCTGAGGAAGGCAAAGGATGCCCAGGAAGAACTAGCCTGGGAGAAGCGCGAGCTGGCGAGGAAAGTCCGGGCCCTTGAGGCTGAGGTGGAGAAGGAGAAAGCCTCCGTGGAGAGGGCGGTGGCTGAGGAGAGGGAAGACGTGAAGGCTTCCCTCGTTGCGCAGTTGACCACCGAGCTCGAGGTCACCTACAGATTCGCGTGGGAGACCTTGGTCGAGTTGGCATCTGCCCAATTCCCTGGCATTGCCAACATTCCCTTCGAAAGGAGGGATATTCCTGCGGATTACAACCCCGAGGGAGGTGATGTCGGGGAAGCTGATATGGAGGTTGCAGGCAGCGATGAGGCCGGGGAGAACGATCCCGAGGTCACGTCCCAGCCTAATGCCACCATTGAAGCCGAGAGGGTCACTGACGCCACCGATGACACTTCAGCCACTGCCACTGGGGATCAACTGGTAAATCCAACGGGAAGTATCACGGAGGTTACCCCTGATCTTCCTCAGACTCCTGTGGTCCCGCCTGCCTCTACTGATCCCGTCGCGGACTCCCGAGGTCATTGCTCCAGCTGCCGGGAACTCGGGGGAAAATGTAGCTACTTAGGTTTTTTCTTTTGTTTTTTCTTTTTCATTTCTTCTGGCTGAATGCCCCAATTTGTACAAACCCTTGTAATACTCTTGCTACTGGAATGAAATACACAATTTTTCTTCACCTGCGTGCATATGTTCTTTATTTTATGATGGCTGTCTGTTTGAATGTACTTTTGAGATAAAGTCCCTTGTTTATGCGTGTAAATTGTTGATCGACGAAAATAATTAGACCCAATCTGACCATGGGCTCCAATTTTGCGGGGTGATAGTCTTGAGCATCTGCTGGTCCTCGTATACTTAGACCCATCCCTAGGTATGTCGTTGTGTTGAGCCTATCTTTAGATGAGACTTTGTTGTGAACCCATTCTTAGGTTCAGTGTGCTCAAGCCATTTATTAGGTGAGACTTGTGCCATTTATTAGGCAGCTTTGCTTGGACCCGTTCTTGGGCAAGACTTTGTTTTTAACCCATTCTTAGGTTTAGCGTGCTCAAGCCATTTATTAGGTGAGACTTGTGCCCATTCTTAGGCAATTTTGCTCGGACCCGTTCTTGGGCAAGACTTTGTTTTTAACCCATTCTTAGGTTTAGCGTGCTTAAGCCATTTATTAGGTGAGACTTGTGCCCATTCTTAGGTAGTTTTGACTTCGACTTGTTGTTGGGGAAAATGCCTTTAACTCGAGCGATAAATAAGCGATAACATCTCTGAATAACCTCTGAACTTGTATTGAGCGATCATTGAATGTAATTACAACTTTGGCTATCAGGTAAAACAATCTTAGATTAGCTATGTTAACTGATCTCGGAAGTTCTTGTCCAGTCTCCAAGCTCTTTAATCTGTACGAACCTGTACCCCCGACGTGGATGACCTCGTAAGGACCTTCCCATGTTGCCCCGAGCTTTCCATCAGTAGAATTTCTGGTTCCGGCGTTGACTTGCCTGAGTACCAATTCTCCAATATTGAACTCCCTTGATTTTATTCTTCGGTTGTAGTATTTTTTCAGCTCTTATTGGTAAGATGCCATTTTAATTCGGGCCCTTTCTCTTCTTTCTTCTGCCAAATCCAGATCTTGAGATAGAGCCTGATCATTTGTTGCCGCATCATACGATTCGGTTCTGAGACCTGGTAGACCCAACTCTGTTGGTATAATCGCTTCCATTCCATAGGTCATGGAAAATGGAGTTTCCCCAGTGGACCTCCTCGGAGTAGTTCGATATGCCCATAGTACTGAATGCAACTCGTCAGGCCAAGACCCTTTCACATTGTCTAGCCTCCTTTTTATCCCTGCGACAATAATCTTGTTGGTTGCCTCTGCCTGACCATTGCACTGCGGGTAGCTCGGATTAGAATACCACCATTGGATTCCCTGTTCTGCACTGAATTCCCGAGTTCTTTTACTGTCGAACTGAGTTCCATTATCCGATACGAAGGCTCAGCGGGATCCCGAAGCGTGTGATTAATATTTTCCCACAGGAACTTGATAATGTCTGAGTCTTTAATCGATGCGAGCGCGATGGCCTCTACCCATTTGGTAAAATAATCAGTTGCAATGAACAAGTACTTCCTATTCCCCGATGCTGTGGGCAGCGAACCCACAAGATCTAACCCCCACTGTGCGAAAGGCCATGGACTGGATATGGGATGCAACTCTTGAGCAGGCTGGTGTATCTTGTCAGCAAACATCTGGCACTTCGGGCACTTCCTCACATACCTGATAGCATCTTTCTGCATGTATGGCCACCAGTAGCCCTGAGTGTTTGCCCTATGGGCGAGTGATCTTCCTCCTGCATGACCCCCACATGACCCCTCGTGGAGTTCAGCCAGCAGGTCTACTACTTGATCTGGGTGTACGCATTTCAGGTATGGTCCCGTGTAGGATCTTTTATAGAGAGAGCCTGACGGAGATAACCAAAAACGAGCTGACTTGGCGCGAATTCGGTGACCTTGATTGCGATCCTCGAGTAGTTCATCCCTCTGTAGATAGGCAACTATCTCGTCCATCCAGCTCGGTGTCGAAGACTGGATGTCCGAAATGAGTTCTTCTGTCCCAATACTGGGTTCTTGCAGGATTTCAACATTTATGGTTCGGGGGGTGTCTGTTTCCAACGCTGCAGCCAGGGCGGCCAGCCCATCCGCGTGTCTATTTTGATCCCTGACAAAGCGTTTGAACTCCACACTGGTGAATTTCGCAGCTAACTCCCATACCTTGTGCATGTACGCAGCCATCCTTTCATCTTTGACTTCATATTCTTTATTCAGCTGGCTAACCACTAGCCTGGAGTCACTTGTATACTGTCAACTCTTTTATCCCCATTGCTTGGACCATCCCAAGTCCTGCTACAAGTTGCCTCATACTCTGCTTCATTGTTTGAGGCTGGGAACATAAGCCTGACTGCTTGTTCGATGATTTCTCCCTCGGGATCTGTCAGCACAATTCCCAGACCTGCCCCTTTCGCATTAGATGCACCATCCACCTTGAGCTCCCATCTCTTCCTCTTCTCTATGTTTATATTGTCTTTCCCCCCCCCCCAGTTCGGGCAAAGAGGATGATAATGCTGTCCGTCCCGAACTGGAAGTAGGATCCGCGAATTCGGCCAGAAAATCAGCTAAGATTTGCCCTTTAATTGCAGGTCGGGGATGGAAGTGAATGTCGTAAGCATTGAGTTCTACCCCCCACTTCGAGACTCGTCCTGACAAATCAGCTCTGCGAAGCACATCTTTCAGTGGATAGTTTGTGAGGACGATGATAGGATGAGACTGAAAGTAGTGTTGGAGTTTTCTGGAGGCTGTGACAAGGGCTAGGATTAACTTTTCGAGTGACAGATAACGGGTTTCATCATCTAATAGTGTCTTGCTAATATAATAGATTGGCGCTTGAGTAAGGTCGCGCTGGGCTAAAAGAACGCCACTGAGTGCATGAGCTGAAACAGCAAGATAGAGGTATAGAGTTTCCCCGTGGTAAGGGTGGGTCAGGGTTGGGAGTGTTTCTAAATGAGCGACTAACTTTTGGTAAGCTTCTTGGCAGTCTGTGTTCCATCCCGAGTTAGTGCTCTTCTTCAGTATCTGAAAGAATGGGTGGCATTTGTCTGAAGACCTGGAGATAAATCTACTGAGTGCTGCCACCATTCCGTTCAACTGTTGAACGTCCCTGACCGTTGTTGGAGTACGTAAGGTTCTTATCACCTCAATCTTACTTGGATTTGCTTCGATCCCCCTTCTTGAAACTAGGTGACCCAGGAACTTTCCCGAGCCTATTCCAAATGAGCTTTTCTTCGCATTTAACTTCATCCCATACTCCCTGAGTCGGGCAAAAGCCTCAGTTAGGTCTGCCAGGTGATCTTTCTCTGAGCTGCTCTTAACAATAGTGTCATCAACGTATGCCTCAAGGTTTTTTCCAATCAGTCCTTCAAACATCCTGCTAACAAGACGTTGGTAGGTGGCCCCTGCATTCTTCAATCCAAATGGCATTAACTTGTAGCAGTACGTTCCTCTAGGAGTAATGAACCCCGTCTTGTCTTGGTCGTGTTCTGCCATAGGAATCTGATGGTAACCCGAGTAGGCATCAAATATACTCAGTCTCTCATACCCCGAGATAGAGTCTATAAGTTGGTCAATCTTAGGCAAGGGGAAACTGTCCTTTGGGCACGCTTTATTGAGGTCTGTGAAATCGATACAAACTCGCCAGTCCCCTGTCTTCTTTCTTACACATACGGGATTGGCCAGCCAACTCGGGTACTTTACCTCTCTGATGAACCCTGCTTTCAAAAGCTTATCGACCTTGGCAGAAACTGTTTCGGCTCTATCACCTGACAATCTTCGTTGCTTCTGAACCACTGGCTTGTAATTCGGGTTAACTTGCAACTCATGGGTAATAATTCTGGGATCAATTCCTGGCATTTCATGGGGTGACCAAGCAAATACATCGATGTTATTCTTCAAAAATTCAAACAGCTCTACTGCGTCAGCTTCACTCAATGACTTTCCTATCCAGAAAAACCTCTCTGGATCATTAGGATTAATTATCTTCTTCACTAACTCCTCCCCTGTTCTGTCTGCGGGTTCTAGAGCTGTTTCTTCTATTCCGGGCCGTTCTCCCTTTCGTTGCTACAAGGGGACCTCATCAATCTTAGCTTTTTTCTTCTGCTCTGGCTCTGGCCTCGGGGCTTTAGCTTTGCCAGTTCCCGAACTGGGAAGGCGTGGGACCTTGGACTTCAGTTTGCCCTCTGAAGGTGCTGAGTGGCCTGCATACTCTGCCAGAAAACATTCCCTGGCTTGCTGCCTGGTTTCCTTTTATCTCCATGATTCCTTCTGGGCTCGGGAACCTGATGGATTGGTGGTACGAGGAGGGGACGGCTCTTATGGCGTGAATCCAGGGTCGCCCGAGTATTACGTTGTAGGCCGACCTCTCCTGGATTACCACAAACGTTTCCATGGATTGCACTGGCCCTGCCCGAACTGGGAGCGTTATCTGCCCCAGAGGGAAAGTCATGTTGCCATTAAAAGCTTTCAGACTGACATGATAGAGCTTTAAGTCAGAATCCTTCAGCCCGAGTTGGCTGAACAGTTTCTAGGAACATGACGTTCACAGATGCGCCGTTATCCACATAGACTTTGCCCACGTCATAGTTCCCTATGAGCATGCGAACAACGAGAGCGTCGTTATGCGGACAGCGCACCGTACCCATCAGTCTCGGCATCCCCGAAGAAAAGCAGCTTCTCTCCATTTTCAACCTCACTTTGAGGTAGTAGAACTGGTTCATCCCCAATATCACTGACTTCAGCATTTTGACAAGCCATCCTATATTGCGCCCTGAGCTGGCTGGTTGACAGAGCGGTCTCCTCATATCCTCCGGTGATCATATCAATCCTCCCGAGGATCTTTGGTTGAGTGGATTGAGGAGCCCTATTCTCGGGTTTCTTCTGTTCAGATGGCTGTCCTTTGTCTTTTCGGGCTATAAATTCATCAAGCTTTCCCTCCTTAGCCCAAGCTTCGAGATTGTATTTCAAAACCTTACAGTCCTCTGTCCTATGGCCATGATCCTTGTGGTAACTGCAAAACAGCTTCTTATTTCTCTTCTCGGGCTCCGCGAACATAGGTCGAGGTTTCTGGAAAAAATCCTTGTTCTCCAGTGCCTTCATCAACTTGTAGATGGGGAGAGTAAATACAGTGAAGATGGCCTGATTTGGATTGGTGGGCAGGCCTGGATTTCTCTCCTCGGGGGTTGTCTCTATGAGGCTTAGAGTCCTTCTTTTTGTCATCTCTCTCGCTGACTTTGGCAGACTACGGGGTGTAGAAATCATCCAACTTCGAATAATTAGCTACAGTGGAGAGCAGCTTGGCTAGGTTTCTGGGGGGATTAACAGTGAGCTCCTTAAACAGAGGTGATGGCTTCCTCAACCCGAGACGAAACAAATCCATTGCATTCTTCTCAATAGGTTCGTCAATCTCATTGTAAACCTCCCAGAACCTCTGAGAGTATTCCCGAAGTCCTTCCCAATCTTTCTGTTTCAGTTCGTATAGGTTCTGCATGGTCCTCGGGAATTTACAGCTAGTGATTAACCTCTTCTTGAACAGCTTGCTCAGCTCGTGCCAGCTGTCAATAGACTCATCCGGGATCTTGGCCCACCACTTAAGAGCCACTTCCCCCAAACTCATAGGAAATATTTTGCAAAGAAAACCCTCATTTCCAGTATATAATGACATACGTTGCAAGTAATAGTTTAAATGATGATCGGGGTCTATTGAAAGAGAGTAAAGAGTAAAAGTTATCTCGGAATACTCTCGTGGGATTAGGACCCGTTGAATCCACCGTGTGAATGGGCTCCGAGCCACAACAAAGCTTTCAGGTCTTTCTCCCCCTCTGCTTTGATTACCCCGATGTCTTTTGGAGGCTTCTTCCTCGTTTCTTTCACGCCTGGGTGACCGAGAATGCTTTCTACTCGTCGCCCCAGTACTCCTCTCCCCCCTTCTTTCAAGAGAACGAGACCTGTAATAGCGTCTCTCTTCTCTGTGAACTTCGTGCCCAGAACGCACCTGAGAGCGAGGTCTTGGGTGGTCCTCATTCCACCTTCGCGCATGATCTGAACGCCTTGAATTGCGTTCTGGGGACCTCTGAATCAGCGCATGATGCTGTTCATCTCTCCTTCCTGAATGCCTCGAATCTGGGCCAGTTAATCGCGGCTCATCGTCATGTCTACTGTAGTGGTGATGGTGCGAAGCTCCGGGCATGGGTGAGCTCTCCTGATGCCTAGTGCGACGGAGTGGACTGGTTTGGCTAGCCTCCTCAGCGACAACATTGACTCCGCGAGGGGCAAAGGTTCGCTGGAGGTAGCGGTGGTAATTCTGCTCTGCATTTAGCTTTGCGAGCTGCGCCGATTGAATCTTCGATTGCATGGTTGCAATCAGTTCTACCACCGCCGCTGGGTTAGGGTTATTTGTCACAGCCTTATCGAAGGCGGCCTTCAGAACAGGCTGATCATCAAGAGAATGTAAAACAGCAGACATTTCAGGGGAGATCTGATGTTGCTGAATCGGGGGGAGCTGACTGGTTCCCGCCGCAGGCAATGGCGGGTTGGCCTGTGAAGGCTGTGTTTCTGCTCGCTTCCCAGCATCGCCTGTAATGGTTTGGTCGACGCGAGTAAAGTTCGCTCCAGATCTAGTTCGCCCAAAGGTGGGCGGAGGTGGTGTAGCCATCTTATCGCGATGGTTCCCACAGATAGCGCCAAATTGTACGGGGTAAAATCCTGCTCCCCGAACTACGTATGGATGATGGAGCTTGCTCCCTCGCCTGGACCTGCAATCACAAGCTTGGAAAATGGGTCAGAGGGTAGGCCAAGGTGGGTTTTGGTCGTGCCCTCTCCAATGCTTAAGTCAGAAAGCTGTATTAGGGAGAATGAGGCAAGGAAGAAGAGGAATCTCAGAGAATTAGGGTACTGTAGCTTACCAAATTAGGCTGTATCGTATTCTTTTTATACCCACCTGTACGGACTGACCATGTGAGGTCAGGTAACTGCTTTGGTTAGGTCAGATCTGACCATAGTTTACCCATAATCGTCTGACCATAGTTTGCTGATCATGGTTGGCCAAGGGACCATGGTTGCTAGTAACCGTCGTGTCAGGAATTACAGCTACGGGGACAGTTTTGGACTGTAGTAGGATTTGGATCGTAGTGTGAGGCATAGGACAGGTGTCCCGAGCTGGAAGATCACGTGCTTTGCAGCAGGTCCTACCATGCGGACCTACCACGTGTCAAGTGAAGTGATTTAACCTCTTGCCCCGAGCTGGATCTTAGGAGGTGAATTACGTACGTTGTGGTTAGGTTGGTTGAACAGTCTTCGCCACGTGTCAGCGTTTCAGGTCTGGACCTTACATCCCGATCTGGAACCTCGGTTCAGAGATATTTCCACACAGTATGTGTTTTAGAATTATAGTTTTCATATTACTATATTTCCTATATATGCAGAAGGATGGGTAGTTGTGTATTTAAAAATTAAAATAAGGGTATATTAGTCAATCAAAAGTTTTTCTTACATTCATCTTTTTATAGGTAGTATAGATATAACTAATTGTAAAAATTTTAGGTCATTGAAATATTGCTACAAATTCAATGACTTGGAAATCTTAAAATTTTGGATAAAAAGAAGTCTCACAACTCAATTCGTGAATTATTTATTTATTTATATTTTTTACTAAACACACACAACTACACACTCATGTAGAATCGAAAGCAAAATCTCCACAAACCCAACACTCTTATTAGGATAGGACATACGATTAATCCCAAAGACTATCGGCAATTCGTGAATTAAATCCATGCTTGTAACATTGAAACTTGCTTGTAACATAGAAACTTTAATTGGTCACAAACTATTACATTACTCAACAAGACTAGCAAACTTTTCTTTTGCCATTACACAAACCAAACCCACGTACATATACATATAAACTTATATATATAGGTTCAATTCCCTTGCATAACGTTGTGTAAGATCTGAACCATTCGTGATCGCACCTAGATTTCACGCACTGGTGCCAACGGTTCTTATCATTGCGCGCCGGTGATTCAAACCATATATAACGTACGTACTGTATCTATTTTATTCAAACTATTTTCACAATTGGATTGACATTCTCATTAAGTCTCAATCCATCCTTGTGACTATAAAGAGCTTGCCTATAACTTAAAGATTCTCTTTGTCATTAGCTGAGCTCAGTCACAACCTCCCGGCCCAAACCCCAGCCTCCCTCCGGCGACATCGTAAATCACATCATATGTTAGCTGCTGAAAATTCCCGAAAACAGCCATATCAGTATCATCATCGTTTGCAGCAACAGCAAGGCACCATTTCGATGTGCTCACCGGGTAAAGTATCCCCGACAAGTCCACCTCGAACTCAACACCGCCGCCGAAGTAGAAGCTAATCTTTGGTACGGACACGGTGTCGTAATCGCTAAAGTCGTAGCACGTGTCGAATATCGATATCCCATCCGTCATTGGATAATCCGACATCATTCGACGGAAATTCGACTTCAAGGAGTCGTATGCCGTCGGAGGTAAACGTGTTATGACGGTGCCGGAGTCGATGATATTTCTCGCCTTCGAAAAAACCGACGTGGGAATCGATAATTTTTGTCCGCCGACGCTTATCCCAACCATATTTATGAAGTAAAACGATGCGCCTTTAGAGTTTGTTAACAACGGCGTGAATTTGACACTTTTAGAATCTCCGGCGGTGCCGCCTTTTCCGAACGATAAAAACCCGGTCAAGCTCGACGACGATGGAAGGCAATAGGAAAAATACTTGCCGTACTTTTGAGCGGTCTGTGAAACAAACGATAAGGGGTCTCGGCCGAGTCCAAACAACCCGGCCGACTGAGCAAAGTTGCCGCGGTTATTCTGGCCGCACCCGAATAAAAAACCGTTAAACACGTCGGTCGACGTTAAAGATAGTTTTTCCTTCCCGAAAAACCCAGTGGAGTATGTCCCGTCACCGTAACTGATGCCGTAAACGCACGTCGACGAAGAGCATCCCGGCGACGTACTCGTGGCAGAACGGAGTTGAGAGCAGAGGGCTGAGCTGCACGTGATGTTGGTGTAGGATTTTGACTTGGACGGGTCAAAGATTGGTTCCTTTTGTTTTTGGCAGTAGGCTGCGCATGGCTGACACTGAGTCCATGTAAAATCACTGCCGGTGTCGAAGATGAGGGAGACTTGTTTTGCCGGCGTGCCGAGACCGACGGTGACGATGTAGTCACCGGTGCCGACGGAGATACCGGACTTGGCCGGGACGGTGGTGGCCTTTGAGATGTATTGGACCGAGTTGGAGAGCCTGGATTGAAGTGAGTTGACTCGGGCTTGGTCTAGGAGGAGGATGTGGGTGAGGTTAGGGGCATTTGTGTTATGTTGGGTGAGTTGAGAGCAGGGCCCACGCTTGTGTACTACTTTCAAAGATGTTCCTTTGTTGTGGGTACCTGAAATAAATGGTCCATAAATTAGAACAGATTCACACAAAAATTCCCCATCCCATGGTTTATATCATATATGCAGGCTGCAGAGAGAATATATATATATATATATATATATAATTTGGGGGGGGGGGGGGGTGGGGAACCAGAGTGGAAAAAACCTTTTGGAGAGGGGTTGCAGACAGATGATGGCAGTAGAGAGCTGAGTTGAAGAACATGACTACGATGAAGCTGGTAGCTTTTTGTAGTCTCTATTTCTTCATAGGCATACACTGCCTTCAAGGAGCAGAGAAGGCACAGAAAAATAAAAGAACCAGAGTGGAAAAACCTGAGAATATTGACTGATAAAATTTGAGTGGCCATTGATTAGCTTTCTCAATTAGGTTTTGTTGAAAACTAGCGCTCCAATTCTTAGTTGGCCTAATAAGCTATATATTGGAAATGTAACATATAGTCAATTAATACGCGTCACACCCATTAAGATAATTTATACCTTTTTTTAATTTGAGATTAAATTCTCTACAGCCAAAACTGATGGAGGGAGAGAGATACAAACAAATCATTGCTGCACAAATAATCATATTCATAGTGACAAATTCATGATTCCAGAATTATTCGAATAATTCGTAATACTGGAGTAATTAAGAAAAATATAACAAAAAAATTGAAAAAAAGAATTTATGACGAATATACAAGTAAAAAAACAACGAAATTTAACTATATAATACAGATTTGTTGTCATTTTATATTTATTCATAATTATTAGTGAATTTTAGAAATAATTTGGGAATTATTCGTAACATTTGGATTATTCAAGATTAATTCAAAAATTATTAAGATACGCATCATAAATTGGGTTTCATTCATTTAATAAAAAATCTAAAATAAATTTGAGAAATTCGGGAATAATTTGAGAATTTTGTTACTCTGATCATATTAACTATATTCATGTTGTTTCAAAAAACCATATGTGAGAGGATGTGTACCTCCAAGGTGTGGTGGTTAGAATTAATGATCGACCACATCAACTTAAAAGATTTTTCCTCAATTCAACTCAACTCCATGTGATTTGTGTAGGTCAAGTATTCAAAATTGCATTTGATCTCTTTAGAAGTTACCCATAGACTCAGTAATTACCCCAACTTTTATATATATATATATATATATATATATATATATATATATTTATTTATTTTTTTTTTTTTCTCCATCACCAACGTCCCCTTTACAAGAATGTGAGAAATTAAACTACCACCAAAAAAAAAAAACAAAAAAAAAAAAAAAACCAGGGTTTGTATGGTGTACTAATTTTAGTGTGTTTGGTGAATGGCACATGCATTCACGAAAGCATATTTTTGTTTAATGCATAGTGGTAATGTGACAGCTAATAGTTATATTTTGTACAATTCTACGGGTGTTTACAGGGCAAAATGTGTGCCACACGTCAGACAGCAGCATGATTCATTGGACGAAACATGTCTCTGCATTGTGCACATCTTATCGGTACCCACTGCCCACGTAAACATTACGCCATTGGATTTTTGCTGGAGTGGAGCCAACCAGTACCTTGGAAGTAGACATGGATTATGCACCAATTTTCAACAATGGAAAGTTCGGTTTCGCTCCACAATTCGTAGAAAGAGCCACCCAAATCATTCTTATTTAGAAATACAAATAATATATATATATATATATATATATATAGCAAGGATGATCGACAATTAGTATCAATACTTGCATTGGGAGTAATAGTTTGTTCATTAATAAGTTACGAGATACATTGAGCCGATGCATCAGATACGTCCCCTAATGCATGATGCTGTTATAAGTTAGATGAGCACATACAAACGCAATTAGGATTCTAAATAACAAGGTGGGATGGAGGGACGAAAATCTTTATGCTTTTATTCTTAAATGTATTAATATTTGTAATTGAATAACCGATTAGTCCGGCTACGTGCAAATAATTACAGTTAGTAGTTATTCTTAATTAAGTTAGTAATCAATTGTGTTGATATATAATTATTTGTTTGTAACTAGACCAACCTATAAAGCATGATTAATTAGCATGAGTGGCAATTTCTCATTTGTTATTGCTACACGATCGACATAGGGGAAGTGGTAGGTCTCATAATTTGTTATTCGCATTTTCTCGTTATGCTTGGAATGTTGTTTGGCTATGGGCCTAATGGGTAGTACAGAGTGATAGATATGGGTATCCACTTATCGTCGTCGTCATCTATCAGTATCTAATATGTCATCATTTTCCTTTACTCCACCCTCTCACTTCCCCTCCCTCTCGCTCCCAAGAAATTAAATTTTTTAAGGAGAGGAAAATGCGGTGTACATATTGAGCATACTCATCATTCTGTTTCTGTTTCTAAATACGTGTGGCATTTGCCATGTCAGCAAGTTGACTAACAAGGCATGCCATGTAAGCTAACATGGCATGCCAAGTAGATTGTCAACTTATTTTATTTTATTTTATGTTATGGCATATAAAGTTGGCTGACATGGCATGCCAATGTGTTCTACTTAGTTTGTTTTTAATTGATTGTCTCATTTGAAAAAAAAAAAAAAAAAAAAAAGATTTAAGAAACCTCATTAAATAGCTTTTACATCAATATATATGTTTTGATATTCCAATTTTTTTCCTCAAGCGTACAAAACATCGGAAAAAGAGAGAATACATTTTTTAAGGGTATTTTAGAAAATAAAATAAAATAAATCATTAACTTTTGGAATATGAATAATTTTGAAACATTCCAAAAAAGAAAGGAGAGTATACATGCATATGGGAAAATACTTGCTTCCACCCTTGGGTGGAGGAGCTCATTCCCCCCTCTCACTCATATTTCGCCACTTGTCTAGATAAATAAGGAAAATTGATTGTGTGCATATATTTCCATCTTTACATAATTGTGAACACATTTTTATAAATCCATATTTGAGTGTTACATGTTTATATTAACATGAATGTGTGTCTACGTATCCATATAAACTTATTTATTTGTTTGTGTTTTAAAATTTATATTTTTAAAAAGTATTTATGACACGTGTCAAAAAATAAATGGAAATGGGAAGGAACTCTTCCCCCTGGGGTGGAGGCAAGTAGTGTCCATAGTAGCAACGTGATCTCTAAGTAAGAGCCGACCACTGGTCGGACCAATGAAGCAGTTGTTCCTGTACGTACTTGGGCCGTTATGGGCCGAAACTCGAATTAATATACCCGGTGCAACCTGTGCGAACCAGTCAACCTTTTAATGAAACCAGACCAAAATCAATAGATCTCCTGAGAGTAACGTTTGGCTGAATTTTGGGATCATCCTCCTCTTCTCGTTAAACCAATAAATAAATAAACAACTCATATTCCTCTAACAAAAACTTATTTATCATGCTTTATGAGTCCGACTTGCAAAATGGGTTCAAGATTGTTAAAAGGAATGAGGGATACGTGAACATATATGAAGTGTGGGGCCAACATGTGAATCCTGCATATTTTATATGGACATGCGTCTAAGTGTCTGCCCATATTAAAATATGAATTGGAATGAAAGTGTTTCTATGATAAATTATATATTACCATAAGTAGTTCTATTATCCAACCAATTTACATAATCATCTTTAGGACTTCATTTTATTTTATTGAAATCAAAAGACATTTATCTAACCTATTGATTATTTAAGAATGGGATCTTGAGAGGGGTGATGTGGATAAAGGACTTAAAAACTTTTATACTCTTTTACATAAAGTGATTATTTTCAAGGCTTGGATTCACGCATTTGCGCTTGACAGCCTGAGACTTTATCATTGTACAAGATAATGGATTAACATATTTTTAATTCTAATCCGTCCTTGTTACTATATATATATATGAAGAGCTAACTCTAAAGATTCTCTCTGTCATTAGCTCCGCTAGCTTAGCTACAACCTCCCGGACCAAATCCTAGTTTCCCTCCGGCGACGTCGTAGCTAATATCAAATGTCTTCTGTTGAACATTTCCGAAAATGCCGATTGAAGAATCATCGCTGTTTCCGGCAACAGCAAGGCAAACCTGCGATGTGCTTCCCACGTAAAGTATGCCGGAAGAATCTAAATCCATCTCAACACCGCCGCTGAAGAAGAAGCTTATCTTCGGCACATTCACCGAGCTATACTTGCTGAGGTCATAGCACGTGTCGAGTATCGAAAGGGCTGGCGCCGTCGGATATTTCGACATGCCTTGACGAAAAGCCGTTCGCAATGCGGCGTACGCGGTCGCCGGCAAGCGGGTTATGACAGTGCCGGAGTCAATTAGCGTTCCTGCAGTCGAAAAAACCGATGCCGGGATTGATAATTTCTGTCCGCCGACGCTTATGGCTATCAAATTTATGAAGTAAAACGACGGGTTTTGAGAGTTCATTAATAACGAGGTGAATTTTCCTCCGCCGCTGCCGCCTTTTCCGAAAGATAAATACCCGGTCGAGCTCGGTGTCGACGGAAGACAGTAGGAGAAAGCCCGGCCGTACTTTTGAGCGCTCTGTGAAACAAACGATAACTTATCCCGGCCGAGTCCGAATAACCCGGCTGATTGACCAAACAGGCCCTGGTTGTTCTGTCCACACCCGAATAAAAAATTATCAAACACATCGTTCGATGTCAACGTTAATTTTTCCTTCCCAAAGAACCCAACCGAAAACGATTGATCGCCGTATTGGATACCGTAGACGCACGTCGACGTGGAGCAGCCCGGCGTGTTTCCGGTGGCAGAGGTGAGATCGTTGCAGAGTGGTGAGTTGCACGTGACGTTTGTGTAAGACGCCGATTTGGTCGGGTCGAAGATTGGGTCCTTTTGCGCGTGGCAGAATTTTGCACATGGCTGGCATTGAGTCCAGGTGAGGTCGCTGCCGGTGTCGAAGATGAGAGAGAGTTGTTTCGGCGGGGTGCCGAGGCCAACGGTGATGACGTAGTTGCCTGCGTTGACGGTGCGTCCGTCTTTGGCCGGGATGGTAACTGCTGAGGCATGGATGTTGTTGTTGTCTTGGTTTGAGTTGGAGAGCTTGGATTGAAGTGAGTTGACTCGGGCTTGGTCTTGGAGGAGGATGAGCGTGTGATTTGGGGCATTTCCTTGGTAGAGTTCAGAGCATGGGCCATGCTTGTGAACTACTTTCAAAGATGCCCTTCTGTTTTGGGTACCTGAAATAAATGGCCCATGTATATGGAAGACCACAATCACGTATATTAATATTGGTAAATCCCAAATTAAAAAATTAACTATTTTTTATTATTTATTTTCAACTTAAAAGAAGAATTATTAAATTCATGTTCCAAGTGAGAATCTCAGGTGAATTTAATCAATTCTCATCTCGTGGCACTCGTATTAATAACATCTATTATGGAATTGGATTCAGTGCTTGAGTTGATAAAATTTAACACCATGTCAAGGTAATCCACATTTTTGAATAAGAGATTGGATGACTTAAATTGAAAGTTCAAAAAAGTGCCTAATGAGATCATTTTAGTAGCATATTTTCAATTTTTAATTCAAGTAATTCAATTTTTCATTCAAGGGTGTGGATTACCTTGGTATGGTGCTGAGTTTTATCAACTCAGCACTGAATCCAAGTCCATATATTATATATGTTCCTAAGAGGGATGTGGATTAACAAAACACCCATATATAAAGGAAACTTTTTGGAGGGGTTTGGATTATAAAAAACCCAAAAAAAAAAAAAAAAAGTATGGAAATAAACTCTATATTAAAAATGGGTATTTAGTGAGGAAAAATTGAATTGGTTGGCTTAAGGTATGCATGTTAATTGCCAGCGGGCAAGCAGAATCTACATACATAGGCTACGTTTTTATGTTACTTTTATTATATTTCTTAAACGATAGAAAAGTTTGATCATTGTTGTTAAGGCCTTCTGGCCATGAAAACCTTCTTTCCTTCCTTAATTTTGACTTTAATATTTCACTTGGCCAACCAAAAACAGCTTTACATGGAGTTAAAATAAGGGTTAGCAGCAATAGCGCTTTCTGTGTAATTATTCATTTTTGGCATGTAGTCCGATTGAAACCCTAAGCCCTTTTCTTTCTGTTTTTTCGACAACCGGGCAACCGAAATCGCTACAAAATCAGTTAAAAGAAGAGACCCTAGGCCAAGGGGAGGCTCAATCAACAAAACGGGCCCATGATAAGAATGGCTCTAGTTAGCCAAGAAATCAACACTAGAATTTCCCTCTCGCAAGACATGGGATATAAAGCAACACAAATGCTGCGAAATAAGCTCTCTACAGTCAATGAAAAGGGCCCCATGGTAAGAATGGGCCCAGTAAGGCTCCCCCATCTCAATTCACCCTTCTAATAAGTTATTCCAATTATTTCCAAGGCTCTTCTACGCATAAAAAAAGGAAAAGAAAAGTTATTCCAAGGCTTGTAACGTGGTAGTTGGTACTCTCCTAATCCAGCACGAGACAGGTTAGATAAAACTTAGTTACTAAGCCACACAATTTGTAATTATTGAACTACCATTCATGGTAAGTAGGATTTATTAGATCTTTTATTTTTCACTCGATGTAACACCACCAAGGAACACAAGAGATGGAGAGGAGACACTGGGCCAGATCATCGTGGCAGGTTCTTTTCAAAGTAATATTGCTTTTACAGTTCTTTTCAAAGTAATATTGCTTTTACAGTTCCAAGCCGGCAGATTCGGCAGAACCTACCCCACCTAACTGACCCCAGGTTTCATGAAAGTATGAAACATTCATTAATTTTCACTCTTTCCAAACATAGCTTCAGGGTTACAAACATCACCGTTAGTCCTGGAATATATGACCAAAATTGGGATGTAGTAAGGCTCAGCAAATCTCCCTATGACACAGAGAGACACCCACCTCTAAACAAGAAAATGAAAGATCCAAATACGGAGAGACAGAGAGAGACAGAGAGAGAGAGAGAGAGAGAGTGTTATGTGATTGATAAACCTTTTGTAGAAGGGTTGCATACAGCAGCTGGTAAGAGAGAGCTGAGTTGAACAACATGGCTCTGCTGAAGATGATGGCTTTCTGTAGTCTCTCTTCCTTCGTAGGCATAGCCTTTCTTCAAAGAACAGAGAAGACACAAAAGGAGAAGAGAAGGGGAGAGGAGAAATCTGAGTGAGAAGGAGAAATTGGGAGTAGCCATCGACCAGCCCAGCCTTCTCAATTATGTTCTTGAGTTGCAACCACTCCCATTATCTTGCTCAGCCTTATAAGCTATTTGGAAATATAACCCTTACCCGTCGCCCATTTAAAGAGATTTCTATTTTCGGAGATAAAAATTCTCCACGGGCATACCCCAAGGAGTGTAGAGAATTAGACAAATCAGCTTTGGACACATAATTGACCATATCAAGTTTGTGAGGAAGATGGCCCACACATCAGGGGTATTCTTGTTATTTCAAGCTACAGAATGTGATATTGAGATGGTGTGTAGCACAATTCAAGAAATACTTATACCATGTACTTGGAATCAGTTACAATAATTCCTTTATATGTTTTTTTAGCTTTACTCATCCCTTAAACCATTAGTGCGGTTCTTATTACTTATGTTTGAAGAATAAAGGGTTTGGTTTCAATTAATCGGACATTAATTTATATGGAGCCTTTCCCGTGTCCCAATGATTATTAGAGTTAAAGATTTTGAAATATATATACGGTTATGTTCACGTCAGCACATGTTAATATAAATTATATCAGCACCATGCATTAAGGGTTGTACATTTTACATTACTCTAATGTACCTCATATCCTACTAATGCACAAGATATAACTTTCAATGCGGGAGTTGATATAAGTTATATCAATACGTGCTTACCTCATCATCATCTTATATATATATATATATATATATATATATAATCTTTTTAATATCAAGTCTACTCTAAAACTTTTACCAGTGATTTGTATTTTACGAAACTAATGATTGAATTAAATCCGATTCACATACTGGTCATGTATACCAAAAATTAAATTGATTCGAGATTAAGAACCGCTTTTTGTTCCCCACAAATGAGCAATTCTTATTGATTAAACAATGTAATTTTATCATTTATGCGTGTTTGGCGAAAGATATATATAATATTTTGATCGAATAAAAGTTAGTGTTGGATCAACTTGATTGACAAGATTGTTTCCGGCATGTTTCAACTTATTCTTTAAGGGAGTATTTTTTTGGGGGACCCTACAAGTGTTTAAATGGTAAAATGGGTGCATCAATTATAATATGTGCATGTTCACATAGTATCAGTACCCACCACACATTAATAAGTGGAGTTTGTTTGGAGTGGGGTCTTCTAGTGGACACATTTTAGACGTAAACAAAATTAAGATTACCATTTTCAACGATCAATACGAAATTTCAATTGAAAGAGATTTGAGAACAGTCATGCCGTAGTCTTTATTTCAATATCCGAATTGATTTATAGCAACTTGGCATGGAGGGATGAGATTTTCATGCTTTTATTCTTGAAAATGTATTAACACTGAACATTTATTTATTTATTTGGGCCTAAAGGAAAAGAGGAGGAAAATGATTTGACTATTGGCCGATACTCCTATTTTCATAAATGTGAAGATATAGGTCACGGGTTGAAACTTGGAGCAAGAGGATGGACAATCCTTACAAGCATCGTCTGTGACCCTATTTTGCCTTCTTCACATTGTGGTTTCAACCTTTATTTTATCGGACGTCGGTTTTTTATTTTTATTTTTTTTCCGGGGGGGGGGGGGGTTGGGTTTGCTTTTCAACATGATCAAACTCTTTTTTTTTTTTCCTTTTTTTTGAAAAAAAAAAAAAAAAAAAAAAACGTCTTTTTGAAAAAGGTGGATGGGGATGGGGATAGGGATTGGAAGGCATGCGGACACATTGGGCCAAACAGTGGTTAATGGGATGGGAAGGCATGCGGGAACATGAAATGGGGCCAAACAGTGGTTTATTTTATAGATAATGGAATCATCCCTTAGTTCTGACTCTATATCTTTCTCACGCATGGGCCACAATTGCAACATATTTACGGAGTACATACACTTTGCAAAATATTAAACTAGTTATCAAATTTGAACTGATATATGGGTGGAAGTTAAAGAGGCGAAATTGGCTTAGTATATGAAACGAAAAACTTTGCCCCATGCAATTAAATTAGTTGACACAAATTTTGGATTTGAATTAAAGAAAGTACGAGGGAAATCAAATGAAAATGATAATATTCGAAAAAAAAACAACGAGCTTAATTATCCTCATTTTCTTAATTTTACTTACCTGTTAATAATTCTTAATGGTGCATTTGAATAACGGATTTGTAGAAGGGAATTGACTTAAGATAAGATTTCAACGTCGAATTATAATGACAGTAGTAACAACAATTATGATTGGAATTTCATCTTAACACAAATTCTTATTACAAATCCCCCATCTTATCATATTATAATTTCATGAAAGATCCATGCACCAATGGTTTTCAATAGATAATCCACGACCTAACCCCAATATAAACACCAATCATTTATGGATGTTGTTGTGTACAAAAAAAATTAAATGAGGTCCACAAAAAGAAATATTTATTGGAGTGAAGGTGCTACCCAACCAACCAAAGATAGTATTATTAAGGGAATTGAAACCATGACAGCTGGTTTCATGGATTCTCCCCAACATTCAGGTCAAGGATGACACCTGTAATAGGGTTAAAAAGCAAAGTAGCCAGTCAAGGCCATCAAGTGTGAGCATTTGACCATGGGGGCACTGAAATTCAAGGAAACTCTCAGTCAGCCTATTTTTGCCTACTAATATGTCTACATTGCCTAATAAACAGTAACTGTATAAGGCGGTGGAAGACGTGGTGGGTCTCATAAGTAATGTGACAATTTCCTATCATGCTTGGAATCTTGTTTGGCTGTGGGCCATTCTACGTCTGTGGTGGACATTAGAATGCTGGAACCTAGTTTGGTTGTAGGCCTCACTTCACTTCTAGTGGGGTATATTCAATTGTTTGGTCGTGGGCTTCACTTCACGCTTGCAAGAATCTTCTAGAGCTAGGGATAGTGGAAGAAAGCTGGAATCTGTCTTATACATGAATATCATTATATGTGATATTACATTATAGTTATGAGAGAGAGAGGAGAGAGAGATGGCCTAACAACATATCACAATACTCTAAAGTCAAAATTTCACATTTCTAGTTGGATTTACTATCCTTTTTCCACTTCAGACCGTCAAGTTTGACTAAGAGAAAGAGCAAGACACCAAAATGCATGTGGGTGGGTGAGGGATCAAAATCATATGCAATTAACTTTTCTTCTATTTATTTCTATCAACCAATTAGAATCATTGAATTTATAAGACGTTTTAACTAATCTTAGGTCCAACCAATGACAATACCTATCCCAAAAGCAACTACATGTCATGTTATTATTATTTGGAAATGGAAAAGGAATGGAAAAGCATTCAAGTTAGTGGAAATTGAAGGTCACATGTCCTTGATTGGACACAAGACGTTAGTCGAAGCAAGTGTGAATAGTGGGGTCTTGAAACTTCAACTTCAATGTCCAGACACAGAGAAAGCACTAGTGAATTATTTTCTAGTGGGGAAAGACAAAACGTGTTTTCAACCATTCGGGCTTTGCAATTCTCAAGGTTTTCAATTCATACATTATTTGAGAGGAAAATTCTTTTCCCATTGTTAAAAGTAATTATAGTCTAATCATATATTACTTCAAAAATAAATTCAAGGTGTCGAGAAAAAACCACTTTTTAAGATTTAAATGGTTATGAGTTAAGCATTTATAATCTATCATACTAGAAGGTTCTTATTCGAAATTAAATTTAGTGATGTATGAGTCAAATTCCCATCAACTTCATTTCCATTTTAAAAAAAAAAAAGGGCTTAATTAATTTATATCAATTCTTAAGCCAACACAAAGGTCCCAGGCAAATTGATTTTTTAATCAGAAAAATTTAAATTGATTATTTTTATATCTACATACTTATTCTATTTATAGGGAATAAGAAAAACAAGGTCTTATTATTTTATTTCTTATTATTTTATTTTGTTTTTGCACGGGACTAAAGGACAGAAATTGTACGTATATTAGATAAGTTCTTTAGCACCCTACGTGGGGTGGGGGCTTGGAGCTCGTCCTTGTACAATGCGTCATGCAAGAAAAACAAGAGTGAATGAGTCATATATAAGATGAATTCGTCTGGAGAGTTTGGTCGTACCTCTATTTACTAGATTCTCGTCGATTAGTCGGTATCAAGGGTTTATCATATAGTGAGTTTCATCGATGGATACATTATGAATAGTCCAGATAAGTCGGTGGAGATAAGGCACTCTGGTTGATTTTTTACTTGGATCTCCCAATCTTTCATTTGAAGAGCGTGCTCGCTAATTAATTGAGCAGTTCTATTACCATCTAATTTCAACACACAAGAAAATGAATTTCGATCTCATGGTAAAATTTTAGAATATTTATCATTAATACTATCGTCATTATAGGGGCGGATACAATATCAAGATAATGGAAGATTGAGATATTCTTCATTAATAAATACGAGATTTTTCGTTTATCAGAAATATGAGTTTATGGACCAAATGTCTGCAGGCAACCGATAAATGTGAATTTTGGCATGCTTAAGTGCATCTAATTAATCCCAAGAAAAAAAAAAGACACTGATTCTTTATTTTATTCATTTCGTTTTTTACTTTCACAAATGGATTGACATATTTTAAGCTCTAATCCATTCTGTTTTTTTTCAACCAGAAGCTAACTTGAATTATACCATATTACCATATATATAACATAGTTTAGTCACAACCTCCAGGGCCAAACCCTAGCCTCCCTACCAGCAACATCATAAACCACATCAAATTTTTGTTGCTGGTGACTCCCAAAAATGGTGAAGTCATTTGCATCATCTTTGGCTGCAAAAGCCAAACAGCTCTTCGTGTCCATCAAGCCAGTGAAGGATTCCATTTGCGTCTAATTCCACTTCAACACCACCATTGAAATAGAAACTTATTTTTGGTACCAACACATACTTATAGCGACTAAAGTCGTAGCATGTATCAAACGGCTCAATGGGAGGTATGATGGGATATTTCGACATCTTACTACGAAAAACCGATCGCATGGTGGCGTAGGCCGACGGAGGCAGGTAGGTTATATCTGCTCCAGAGTCTACAACGGTGGGTGGGGTTGAAAGAACTTGTACTGGGATATCTAACCTTTTTCCATCCATGGTGATCCCTTGCATGGTGATGGAATAATGTCCATGCTCTATTGATAATGCTGTGAATTTCACTGTTCTTGAACGTCTCGCGTCGCCTCTTCCAAATATTAGATTGCCGGTGGAGCTATGCGTGGGGAGACAGTAGGAGAAAAATTTGGCGTATATTTGTGCAGTCTGTGACACAAAGGATCGGGGACCTGCCGGGGCATAGCCAGAAAATTAGTCTTGAAAAATCAAGACATTAACTCAGTTAAAAAAAACAAAAACAAAAAGAGGGGGGAGGTAGTGTTCCCCTATAACTCAAGGAGTCAAGTGTAGTTAATGCTTAAAAAATTAGGACTGAAAGTTGGAAAACCAAAGAGGGTTCGACTTCTAACTTTTCTCGGAGGAAAGAGCCAAAATTTTGAGAGGAAAATAAAGTTTTTGGGAGGATCAAATTTACAATTGTTTGAAAAATTAGAACTAACAGTTTTTGGTCCTGGTTTTAATTTTAAAAAACCAAATTAAATTGGTTTGGTTTTGATTTTCATGTTTAAAAAAATCAAACCAAACCGAAAAACCAAAAAAACTGAAAAATATATAATATATATATAATTTTATATATTATATATCAAACTTTAGTTTGTAAATTTCTTATTTTAATAAGGGCAAAATAGGTAATAGATTTAAAATAGTAGTATTGAACTTACTGGAATACAAAACCTACTGAATAATGAGTACTGATTAAGTGATTAGTGATATTGGCATGTATTAGATTGGAAATTTGAACTTGAATTAACATACGTCAATATGTTTCCATTTTGATACAATGTTTAATGTTTTTTTTAATTGCTAATGTAATACTTTTATTAAAAATGTTTTTATTAGGAATTTGGCATGTCATTTTTTGCATTTTCAATTATTTGCTGTTACTTAATAGGTTAAAACCGAAACTGAACCAAACGAACCAAATTGAAATTTTTTGGTTTGGTTTGGTTTGATTTTTTTATGATATGATTTGATTTGAAATCTATTCTAAAACCTTCAAACCAAACCGAATCACTAACACCACTAGTGAAGGGTCAAATTTGCGGAATAATTAATTTTTTGGAAGCATAATAAAATTCTAGGAGGGTCACCCTAGCAATTATTTAAAAAAATATAAAAAAAACCCTGTTTGACTCATCTTATTCACCAAAATTTTTTTTAAAAAAAAAAAAAAACTAAATTTTAAAAATCAATTGTGTTTTTAAGCCATAAAGGATCAGTCACACCAGATGAGATTTGTATAACAAGCAGTACCCATACCCACCTGGGCCAAGTCCAAATATCCCGGCTGTGTCACCGAAGGTACCGTAGTTGTTCTGGCCGCACCCGAATTGGAAGTTGGCGAGCACATCGGCCGGTGTCAAGGTAAGCTTTTCCTTCGCGAAAAATCCGTCGGAATGCGACCCGTCGTGGTAGTCGACGTTGTAAGTGCAGATTGGGTTAGAGGACACATGGGACGTCGCAGAGATGGGTAGAGAGGATGGTGGTGAGCTACACATAATGGCTACATAAGAAGATGATTTAGAAGGGTCGAAGATGGGTTCCCTTTGTTGGTAGCAATGAGGTCTGCATGGCAGGCATTGAGTCCAAGTGAAGGTCGCTGCCGGTGTCGAAGATGAGGGAGAGTTCTTTCTTTGGTGTGCCAAGGCCGATGGTCACGATGTAGCCGCCGGCCCCGCGGTCAGGCTTGGCCGGGATGGTAGTGTCTGGGTCATATAAATTGTCAAGCGGCTTGATTTGGGTTTTGCTGGTGAAAAGTGGAGAACATGGCCCATGCTTGTGAACTACTTTTAGTGATGCCTCTCCTCCATTGTGTGTACCTGAAAATCAGGCCATACATAAGAAATTAATTGAGAGAGAGAGAGAGGGAGAGCAAATGGATCGTAAAATGCCAAAGAGTATATTAAGGAACGGCTATTGCAACCCCCATTCTTATAAGCCCACCCCTTTCCTTTTGGTTATTAAGATTTCATGAAAAATATAAAAGGTTTTTTGCAAAAAACCGATGGCTTGGTCCACTAGAAAACATCATTTTGAACAACTTTGCAGAAGAAAGTTTTTCCAAAATCTATCGTTTAGATAGACTTTTTGGCAAAAAATGAAATAAAAGCTATAAATGACTAAAATGTATATTTAAACGATAGATTTAGGAAAAACTTTCTTCTACAAAAGTTGTTCAAAATGATGCTTTCTAGTAAACATCGAGGCCGATTTTCATAAAAACATTTTATATTTTGCATAAAATCTTAAAAACCTAAAGGATAGAGGGTGGGGTAATAAGAATGGGGGTTGCAATAGCCGTTCCCATTGAGTAATTGGATCGTACAAGCCCTGGCCCAATACTATATGGAGCAGTTAGATCGTAGAAAGCCCAAAACAGAAGACTTGGACTACGGGGATACCATTGGAATAATAAGGGGCAGATATCAATACTCTTTTATTTGCATCCCCTATTTATTTTAATTTTTTAAGTTTCTAAAAAAATATATAAGATTTTATGAGAACTAGTCAAGCCATCCACTTAGAAAATTTCATTTTAAAAAATTTTGTAAAAGAAAAATTTTTCAAAATTTTTCATTTAAGTAATTTTTTGGCCAAAAATGAAACAAAGAGTATACATGATCAAAAAAATCCACTTAAACAACGGATTTTGGAAGATTTTTCTCTTGTAAAGTTGTTCAAAACATTAGGGACAAGTGGTACTCATTGCATTCAAACTCAAATTTTTGGCGAAATTTTAGTCAAAATGACATTCGTTACACCTGTGTGAGAGAGAGAGCTAGTTTAAGGTACCTTTGGTAGAAGGCTTGCAAACAGCTGCAGGCCAGTTGAGAGCTGATTTGAACAATATGACTGTGATGAAGCTGGTGGCTTGCTGTAGTCTCTCTTCCTTGATAGGCATAGCCTTTTTTGAAAGAGCAGAGAAGGCGAAGAAAAAGGAGAGAACCAAAGAGGACAATCCTGAGGGATGTGAAGGAAATTTTAATGGCCATGGACTAACCTTCTGAATAATGCTCTTGCAAATCAAGGACGTACTCTATTTTCCCAGTTGGCTACTATGCCCTATACATAAGCTACGGAGATATCGATATTGACAAACGGAGTCTAGCTAGCATGACGTTGATTTTTATTACGTGCCACTACATGTGGGCCTTAATTGGCTTATGGATAGTGCCAGCTTGTTTAGTATTGTCATTGGAAAAACTATCATTTATTCATTTTCCTAATACAAATATTCAATTGTTATGTTGTCACCTATTAAGGGATAAAATAATATTAAATCCATCAAAAGCAAATGCAATGCTGAGGTCAACATGAGTAAAATAATAAGAATAGCACCCCATTTGGCATTTGACACTGTCATTAGAGTAGGTGCCCCAAAATCATTTTGGCATTGTACCTGTGAAAATTATAACATTGACACCCTATTTTTGGCAGTACTTACCCTTGGAGATGGTCTCAAGAGAACTCTTCCCCATTGTGAGACGAAGTGATATATATATGGATACATGCATAAACCATATTAAGGAAATTCTTAGCTCAGTTCAGGAAATCCTTATCCCAACCACTCAAAGTTGCTTACGTGAATTATCTCCTTTATTATTATTATTATTTATCCTCTGTTTAGGGTCATATTCTTTATCAAATCGTGGGTTATACTATTTGTCGATCTTGAGCACTTGGCCTACGATAAAAGTGAATTAAATATATTTAAAAGACTAAAAAAAAAAAAAAAGGAGGGCATACTTTGGTTAATGCATATAAGTAAATTTCCTACATGTTTCAGACTCTCAGCAAATTGTTTTATCCTATACAAGCCTGCTAGTGTTTCTGAGGAGAAATGCATCCCATGCCTCACAAAGCAACCTAATTCATGAACAAATAAACAATAACTATGGTCCAATTTTACAAACACCCCCCAACCCACCCCACCCCACCTAAAAAGAAAAAGAAAAAGGAAAAGAAGGTTTCATGTCAAATTAAAAGAGATATATACAGAGTGACCCTTATCATTTGGCTCGAAACATGCATAATCCGTGGTATATAAATAATGGAAAGTTGGGATGGTGGGGATGAAAATTCGTGCTTTTTGTTGTAAGAAGTAGTGGCTGTTGAGATTTGTTACATATATGGCAAAACTGCTCCTCTACCCCTTATTGTTACGGCCTGCCTTATTGAGGAGTTGTACTCTAGACTCTCACATAAACAGTTTGCTATCTCAATCTGCCATAGCCCATACAACATGAATAGCTGGTGGGATCACAAGAAGTGCCTCCATTCTTTGCCAATATAGGAGTGGCTTCCTTACTATTTTTGTCCAATTCAAAACTCAAGATATGTAAATGCAAAATACATATATACTTCTATACATGCCTATCGCAAGTTGATAACTGGGCTGGTCTTAGCTCGACCCTAGTGGTATCCTTGCTGCTCTCCATTGTGAGTTAGGTTCCTCTTATTTAGTATAAGAGTGCTTTTTTGCGGTGGAGTGTTACCAGATTTATTCACGGGATGGTGTGGCATATATACACTTTTTTCTTTAAGGCAAAAAGACTTACTTTTTCAATCAAAAAATCCTACTTGCATCAACTCATGTAGCAGGTGGTTTTTTTTTAAATAAAAAATATATATATTTTTTTAAACGAGTTTGCGTTGCAACATCAATCACATTATTGAGTTAGTGTAGGAAATTGGTGCAGATAAAGTGAGTGTATATATGCAGCAAAAAATAATAATGATAATAATAATAATAATAATTATCACAAATGTGACCACATATTATAAAATGTGACTAGTTACCATTTAGGTATGATGTTACCATAAAATTTCTCCTACTTGAAATGGGCAATTTGCAGAAACGTACAACTAAGAGTAGAAAATGTCCTTTTATCAAAAAAAAAAAAAGAGAGTAGAAAATGTCCTCATGTTAGCAGTGGTGTTGTCCTTGATCTCCACTCTACGGAGTACTATTTTTGGGAAGAGGAAGCTTGCTCGACCCTTTGTGCTTGCCACGAGCTTTTGCTTCAGTTTAATTATTATCTTTATAGCACAATTTTGTATACGAATGTGGACCCCACTTGTGGGCGTAAAATCTATATCTATATTATAATTAGGAGTTGTTTTGCTGAGCTCATCAAAAAATGACGTGGTAAGTAGGGGTGTTCATGGTTTAGGTTAAAACCGAAAACCAAACCGAACCAAACCAAACCGACCGGTTTGGTTTGGTTTTTTTGTCATTAGGTTTGGTTTTGGTTCCAATTTTAGAAAACCGAATTGAATTGGTTTGGTTTTGGTTTTCATGTTTAAAAAACCAAACCAAACCGAAAAAACCGAAAAATATATAATATATATATATTATTTTATTTTATATATTATATATCAAATTTTAATTTGTAATTTGTTGATTTTAAGTTTCTTATTGTTTTTCCTATTTTAGCTTGGCATGTATTAAACTAGTTATTAATGTTGTGTGAGATAATGGTATGTATTAACTTGGAGATTTAAACTTGGATTGACATATGTCAATTTGTTTCCATTTTGATACAATGTTTAATGTTTTTTTTTAGTTGCTAATGTAATGCTTTTATTAAAAATGTTTTAATTTGGAGTTTGGCATGTCATTTTTTTCATTTTCAATTATTTGTTGCTACTTGATTGGTTAAAACCGAAACCGAACCGAACCAAACCGAATTTTTATGGTTTGGTTTGGTTTGGTTTTTTTATAATATGGTTTGGTTTTGGTTTGAGAAGAGTAAAACCGAAGTATAATGGTTTGGTTTGAAAAGTACCCCAAAACCGAACCAAACCGAACCACAAACACCCCTAGTGGTAAGCTCATAACCGTTCCCTCCAAAATCCCCTCTTCTCGTCCACTTTAGACCCACATGATGATGTCAGCAGAAATTTTTTTTCCTTCTTTTCCCGTATGGCCCCTCTTCTCCTCTCTCACTCACTCTCTCTCTCTCTCTCTCTCTCTCTCACTCAGATACGTACACTCCTTCCCTCATACTCCTTGCTCTCCCTCTCTCCCCCTCATACCCATATGAAATCCATTCAAATTTCAAAATCCACCACCTCATCCCTTCACACCCAAATTTCAAAACCGTCTCCATAGCACCACTGTCAAGTAAAAAAAAAAAAAAAAAAACCCAAATCAAAAATCAATTTCAAAATAGGAGGGGGTGAGAGCAGATCAGAGTGAGAGGGTGTGGTGAAACCGTGAAGCCAGGAATGAAGATGAACGAAAAAAAAAAGAGGGATAATATAGCATGTTTTGGTCGTCTTCTCCGGCGAGGCTTGACGCCGACGGTTAAACCCTTGGCAAAAAACTGCACCTACACCGGATCTACAACAATAGAGAGAAAACCGAGAAAGAGTGAGAGAGAGAGAAAGAAAAAGAGGGATAATTTTTTATGGTGTTGTCTTCTAAAAATTGTTACTCGTCGCCGGAGTCTATGCCTCAAGACATCAAAAAAACTCATCAGTGTTTCGCAGATGGGTATTTCAGAGATGGGTAGAGGGATCGTCCTTTTCCATCTTTTCATTTGAGGCATAAATGATATAAAAGCAGAAAACGAAAAGACAAAACAAAGGGGAATGACAGAGGGTGATTAAAATATATAAAATAATGTTTAAATATATAAAAAGCTCATCAGTGTTTCACAGATGGGTAAGGGATCGTCCTTTCCATCTTTCATTTGAGGCATAAATGATATAAAAGGAAAAAACAAAAAGACAAAACAAAAGGTGATGACAGATGGTGATTAAAATATTAAAATATAAAATAATAATAAAATATTAAGGTTTGTTAACTTCCTTAGAGCTCCTACTTTTAGAGAAGGTAGTAAATTGCTACTTAAGGTAACAAACTTGGATTTGCTACTTCAAATTTGCTTATTCCTTTTGAAATGCTCTTAGTTCACTATAAAAACAATTATTGTGTTTTGATAGGTTTTTGAAAGTGTATTTAACAAATGTTCAGTCAATGATTAAATATTTTTCCTTCAATTTATATTCTTTTGGATTTTTGTCTTTGTTTAAATAGGTTGTCACATTTTCACTAAGCATTTGAGTTGATGATATTTATTTGTGATTCCCACACATCACACGGGTCTTTGCTGGTTAGGAAATTATATTATGGATCACTAGCATTTTCTTAAGATATTCATAATTTTTAACACATGAGTTGCCCTCCTTTCTTTTTTGCCAACAAGGTATAACTTTTACTTAGTATCAACTAACGCTCAGATTAAACGTATCCCAGAGTTTGCGATTCCCGCGCATCGCGCGGGTTCCTTCTAGTTATATATAAAAGAAAGTGGGGATATAAAAAGCATGACAATCTGCCCGTTAATATCATGGAAATGTAATTTGACCCATCTTATTCACTCAAGATGAAATCCCATATAATGTGACTTGCAATATATATGAGATTTCATTTTGAGTGAATAATATGGATAAAATTAATGGCGGGCAATCTACGTAAGTGGTGGCCTGCATGCAACGAATTTGCTAAACTTGCGTTAGAGACTACGGAGTATAATTTTTGGATAATGATTGTATAACATTAAATGATTTGACATGATTTAAAGATGGAAGCATAGGTGAGACCAACATTTGTCCTCCTTTTTTTCTTAAAACTAAAAGAACTTCAATAAAAGTAAAGGAAAAATAGTGCAAGCTTATTAATATAAAAGAAACTTGCAATCAAACCAATACATTAATATTAGATTTATCATTTATTGTTTTATTTATTGTTTTATTTATTTATTTTTACTAGTTGGTACACATGTGCGTTGCACGTGAATATTTTTGTATTATAAAATAAATATTTCATCAATGGTATACGAATTTATGCTAAAGTGGACCATATAAATTGTCTTTTAAAGAAAAGATTTTTGTGATGTGGGAAAAAAAAAAAAATCAGTGTCAAAACTAATAAATTAATTAAATGTGTCATCAATAACTTAAATAAATATAAAAAAATATATGAAAATTTCAGTTGTACACTTGCCTATCAAAAGGATATTTCCCATGGCTTTGTCGGTGTATATATATATATATATATATATATATATATATATATGTGTGTGTGTGTTTATTTTTGTAAGAAAAAAGCTAAATAGTTTAACCCTTTTTTTCGAACTTGTTTGGCAACTACCCTAGTTATGTATTTATTTCAAAGAGTAATGATTTTTTAAAAAAATTATTTCATAAATAAATTGAACAAATAACATCGTGTTTAAATTCAGAAAGTAAGAAATAAATTAAAATAAATATCATCCAACTCATTGAAAATATTATTCTATGAGTGGGGAAGTTGGGTTTTTTTTATAAATTTTTTTTATAATATAAAAAATTAAATGAAATTATGATAAATATACTTAATTTTAAAATTTTCTCAATGAAAAATGTGCTTACTAAAACATGGGAATCTTCCTGGGTTGTCATTTGTTGAGATGATGCTCTATTGACCAGATAAGGTAGAATTTTTAACATCGTTACATATAGGATTTGGTTTTCTTAATGCCAGTTTTTGATAGTCTAGGAATCGCATTCAGTTTTATTATATTATATTTTAATAAAAGGTTCTATGTGAGAAGACAAACCAACTCCAAAAATAAATAATTAAATAAAAAGAAAGGTATCCTCATAAAATATTTATGAATCACGATTTGTCAAAAACTTATATAAAAAAATAAAATAAAAAAAAATACTCAAAAGTAATAATATCTAACAGAACTAAAACAGAACCCTACTGCATTTGCAAGGAATCTTGTAGGTAGGACATTCAATAAAAATAGAGGTAGGAGAGCCAAAGTTACATAAATATATGAAGTACTTGACCCACATGGAAAACAGTATTTTCTATAGCAATTAGAACAAACCCTAAAACCCTATATTTCGAAAAAGAAAAGAAGATGAGGGCTCTATTAAAATAGGTTGAAGCTACTGTTAATGGAGAAAGTAGAATTTAGAATCCCATTGTTAATGAATAGATGATATATGTTATGAAATAGAGTTAACTTACAATTATAGGTTTTATTTATTTACACGAATTATAGTTTCCTTAGAATTCCTATTTATGTATGTATTTTATATTTCCATATTTCCTATATATGTAAAAGGGTAATTGTGCATTTAAAATTTAAAATAAACATATATTAGTCAATCAAAAGTTTTTCTCACATTCAATTTTTTATAGGTAATATATCTATATATATGGGGGCACACGTGCGTTGCACATGAATATTATTTAAATAAAAAAATTTATAAATTATATATATATATATATAGATATATATTGAACATGAAAATCTAATTATTTGTTACTTATTAGAATAAACACTCAACATAATAGGTCAAAATTCTTTCAATTGTTAAGAGTTATGATAGGAATAAAAGTTAGCTAGAACACATGCATAGTAATGGAGGCTGTATAGAATTTATGAAGTGAACATAAATTATGTTATCTTTTTTCCTTCTTTTTTGCTAGAAAATAAACATTCTTAATTGGTTAAATGTAAAATATTCTTAATTGTTTAAATATGGGAGGCAAATAAATATTTAAAATAAAGATGTAATGGTTAATCAAAAGTGCTTCTAAAGTATAAAGTTTTATAGGTAGTATAGATATAATATAATTTAATATGTGATACAAAAGCATCTTTGAGGGAGGTAGCAAAAAAATAAAATAAAATAAAAAATAACAAATCTGTCTTTTGCTACCTTATGTGGGCTGTGGCAATTTGCTACTTCAATTTGAGAAGTGCATTCCAAAGGGCAGTAGCAAACATAATTTTTTTATTTTTATTCTTTATATTTTATATTTTTGATGCTTTTAAATATTATTTAATTTATTTTTTTAATAAGTGAAATTGATCCCTCATAATATAGTTTTTCTTATTTTTTCTAAAAAAAAATTCTCAATTTTATTTTTATATGGTATCATCATCTACATTTTTTTTTGTTCACTTAGAGATTGAAAAGAGAGTGGAGATCGAGATTTTCATTTTATTTTTTTACTCATTTCTTTGTTTTTTTTCCTTTTTCTTTTCCCCCTCTCTTCCCATCAACAACCAAATTCAAGCAAAATAATAATGATAATTATCATATACATAAATAACCCATTCCAACAATTTCTACATTACAATCAAAACACATTCAAGGGTTTTCCTAGTCTACCTAAAATCCTCGAAAACAACCACCCCCAACTACAAACAAATTCAGCATTATATGAATTCTCACCAAATTTCAAGAAATACATAATAAAAGTATAAAACACTCATGCAACAGCCCCTTGAGATCCGGTGTCGTCTCCATGATGTGAATATTTGGTTTGTAACTGCGCTGGGAAGTAGGTGTGCCTCTAACAGGCCATTCTCGTTTGCTAGACAATGAGAGGAAGAGGGAGATACGTAGTCAACGTGATTTAGGATTATATGTATAGTATTAAATGGAGTATTTGATTTAGGGTTTCTTTTGAATTCCTATTTGTGTTTTATATATTAAGATATGTGTTTTAGAATATATTAAGGTATGTGTTTTAGAATTATAGTTTCCATATTGCTATATTTCCTATATATGCGGAAGGGTGGCTAGTTGTGTATTTAAAAATTAAAATAAGGATATATTAGTCAATCAAAAGTTTTTCTTACATTCATCATTTTATAGGTAATATAGATATAGATATACGAATTATAGTTTCCGTTTCTTTAGAATTCCTATTTAGGTTTAGTTTTATTTAAATATTATACGAATTACCTTAGAATTCTTATTAAGGTATGTGTTTTATATTGTTATATTTCCTACATATGCAGAAGGGTAGTTGTATAATTTCCTTAGAATTCTTATTAAGGTATGTGTTTTATATTGCTATATTTCCTATATATGTAGAAAGGTAGTTGTATAGTTTCCTTAAAATTCTTATTAAGGTATGTGTTTTATATTACTATATTTTCTATATATGCAAAAAGATAGTTGTGTATTTAAAAATTAAAATAAGGGTATATTAGTCAATCAAAAGTTTTTCTCACATTCATCTTTTTATAGGTAGTATAGATTATGCGAACAACACGTGCTATTATATATGTGGTAGTTTTTTATTTTTCAAGCCTTCACATGAAAGCTCTTACATATCTACTTTTGACGCATAAGGTACTTTTGACGCATAAGGTAGGTGATAAAAGACGGATGAAATACGAATATTGTTTAGGCACAACCTCCTGGCGCAAACCCTAGCTGCCCTCCGGCGACATCATAGATGACATCAAATCTTTTTTGCTGATAATTTCCAAAGGTACTAATAGCAGTATCACCGCCGTTTCCGGCGACGGCGAGGCAAAGTTGGGACGTCTTTGCGCCAAAGAGTATCCCAGACAAGTCAACGTCCACCTCAACACCACCCCCGAAGGAGAACATTATCCTGGGAATAGACACCGAGCTATACTGGCTAAGGTCATAACACGTGTCCAATATCTCAAGCGGTTGCGTCATCGGATATTTGGACATCCTTTGACGAAAAGCCGATCGCAACGCCGCGTACGCCGTCGCCGGTAAGCGGGTTATGACGGTTCCAGAATCAATAATGGTTCCCGCAGTGGAAAAAACGGACGAAGGAATCGACAGTTTCTGTCCACCGACGCTAATCGCCACCACGTCGATGAAGTAAAACGACGGGAATCGAGATTTTGTCAATAGTGGCGTGAATTTCTCATTGGTCGGAGCTCCACCGCCTTTTCCAAACTTTAAATGTCCGGTCGAGCTCGGCGACGATGGAAGACAGTAGGAGAAAAAGCTCCCGTATTTAAAAGCGCTCTGTGACACGAACGATAACTTATCTCGGCCGAGTCCAAATAACCCGGCGATTCGACCGAAAAGGCCACGGTTTTCCTGGCCGCACCCGAATGGGAAATCCTCGAACACGTCGGCCGATGTCAGCGATAATTTTTCCTTCCCGAAGAACCCAATCGTATACGACATGTCGGCGTATCCGATGGTGTAAACGCAGGTGGACGAAGAGCAACGCGGCGGATTGTTGGTGGCCGAAAGGAGTTGAGAGCACGACGGTGAGCCGCACGTGATGTTGGTGTAAGATGTGGATTTGGAGGGGTCGAAGTATGGTTCGTTCTGTGGATAGCAATAGCCTGCGCATGGCTTGCATTGAGTCCACGTCAAGTCGCTGCCGGTGTCGAATGCGAAGGTGAGATCTTTCTTGGGTGTCCCGAGGCCGACGGTTATGACGTAGTTGGCTGTGCCCAACGAGAATCCGGACTTGGCCGGGAGGGTTGACTCGGAGTCGTGTAGATTGTTGGAGAGCCTGGATTGAAGTGAGTTGACTCGGGCTTGGTCTTGGAGGAGGATATGGGTGAGGTTGGGAGCATTTGTTTTATCTTCGCTGAATTGATAGCACGGCCCATGCTTGTGGACTACTTTCAAAGACGCCCTTTTGTTTTCGGTTCCTGAAATAAATGTTCCATGCAATTATAAGAATGCATCCACATATTGAGCTAGCAATGCTATATATCAATTTTTTATTTTTTTGGTTAAAATATATATATATATATAAAATCCCGAATTCTAAATCCTGTTTCCTCAAGGACTTTGTAGTGCTATATATTATAACAGATACAAATTAACATTTAAATTTGTGGGTTGTTAGAGCATCTCCAATGGAGACGTTAATTTTTTTTGTGTCCAATACAAATGAAGGCTTATGTGGTAATTTGAAAGTTTACTTAAAATTAGTTATTTCACCCGATAAGCCAAATTTGATGGCTCACTCAAAATAGATCACTTCACTCAATATGTTAAATGCAAAAATGAAAGGAATCAAATCTTACAAGGATTAATTTGAAATAAAACAATCACAATAATAAATAAAAAAACATGACTTTGAAGAATGTCAAATTTGACATCAAAAGATGGCCAACTTAGCAAAGATATTTCAGTATAAGATAAATTTGAAACTTGGCAATGTCTTTTATAATCATTTATTGCATTGACATGAAATTTGGCATATCGTTTGGAGATTCTCTTATGTTGTCATATTATTTGGGATGTTCAATTTGGGGAGGGATGAATAGCATCTTCTACACATAAATTACTAGAAAAATGCTTAACATGTATTGTTGAAATTTGCCCTCTTCTTACAGCTGCCGTAGTCATGATAAATTAAAAATTAACTAAAAATGTAAATCAATTTTGTGAAATCCAAGTCACAGTTAATGTATATATCAGTATACATAGCCAAAATTTATTCCCATACATATATATATATATAGAGAGAGAGAGAGAGAGAGAGATTAGCCGGCCTTTAGTAGAAGGGTTGCAAACAGCAGCTGGTAGGAGAGAGCCAAGTTGAACATTATGTGTGTGATGAAGATGGTGGCTTTCTGTAGTCTCTCCTCTCGCATGGGAGTAGCCATTCCTCAAAGACAAGATTAGGCACAGGAAAGGAAAAGAGCTAGAGAGGATGGACCTTTGAGTGGCCATCGACCAACCTTCTCACTTATTTTCTTGCAATTACTCTAGTTTTTCTTGTTCGCCTTATATATAAATTTGTGATGGCCACAATGCCCACATGAATTCCTTTTTTTCTTCTTGTTTTTTTCCATTTTTTGGTGACGAGCGAACAAAAGTTCTTTCCATTATTTAGCTTTATTCATGATATTATTGATATCATATCAAGGCATACAGTGTTTTTTTTTAAAACATGCTTGACCCTTATCATCGATTAATGGCTACAACTACATTGTGGACATGGTTTAATGTATTATATGTGGAAATTATGTTGGAGTGGGGACTACAAGGGGACCGTTCGGAAACAAACGAATTAAAAATTTGTACCATTTTAAACATTAGAAAGTTCAATTGAAAGAGACTGATCGAAACCAGTCCTCGCTTCGATATCGCCAATCAAATTGTATAGCTAGTTGGCATGCATGTTTATCCTTTTATTTTTAGAACATATTAACATTGTAATAGAGGCCCCAAAAAAAAAATAAATAAATAAAATAAAATAAAATAGAAGAGCAACATTGTATATAGAGTTAGTGCTATATTAATTCACAGCCTCACAGGGAAATCCGTATCTGCTTAAATTCAGCGGTTGTTTTTTTTTTTTTTTTGATAAGGTAAATTTATATTGATGAACGAAAAGGGCTTAGCCCATGTACATAAGCCATATACAACTAAATTCAGCGGTTGTTTAGATGATACTCACCAAAAAAACGCTCACTCCTGCCCAAAGCCGAAAGAGAGAACCTCCTCTGAAACATCCAACTCCTCCAAAACTTCCACTTCTTTTGCCTCATACTCCTCTTCCTCATCGCTGGCTTTCCCATCCCTCATCCGCTCCCTCTCCAATTTCTCTTCTTCATGCAACCGCTTCCACTCATTGACCCAATTATCCCATTCATCCTTTAACATCTTCCGCTTCTCGCGATCCTGCTCACTCAATAGCATTGACACACCCTGGTCCTCCGCCTCATACTTCTTGCTATACTTCTTTAGGTTCTTTGCAATCTCTTCCTCTTTCTCCGGACTCAACAAGGATGGAGGCCTTGGCCGCCACAAGAACTGAAATAATCAACAGGAAAGCCAAAAAAAAAAAAAAAATGCATTCTCTAAATAGTTAGATCAAGCACCAGCAAGGGCAGGAGAATTCAGAAATTTTACAACCCACAAAGAATTGTATAGAAAAGAGTCCTGTTAAAGAACTTTCAGAAAAAATAGCCACCACAGGATGATCCAATATTCAACATGATGTCATCTATTGTTATAAAAACCATTATTATGCAACCCAACCTCTTTCACATTCTAGAACAAGTATAAATAAATAAAAATAATCATAGTTAGTGAGCAATTAAATTAAGATAATTTCCCAAAGAAAGGAAAAATAATGAAGTAATTTTGAAAGTAGGAGATAATAGAAAAGGGGCATTATAGGGCAAATACAGTCACAGCATCCATTATTTTCATCACAATTTGCTTTCATTAGTGGGAGACAAATTGTTAATGCGGCGCTTGTTGCTAATGAATGTGTGGACTCTAGACTTAAAAGTGGGAATCCGGGAGTTTTGGCAAAAATTAATTTGGAGAAGGCATATGATCATGTCAATTGGAATTTTCTTATTTATTTACTTGGTAAAATGGGTTTTGGAAGGAAATGGCGTAAGTGGATTGCTTGGTGCATATCTACCCCCTCATTTTCGGTTTTGGTGAATGGGACTCCTTATGGTTTTTTCCAAAGCTCCCGTGGGATTCGTCAAGGGGACCCTCTTTTTCCTTTTGTTCATATTGGTGATGGAGGTGTTAAGTAATTATATTTCCAAGGCTATTGATGCTAATTTATTGGAAGGTTTCTTGGTGGGAGATGGTCAGTTTGGGTTGGGGAAGGTTTCACATTTACTCTTTGCCGATGATGCTCTATTATTTTGTGGGTTGGAGGAGAATCAAATGGTTCATTTGAGGATTATTCTTCTCACTTTTGAAGCGGTATCAGGGGCTTAAAGTTAATCTTGGGAAAACCGAATTGATTCCGATGGGTAGTGTTGATAACATTGATAATCTTGCCACTATTCTTAGATTGTAAAGTTGGGAAATTGCCGGCATCATATCTTGGTCTACCTTTGGGGGCTCATTTCAAAGATACTGAAGTATGGGATCCCGTCATTATGAAAATTGAAAGAAGGCTTGGTGGATAGAAAAGGGGGTATCTTTCTAAAGGCGGTAAGTTAACACTTATTCAAAGTATCTTATCAAGGATCTCAATTTATTTCATGTCTATCCATAAGATTCCTAAGTCCGTGGTTAATAGAATAGAAAAGCTCCAAAGGGATTTCTTATGGAATGGTGCGGGTGGGGATAGGAAATATCATCTAGTTGATTGGCATACCTTACACCTTCCAAAATTTATGGGAGGTTTAGGGATTAGGTCCATCGATCGTACCAATCAAGCCCTCATGGGTAAATGGCTATGGAGATTCGGAAGGGGTGTTCAAGGATTATGGAGGGATGTTATAATATGGAAGTATGGGGTTACTAGTGATGGTTGGTGGTCTAATAATGTTGATGGTCCTCATGGAGTGGGGCTTTGGAAGCCACTTATGCAAGGCTTTGGGGACTTTGTTAAAGAGATCGGGTTTATAGTGGGTGATGGGAGTAGGGTGAAGTTTTGGAAGGATTTATGGTGTTCAAATTTGCCTCTTAGGACGAAGTTTCCCTGTTTATTCTCTTTGGCTTTTAACAAAGAAGTGTTGATTAAGGATTGTTTGGAAGGGGATATTGGCTCTCGTCATTAGAATGTTATTTTTATTCGTGACTTTAATGATCGGGAATTGGACGAAGTGATGGCATTTTACCAAGTTCTTTATGATAGTAAGATTTTAGTGGGTGAGAATGATTCTTTGGTATGGCGCAAGGATTCTAAAGAGTTATTCTCCATAAAATCTTTCTATAATTCTTTAAATCCTCTTGAGGATGTGTTCCTTCCGGCAAAAGTCATATGGATTTCTTCGGTTCCTATTAAAGTTGCGTTTTTTTGTTGGTTGGTGGGAAGTTCCAAGTGTTTGACCTTGGATAATCTTGCTAGAAGAGGATGGTATGTGCCGAATAGATGTGTTCTTTGTAAACAAGACATGGAAACGGTGGATCATCTCTTTATTCATTGCATTGTGGCTAGGAGAATTTGGATGCTATTTTCAACTTGTTTGGAGTCCATTGGGTGCTCCCTTCCTCTACTTATGATCTTTTGGCGGGGTCGTGGTTTAGGGGTGGGGGGGGGGGGGGTAAGAAGGCTAAAGTGATTTGGTTCATGGCTCTGCATGCTATTTTGTGGTGTATTTGGAAGGAAAGAAATGCTAGAACTTTTGAGGGGGTTGAGAAGTCTATCATTGACCTCAAGTCCTCTTTTGTTAAGTCTTTATACCTTTGGTATTCTAGCCACACAAATGCTTGTAATCTTTCTTTTGTAAATTTTTTGGATTCCTTTAAGCTTTAGAGGGATTTGTGGTTAGTCGTTGTATATGGCTTATGTACATGGGCTAAGCCCTTTTTGATATTCAATACATATTTACCTTATCAAAAAAAAAAATAGTTAATGAGGAGAGTAAGTGACAATAATCAGACAATAAAATGTAGTGTTCACTCACACCACGTCTGTAAACAGGCTCACATTTCAAATGTCTCGCATCATTCCATAAAACCTCAGTTTCTGAGCCAGCACAGATCACAAACTGATCTCGAGCTTTCTCATCAGTAAGCCACTGTTGCAAATTTTCCTGTTAAGGTATAAAAGTAAAAGAAACATGGTAAGTTTTCAAGAACCATGAAAATCTCTACACAACAGAAGATTAAGGACCAGTAAGCTCCACACACACAGGGATTCTAGGTAACCAATTACACACAGCATAAGCCTCTCTTCTTAATTCTTGAGACTATACATAGTACACTGGGTATCAAAATATAGAGAAATAAAATTTCGGTATATTCAATTTCTTTTTCAATAATCTGCTGTCTTTTGGAAACAAGAAGTATGAATAAAATGCAATTTATCTGGTATTAAAACACCCAACCAGTTAGTCCTTTTTATTTTTGTGCAATTTCTAGATGAAGAATACAGTGGAAAGTGAAAATATAACCACATTTCAGAAACTCCACTTATAAATATTTAAAGAGAATATTCAAATTTTATTAATGTTTTTCGAAAAAAAAAAGAAGATACTTTTGATGTTCAATATAAATCCTGATTATTTTTTAATCTAGTCCTTATCAATACCCAATCCAAGATATATTAGAGATTTAAATACAGAAAGAAAAAAAAAAAAAAAAAATATATATATATATATATATGCAATGACTTGACAAATTCCAACACCAAAATCAATTCAACTACTGTAAAGGAATACTTCAACTCCATAGGAAAAGCAATTCAACAAGCACACGCGCACGCACACACAATTCCATTATTAGGCAATTAACATAATCATCCACAATAAATAATTATAAGCAAAACCAAATATGCAGAAGGCATGAGAATCAAGAATATCCATACTAATCTTTAAAAAAATTGATTCTTACCCCAGGAGTATATGGCTTGGTTTCAGGAGGGGCCCACTCATCTGGAACTTTCATGAACCTATCAAAGTCATCAAACATGTTCATAGCAAATATATGGGCCCTGTCCAACTTGTAGCCATTAGTTTTCTCCCTAGCAAGTTCAGCTTCCTACAATAGCAACCCAAAACAAATGAGATACAATTACATGAATTTGATCAAACATCAAAGCAATAAAAGCAGAATTGATATCCACAATCAGTAATTGGAGATTATGCATCCATTGTCAGAAAAAATAGAGTTCCCAACTTCCCATCAAAATCAGAAATACCATAATTAAGGTAAAAAAGAAACAACTAGCATAGGGTCAGGAAATGTAAAACTATAGTCCAATAGCCTGCTGTACAACAGCTTTTACTAGTGCTAGTATATCATGATATGGCAAATAATCAATCAAGCAAGATCCCATCACTTGGCATTGGATAAACAAAATTACGGATTACTATTTTTTTCTTTTAGCCCCAAGGAGAACTAAAGCTTTAAACTGCGAAAAAGGGTCCCCATAGGTGTCACTAGCTATTGCATATCCAGGGACCCAAGCGGAGCTACATGTGACAAGGGCAAGCCCAGCCCTACAACATCAGATATTGTAAATTCAAGCCGTCCTACAATGGTTGCGCTTTGTATTCCTGGTCTCGGATGACAGGAAATTGAAGTTGGGACAAAGGGGAGGGGAGGGGGGGAGTATAGTGAAATTGCCACCCATGAATTTCATCAGACGGTGGGAAATTAAAGTTGGGACAGAGAGAGGAGAGGGAACGATGTGGAGTGAAATTGCTACCCATGAATGACCTGCCTTATCTTTCCCAGGCTATAAGCTAATTTAAAGAACGAGAAAAGGCAAAGTCTCAAGATAACTCAAATGAGCTCAAGATTCTACCATCACCATAAACCTGCAAGTTTCCAAGTGTAAAGTGCAGAAGAGTGGCCACAGAGTGCAAGCATCACCCATTACAGAAGGTTATGCAACAAGAAGACAAGACCCTAGCAGCTGGGACCCAAAATAAATGTCAAGAAATAAAGAGATAAAACACACATTCAATTTAGGCTTTTCTCCTCCATTTTGACCTAGATACAATCCTATTACCATTGCAGCAAAACAACCTGCAATTGAAGATCCAATTTCCTGCTGCTTTCCTCAATTTTCAAAGGGGGAGAGCGATTCACATATCCACCAGCTTATCATTCACATAGTTGAACACCTAAGCCAATAATTATATATGTAAATTTAATCACTTACTAGGAGATAATCGTTTAAACACACGCGCACACACATAAGAGAGTTACATGGAGAAAAAAAATACCTGAGGCGTATTATACTCAATGAAGCAGTAACCTAAGGTTTTTTGGGTTTCAGGATCAACAGGTATCCAAAGGCCATCCTCCTTAATGACACCAATTTGACTGTAAATTTTTCGAACAACTCCTTCAAGCTTCTCAAATTTCTCCCAAGGAACAACCGGTAAATTATCAACAACAATAATGTTGGCAAACCTAAAGTCGTATTCCAAAGAATCCTCTTGGTGAAGATCATCATCCTCACTGTTAACCAAAAAATAGCAATAATAATCAAAATGACATAAAAACAAAGAAACAAATTGATGAAACAAATGTAGTGTTTTTTCCGAAAGAAAATGCCCACAAAATTTTCAAAAAAAAAAAGAAAAATTGAGAAGAAGAAGAAGAAATTTCTCGTTAAGCTCCATTGACAGATACTTTATAGCGAAGCTCACACTCTGTTTGTCTCAATGTGAAAAAATTTATTATTTAAGGCTCAATTCATCTCCATGGATATTTTCCTGTTAAGCTTGGGAGTAAATCAATCCTGTCTCAACTGAAATTAAATTTTTTTTTTTTCTCGGAAAAAAATTTCCATGGAAACAATCAGAGCCTTCGTTTATCTCAAAAAAACTATCTACGGTCGTTAACCAATAAATACACACACAACTGAAGTTCGTATTTTTTTTTTCTCAGGAAAAACCTTCGGTCAAGAGAGAGGAGTCTAGGGTTTTAGTTTTTTTATCACCTCTTGATGCCAAAATCCTTGCCGGGAGGGAGACGAATGGAGTCGAGATCGACTGGAGAAGGATCGATACTAGCTCGAGAAGCTATTTCCCTAATTTCCTCCATTGATATCACGTCCGCCATGCTTGCTTCTGAATCTAGAGAGAAAGAGAGAGAGAGGACTCTGAGAAGTCTCTCTCTCTATGTGTATGTACGTATGTATTCCAGACGGAGAGGGACAGAAATAGGGATGGCAATTTCGCCCCGATCCATAGGATCCCGATTCGATCCATATCCGAATGGGCGGGTATTTTTTTTATTTTTCAGGTATCGGGTCGGGTATGGGTATAAATTCTTTAAAAAATTCGGGTATGGGTCGGGCACGGATCCTAACAAGAAAATACCAGAGACCCGACCCGACCCGATATTTTTACAATAATATATATATATATATATATATATATATATATATATATATATATATATATATATATATTTTTTAATGTCCTATGTTTGGAATTTATATATGGTTTTATGAATATTTGAAACATATCTTGGTATAGGCTTATGGAGTCCATTAGAAGGCTCATTGTATATATATATATATATATTTTTAATCCTTATGTTTGTGTATAATATTTGTGTGATCATATTAGGTATGATCTTATTTGAACAAGATCATATTAGGTGCTAAAAACATTTATAAGCTTGGTATATGATTATGTGAATAACATGTAATAGGTGTAAGTAGCAAAAAAATGGAATTTGGGGAAAAAAAATCGTCACAATAGGGTGGTCGGGTATGGGCGGGTCGGGCATGACAGAAAGGAAGCAGAAGCGGCTCCAAGAAGAAGACGTGGATTCTGGGAGAAGAGAGGCAGAGAGTAGCCTAAAAGGGCTCACGTGTTGATACTAGGCGGCGTTGGGCTGGACTACAAATGTGGGTTTGGGGTTAGGTCTGGCCCAAACTTAAAGTTGGCACTAGAATTCAAGTCATTCAACCCATCCGACCTAAAAGATTATTGGTTTTTTTATTTATTTATATTCCTTTTTCCAACATGAATATCTACGCCTTCGACCTCATTAATCCTAAACAATAGCAATGCTTTTGGTTCATGGGAACTGTCACACTAGAGTTGAATACATACAACACAGGTCATACTAAATTGCCCCCAAATCCTTTTATCAGAGTGATATCATAGTTGAGCTAATCAGTCAAGAATTTTATTTTTAAAAATAACTATTTATAATGAATTGATGCGGCTGTTTTAATATCATTTAGGCAAGAGGATATGGGCAAATTTTTTTAACAATTTAACATTTTCCCATACAACACTTACCTAAGGAGTTTTAGTTGAACCTTTTTTTTTTTTTTTTTTTTTGGTTGGTTGGGGGGAAACCAAACTCATAATCTACCCAAACCGTATTTTACCATGTGCAGATTTCCATAGTTACTTTTCATTGTTGCCGCCATGACACCACCATGAGCATCATCATCAATTTTTAATTTCAAAACATACCCATTTTGGATTATTAATTGAAGAAAGAAAAAAATAAATAAATAAAACTTTCTTCCGAACTCGAGTTGGCATGGGGAAACTTTGATACGATGGATCATTAGCAGAAGAGAAGATAGAAACATAGGGACATTTTAATCTTCAAAAAAAAAATGAAAAAACAAAAAACAAAAAAAAGAAGGGGTGGGGGAGATATTTCCACACCCTTTCTTGCTAAATTCACACCCTTCATGTCTTATTTTCACACACTTTTTCCTTGCATTTACTCATGGAGAGATGTAGTTTAGCATAAAAGGGTGCGGAGATAGGCCCATCCAAAATTTTTATAAAAAAAAAGTGGAAAAAAGGAAAGGAAATGAAAACCCTACCCCAAATCCAAACACTAATTGAATTTTCGTTTTACAACTATTTATTTTCGTTTTTCCTTTTTTCTCTTCAACTCTGTAGTCTGCCATTCCTATATTCTTCATGAAGAAGAGTAGCAAATTATCAATTATAGACTTTTGAAAAGTAGAAGGCACAAGAAAAAGGCCTAAACCCTTTTATTATTAACAAATCCACTAGGTTGCCGATTCAGGTTAGACTATGACAACTCTAGTCTCCAAGGGAAGATAATATAGTCACTTTCAGGGCATTTCCGAGCTCTTGAACTTCAAGATTTTCTTTCCATTCCGTTCAAAGTTAACCAACCAAAGTGCAAGAGAATGCAAAACCTATAAAGTGCAATGCAAGTACTAATGTATTTCAAGATACAATTTTGACAATAAGACCCACATGTCATCAGTCATATGTTATCTTCTTCGTCAGTGCTACTAAGGACCTATAGGTTTGCCTTCTTTGTTTATGAAAGATAACGAGAATGGGTTATTCAAAAAGAAAAGGCACTACTGCACAACTCTACGCCCATGCCACGGCATCAAATATATGCAAGACCTTCCTTGCATTATAATTTCATATATCCAAATGCATCATATTGATTTTCAATTCTTCAATTCTGTTCTTAAGAACTGCACATCACAGAAACCAACTAGTAATTCAAGGTAACAAATTGTTTCCTCACATTTGTATCAAATAGAATAATATAAATCTTTTCTTTTTTTTTTTTTTTGCCAAAGAATAATTCAATATCAGACAGTAAGTCTTGAAGTGCCCCTTAGTATATTTGGTTCAAGTTGAATAAATAGAACCGTTGGGTGGTGAATCAAAACATGGACTCTGTGAAGAGTCAATGCTTTCGCAATTGAGATGCATCAATCAAAATACCAAAAGATCGAGAAAATTCACAAATGACTGAAGTGGAACCATCAGCAGCTTAAATCACAATATTCATCCACATGATCCAAGTTTTGCATCATAATCTCCGAAGTAGCATCATAATCCAAACTTTTGATTTCTTCCATTAGTTCATCTAATATCTGGTATATCTCTTCACAGTGCAGGTGAGAGCGATCTTCAGCGTTGAAAGCATGCACCTCATTTTTAACTTCTATCCAACTCCAACCAGGAACCTTTCTCACCCTTCTGTCCCTCATAAGCCTCTTTACGCTAGCTTTCTCATCCCACCTCCCAAAATGTCCATACATGTTAGAGAGGAGAACATAAGTGCAGTGCTCTTCTGGCTCTAGCTCTAGCAAAAGGCTCGCTACCTGAGTAGCCAATTCAATGTCGCCACAAATCCTACATGCACCCAATAAAGTTTTCCACACCATTGCATCAGGTTCAAATGGCATTGCTTCAATCAAGGCTTTCGCCTCATCTAGACACCCAGCCCGTCCATATAGATCAATAGCACAAGCATAATGCTCCATTCGTGGCAGAATCCCATAATCAGATTCCATAGACTTCAGAAAATTGCAGCCTTGTTCTGTCAAACCAATGTGGCTACATGCAGTTAAAACTGCGACAAAGGTTATATGATCCGGCTTCACCTTTCTTTCTCTCATTAAGTTGAAGAGGTCAAGTGCGACATTACCTTGCCCATGTTGTGCATACCCGAAAATGATAGAATTCCAAGTGATTGAGCTGTCTTGAGGTGTTGCTTCGAAAGATTTTCTAGCATCTTCAATGATTCCACATTTGGAATACATAAAAATCAATGCACTGGCAACATATTCATTTGACTCAAATCCCGATTTAAGTGCCAAGACATGAACTTGTTGACCCAACTGGAGGGTTGCTAAATCTGAGCAGGATCTGAGGGCAGCAGAAAAAGCGTAGTGATCCATTACCACAAGCTCTGATCGCATATGTCCAAAGAATTTCAGGGCATTTTCACTCAACCCAATTTGCGAGAATCCCGTCAAAATGGAATTCCAAGAAATGTGGTCCCTGGATTCCATGTATTTAAATATATTCAATGCATCTTCCATGGATTTGCTATTTGATTTGAGATACATGGCTATCAATGAATTAGAGATTGAAACTGATCGGTCTAGTCCCCTTTTAATTACCAAGCCATGCAAGGATTTTCCGAGGCATTGATGTGCTTCTTCCAAACAACCACTTATGACACTAGTGTATGTGTAAATATCTGGCTCAAACCCAAGTTCTTGCATATCAAGGAAGACTTTGAACGCAAGTCCTCCTTGACAATGTACTAGGTAAGCCGCCAGCATGGAATTCCATGTCACCAAATCTCGAGTGCCAACAGCACCATCAAACACTCTTTCAGCATCTTCAACTGACCCACAGTCCGAATATGAAGTAATTGTGGCATTGCACACTGTGGTATCTGATGCCAGCCCATGTTTCACAGTTTTAGCATGCATCTGCATCATTAATTTGTAAAATTCAGCATCATCAAGCAATGTCAAAAGGGGAGCAAATGTGCCATCATCGATCTTCACACCCTCCCGCTCCATACAATCTAAGAGCCAAAACACAGTTCCACGATCACCCACCTCTGCATACCCAGCAATCAGTGCATTCCATGAGACAGAATTACGTTCAGGCATGCGCCGAAACACCACATATGCATCCTCAACTTTCTCACATTTTGCATACATGTCCAAAAGAGCACTCCCCACGAAAACATTCCCATCAAAACCCGTTTTAACAATAACTGAATGTACTTGTTGTCCAGCATCAAGTCGAGAAGCACAAGCAACTCCCTTGAGTATGCTTCCAAAACTATACTCATCAACAGCAAACCCACATCTTTTCATGGTTTTCAGAAGCTCCCACGCTGTCCCAAAGCTCCCACAGTTCACATACCCGGCGAGCATTGAGTTCCATGATACGGTATCTTTGTGGGGCATTTCGTCGAACAAGTGGTGAGCGACACCTAACTCTCCGCATCTTGTATACCCTGCGACCATCGAGTTCCAAGATACGGTATCTTTGTGGGGCATTTCGTCGAACACTTTGTGTGCAACACCTAACTCCCTGCATTTTGTGTACCCACTTATGATATTGTTGGCGGTGTATGTGTCTCTGATCGTTCCTAATTTGATTGCCCAACCATGGCTTATTGAAACCTCGCACAACTTTGCAAACGCCGAGGTTTCGACGACTGAGGTCAATGGCCTCATTCATGAGTAACGACCATCACTGTAATAATTGCTTGAACTAGGCTACCCCAAAGGGAAATCGCGAGTTCTCGCAAACGGGGCCGTCTAGTTCTTTCCCTACCCAATTTGATCCTAATGTAATACCCATTTATTGAAAATAAGCTTACAAGCCGTACACGTGTAAGAAGAGTGCTGCTAGGATACTAAGGTCCCACATCATTTTAGGTATATTTTAGTTCTTGGGTACTGGCCATTTGTACGCCATTTGTAAGTTGGTTTTCAAATGTGAATCCCACTTGCAGGTTCATATCATTTGACATGCGTCATTGTATTCCATTCCAAATGCACCCAAAAAAATCAAGGAAGCTTTCATAGAGTCTATGATAGCATGGTATTGAATAGGGGTGCAACTCCGTTTGGGTTGGTTCGAGCATAGGGAAATCTAGATCAGATTGAATTAATTCAATCCTTAAAAAATTAAACTGAAACTAGACTGAAAATTGTATTGGACGGGCAAAAAGGGTCCGTTTCTAGGTTTTTTTTGTTTTGTTTTTGTTTCTTTTATAAAAGGTAATAAATTTATTGAACAAGTATTATTATTTATTTAATAATACTTATATATAGAGTATAATATATTAATATAAACATATAATTATAAATATGATTATATATATTTTTTTTATTTTTTATTTTTGGATTTCGGTCCGAGCTACTTCTAAAACCCCCTAAACCGTAGACTGGACCGAATTCTTTGGTTCTTAGAAATTGTGGCTTAAGAACCGACCGGTTGTTATCTGGCCTAGACTGGACCGGATCGAATTGCTCAGAACAATCCAGTTCTCAAGTCTACCCGAATCAACTTGTACTCTTAGTATTGAAGGTACAAATTTATCATCTTATAATAAAATATTTTAAAAAGTGGATGCCATAGAATCAATTCTGGGAAATTTATGAAATACCACTATATTACTCCTTCCATCCCACAAAGATGGGTCATTTTTGTTACTTTTTATGTCCCAAAATATTTGTCCATTTTGAAAAGTCAAATTATAATTTTTTTTTTTAACTTTCTTATATTACCTTTTATTATTTCAATAATTACCGCCAACACAAAACCTAATAAGGAGTACCAAATAAGGGAGGGTATTTTTGGAATGATAAAATTTAATAAATGACAAGCCAAAATAATGATAGCTTTTTCTAACTATGTGTTTTGTCAAACTAATCTATCTTTATGGGACGAAAAGAATAATTTTCTACTCTTATTTGTGATAATGACCATCATTTTTTATTTTTATTTTTTAATTTGTCAAAGTAATGGACCATGCCTTCTATCCTTTTACTGAGATAATAATTGCGGAAAGATTATAATTAGAATTTGCATACCAATTTACACAAATGACAAGCACTATTTCCACTTCGAAAGGATGAAGATGGAATACAATTCCTATGTTCACTCACTTCCTAAGAAAAATCCCAACATACACCTCATAATAGCTGTTCTGTTCACAATCTCCTTGAAAAACAAAAATAAAAAAGTTACGACAACCCTCATAACTGACAAAATAAAATAGAAAACATGTAAGAAAAAAAACTGGGTTTACATGCATGTAGGAATTGTTCTAAGAAAACTCAGGCATCATTTGGTAACGATTTTGGAAGCACTTAACTTGCTTTTGAGAGCAAAAAAATGCTTCCATTTTAGCTCTTGAAGCAAGAAGAGTACCTACAAATTGCTAACCAAATAATTCCAAAACTTTCCCATTTCTTCACCCATTAGTCACTGAACAAGATCGTCGAATTTCGCCTTCATCATCTGCCTTCACTCCAACACTAGTGAGCTTCAAGAATGACTGAGCCCAGCTCTCAAAAAACCCATCCTGGTCATTGGCCAAAATCTCTACTTGCTTCTTCGTTCTTTCGTCTTTTAATAGAACCGAATCCGATTGGAACAGCCCTTTGTGGGCTAAGAGATTTCTGTAATATTGGTTATCAAACTGAAAGGCTGTCGCAGGATCATTATTCACTGTTATAGATGAGCTTGCCCCTGCAGGGCACTGTTTTGTGAGCTCGGCTGCATAAGTACTGTCTAGGGATGAATCGATGAGTGTGAGGTTCCCTTTTGAGTCTTGTTGGAATCGGTCACTGAATGCGCTACAATGAGCTGATCCTATGGTGTGAGCTCCTGCAAAGCCACAAAGTTAGACCATATAAAAATAGCCCTTTTTGTTGTAGCAATTGAAGTGTTCTTTGTGGATGTATGGTAAGTGATACTGGTAGGTGAAGTAGCATTTTCCATTATATATACCTGAGAGGATGACAAGGTCATTCAATGACAACCCTTTAGAGGAGAAGAATTTAATCATCTCATCCAGTGTAAAACTTGTATCTATAATATTAGGTCTGACATTTGAAGCTGCAGAAACCAACCCATCTCTCCTACCCGTTGGAATCTGAATTGCCGGTCCACCAGCCTGTTTCCATGACTAACACCAATAAATACCAACAACAAAAGCTGTTCAAGACCAAAAAAAAAAAAAAAAAAAAAAAAGGAGCTTGTGAAATTGATCTTACAATTTCAACAGCATCTCTAGCAGCCAAGGCAAGAATATCAGCACAAGAAACAGTTCCTGGACAGAACACTTCTAGTACTCTTTTAGCCGAATCTATTACTGAAAATCCTCCAAGAGATGTGTTTGCTGGATCGGTTCGCTCTGTCCCATTTCCTTGTAGTAGCACGGATGCATCACAGCCCTGCAGAGTGGAAGAAACAAATGTTACCATATTGAGGTATCAAGCAGCTCAAGCGTGTCGAGGGTCTTTTAATTTGGACTACAGAGTAAAAGCAGAGGACTCACCTCCACAAAGCAATCATGAAATAACAAGCGAAGGAGCTTGCCGGGAATGGACGGGTCGTCAGAGGTAGCTGATCTCACTGAGTTTCTAACCATAAATTCAGCAGGTGGGCATGAAATTGCATAGAAGTTGAAGGAGAGGGTGGCACAAGAAGGAGAAGCAGATATACAGAAGAGAACAAGAATGGTAAGGTTGTAGAGACGAAGTTTTGGAGGAAAAACTATATGGGTTCTCTCCATTGGGGTCTTGGGACTTCCTTTTTTTCCCTTTTCTGGGCTAGGCAAAGGTCTAGGGAGTAATATATGCTATTCCAGTCTCCAAGAGTCCTACTTCATTGAGAAGAGAGAGAGAGAGTGAGAGAGAGAGAGAGCAATGTTTCTGTTTAAAGGTGTATTTATTAATTTGGTTGGGTAATGTCAGAAGGTAGATGGGTTCAGTCTTGAATATACAGTGTAGAAGAAGGTGAGCTCTTATAATGCAAGCATTTATGATTATTTCAACAATATGTGACACAGTACTCTCCTCAAATAGGGCTGGCCAGCCTTAACCACACCACACGGTTCAATTAGTTTGGCACCTAGACTTTTTTTTTCTCTTTTTTTAGGTGCAATTAGTCCCTGTTACAGTCTTAAAGCCACCACACCTTTGGACTTGGCTAATCAATCGATAATTCTTTGTACTCTTAGTTTATAGTAGTGAATGGTGGTGGCCAATGGGTCCGAGAATCACCCAGCTGGCCCGCTGATAGCAGACTGATAGCAGACTGTAGGGAGCTTTTTCAGGACAGTGGAGCTGCCAAATTAGGCATATTTCTCGAGAAGGCAACCAATGTGCTGATTTTCCGGCCAACTGGAGTCTTTCATGACATGGATCAAACCTTATTTGCAGAGCCCCTCCTGGGCTATTGTCCTTGATCCTCGATGATATGGTGGGAATAGTCCCTGTTTCTAGGCCTTACAACCAAGGAAAAGCATTTGCACCGGGAAGAGGAGTTAACCCGCCCGCTGATGTGGGGTCCATCCTTTATTGATGGTGGGTTAACCGACTGCCCATGTAGGGTCCACTCCCCTATCAAGTGACGGGTTAAACCCTCGGCGGGTCCAACAGCACTGATTATTGGAAGTTTGGAAAAAAAAAAAAAAAAACAAAGGAAGTAAGGGTTGATTGCATTTTTCAATGGAACATTTGCTTTGTGTGGCCAGGAGAAGCACACCAACCCAGCAAGCAACGACTCGTAACTTTTCTCTCCCTATCCCTTCCCCATTCTCTCTCTCTAATCAACTCTTAAGAATGGCTTCATTTCTTCTTCAACACTTTCTCTTCCTTTCCTCTTCAACCCTTTCTCTCCCCTATCTCTTTCCACCATCCACCTCCTTCCTCACCACAAAATGGCTCTGCTTCGGCCATTCCTCCCTCATACTTCTCTCTCTAAACCCCTTCCTTTCTCTCTCCTCAACCCAACACCAAAAAGAAACCCACCACCACCACCACCATCAACAAAGAGAACAATTGCTTATCTCTCACAACCACACAAACCTTCTCCCCAACTGATACAGCTGAAAAAGCAGTCCACGAAGTGCCATGCAGTTATAGAGACTGAAGGCGGTGTATCAGTTGATGAAAAGGAGGGTACCCGTGAAGAAGATCACCCAATTCTTCTAGGCCCATCTAGCCTAGAAGAAACGAGAGGTGAAAGAGTGGTGGTGGACTATGACTGGACTGAGGAATGGTACCCTCTGTATCTCACCCAGAATGTCCCAGACGATGCTCCTTTGGGTCTCACCGTGTTTGACAAGCAGGTTGTGTTGTATCGAGACGGTGATGGCAAGTTCCAGTGCTACGAAGATCGGTGCCCACATAGGTAACCCAGTTCAAGTGATGTTGGGCTTATGCTATTTAGTTGCTTGTTTTTGTTTTTCGATTGTTGGTTTGGAATTCTTACAATTGAAATGCTTAGTTCAATATTAGGGTTTTTGGTTTTTGATTTTTTTTTTCTTGGGAGCATATATTTTCTAGTAGTTGAATTTGATTTGGGGAAAACACTAGTTTAGTAGCTTGAGTTCTATTTCGAAATTAAAATATTTAAACAGGTTGGAGTCATCACTATAGTAGATGGTATAAGATCAATTCTTAAAAATTCATGTATTTTGAAATTTCACTCATATCTGTGATGATGACCACTATTTTTTTTTTTTTTTTTTTTTTTTTTTTTTTGAATTTGTCAATTCAGGTGATGGATTTATGCCTTTGATACTCTGTAAGATTCCTTGAATTGTATAATTTTGAATTGGACACCCGAACAGGCCCTTAAGGCTTCATTTGATAATTGAGATACAGTCCTGACAGTAGGAAGGAATGAAGGATCGATAATCTCGGCCAATATTTTTAAGATTTTGGATACATGGTAATGCCCCTGCTTTTTCAATTCTCCTACATTTTGGCCATTAGATGAGAAATAAAGGATTGACATCAGAGATCCTTTAAGGTTGTTTTTGTGTAGTCTAAAATGCTTGTATGCTTGTACTTATGAGGGTGTTTAATAAGATAAATAGGTGGTACGCAGGTAAACAGAACAGCTTTTGTAATCTTAAGTATCTAAACTTTGAATATCTGACAATGGGAATTTTTGTTACAGGTTAGCAAAACTCTCGGAAGGTCAGTTGATCGATGGAAGACTGGAATGTCTGTACCATGGTTGGCAATTTGAAGGCGAAGGCAAATGCGTAAAGATACCTCAGGTCTGTCTTAGTTTACCTTCTGCCCAGTTTATGTTATGAGGAGTGCTCTAGTGTCTCCAATTCCAAATATATATATATATTTTTGATGGATGTCTTCCACTATTTTGTTCACCCCAGCTTCCAGCTAATGCAAAAATTCCTCGATCAGCTTGTGTCAAAACATATGAGGTGAGGGAATCCCAAGGAGTTGTTTGGGTATGGATGTCGCGGAAGACACCACCAGACCTTAGCAAACTTCCATGGTTTGAAAACTTTGCCAGGCCAGGGTTCCAAGATACCTCGACAACCCATGAGCTTCCGTATGATCACTCCATACTTCTTGAGAACCTCATGGATCCAGCGCATATCCCAATCTCGCATGATAGGACAGATTGGACTGCAAAAAGGGAAGATGCACAAGCACTGCTTTTCGAGGTGACTGAGCGTACAGATCGGGGATTTGCAGGTTGGTGGGGTAAAGAAAAAGATCAATCCATGCCAAACTTCTTACGATTTGATGCGCCATGTGTTCTTCAGAATAACCGAGAACTTGTTGACAAGGATGGGGAAAAGCACTACTTTACAGGTCTCTTCCTTTGTAGACCATCTGGACAAGGGAAATCCATGCTCATTGTGAGGTTTGGAGGAACTAAAAGGTCCCCCCTAGCCAAATTGTTCCCAAAATGGTACTTCCATCAAAATGCAAGTAAGGTTTTCGAGCAAGATATGGGATTCCTCTCATCCCAAAATGAGGTTCTAATGAAAGAAAAGGTTCCCACGAAGGAATTGTACCTTAGTCTAAAGTCCTCAGATACATGGGTAGCTGAATACAGGAAATGGATGGACAAAGTTGGGCATGGAATGCCTTATCATTTTGGGCATAGCACTATTTCACTGCCTGAAGTGCCAGCTGTGGTGGAACATGCACCAGCCGGGCTGGTTGCTGGACTTTCAGCATCTTCGCCAGCCAAGGGGGGTATTGGAACGATGCATGCTCCAAATCTTTCCAACCGATATTTCCGGCATGTAATCCATTGCAAGGGATGCAGTAGTGTTGTTAAAGCTTTCCAAGCATGGAAAAAGGCTCTTTTTGGCATGGCCCTTGCGTTGACTGCATTGGCAATTTTGGCATCAGGAAGGCAATGGAAGGCCTTTCTTTTGGTATCAATGACCTTGTGCTTGGCTGGAGTGTATGCATGCTCAAGTGCTATTGCAATGAATACCACGAACTTCATAAGGACGCACAGGAGATTGTGAGCCAAAATATGGTTCATCATATGATTTGTTTCGATATTTTCCAGGCCCAGAGGAGAATATAGGATCATGAAAGGGCTTGTGGTAGATAATTATATACTCGATAATGATAATGCACAGATGCAAAAACGTTTCTCATTTGGTATTCAAAGAAATGCCTTTTTTTGGTTTCCTATGGCAATTATAAGGCTCCATTGCTTGTACAAGCAAGGGCTGTCAGCCTGTTAACTTGTTCTAGTCTTTTTATATGAACAGTCAAAATAATCACAGCCACCGTTAAATTTATTCTGGGAACTTCTTGTTTCAGTGCTTTTTATTTATTTTAACAGAACAGAAAACCTAATGACATCATTTTGATGTTCCTTTGCCAATTGATCATTTTTAAAAATAATTTCAGATAGCCGTTTTGAAAAACGCATAACCGAACATGCTTTCTGAATCAACAAACGTAATGCTATTATTATCACATTGGGTCTATTTTTAAATGCCTTAAAGCCTGTGATTAAACCTGCCTCAGATAGAGAGAGAGAGAGAGAGAGCCACCAAAAATAAAATAAAAATCATATGTTTTGCTCCCAACTTGTGTAGTCAGTAGTCACCATTTTTCTTTAATGCCTCAAAACCCTTTTGTTAACTAAACACAGTTCTTATACTTGAAGATTGAACACATCTGGTCTATTCTTAACTCTCTCAGTACAAATCCATTTGAGTGGAGGTGCACGACGAAATCAAAATTTGGATTCTTATCCTCCTCCTACCATCACCGACTCTTTTCATCCCAAACTCTCATAAAAATCATAATCCCACTCAACGCATAATAAGTACCTGAACTAATTGATTGCATAACCAATAAGACTCAGAATTTGCTGGTGCTAGTGCTACAGCATGTGTTGCAAGGAATGAAAATGGGGTTGTCTTTGGATCCTACGCAGAAAAAAATCCTTGAGTTAGCGTAAGCTAAGGCTGCTAGGCTTGCACCCCTCCGTGGACATTTGAGGTGATGATATCAGATATAAAAGCAGGTTGTAAATTTCTTTCTTTGTCCTCTTTTGTTAAGGTAATGGAAGCTGCAAACGGAGTGGCACATGCTATGGCGAGATGGGTCCTCAATACCAATTCTCAGGTTTTCATCCTCGTTTGTTAAGGTAATGGAAGCTAAGGCTACTAGGCTTGCTTGTTGGATAATTGTTCATGGGAGTTAGTGGAATAAGTTCAGTTGGGTTCTCCTTTTTTTTTTCCTTTTTTTTTTTTAAAGAGAAAAAAAAAAAAAAAAAAAAAAAGCTTCTGTCAGAACTTTGTTCTTCTTTTTAGGGAAAACATTAAGTAAGCTATAATTGTATACAGTTTCAGCAGCACTTCTTGAAAAAGAGAATGCCGGCCACCTTTACTCATCAGACAAATGTGGAAAAGAATATTGATGTGCAAAAATTTTACCTCCACATGAAATTTACTATAAAAATCAAAGCACTATACAACATAGCATTAGGCAATTTTTTGGCAAAAATTGCCCTATAAATCAAGCGTATATCCACCCGCACCACCTGAGGTGTTGGGGTCCACCATTTGAGTTGGCAGGCAATGACTGCACTCCTAAATTGAAGGATCTACGAGCTCTGGAATTCGTGGCTGTTGTTATGTCTCACCATTGGTTGAAGAGTAGAGATGGAATGGAAGGCCTGGGCTTTCGGGCAATCCAGAGGTAGTATCAGTGCCCAAGCTTGAATTTGAACTTCGGAATGACACATCAGATTCAACCTCATCAAGCGTCTAGAACAAACAAATAGTTCAGATTGTTGTTAAAAGATAAAATAGGAAGATATATTACCAACTGAAATAAGAAAAATGTGGACTTGATCTGAAACAAATCACTAATTCAAGAAGCCTGTGTCACCAACTTAACCTGCTTGAGATCAGCTTATAAATGAGGTTGCAGAGAAAACAGTGAATTTTTATTTATTTATTTTTTTTCCTAATGGAAATGAGTTCCATGGAAACATATGCCAATTGGAAAAGCACTATTATGTAAATGGATGCATTTCTCTCTACTGTCAAACTTCCTAACCTGAATAGCTTGTTGCAGAACATAGAACATTTCTCGGGTACGTTTTCTTTTTGTAACAACCTCATCCTGCTCCTGCAACATCTCTTCAACAGGGTTTTCTCTGCACATACACCACAGGACACATGCTCAGACTAACTGTGCTCATGCACTATAAACTGTAAAGATAATTTCACATGTGGTCCATATTAGCAGTCCAGATTTTGTGATTGGTGGGGCTATATAGTAGAGCCTCCATATAAAACCAGCCAGACTATATTATTCATACCATTAGTGCATCTTTCACAAACAATCAAACAAACAACCCACAGAAAAGTTAATGCTCAGGTCATCAATATCATCCCATGAGTTCAATGTTGTGTTATTCTCAACCTGTTGACTAATCTGGAGCTTACTCTACATGGTAGCTAAGTAAAAAACATGATGCATTGACAATATTAAATACCTTTTTTTTTTAAACCTATATTCCCGGCCAGTTCATGCATATATTTAATATACAAAGTGAAAAACTGAAAACTATATATACGTGCATATATATGCATCCCATCTGCAAATATTAGTTTAGTGCTGTCCTAAACCAGACAGCAGAAAATAGAGAAGAACATGGACATAAAGATGGGAAATTAATTTTTGAAGTCATCTCCAGTATTTATCCACCAGGGAAACTAACAGAACCAATGTCTCTTCATGCAGCAAGTATGAAACCCATAGAAAGAAGATAGAAATAAATAAGAGTTCAAATCTGGCGGGGATCTCTGCATGATTAGTCATGCAGTTAAATGAGTTGTTATGCATGATTATTCAGGCAGAGCTCCTCTTCACATTTGAACTCTAAAGACTATGACTTTCAAATATTGTAAACAGTAAGAGATAAACACCAATTCTCATGCACAAGTTAATTACATTTTTAGAATTAGCTTTAGGGTTTGCAAAAATAAATTAAAAGCTCGAACAAATACTATTTTCAAAATATTCAAAATATTTAGGATGAGCAAAAGTAATGAAACAGACATCCCTTTTTGTGCTATGTGCATACCTGTACAGCTTTTGGATAAAAGTGCTAAGAAGGTCCCTTTTTGTATGATTGACCTAAAGCACATCAACAACAACACAATGCTTAGATAGAACGCCACAAAAAAAGGAAAAAAAAGAAAAAAGAAAAGAAAAGACAACACTTAATACAGAATTAAGGTGGAAACATAAAATGCACAAATCTTGATTTCTATGCTAATGAAGAAGTGACCCAAATAATAAACTGAACAATTTTGATAAATAAAGTGGTATGACTAGATTAACATACCAAAAAGTGCATTATAGCTTTTGGAACTAAGTCTTGCATGTTCTTTCTGACAATGTCATAGTAAGATCTCAAGAGTAATTTCGTGACAACGATTTCTACTGCTTCATGCTCTGTCATCTCACTTGGCCTTAAGATGGATGCCGGCTATAGAGAGAGAGAGAGAGAGAGTTAAATCAGTAATTAGATGACAGATTACGAGTTAGAGATGAGACATAATCTTTGTTGAGTACACTATTACCTCTCCCAATAGGATTGTAGAGGGCATCTGCTCCATATCATGAACAGTTTCACCAAGAGATATGCTAGCTGAATTCTCTCCAGATGATGCCCTGCTCGAGAAAATTGATGAAATACCCCATGTTTTTGAGGATGCATTACCTGCTGCATTGCAAGTAACCATTTACTGCATATGTTATCAATGTTCACAGCTTCTGTTCTTATGACAGTAACTATTAGTGCCAAGATGTGGAATGGCCATGGCCATCTTGTACATATTATGAGTTAGTGGGCTGATAAATTTATCGCTCACTAAACTTGACATAGCATACATAGTTGGAGTTATCCACTAGTTATGCATTCTTTCAAAACTAACACTTAGAAGTGGCCTATAGAGCACTTTGGTACCTAAAGTTGGCTCCGAAGCATTCTGTATTCAAAGCATAAACATATGAAAGTGGAACTCTTTACTGATGCTGATCAGGCAAGCTCCATTTGTGACAGATTGACTTCTAGGTATTGCAAGATTGTCAGAAGTACTTTGGTAATGTGGAGGAGCAAGAAGACTGGTTGTGACTAGATCTATTGTAGAAGCTGATTATATGGCTATGGAATACACATATGTGAGCTTATGTGGGTGAGGATCCTCTCGTTAGCTCTGCACTTATACTGTGATTACATGGCAGCAATCTGTATAACTCACAACCAGTTCAACATGATCAAACTAGACACGTTGAGGCTGACACATACTTTATAAAGAGAAGCTTAAGGCTGGAGTGAATTTGTACCCGTTTTGTGACGGAAGATCAATTAGTAGGTATTCTTACTAGAGGGGTTTCAATTTTCAAGTTCTATATTTTGTAGTGCTTTAAGCTGCAGAGTTGTTTTTATCTGGCCGGGAGTTTACTATGCTCTTTCCCTTGCCTGAGGGACTGCTGCCTGCCCTGCTTCCCATGCACCTACTTTTCATGCACTGACGATACGCATACATGCACCCATTTGAGGGGGGAAGGTTGTGTTAATATATGTTATTATGTAAATGAGAGGCACAGTACAGTAATTAAAGAGGAATGAAACACTAAAAATTTCAAGGAACTCTACAATTGTGACAATTCCAATTCTTCCTGGTGGTGTGACTATCAAGATTCATGTTCAATCCTACTAAAAAGCCACAAATGTTGATTTTAGGCTTTTAGTATAGCCCATCCTCTCTCCATAATTTCTCATCAATTTTCTGTTATTGGAATAATTTTAGCACCAGTGTTTCCTGCGAAAACAATTTCTCTTAGAACTACTAAAAGATCATCCACTTCGAACCTCTGCTAGCAATGGCTGGGGCTAAGTTGATACTAACATGATTTTATCTCCATACTCCATAACTACAATATTACAGTTGTGCAGCAAGCACGACCACAGTAAAAATAAATAAGGACAAGAAAAACACACAAGATTTACATGGTTTGGCAAGATGCCCACGTCCACGGTAGAGGGAGAGAAAGAGAGATCAAATCCACCATAAAAAATAAGGATTTAATACAAATTTCTCAACCTCGCTTCTCTCACGGCTGAAACTCCATTGAGCAAAAAACTACTTCAAAACCCTACCAAAAAATACATACATATATCCAAAAAATTTCACCTAACGACAAATACATATAACTGTTTGTTAGATGAGCCTATTGGAGTTGAGTAACAAATAAATAAAATAGAAACCTCACAACAATTATAACCAAAAAAATATCAAATATTAAAATATATGACAAACAGTTAATCAGTTGGTTTCAAACCTAATCCATTTACAGACAGATAGGACAACGGTCACATAAATTCAACCACATGAGCAAATGGGTTGACCTGAACACATGTTTGCGGTAAATTCATATGAGTTTGGTGCTCTACCCCAAATTGATTTCATCTTAGATATTAACACCTCTAGACCACAAACAAATCATTAAGATTCATCAAACGATTCAAACCACCTACATAATGCCAGTAACCCCTACACAACTAAGCTTAAAAAACATAAGATTTTACTCCAGTATTTAATACCATTGCCTCCAATTTTATAATCCTAACCCTGAGATCTTTGCCATCACACCACCTAAACCAACAAACTTAGAACCTTCCCTTTTTCAAAACTAGAAGGGTGGCATGCTGCATGTGCTATGTGCGTGCACTTTACCCCACTTTATCCCTCCTTTGTCTTCCAGTTATCTCTTGGGTAGTTTTAACAAATCATTGGAAAAAATGGGCTTCCATGCAGGAAGTTGGGGGATAAGTTGGCAATATCTAAACAATTTTAAATTTGTCACCTGACCACAATAACCATCGTATGGTGTGAAAACACTCCTTTTCCCTTTATATAATAGAATAGATGAGTACTTCTAAATCTACTTTCAGGTTGCTATTCCACCAGGTTGGTTCCAACAACACAAAAAACAAGCCAACTTAACAACGAAAGTTGAAAACAACTATTTTAACCCGTAAGACTGTAAACAAAAAAATTAAGGTCGAGATGGTTTGATTTAGATATGAACAACGTAGATGCAATTCAATGTTAATCCTATAAAACATATAAATAAATAAATAAAACAGCCGCACACACATTCTACTGATTTTTTTACGTCTTCATGGTTGATCAAATTTCACACTAAATAACAATCGTTTTAGAAGTGGAAAAGAACTGGATTTTCCCTGACACCTGAAATTTAAGTGATTACTGATTAATGACATCTAATAATACGACAGGATATCCCGTCAACCAGAAGATATTATAAATACTGTATCATGGGTAATAAAGTAATGATATATTGCTAAACAACACCCCCCCCCCCCCCCTTTTCCCGATCATATTTCATGATATTTTGCCCCAAGCTAAACCCCGCACCCCTAAAGAAGAATCTATCAACTAAACAACACCTCCAGCCATGGGGCAAGGAGATGTTCTAATGCATCATCGTGCATTATGATAACCTTTTTTTTTTTCTTTTTTTTTTAAAAAAACAAAAAAAAAAAAAAAAAGCCAATGGAAAGAACTTAAGCATCATAGAGGAACTTAAGCATTATGATTACTGTACAAAAGTGAAGCTCAGGTTTTCTAATCATAAGCAATTAACTGGTCATTATTGATGATGATTTTCCAGGAAATAAATAACAAAAAATGAACTTAGAAGATATCAAAAAAATATATATATATATTTACCTGCTGATACAGGTTTGTCATTAATCGACTGAGGACGACTTCCCTGCCAGAGGCCAAGTATAGAGTAAATAAAGGGAGAGTAAATAAAGGGATATACTTGAAAGCTAAATGGTCAACCAAAGCAGGCTAGAATATGAGGTAAAACATAAACAGAAAAGCATTTCCACTCTTATGACAATACTCAAAACCAACTGCTATCAAATTTTTAGTCAAGAATGTCCACCAGCTTTAGGTGAACACATATAGCCATGTGGATAGCATTAGGAAAGCAAAAATTATTGCTATGCTATTCTCCACCCAATTTAATCTACATCTTTGCGTTAAGAAGGCAACACATTGAATGCTTGGTGTTGAATAGGCAACAGGCTAGAATGACTATCTAGTCTCTACACTTGTATCCTGCATAAAGGCAGCTGCCAACAATATCAAAGCCATCACTATGTTTTTCCTTTTTTCCCCAAAAGTTTAACTCAAGAGTTCACAAATCTGAAAACTGTTTCTTAATAAAAACGAAACCAACAAGCCAAGGATATATATTGCTTCTACAGCAATTATAATGATAGCAAGACAATTTGACATTTCATTATTCACTTATTCCATTCAAAGTTTCTAGCATTCTCTAAAATTTTGGAATGCTTTATATTTCCATTGAAAGTCAAAATGATGGTAGGTTTGAGCTATCCAGATCCAGATCAACGTGCATCCACCACACCCATCTAACCAATAAAAGCAATAAATTATACAAATTTGTATTGAACAAAAACTCCACTTCGACAGTATTGAAAACTGATCTAAATAGAAGGGCAAGCACTTTATAAAATGGAGAAATGGAGAAATAGATGGCCAGAGAAGCCTTGAAAATTGACATTATAATTCTTTGGTAGGGTTTGGAGAGACCATACATATGGAATCGAAAAATGTTCACGTTGAGGGGACTCAAACAAGAATATTCTGTAGTTAAATAACTGGGAACAAATCGTATGAGAGGTCGAGGGTCATACACACATTTAATACATGAGGCTATTGATATCTCAATGTTAAATGGTTTACTTGGATTGATAAATCAACTCATGAAAAAGCTGATTTCTTACTTCTTAGAAAGAGAGGGGCCTTAATCTTGGAGCAATTTTGTGTCATTTCAATCCTCAGTTCATTTTATTATTCGTTATTATTATTATGATAGTCTTCATCTTGGTTTAATTTCCAATTGGCTCCCTCCACTTTCTTTTGTAATGACTTCTTGACCTTTTGAAATTACTCTCTCTCTTCATTAAAATTCCTGTTCTTATCTAAAAAATACCTGATTCTGCAAAACACCATTCACAACCGACTTAGTGAGAACAGCTCGAGATTTCTGGCCTCTCTCTGCTGTGTGTACCTTATCACCATCCACACTATCCTGAATTATATGGAAAAAAAATTCTCGATGGTACAATTGGCATACCCTTAAACTTGGTGCTCAAAAGACAGAAACCCTATAAGTTAATTGTTCAAAAATCAAGCTAAAGACTTGGTTCCACACTTCCACTTCCACCAAAGTGAAGGCAGATACCTGTGTTGATTTCAACTTCTGTACAGCAAGTTCTAAAGCTTTGTCCCCACCTATAAAATTAGGATGTGAAGAATTTATGAAGTCCATCTGAAATAATAAAAATGGTCAATTGATCAGCAGTAAACCAAATCATTGTCAGTGTAAATGTTAAGAAATCATAGAAAATAGAGTTCAATATCATTGACGACTTCATAGTAACAGTACTATGCTAATATAGAATAAAAAAAGGATTTTCATCTAAACAACAGAGCCGTAAAAGCATGTGATGGTGATTTTGCTAAAGAAGCATGAAAAATAAATTAGCATGCATCATAGACCAATGAAGTTTTGCTGTATAAATTAAAGGCACAATTGATTATTGTGACAGAATCAATGAATCAAGGGAATCAAACACCTCCGTTTTGTTTACATAGGATAAAGTCCATAACCATTTAATAAAAAACTAACACGTGGCATCTTGAATTGGACTTACCTCCCTCAATAGAAGTTTACTTGGGCATAAGGCCTCTCCTTTTCAAGGGGATAATTTGTGTAATTGTGCCTAAGGCCTCTCCTTTAATAGCATGTCATTAAGTATCAGGCAACAAGTGTCTGGAGTAATTCGACACCTTAGAGACCCATCCCTTATACTTTCTCTACACCTTGACATCCACAACCTACCTGAGCCAATGGTGGGACCCATGATAATTAGGCTCGCCGCTCACCCAAAACCAGGACGGGACGACCAATTCTACTGGTATAGCTTGAGGGTCTTGGATTGGTGGCTAGAGCAAGGGCTAACTGATCTAGTTGAGTGGCTCTCCCATAACCGGAACGACACACCCTCGGCTGGTCACAATGTTGGGGGGGGGGGGGGGGGGGGGAAGGTCATATGTCCATCAGACACAGGCCACACACAGTGTATGATCATTGAATGGGCTCATGAGCCTACAACTATAAAATCCCAACAGGAACCATGAATGGGAAGGTCTCCCATTGGATAAAAATTTCTAACCAACAGAATTCTGCCACATAGGAGGCCAAATTATTATAAAGGCCATTCAGAGACTCACAAGGACCAAGAACATTCCCTCTCTTGGGACCCCCTCTCTCATCTTGCTACATCTTAAGTTCCCCCGCTTGCCTTGCTCTCGCCCTTGTAGCACCTTCTTGCTATTTCATCAACTCAGGAATCACTGGCTTGAACGATTCACCTCTCCCTCTCCCTCTCCTGCAAGAACCTACCTATCAACACGTCTTAACACCAATAAGTGACATAAGCAGCACTGTCAATGCAACTGAAAGCTAAAATAAATCTAACGTTTTCAGTCATTCTTGAATTTCAAATGCCAGAACACATCATACTGGCAGTGTAGAGACACTCCATGAAATCCTAACTATTACAGTTGCAGACAGATATCTGTAACTGACCACTTAAGCAGCCAACTGTGTTTAGTGCCTATTATTTTCAGCTGGGAAAGCATCCATTAAAATAACTGACAATGTGGGTATGTGTAGGTGGGTGTGTGAGAGAGATAGCATTGAAATTGTACCAAAGATAGTGCCTTAGTTATAAAGCCATGTAATTGTGTAACCCTATAACCTTTAGCTTCATACACATTAAGATAACAATTTGAGATTAACACAACCTTCATTCTCCACTACTGCATTCTAAACAAACATGTTACAATCTTTTTCACCAAGACAACTGTCCTCCTCCATGGACCAAAAGGAATAAATAACTTAGTAAAAGAGATTAAGTTTCATTCTATGACTTTAAAATAGGAACATTTTTTTTTTTGGGTACAGAAGCAGGGTTGGTAAATATATTTATTATAAATAGAGATAATAACAAAATTAAGTCAGTAGGGGGGAAAGACAGAGAAGATTGAATATAAGGGATACAAAATTCGTAGAGGAAAAGAGAAATGATTAAATGAAGTAAGGAAGGTAGTGGATAAATAATTATCAACAGAAGCTCTAGCTGGTTTTGTTGTGTTGTTTGCCTATCAGGACTTCAGGAGTAGCTGCTAGAGGCGGTATTATCACTGGTTTTGTATTAGAGGGAGTGTCAGGGGTGTGTTGTTTTATGTAGGTGTGGTGTTGGTCAGTGCTTCTTGGTGTTCTGATCTCTATTTAAATATAATAAAATTTCTTTTGCCTATGCCAAAAAAAACAAAAACAAAAACGCTAGCAGTTATTTAAAGAACAATAACATTATTAGAACACTCATGCTTTCTGGTACAAGATATTCAACCATCCATAAACATGTTCTCAAAATGAATGTAGCTAAAATGAGGGAGTTGAAACAAGTGAGTGAGACAAGAAATAAGAGAACTAAAAATGAATGAATTTATGAGAAGGTAGGGCAACATTAACTACAATGTTCAAAGGAATGACTAGAGAGACATCAGATAACCTCCATCTCAATAAAGTTCCCTATCATTCTCTCAGCAGGTTTTACACCATCACGCAAAAACTTTCCCACAACTTCATCCATACTCCTCCTTAATTTTGGAAACCTTTGCATCCCAGTCACCTCACAAGCACGGCTCATCTGCCAAAAAAAAAATTATCGCCTGATTATATCTGGAATAACACAATATTGGAAGTAACAAGCACTACAGCATTTTCCCACCTTTATTAATTCATCATAGACAAATCTTAGACATTGAAGGCTAGGATCTAACAACCGAGCAATTTGTCGTCTAACCAAAACTTCAAATGGGACCTGAAACGTCAATGCACCAATAGTTATATCAGAAATATGGCGACTAAAATTGAAACGTTAGATTTACCACGGGAAACTGCAAAACAAGAACAACCGTATGTAATCACACTCATGACACTCACCTCTGGCACAAATACTGCTTTTCTCGGACCGGTGGCATTTTGAATAGCCGTTCGAATATCCTCATCGGTTAGATCGTCACAAGGGTCCACATCCTACAAATACTCAGGCAATTACTAGCCAAAGAGGAAGTTCAATATCTTATTATCATCGATACAGTTCTTCAGCAGATAAATGAATAATACATGATTTTAAATCGAATGCTGATATTAGTGATCTAATGGATATCTTTGTTTTTTTCTTTTTTTTGGGGGGGGGGGGGGGGGTTTGGGGGGACAGGACGATGAGCTTTTAGAAGCTCCAATAATGAAGACACACCAACTCAGATAACAGCCCCAAGGAATAAAGCAAGAGAGCTTATGAGTTAATATGGCTTCATGTTTAAACTCAAGAAGTATAGATCACAGGATGTCTTTTGCCACTTTTTTGGATGAGTTGAAATTGTAAGGACATGATCATCCTCTATTTTTCCTGTATCCTCCCCATGTACTCGTCTCTTCCTTGGTTAATGTAATTTTTATTTCATCAAAAAGACCCAAAAAAAAAAAAAAAAAAATAGTTTAAACATATAAGAGAAATTAAAATTTCTGCATGAAAGCACCTCCAAGCTCTTAACGAAAATTGACTGAAAAATATAGCGGATCCTGGCTCCCCCAGACAACTCTTTGGTCGACATCTTTTGACTTTTCCCATCCACCACATCAGACAAGGCTGTTAATTCAAGAGAAAGAAAACAAAATTGAAAAATTAGTAACTGCAATATGCTCTTTGTGGGATAGGGGGGATTGTACTTGGAAACAACCCAAGCAAAACAAATGAATATAAAATAATTTAAGATTACAAAATCCAGTGATGAAAAGAAGAAACATGAGTACAGTATAGCAGCAAATATTTAAACCCTATCTAGGGATTTTTTAACCTTTGGATTTAGGATGCTTAAAGTACCTCTAGAAAACCTAATAAATAATTTGAAAAGTTCCTATGTTTGACCATAGACTTAGTTGTTGCCCACAGGAGAAATTCTATTTGAGTATAAGGTTTTATTCTCAGTTTTCAAAACCTAAACATCACAACTAAACTTTTTTTTCACTATTATTAATTATGTTATGTCTTGCGGATGGTGCATTCTGTACATTCGAAGAAAAACGTCACTTGGCCTCCTTTTTTCCTAAAAATTGTTTTCCATTGTGACTCATAGGTGCATAACTTAGTTTTGTATCTTTAAGAGCCTAAGTTACATCACCATGTAGTAAAGCTTGCCAGTAACCTTTGATAGTCAGTCAGAAAACTAGGCTTTATACCCACAAAAGTAGTTAACCTTTATTCCAAGAAACTTCTCAGTTTAACGGCCAATATAGCTAGGGACTATTTCCATTATAAGTTTAAGCATGTAACGTACCACTACTTCGGTTTCACTATTGACAAGGGTGGCAATATTTTCTAAAATAGCCGCAGTCAGAAATTTCAGCAACATATTTTCTAAAATTCCAAGGATTTGTTACCTTTAAACCTTAGCTTATCCAACCCTATTTCATCTACAAAGTCTAGTACCCTTCTTCCACCTTACAACACTTGAAATCACAAGCCTTTTTGACCATTACCATGGACAGGATTGTCAATAGAAAGGATTGTTATAATGTTGTCCTGCATCAATGAGGATAAGACATGTTTCAACCTCATAACAGCCAATAAGAAGAGTATTAGAGAAGGACGAAATAAGCACCAAACCCCCCCCCCCCCCCCCCCCCCCCAAAAAAAAAAGGGAAAAAAATTTCTGTTTCCATGAAACAACTAAACGGTTCCAAATTTTAAATGAAAGCATAATGAAGTTTAAAATGTAAGAAAAAGTGACCACTTCATAGATATAAATATATAATATACACTGTAAAAAGTTAAACAAGTCGATGAATGAGATATCTACAACGAAACTAATAATATGGGAAAAGGAGAAAAATAAAAAAGACCTCACCTTCACAGTATTTTGTCAGAATGTTCAACAGAACTGCTCCTTGTTCCACCTAGTTAATGGCATGTGACACAATGCTTAGAAATTTAGGTAAATAAAATTACAATATAAAACATTTTCCATACCATCCACACGCACACACGTACAAAAAGGAAAAGAAAAACTTTTCAAAGATATAAGTATGAACAAGGAGAAACCATCTGGATGGAGTTAAAAAGTTGATTAGGCCTTTACATTCTATTACAATACAATATTAGTCATTCAGGTGAAACACACAAGGCAGCACATTCCCAGAGAGAAACTGATAACTAGATACTTGGCCAAATTAGTTATAATTGTTAGAAATCAAGATGTCTGTTATCAAATATACAGGTATTATAAATTTAAAAGCACCAACGAGCAACCCAGCATGCAGTTCAAGCAGAACTATACAACGATGCAACACTTATGAATTATGATAATCAATGGCTTCAATTTTGACAGTGAATAGTTGTTGGATGCAAATGAGCACATCCCAATTATAAGCCAAACCATTGGTTCCCGGACTTTCTAAATCACATGATAGGCACCAAAGAATACTGAAGAAAATCTAATAACTCATAAAGCTTTTACTGTTAAACCTACTTTTGATTCCATAACTTCACCATATGTGCGCAGCTCTTTTACAACAGCAACCATACGAGAATTTAGCTCGGCCTTCAAATCCGGCAGAACTGTTCTAATATGCAGCTCCAAAATCTGAAACAGAATTCATCCACCAAAAGCAAAATTAAAAATTAAATAGTAAACATAAATTGAGCACGAAATTACTTAAGAAATCATTTTTCCATTTTTTCAAATTTTGACCAATCCTAAACAAGTTCCCTGATACAATTCATAACATCATAACAATTCAATTATCCCACCCCCCCCCCCCCCCCAAAAAAAAATAATAAAATAAAAATAAAATAAAAAAAAAAAGAAAGAAAGAAAACATCATAACAATTCCACAATATTTTTTTTTTTTTTTTTGGGTGATAGATAGGAAAGGCTTTCATTAAAAGGCATAAAAAAGTACAACATCATGATAGCAATTGGATCCCCATTAAAGTGAAAGGACAGACAAAAAGACAGCCTATTTCACAGCACACTGCTTTGATTTGGCAGGACCTTGGGAGTTGGGACAGACAGCCCTCACAGGGAATTACATTTGGCTGGCCTGATTATTAAAATGTTAGGAATTAGTATATTTAAATTATTTTCTATTTCCTTATTCATGTTAGTTTCTACTTCCTCATAGTTGCTATTTCTTTATTCATGAAAGTTCCTGTTGTTCGTTTGTTGCCATTTCCTTATTCTTCTAGGCATTGACCTTGTCAAAGCTCTGTATATAGGATTGTAAGTCTCACTTTTAAAATGAATGAATATCACTGAAGTTCTTCCTGATTGTGAGGGATTCACAGGATTTAGAGGTGTGATGTCTTCTCTAGGAGTGACTCGTAGGCTACTAGAGTGCTTTTGGTAGAATCTTGTTCTTTCTTTTCTTCTTCTCTGTTTGTATTTCTCAGCAAAGTTTGATGGGAGCTCCTTAGGTAATCCACATACTTTTGGTATTGGGAGGTATCTTTAGAGATCATGAGGACAATACTGGTTACTCTTTCTTAATGTCCAATGGTGAAGGTTTTGCGATCCATGTGGAGATTCAAGCTTTTTTGAATGGGTTGAGGTTGGGTAGGAGAGTTGAGCTTCGGGAGATTTTGGTAGAGGGGTGATTCATTTGAAATTATTTCTTAGCTGAAAGAGCCGAAGAGGGAAGTTGGTGCAATTTCTGAGCTACAAGAGATACCTTGGATATTGTTAAGAGATAGTGGAGTTTCCTTCTCTTGGATGCCTAGATCGGCCAATGGGGACGTAGACTTCCTAGCTAAGAGAGAGGTTACGAGCTTGGAAACATTTATAGAACATTTCTAACCTTCTAGAGGCCTTTTTGGGCTTCGCTTTATTGAGCATTTCTATCGCCTGAGCTGAAGCACAACCACTTTTTTTAATTAGATTTCAAGCCTCACTAACCAAAGAAGCTACACTTCTCATAAGCTTAAGTAAAATAAAATCTCCCTTTTCCATTTATCCCTACTCAATTTTACAAACAATGAGACAATGCAAGAGAAGTTACAAAAAAGAAGCAAGTACAATAAAAAAACAAGTAATATCCAACAAAAATAATTATACCGACCTGATTCAGCTTCTTTGCTAATTGGGGAATGCCACAACGATTAGAGAGACCATGATATACCTTTAACATGTTTGGCATTCAACAAGTGCTAAATGTTTAGGATCAACTCAAAAATATATAACTATTGAAGTTTGAATGACAATTTGAGAAGTGAAATGTACAGGATGATCATGGAAGAACTTCTGCTCATATGCAAGTGCTTCTGCAATGCTTCGGTTTTTATTGATGTCCTGTAAAAAATGAATGCTATTTTTTTTTAATAATAAAAAATGAATGAAAGTAAATGTAACCTAACTGGTTCAACCAATATTCAAAACTAGCATATTGGGCACTCGCGATGTGTGTCCAACAAAAGGAAATACCTATATGCATGACATACCTACAAAAACAAATGCTTAAAATAAAATATAAGAGAAAGTAATGGAATGATAGATTGTGTGCAATCATGAATGAAGGTGGAGATGAAGAACTAATACCAGTTGGAATAGGGCAGTTATTTCCTTCCATTTGCATTAACAGTTGCTTTATTATCATTTTATCAGAAAAAGTAGTTGCTTTATTATCTATTATTTCAGGAACTAAGGCTTCTTATCAGGTAACGGAATTTGTAAGATCATTCCTCATTTCAAAAGATATAAACATAGATCAGGTCATATAAAGGATGGGAAGGTGGTTTATCCATGATCCAAAGTGGATTTCACTTTACTTGGGTGGCCATGAAAATTTTACCAGAAAGGGAGTCTTAGCAGTTAAAATAGCGCAGTTATTACATTTTCAGAGAGAGCGAGAGAGGGAGAGTCTTACAATGAGGAGGTTAATACAATTTTACAGATGACAGAGAGAAAGAGAGAGAGAGAGATGCCAGTGGGATTTTCCAAGAATATCGGAGTAAGTTGTTTTTTTTTTTTTGATAAGTTGTATTATTTTGGTCTCAACAAAATAAATTTTTAAGAGAGAGAAATAGAGAGAGTTTCAAGGATTACTAACTTCCTAGACTGTCAAATTATTAGCCCAGCAGTGTCCTGGTCAATAACAAAATAGCAAATAAAACATATGAATATGACATAAAAATTTATCAGTTTACCTCCTGACTTCGATTCACAACCCCAACATAACCAAGGCGAAGTGGAACAACTTTTCCAAGCAGAAAATTGCGTGCATTAGTACCCCTGTCCATTATATCTAGCTACAGCCATGACAAAAGTACCACATAAAACTGTTACTCAAGCATATAATCAGAAAAGAAACAAAGTAAAAAAAAAAACAAAAAATTATTGGTTTAAAGAAGTCCGCTAAACCTTGGAAATTACACCAATTGTCCGGGAACCTGTTAATAAATTTCATGTCAGTACAACAGCACAGCAGGTAAAGAATTGTCATACCCGATATATACATGCACATATATAATTACAACTTAGTACATCTAGATTAATAACTCCAAAATATATCAGGTCAGAAAGATTGATAAAACTAGCCCCTATGTCTTTTTCCTACCAGTTGGATCAGCTTCTCTAGCCATCTGAAGTGCATCAGAGGTTGCCAAATCAGAATTTGCAGGACTAACTGCCAATATAATACAGTTTTCTTGCTTGATATGATGCATTATCATTTTCCTAATCCTCGCTTCTATATCACTTGGTTGATCTCCCACGGGAACCTTAGTAATCCCAGGTAGATCAATAAGGGTCATATTAAGGACATTCGGCGAGGAAATCCTCAAGCGAATTTGTTTCTCTGAAACCCCTTTGTTAAATCCTGCTTCTCTTTCAGTTTCAGTCTGCACTAACAAAAAATAAGCTTAAAAAAAAATCATTTGGGCAATGCAAAACATCATTATGATTTTTTTACATTACTAAAATGGCCTAATTTAATTTAATAATCATATATCCATTCAATTAAAGGGTTAAATCCAAAAAATAAAGTGAAATAGCAAATATTTACAATAATGCCCTGGGTATGTTTGGTCTTCTGGTTTTTTTTTTTTTTTTTAATTTTTATAATAACTAACAATTTCATTAGAAATGAGATGAAATACAAAAGGATGACGTGTGGATAAATAACCGATCTAACCACTCAACAAGGCATGAAGAGATGTGGAGTCCAAAAGGTCAGCTTGGTTCAAACTTTGAGGCTTGAATCAACAATCAGACCGTCTCAGCTCAGTATATGAGCTCAAACGAAGTCATCATCCTCACTACCATCTCCTAGCTTGGGAGTGGTCCCACGAATTCCCACGAACAGAGCTTGAGCATACACCAAGCTGAATGCTGTGGTGCTGCAACAACGTCCAGAATCGCTCCAACGAAATCCCATAATCCTAATCTCATTTCAACTTGGGATGTCACACTTGAAGCACGCAAAGCAGAGACATCAACTAAGCTCAAGTCAGAAACCCTATCCATGGTCAGACGGCTATCTTTAACCGCAATTAGGCCATTACATCTAACCATGATTGAACAGGTGCAACCATGGTTAAGTTACCCAAGCTTAACCATGGCCAGGCAGTTAATCCATGACCATGCGAAAATCTTACCTAACCAATGTAGAACCCTCACGTCACTGATAAAAGGAAAGCTACAGTATCTTTTTTTGTGATGAATTAAGTATTGTATAGAACCAAAAGGGCATAGCCCAAGTACATAAGACATATACAAGTCTTAACCAAAAAAAAAAAGAACCCTATTTAAAGTGTTTAAGGAATCAACAAAGGTTACAAAGGAGGGATTATGGATATTAGAATAACTAAAATACCACCAAAAAAGGGTCTTTACGAAAGAGAATTTGAGATCAACAACCGATTTCTCCACCCCTTCAAAAGTTCTTAAGTTTGTCTCCCTCCAAAGAGTCCAAAAGAGAGCATCTGGAACCATCTTCCAAATCACCTTGGCCTCCTTCTTTCCACCCTTAATCCACCATCCCGAGAGAAGATCATAAACAGACGAAGGTAATGCACAATGAAACCCACACAAAACCCTACACTGACTTAAGCTTTGGAGGGTTTTTGGCCAAACAATCTCTAGCCACCCTCTACCCCTTTCCTTCTCTTGCAGATCCACCATAAATCCAAGCTCATTCCCAAAGACACCACAAGATGCAACCCATCTTCTCGTTCCCATTTTTCCCCATATAGATGAGAAGTATGAAAAGTCACAAAAATCTGCAATCTAGACAAAACAACCTATAATTTGTTAATGCACACCAAGGCATATTTCCGCTTTTATGGAAGCTTGGTTTTCCGGTTGTGGGAGAACAAGAGGTATGGTATTATATTTGGTCCGAAATGAATGCAAAGATAAAAGGAATAGTGTTGTGGTTCTTTTTGATAATATCTGTGCTATGGCCTCTACTTGGGATTCTATGTTAAAAGAATTCAAGAGGTTCCTTCTTCCTTATAATAAGGGATTGAGTTGTGGTTTGCTCTAGATTGCTTAGGAATCCCAAAGTATGTGTTTGGACACCTCCCCAATAGGTGAACTTAAGCTTTATTTTGATTTTGGTGTTCATTGGGTAATCCAGGTGAAATTAACATAGGCAGTATCTTTAGAGATCATAAGGTACTATTGTGTACAAGTGTCACATTATGACATGAACACAATTTGTCAAACATGGGAACATGACTATATGTATATGAAAGTAAATTTCCTATCTCAAACAAATATATAATCATGTAGTTTTTTTAGCTTGACTGCATTAAAGACACCATAGAAAGAAATAATGGTGAAAGTTAAAGATATTACAGTTTCACTAGCAACAATAAAAACCAACACTCGTTTTCTGCATATTTTAGAGTAAATAAATGTGAATTATTAAGGTAAGTGTTTAAATAGTGATTTTCACATCTCAATCATTTGACTAGAAGAGAGGAGAAGAGAACAGAGAATCATTGTCATTCTGTTGCCACTGTAGTTTCAGGTTTGCTGCCACTTCTTGCCAATGCGATCACCTTTGCTTCTAATCCTCCTTACCCAGCTCCTCTACTTCACAGAGAGTTTTATTCTCTTCTAGGTATATTTTAACCATCAAAGTAATCAAGTGTGATGATCTTCTCAACAACTTGTTGAATCTTATATTTTGTTTCTCTTCTGAAGAGCAGGGACATTCCTCAATTACAATTTCTAACACTTCCCAGAGAACAATTAAGTTCATTAAATTGGAAAAAATGGGTCCTGCTATGACAAAATTCATAAAGCTGGTCAACAACATGTGTGAGCTTGGAGTCCCTCCATGCAATGTTTTGCTGAGGGTGTTACATGATATGTATCCTTAAAATCTGTCCCACATGGGCCACATCTAACCTAATTATCAAGTGCTTTACATTAGTACAACTACAGATAGCTCTGTGATTGTGAAGTCCTGTTTAATTGCTTAAATGCCCATGAACTTTGATGTTAAATTTTACTTTATTTCTTTTCACCAGTGTAGGAGTAAAGCCTTCCAATTAATCCAAATCAATACACTAATTTTGTGATTTCTACTAAGATTATCTAGTTTCCAATCCCAATTTGACTCAGCTCTGCTCATTGTAAAAGTTCGCACCATTATCACAATTCATTGTAGAAGTTCATAATCTTTTCCGCCCACTACCTTACCCACAAACACTATTCTAATAATGCAATCAAAATTCAATAAACCCAAACACCAAAACAATCTTATGAACACACAAAACACCCAAATTTCTCACCAGATATTTGTGATTTCCACAAACACTACCTTACCCACTCACACTACTTCCAAGATGAAATCAAAAAACACCTAACAAAATACCTGAATTTCTCGACGAATCTTTGCGAAATCATAGAATTTCTTGCCGGGCAAGTGCCGAAACTCACCCCACTCTCTCCCATCATTGGCATTTCCCCACTGAGACCGATTCTCCAACATCAAAACCAACGGCCTCCGCGTACATATCTCCGAGCCCCGAGGGAGAAAGTCGCGTCCGACTAGCGCCTCGAGCACGCTCGACTTACCACTACTCTGGCTGCCAACGACGGCAATCTGCGGCAGCTCAATTTTTAGATGCTCGCCGCCGACCGGAGCGATAATGTCTTGGAGTTTGTTGATAATTGGAATGACAGAAGAACCGACTGTGGAGGGTTTGGAAACGGGAGAGAGGTCATCGTTGATTGGGTTTGGTTGTTCTCCCATTGGTTTTAGAGAGAGATAAACCCCAGGAAATGAGAGAGAGAGAGAGAGAGAGAGAGATGGAGAGAGTAGCGTTTTAGGAGGGTATATGAGTGCAGCGTAAAGCAGGAAGTCTTACAGAGAAAGAAACGAAGGAGACCACTCTTTTGAAGTGGGACACTTTGGGGGGGTGCTTTCCGCTTTTATAGGTTTGGCGGTGTTTGGAGAGAGAGAAATTTGTTTGCTGCGTGGACGTTAAGCAGTGAGAGGTGAAGGCAGAAACGAGTGGACCCATGCGGGAAAGTTCTTCTCGTGGGACCTTTGTGGGACCCTTCTACCTGTGAGTGTCCGTACTCCGTAATGGTATTTTGACCGTTTTACGTTGATTGAAGCTTTTGACGACATGGAACCCTTTACTCCATCTGTTTGTCCGATTGTGGGAATAGAGTAACCCCGAATACTTACACCCTCTCATAATCGGTTAAGGTTGTGACTCGTCACAACCAAAGCGTCCATGTATTATACTCTTAAAGCCCACAAATTTTGTTCATCCCATAGTCATAATATAAATTTTTATGTATTTTTTAAGATGACTGTCATACTTAGTAAATAGTAACCACATCATCAAAAAAAAAAAAAGGTAGGTTTTTTTTCATCTTCACTCCATCTTCCTCACCATTAAAGCAGGTATTTCAAAAATATATTGTTTGGGTACTATAGGCAAATATGGCATTGGCATAACAAATTTGACACATATACCACTAGAGTTGGTCTAATGTCATAAATTTATATTCACAAACAAAGCAATAATACATAGGGCCTTTTTGCTTCAAATAAAATGTATTAAGATTCTTTCAATATGGAGCCATGCTAATTTGGCCAAATACTTGAGATGTTACAGTGTTACACCATGTTTTTAGCTTCATCTTATGTTTTAGGAGAACCAGTCTCACAAAGCAGGCTTCTGCACTCATCATGGTACCTTAAAAACAAATGACCTTTTCCCTTGTAAGTCTTGGTGTGGGGGGGGGGGGGGGGGGGGGGGGGAGGAGAAGTAAGGTCCTTAATTCCACCAAAACAAACGAGATCAAAAATGAAAATAAAAATCGACCAAAACATACAACTCGACTTCTCAAAAAACCAACTTACTAGGATCTTAGCTGTCGAACACATCCATCATGTCCAAAATGGCAAACTTATATTTTGCAAAAGCTAGCTTCATTAAAGATCGCATCATCTGAATCCAACACAATTGGCTTCGGTTCATGAGGACAGCAACATTTTAAGTGTAAAGAATTCTTGTATAATGATCCTGCAACTGAAAGGAATCTCAATGTATACAACCATATATAATATCATTACAAAACTCAAAACTTAAGCCACCTCTTCTCTTTTTCTCTGCTGACAACTGCATTCGATGCAGATGCATGGGTTGCCTCAGCCTCCGCCAAAGCTTTGCGAGTCTCATTCAATTTCCTCATGGCAGCCTCATAGACTACCTTCTCCTTCTTGTTTCGATTCACCATTTCTTCCAGTTTCTCCACTCGAATCCTTAATTCTTTCACCTCATCATCATAAGCAACCAGAGCACGCCTGTCTTCTTTCTTCCTTTCCCCTATACCTTTATTCTGCTGCTTCTTTATGAACCCGCCATTCAAAGCTTCACCATGCATTGCAAGTTGGCTATTGATGAGACTAAAGACATCAGGTCTCAATTCCTCTTCATCTTTCGCAGCCCGAGCTGCTGCTGCAAACTTCTTATCACGTTTTCTCTTACCGCCTCTACTCCGCTTCTTTCCCTGACTCTCTGTGTTATCCTCGCTTTCACGAGTCTTGAGGGCATGATCAAGAGATTGTTTAGGAGGAAGGACCTTCACAGAGACAGGGTCCACAATTCCCTGCCCAGATACACCTAAACCCATCCCTTCACGGTAACCCATATTGGCCATCATCTTGGAAGCTATGCCCCTGGTGTGGTTCTCCCACTTCGCAAATATGGCGGTATCTGTCTGGATGCCCCTCAGTGATGCAGTGCTTTCGAGAAATCCTAAACCTTGTGGGCTCTCTTCTTCAGAGTCACTAGAATCAAATTGTTCTGAGCTCGAACCACTTTCTTCCTCGTTACTCATTTGAGCATACTCGGACAATGATAGAGCTTCAGTCCCAAGCTTTGCAGAGCTTCCATCATCCCGGAAAACAACCTGTCCTACTCTAAGTTCGTCATCCCACTTTTCAAGTTCAGCTTCCCTCCAAATGCCAGCTTTATCATCTGAGACTGCCCAAATATTAGACCCCACCAGTGCCTGGTCCCATACTGTTGGAATATACATTTTTATGGACGATAATGGGACATCAACTCCTGTACAAAAATTAAGCCCTATTAGCTCTGAGATGCTGGAAACAACCGTATGAAAATATGAAGAATTCCAGAGAGAAATAATAGCATCACAGACGTTACAACATTCAGAAACAGCAGTTCTCTTGACATTCAGAATAGGCTTCTATTAATATGTACAAGAGACAAGTTATTGATTGGAATATACTATAGAGAACATGGAAACGAATTGGGATAAAATACCAAATGTAGCTGCCAAATCCTTCCCAGCGCACTGGTAAAGACATTTGGAGGTGTGGGATGGAGTTTAATTCCTACAATTCTTACTACGAACCTAAAAAATGCCAGATGTAATTCGCCTACAGCTATGTAGGACAAACCAAAAAGTACATCTAGGAAATGTTCTCAGAATTGCTCCTATTCTCTCATGCTAGGAACAGAAGATTAATGCCAAACAAAAGTCCTTTAACTTCCAAATTGTAAGGAAACTGAACTTGATTTACTCTGGAGTTTCCCTGCCCATATCCTCCAATTCATCTCATAATATGCATTGCTTTAATTAGTAATAACAACAGAAGCATGAAAGCAATGGGAGTTTCTTAAAACCAACCCAGGATCTAATGGTCCAAATTATTGAAACAACTACAACATACCATGTGATAAGCGGCAGTTAGTACCAAATCGACATCGTTGCTGTAGAAAGAACTTGCACATCTGCACTTGGGTGGTCTAGCATTAGTAATGGACATGACAAAAACAAGCGGGTTCCACTCTATAATCTAGATTAATAGAAATTTTAGTAATGGCAAGACTCAAGAGTCATGTAAGCTGTTTCAAAAGTTCTGATTGCTGTGCGAAAAGTCCCTCAGTTTTAAGCAGAAGCATATCCATATCTCTCACAGGACAGCTATAAAAGACTATATAACATGTATACAAGCCCCAGAGAAATAAAAGGTAGTTTGAAATTCAAATAGCCGTTAATACATACATATAAAGAGAGAGATGCTCATTTCAAAGTTGAGGATACAGTAAACCCGTTAAACCAGCACATCACCGAAAGGCCAACATTAAGAGGATGGAAACAAATGATTAATAATAACACCACCTCTACTTTTTCTTTTCTTTTTTTGGGTAGTTTCTGAACCCACCAATTTTGTTAACTAGTTCCACCAATAGACTATCATAGCCGAAAGAATTTTGTTCAGTGCACAATATGACAGGCCTTTAACATTCTGTCACAAGGTCTAAAAAACTAGCATCTCCTGAACCATACAAAAAAACTCACTAGATACTGATCTTTCACAAATATTTGAGGAGAACGGTATATAATACCAGGAAAAAATTTTAATGCCTTTTACATGGATCTACCACAACCCAGCTACCTATTCACAAAAATAATTAAATAGAAAGATAAATTAAGGAGGAACAAAAAGTAGCAGCTTTGGTACAGAAAAATCAGGGGATCAGAAAATTGTACTCACCAACAAGTTTTCAGATGTAGGTGTGAGGAAAGAAACCTTCGCAGAATTAGAACCTTCCAACCCAACAATTTGACCATTATACCAGCGTCCATCAGTGTGACGGAATCTACATTTTGATCCAACAGAATAATTTTGCTCCTCCAGTGGTTCTGCTTCAACATCCGTTGGATCAAGAGGTTCCACCTTGACATCCTCAGTAGTATTATTGAGACCAAGTAGAGCTGTATCAGCTTCCCGTAATAAACGTGCGCGTTTCAGTTGAAAAAGCCCTTCCTCAGCGTCTCTGATTGCCAGAACTAGCTCCCCATGAACCTGAGACCATTAGACATGTAAGATTTCACAAACTGAATGAAACATTATAAAATAAAAAGCATAGATTATAAAATACAGCTTTTCATGAATTCTCATAGACTGAAATGTGTGTGTGGGCAAACATCACTACCCACTACTGTACTTTGCGGGAAAAAAAAGGTACCCACTACCGCAAAAAATAGTCTCTTGGAACTTTACAAACCCAACAATATTTCTAAACAATATTTATAAATAAATAAATAAATCCAAAGCCTAAGAATTAAGAAATCTGTTCTTTCCCAACGAAATTTATAATAAAATCTAACTGAATCAGCACAAACCCAAAAAAAAAAAGAAAAAAAAAAGATCAGTTCATGAATTGACCTTCCAATTCCTATCAATTTTAATCATAACTTGCTCAAATGATGCGAAAAAGAAAGATTAGGAGAAAAGTCCCCGTTGCAAAGGTGCATTCTATCAAACCATTATTAGTTATCTCTGTAAAATACAAACAATAAAATTTATATCAAGCATGGCCAAGCATTTGATTTGATTCGGCAATTATCACATTTTATTTCATATTAGAATTAATAAAAATTTACAAATGTTAATTTTCCACAGCGTTTACGCATGTGATTATCACAAATATTCACCAACAGGTCATTAAAATCGAAACTGGAAAGCTCTTAAATGTGTGTGTGTGTGTGTCTGTGGGAAGCAAAAATATTACAATCGGAAGAAAAGGAAAACCCTAGAGGGGGAAATGAAGGATGAGAAGACGTACGGAGAGAAGCTCGTGATTGGTTGGGTCGGAAGCTAGGGCTTCGTTGAGAGCAGCGAGTGAGTCTCTCTGTTCATGTAATTGAAGCTCCAGCTGGTTTTCTAGAAGGCTCTCTTCTTCGTTCGCCATTGTTGAGAAGGTTTCAGGATAGAGAAGACGAGGAAGAACTCTAAACGTAGTCTTACGACCTGTTTGGATGGTTTTGTACGAAGCTTTCAATATGGAGTACTTTAAAAGGGTCATAAAACCGCTATTATGAATAGCGCTTTTAAAAGCGTCGTTGCTAACACCGCTTTTAATAATAATAATTTTTTTATAACATTGATTCTTAAAGCATTGTTTTTTAAAATATATATATATATATTCTAAAAGCACTGTTGTTGACTAGTCTTTCTAATTTTTTTTTTAATTTAATTTTTACAAAAAATGATAAGCATTGATCCACACCATCATTAACCCCTATCTCTCCTATGATTAGGGTTCTCACATGTCATCCTCTTCCGTCGACAATTTGCCCTCTACCATCAATGAGTAATACTCATGTATATATATATCTCTCTCTCTCTCTCATTAATGATGTTTTAACTTGAATCCTTAACAAAAGTGCACATTTGTTAGTGAATAAACCTAAGTAGTGGCTCACAATTAATTTTAGCCAAAGAAAAAAAACTAAGCGCTATCCTAATATTGTGTGAGCTGTGTTTTTATTTGTATCTAGGGATTGGTTAGAGGTTTGGTAGTTATAAAACAAAGGAGTATAATTCATTTAACATAAACGAATGAATGATAACAAAATTCATTTTCTTATGTCTTATTTGGCAAAGAGGAAATTTAGAATGAAGGAGTTCTATTAGGTCTTTTATTTTTCTCATAACTTTTTTTAATGAATTCTAATTTCTTCAAAATAAAATTCCACCTCCTTAGGTTGTATTTTATAACGAATTGAAATCTCATCAATTCCCTTATAATTTCTTTCCCTTTATAAATCTCTCCATTCCAAACACTAGAATTGAGGATTATAATTGAATTTCTTTTCATTCTCCCAAATGTCTCCCTACCAAACACTTGTGGGAGGAGGGGAAGGAAAGGTCGCAACTTTGTCCCTCCAGTCCTGTCCAACTCTGATAAACACGGGCTTTGATGATGATTTGAGGCAAATGTAATTTCTTATGGTCGACGGCCCCAAAGAAAATGCTGGATTTGTTCTCTTCGGAGGGGCTATGCTACACTAGCTTGGCCTTGTTGGAGGTAATCTTTTGATAGAGAGAGTTTCCAACGCTATTCATTGAATCTCATACAATATTTTAGCAGAACTCCGATAATCGATGGAACTCCAAGAGTTAGCGAAGTAGTCATGTAGTTTTGATTTCGCCATTCCCATGTTTTGCCTCCTCCATTTTCTCAATAGTTGTTGCTCCGAGTTCATAAATTTGTTTGATCTTTATTGTTATTGTTATTATTATTATTATTATTATTTTTGGATGATATGGGATTTTCTCCATGGCACCCATTAGTATTGGGCATTGTTCCAAATCCACAGTTAGCTCCACATAGCTCAATTTCTGCCATAAGCTTAATGCTCTCTCCCTCTCTTTCTCTCTCTCTCTCATTTTTTAAAATTGTGGGATCAATTGACCCATTTAGCCTAATGATTCTAGACAATTTTTCTTAACACTATTGAAAGACTCTTGTTAATGTACAAAAGAGAAGAACCCTTAATTCACGTCTGATCAAATTAAAATTTTGCTCCTGTAATGTCCTTTCTGAAACCCACATAATGGTGGATTCAAATCTTTTACTTCACAAGTTTAGTTTCTATGCACTTATAAAATTTTTTAAAAAATAAACAATAAAGAGGGTTCAGATTTTGCTAGACCCACTAATCCCACACTCTGTGTAACTGTTGAGGGGTGCAGAAAGCTTGTTTAGAGTTCTAATGCCATTTTCTGGCAAAATAAAATAAAATTCAATTGCTTCACATAATTCCCCCCATAATGAAAATTCTTTATAGGTCTAAATGGGTTTCCAAGATTGTAGGGCCAGATGTAGCACACCTAGCCAGCAAGCAACAACTTTTACTTCCCTTCTCCCTTCTCCCTTCTCCCTTCTCCCTTCTCTTCCAAACCAACTGTACATGACTTCATTTCTTCTTTTACACTTCACTCCCTCCTCTCCTCAACCCTTTATTTTTCCTCTCACTCCTTTCACCACCACTTTTTCTTCAACACAATATGACTCTCTTACAACCATCTCTCTGTAAACCCCACCCTTTCTCTCCTCTCAACTGCTCACCAAAAACACCACCACCACCGACACTAATAAGAACACTTGCTTCTTTCTCACAAAAACACAAACCTTATCACCAAATGATACAAGTGAAGAAACAATGGACAAGGTGTCATACAGCTCTAGAGACTAAAGGTGGTATTGTATCAGTTGATGAAAAGGAAGGAGAACATGAAGAAGATCATACAGTTGTTATAGGTCCATCTGGCCAAGAAGAACTGAGAGCTGATAGGGTGGTGGTGGACTATGACTGGACTGAGGAATGGTACCCTCTATATCTGACCCAGAATGTCCCAGATGATGCTCCTGTGGGTCTCACTGTATTTGACAATCAGGTTGTGTTGTATCGTGACGGCGAGGGCAAACTTCGGTGCTATAAAGATCGGTGTCCCCATAGGTAAGCCACTTCAAATGATCTTAGGTTTATGCTGTTTTGCTGGGTTTTTATTTTTATTTTTATTTTTTATCCTTATCCTTTTCTTTTGCATTGTTGGTTTTGAATTATTAACTTTCAAATGCTAGTTTCAGTGTTAAGGGTGTTTGGGATCTGTTTGGATATGGATTTAGGCACTTGATCTCAAGTACATCATTTCGCATTTTTGTTTTATTGGGAAATTTGATTTTAAAATATGTTTGGTTGCTGAGAAAAAGGATGAAAAGAGAAACCTTGTATTTTCCAGCTAAGGCTAAGAAAAGATTAATATGGTTAGGCAATTTTGCTCCTCTTTGCTTTTTCTCTCTATTGCATAACTTATTTTACAGAGTACTCAAATCTTGAGTCATTAATTGACCGGTGGATCTAACCTCTTCCATTCACTCATCCGCCTCTGTTGCCGCTTTTCTTTTCCTTTCTTTGGCTAGAGAAAGGTGAATCCAATGGCCAATTGCTCATGTTTGTGTGAACACAAGCTTTATGAATCATCACCAAAAAGGAAATGGATGACTTCTGATGTTTTGTACATACATGCACTAATGCATGTACTCGGTCGGACCCAAAAATGGTGCACATGTGTAGTTCGATATGTCTTTATATGGTGGGGGCTTTGTTGATCATCTGATCATAATTGAACGAGTTCAGAGTAGAGATCCCAAAATAAAGCAATAAGAGGTGTATTAAATCACTAAAAATACTTTACTCCTTACAGTGGAGGAGGACCTCCTCCTTGTTCATTTTGTCATGTGTCATAGTTAACTTAAAAAAAAATATGGACATGCAGGAGATACATGGGCACGGCCATACATTCATGTTTACATGTACACGCCAACGCAGACATAGATTGGCTTAGGTTATTTTATTAATAGGTTTTTTTTTTTTTAAATGAAAAAAAAAACCTTTATGATCATTGAAACATTGACTATAAGTTTTTATTTAGGTTAGCAAAACTTTCTGAAGGCCAATTGATCGATGGAAGACTGGAATGTCTGTACCATGGTTGGCAATTTGAAGGTGAGGGTAAATGCGCAAAGATACCTCAGGTCTGTCCTATTTTACCTTCTGTCCAGTTTCTGTTACATGAAATGCTCTTGTACTTCCATACTCCAAAGATGGACTTTTCATATTTGCCTTTCATAATTTTCAGCTTCCAGCCAACGCCAAAATTCCTCAATCAGCCTGTGTTAAACCATACGAGGTAAGAGACTCCCAAGGAGTTGTTTGGATATGGATGTCGCAAAAGACGCCGCCAAATCTTAGTAAACTTCCATGGTTTGAGAGCTTTACCAAGCCAGATTTCGAAGATGATTCAACAACCCACGAGCTTCCCTATGATCACTCCATACTACTTGAGAACCTCATGGATCCAGCGCATATCCCAATCTCACATGATAGGACAGATTGGAGTGCACAAAGGGAAGATGCACAACCACTGCTTTTCAATGTGACTGAACGCACTGACCGCGGATTTGCAGGCTATTGGGGTAAAGAGAAAGATCAATCCACGACAAACTTCGTACGATTTGATGCGCCGTGCGTCCTTCAGAATAGCAAAGAAGTTGTTGACAAGAATGGGGAGAAGCATTGCTTTGCAGGTCTATTCCTTTGTAGACCATGTGGGCAGGGGAAAACCATGCTCATTGCGAGATTTGGAGGAACAAAAAAATACCCCCTGGCAAAATTGTTACCCAAATGGTACTTCCATCTAAATGCTAGTAAGGTTCTTGATGAAGATATGGGATTTTTGTCAGCGCAAAATGAGGTTTTAATGAAAGAAAAGGTTCCTACAAATGAATTGTACCTTAATTTAAGGTCATTGGATACATGGGTAGCTGAATACAGGAAGTGGGTGGACAAAGTTGGGCATGGAATGCCTTATCATTTTGGGCACACAACAATTTCACTGCCTAAACAGCCTGCTGTGGTGGAACATGCGCCGGCTGGGCTTTTTGCTGCGATTTCAGCGTCTTTACCGGCCAAGGGAGGGACTGGAAACATGCATGCTCCTGATTTTACCAATCGATATTTTCGGCATGTGATCCATTGCAAGGGATGCAGAAATGTTGTGAAGGCTTTCCAAACATGGAATAAGGCTCTTCTTGGCATGGCCCTTGCTTTGACTGCATTGGCAATTTTGGTGTCTGGGAGGCAGTGGAAGGCACTTCTGTTGGTAGCAGCAAGTTTGTGCTTGGCTGGGGTGTATGGTTGCTCAACTGTTATTGCAATGAATACAACAACTTTCATAAGGCCACACAGGAGACTGTGAGCCAAACACATATGGCATAGTGGTATCCGGGTGGGATTGGATCAATTAACATGTGGCATATGATCGATTACTTCTGTTATTTGGAAGCAAAAATGAACATATAGTAACTAGTTCATGTGGCATAGTGGTATCCGGGTGGGATTCGATATGGGTAGAGTCTAGGGTGTAAATGTAAAACCCCCCCCCCCCCCCCCCCCCAAAAAAAAACAAAAAAAAAAGGGGGAAAAAAAGAACAATGTAGTATTATGAAGGTGTTTATGGTATGTTTAAAACTTAATTCTCTCTTTAAATGTTCAAATAATTTAATGCTTTATTTGTTGTATTTCTCCGGCCTCCAGCTTATTTGTTACTTTTATTGTCGCTATTGAAGCCTATCATGGGTAATCGGTATAAGCTCAAGGCTGAAGGGCCTTTAATTAATGAGTAGCATTATGTCACCCACGTTTTACTCTCACCATATGTGACAGTTTTTGCTTTACTCATATTAGGCCCACATGACAATTTCACCTTATCCACTTTCACCACATAAGTTGAGTGATGAAAAATCGATAATTTAAAGTGAGTGGAGGGTCAGAAATCATCGTAGTCCACGTGTGTGTGGGCCTTTGTTTTTTTTTTTTTTTTTTTTTTTTGCTCTTCCTCTTTCTTTTTCGGTGGGACCAGGCTGTAGAAAATCATCTCATAATTGAGTTAACCTGTTTTAAATTAAGTCCATACTCTTTGGAATCTCTGAACAAATGGACCCAAGATGCCTTTCATTGGTTATACAGTCAATCAAAAGAGGGATTCTTCTACCAAACACAATTATTATTATTTTATTATTATTATTATTATTATTATTATTTTACAATAGAAGTGTTCAAACCTCTAATTTATTCTAATCCTAACCATTACCCATCCTTCCTCACCATTAGACTAATCCTAAATAGCTTTAGTGCTTTACCAAACGCAATCTTTGATGACACAATTTCTATGGACAAAGCAACTTGTTAAGCACTTTCAACATGAGCCAACTTCGTTCCTAAACACGCGGGTCACTTTTAATTTAATTTTTAGATTAAAGGACTCCAGATGGGAAGAGTCTACTCCTATTTAGATAATTTTTCTTAGACAGTTGAAAGTTCATCGTGATTGTACAGAAGAAAATGACTCATATAATTCAAATTTGATCAGATTGAATTTTTTGCACATGGAATGTCCTATGTGAAACCCACCTAACGGTGGATTCAAAATATCTACTCCACAAGTTTAGTTTTTATGCTAATTTTGCTAGACCCAATGATCCGTTGGGCCCTGATGAAATCGACAGAAGTAGATGAAGGTCCAAGTTATGGACCTTCCCTCCCATGGGATGTGTGCATGACATTGAAGTAGATGAAGGTCTGGAGGCAGAGAGAGAATTATTGAAGTTCACATTCATTGGTAGGACCAATACCAAAAACCCACCTGGTCGAGAGATTGTTGAGTGACCTGCTTCAATGATAAAAGATCAGTCCTATATTGTCTGTTAGTCCATCTGATGACAATTACAACAATCAACTAAAAATTTTATCAAGAAAATAACTTCTTCAACAGTAACACACCAAAAAGAACAGAAGAAGCTCCATAGTTTATTAAATAGAAAATGAGCAGCTACAGGACTCTCTCTCTCTCTCTCTCTCTCTCTCTCTCTCTCTCTAAAAGGTTGATACTTCCGTCTGATCAAAGAACATGCCAGAAGGCCCACCTTGAACCATCAAGGCCAGCATCACAGGACCTTTTGCACCTTCTTCAACAGTCAAGAACCCATTGTGATGGTTGAGATCTGTTTTGACATAACCAGGACTAACTGAGTTTGTGGCAATAGAGAGATACTTCTTCGCTAGAACCCTTGTGTATGCATTGAGAGCTGCCTTGGAGACTATGTAAGCAGAATAATGAGGAGGCCATGCTTTTGCTGCCAACAAATTCTCCTTGACATCTTTTAGAAACTCCTTCACCATCTCATCCACTTTCTCTTCTGTGAGTCCATCAACATCACCTAGCTCCTTCTTAGCCCTTTCATTTGGAATAAGCTGAAACACAAATTACACATTTAAAATGAAGATGGGTCAATGTCTTTCTTAGCACTAGTTGCACAATTGCCTTCACAATTGTTGCAGTGACCAAATCTCAACATGGTACATTATGGTTCCAGTGACCAAATTACACAATTTCCTTGGGCACATGCAACCCCGAACCCCACCCCTCCATATGTATCAAGCAATTACTAAGCCTACTAGATCCTGGGTAGCCCTAAAGAGGATCAAATGAATGTTTTTGCAGGGTTTCAAACACTTGACCTACAGTTCCTAAGGTGCTTATCAAGACTTCAGGTTAGCTCCCAATTATGCTAACTTGTCACAACATACCACAATTGCAAAGGAGTTGTGTCCTTACTGGGATGGCAATGGGCCACCTAAACTGGGTATCCCGGCCCGGCTTGCCCCTATTGGGACGGGGTTGGGATTGTTTTAAATAGAATTGGGGCGGGATTGGTATTTTATAAAAAATCCCGACTTAGGTTACGGGCGGATTTGGTTCCCCACCCCGCCCTGCATAATTACACACACACACACACACACACACATATATATAAATTTATATATTGTGTTTACCAGACTAGTCTTCCAGCATTTCATATAAGTGTTTGTTTTTTCTTCTTCTTTTTACTCATTAGGTTCTTGTGCTATTAGTTCTCTTATCTCAATTTTTTTTATATTTTGATTGAGGTCAAAAGTTGTTAGTCTCTGTAAGAGGATAGAAACCTCTCAAGTATTCACTGTTTAAGTATATTTAAACGGGTGCATTCATTGAATTGTCATAGGTTGGTAGCTAACTGGGAAATTAATGCCTTACTCGTGTAGGGTTTGGGTGGGGAATAGGTTTAGGGATTTTTTATAGGGTCGGGGTTAAGATAGGGGGGTCCCGTCCCGTGTAGGGTTTCGGGTGGGGAATGGGTTTAGGGATTTTTTATAGAGTCGGGATTGGGATAGGGGGTCCCATCCCAAACCCGCCCTGTTGCCATCCCTAGTCCTTACACTGGCATCACATAACTAAGTGCAGCTTAAAGGGATGGGTTTTCAGGTTTTTACCTTTAACTGTCCCATGGTAGAGGAGACATTTACTATTCTTGCTGAATTGGAGAACTGAAGAAGTGGGATAAGTGCTTCTGTCACTTGCTTAACTCCATAATAGTTTGTTCTTAGACAATGCTCCGCGGACTCATACGTTTGCTTAACGAATTCTTTGAGTGCAGAATTTGCATCTACGATCTGTATCATCATTTCCAAATGCATGTAATTAAAGCTTAGAAGATTTTAATACCAGTGAATTTAGATTCTTATCTGCACACTTTTCCACTAGATAATGCTTTAGTCCAGTAAGAAATCTTTAACATTTCTCTATTACATGCTAAAACTTGAAATACAGACAACTTTACATTAAAAGACAAGTTTATACCTCATCATAACCAATGTTTAATCGAACCTCTGGATCAACTATGGCTCCACTAACTCCTGCATTGTTCACCTGCAAATTAAAATGGATACCCAAATCAGAACTGGAAATTAATGTGAAAATTCCAAAAGAAATTGCATGAATCTTTTTCGGTTTTTTCCAAAAATGTGGGCTTATTATAAGTACATTATCTTCATGGGATTTAACGAATGCTAGCTTTAATCACCTCCATTATTTTGTTTTTTCCTGATCAAAAGTAACATTATTTTATGGCTTGAAGTATCCCACATACTACAGAGGCATGATGCTGTCTTAAGCACTGACCTAGTTGGCACCTCAACTAGCATAAGTAAATTCATCTTAGACATATATAAGATACTGGGTGCTCTATTCAGTAATAAATTTTGGTTAGAAAGACCATAAAACAGGGTATGTGGAAGCAGAATAATGCCCACATAGAGGTAATATATAATAATAATAATAATAATAAAATAAAATAAAGCAACAGCATGTTATTTATTAAGTTACATTTAAGAAGTTCATCTTCATGACACAAACTATAGTCTATAGGTGTCTCTGCAATTTATCAACTTGGTTTATCATAATCCAAAGCACCAACTTTCTCTAAATGGTCTATTTTTTTAATTAAAAGAGATGGGTAATACTATTGACTTTCACTATTACATACTCTACAATTTATGAGAAGATTTAAGACACATATAGAGACGAGTTACTGGTTGGCTTCTAATCTTACCAATATGTCAAGCTTTCCAAATTGGGTTTTGATGAAATCTGCCAAGGAAGCAATACTGGCTGGGTCTGCCACTTCAAGTTGGTGAAAAAGTACATCAGAGAGGCCAGAAGCTTTGAGATTTTCAACAGCTTCAACACCCCTTTTCTCATCTCTAGCTGTTAAGACCACCAAGACCCCTTGTGAAGCTAACTGTCTGCATATCTCTAATCCAATCCCTTTATTGGCTCCTGTCACAACTGCAATCCTGCAAACAAACAAACCCAAAAAAAAAAAAGTGCCAAAAAAGAAGTGATTATTATTGATGTGGTTGAAGACTTTGGAAGGAAGAACTATGAGATTATGAAAAAAAAGCTGAGACCTCTTTGTTGCCATTTTTTATGGAAGTGGAGTAAATTTTGGAAACGAAGACTGGCTATGAGTCCAATGAAGATGGTATAGTTTTGCTCTTGATATGGTCTAATATTTATAGTATGGTCTTGCACCCTTGATATAGTCTGTTCTGTTGTTAGAAGATCAAACATTAAGTTCAAATTTCTAGGACCTGTTTGGATGTACCATGAAAATTATATGATTCCATTAATTATATGTAGCATTTCAAGCTCCAACTCCATTATATATGCTTAAAATTTTGGAAGTCATTTGCAAACCCATTTTTTGTAGTGGCCCCATAAGTTTGTACATAAAATTGTACTCCTATATGAAATATATAAAATTGTATTGTGTATATATGATATGTGGCAATTCAATTTTTGAGGTATGTCCAAACACACCCTTAAAAGTCTTCATATCTCATGACCGCATTGCTGCATTTTTTTGAAGTTTCCTTGCTCCATGTATCGTATGTGGTGACGTCAAGACGAGAGACAGAGTAAGCCATGACATCATGCCAACTGCCGTGACACATGTATGGAGCCAAAATGCCCAGCTCTAATGGCGTCTCTTTCACAGCATTGGAATTGAATGGTGTCCTATGTCCAAAAAAATTGGAAAAAATAAAATAAAATAAAATAAATAAATTGGACTGTGTCTAGATTCTAGACTTTTGCCTCTTCTAAAAATTGAAGTTGAAATTGAAATTGAAAAGCTCTCAATTGAAAATGGTGCTGCAAACAAGTCATGTGAAGTTGATGGCTTGAACAAATCAATATATGGATATGTGTGTGTGCAGCAAAAAGATTACAATTGGAAGAGAAGGAAAACCCTAGAGGGGGAAGATCAAGGATGAGAAGACGTACAGAGAGAAGCTCGTGATTGGTTGGGTCGGAAGCTAGGGCTTCGTTGACAGCAGCGAGTGGGTCTCTCTGTTCTTGTTGTTGAAGCTCCAGCTGGTTTTCAGAAGGCTCTCTTCTTCGTTCGCCATTGTTCAGAAGGTTTCAAGAGAGAGAAAGACAAGGAGAGAGAACTGCATTTATAATGAAAGCCGATTTGGTACCAGCGCTTTTAGTTTCTAAATAAAAAACAAGAATGCGTTCTTTGGAAACACAATTTCATTAGCGCTATTGCTAACAGCGCTTATTTCAGAGTTTAAGGTAGAAAGCGCGCGTTTTAAGCACAATTTCAATTTTGCCATTGCTACTGACGCTTTTAATATAAGAGAATAGAGCGCATAACAAAGCGTATTTTACAAACACGTTCTCAGTGAATCAATTAAACCGGGCTCCCTAAAAGACGCGTTTATAAAAGTTTTATTTTTTTAAAAAAAAAGAGGTAAAAATGGTGGGAAAGCTTTTTGTAAACGCCACTTTTCAGTGTATTTCCAAAGAGCGCCTTAAATCTGCTTCTTTCTTTGCACTTCACTTTCTCAGCAGCCAAACAAGCGTATGAGAGAGAGAGAGAATGGGGCATAATCAGAATGAACAGCATCAAGCCATGGATGGGTTGGTGAATCTGCTCACAAAATCGAACCACGAGCTCACTTTGGTTCAACACTGGCTCGACAAAGAGTTTCAACAAGTTTACCCCGACAACGTATGTATGCCCCCGTTTCATTTCTAGGGTTTTCTTTCTTTTCCTACATTTCCTCACCTCCTTACTTGCTATTTTGGTCTCTGGTTTATAAAACTGTGGAAAATGAAAGAAACATAAATTCGAGATCTCTTTTTATCCCTTAAAATTTTTTTTTTTTTGTTTTTTTTGGTGACATGAATTTCTGTATTTCGTTTTCATTTTCGTTTTTAGCATTTGAATGGTTGTTTTCAGGCTAATCCAATGAAGCTTGTTTCAAGGATAAAGAAGATTCAGGAAGATCTCTCGTCCTTAAAAGATCAGTGCCGAGAACTTCTTGCCGCCAAACAGGTCACTTTCTATTACCCTGTGTTTGGTTGCTGAGAAAATGCAGGAAAACACTATTGAGTCTTTTGATTTTTCATGGTTATGGGACACGAGGGGGAAAAAACCTTAAATTCACTGACACTCATTTAAACAACTTTTATTGCCCATGTCTGATGTCTGAGAAAATGTAGGAAACAAATTTACACTAAACTTGAATTGGAACCACCTCCTTTGGAGTGGATCAATTAAATTTTGATGGGTCAAGATATCACTTGACGAAGTCTGCCGCTGGAGGATTTGTTATCAGAGATGTAACTGGTAGACCCCTTGTGGCTTCAGCTTTTAATTTGTTTAATGGTTCAGTCGTGGTGGCAGAATGTATGACCCTTAGGAAATGGCTTAAATTCAGGCTTCACAGAGAGGTCTCACTAAGGTTCAAGTTGAAGGGACTCACAAATCATTATCAGCATTTGTAAGAAGGACTATCAGCAGCCGGATTAATCTTTTTTTGGTTTCTCTTCAGGATTTGATTGATAAGGCCAGGACAACTTCTGATTGGGAACAGAAGTTTTGTGCAGCGGATTTAATCATCAATAGGCATTCCCATTACCAGTGATTCTGACGATCCTGCATATGCCAACTTCAAGGAGGTAACTTTTACGTTTCGATATGTTTGGGTAGACTTCATGCCCATTACAAATACGATGTTCTTTGTTTATTAGAAATAACCTAAAATTTAACCAGGAGGAAAACAGATTGCATGACAATGCGAATAAAGTGCTGAATTATCATCTGTTTGGTGCGTATTGTTTTATAAGGAACCTATCTTTATATGATGAAGTATTTATTCTTTCCAAAGGAAAAGAGAACCATTATAATTTTTTATATATTAGACATTTTTTTGCTATAAGTAGTGCATTGATTTGGAAGGTTGTTTATTTTCCAAGTGGTGCCTAAAGAATTCGCACCATTTGCCAGCAAGCAACCAATATTGAGCCAATGGTGAGGCTTTTCTTAGAAGTAAATTCCAAGATTGAAGCACTTTCCTCGGAAGCTTTTCAGCCTCGCTACATTCTCTTAGGCTGCGTTTGGTTTGAGGGAATGGACTGGAGAGGGAATGGAATGATAATGGGAATGATCATTCTATCTCAAGTGTTTGATAAGAGGTAGGAATGGAATGAAACAGAATTAGGTGGGACACACTTTTAATGATTTTCATTCCTCAAAAGGTGGGAATGGCCATTCCTTTTGATTTGGGAAGGAATGGCTATTCCCTCATTGGAGGGAATAGACCCCCACAAAGGAATGGCCATTTCATTCCCTTGGGTTACCAAACACTCACTTTTTTTTAGGGTAATGGAATCACCATTCCATTCCCTCCCTCATTCCCTCATAACAAACACAGCCTTAGTCCTCTTCTTCTTCATCCATTTTAACTTGTTTGATCTTTGACACATGCAGATTGTCGATGAGTGGGCAGTGCAAGTCAGATCAAGAACAGGTGAGGAATCAGGACCTTACAAATTTTTGTATTTAAAAATTTATTCCTAAGGGAGGAGGTATATTCAATCATGAATCATGATGGAGGAGGTTAAATAGGTGGGGAAAGTTGATATGGATCCTTAAGTATTGTGAAATCAGCACAAATGAAAACAAATTCCTGCGAAGGAGGGAATTTTCTGCTCTGTTGTTTGAGAGTGGTAATCAGGTGGCCTCGAGTGTACATGATGAACTGAAGATGTGTCAATAATGGACTGGCTTGAGAATGGCGAATCGAAGTGTTGTTTTTTCTCGATTTAACTTTTCCTTTACCAAAAATACCCTTAAACTGTTGCAAGCATTTGGGGGCAGGCAGGTGGGGAGTTGCTTGAGCTTGTCTGAGCATTACTCCGTGTTCACAGTATAATCATGTTAGAAATCCATTATCATATTCATGTTTGCTGCCTTCAGCCGGTAAGTGGGATAGTCGTAACATTTGGCATGCATCTTGGAGACAGGGTCCTTTAGGATCCTTATTACAAGTATCAGATTGCAATACAAAGTCCTTCAAAATAGCCCATGACGGTGTATATCCAGCCAATTTCCCAAGAAGTACCATCCAACAATAAGTACGGTCAAGTCACTCTGCTTCTTTTTGGAGTAGATGAAACTTTATTACCCAAGAAATATCAATATTCTTCTGCTGCAAATAGAATATAGTGGAGTTTTCCAGAACCTTTTCTATAGCTCTAAACAATTAAGTGACTATATGATTCATCAATAGCATAAGTAACCATAGCTAATTAGAGCATCTCCAACCGTGAGCTATATGGTGTGCTATTGCTATTTTATAGCAATCGATATTTTCAGGCATGTGATCCATTGCAAGGGATGCAGAAATGTTGTGAAGGCTTTCCAAACATGGAATAAGGCTCTTCTTGGCATGGCCCTTGCTTTGACTGCATTGGCAATTTTGGTGTCTGGGAGGCAGTGGAAGGCACTTCTGTTGGTAGCAGCAAGTTTGTGCTTGGCTGGGGTGTATGGTTGCTCAACTGTTATTGCAATAAATACAACTACTTTCATAAGGCCACACAAGAGATTGTGAGCCAAACACATGTGGCATAGTGGTATCCAGGTGGGATTGGATCAATTAACATGTGGCATATGATCGATTACTTCTGTTATTTGGAAGCAAAAATGAACATATAGTAACTAGTTCATGTGGCATAGTGGTATCCGAGTGGGATTGGATATGGGGTAAAGCTTAGGGTGTAAATGTAAACCCACCCCACCCCCCCCCCCCCCAAAAAAAAAAAAAAAAAAAGGAAAAAAATAACAATGTAGTATTATGAAGGTGTTTATGGTATGTTTAAAACTTAATTCTCTCTTTAAATGTTCAAATAATTTAATGCTTTATTTGTTGTATTTCTCTGGCCTCCGGCTTATTTGTTACTTTATTGTCGCTATTGAGGCCTACCATGAGTAATCGGTATAAGCTCAAGGCTGAAGGGCCTTTAATTTATGAGTAGCATTATGTCACCCACGTTTCACTCCCACCGTATGTGACAGTTTTTGCTTTGCACGTATTAGGCCCACATGACAATTTCCCCTAATCCACTTTCACCACATAAGTTGAGTGATGAAAAATCGATAATTTAAAATGAGTGGATAGTCAGAAATCATCGTAGTCTGCATGTGTGTGTGCCCCTTCGTTTTATTTATTTATTTTGCTCTTCCTTTTTCTTTTCGGTGGGACCAGGCTGTGGAAAATCATCTCATAATAATCATCTCATAATTGAGTTAACCTGTTTTAAGTCAAGTCCATACTCCTTGGAATCTCTGAACAAATGGACCCAGGATGCCTTTCATTGGTTATACTGTCAATCAAAAGAGGGATTCTTCTACCAAACACAATTATTATTATTATTTTATTATTATTATTTTTTTTTTTACAATGGAATGATTCAAACCTCTAACCTATTCTAATCCTAACCATTACCCCATCCTCCGTCACCATTAAACTAATCCTAAATAACTTTAGTGTTTTACCAAATGCAATCTTTGATGACACAATTTCTATAGACAAAGCAACTTGTTAAGCACTTTCAACATGAGCCAACTTCGCTCCTAAACACACAGGTCACTTTTAATTTAATTTTTGGATTAAAGGACTCCAGATGGGAAGAGTCTACTCCTAATTAGATAATTTTTCTTAGACAGTTGAAAGTTCATCGTAATTGTACAAAAGAAAATGACTCATATAATTCAAACTTGATCAGATTGAATTTTTTTGCACGTGGAATGTCCTATGCGAAACCCACCTAACGGTGGATTCAAAATATCTACTCCACAAGTTTAGTTTTTATGCTACTTTTGCTAGACCCAATGATCCGTTGGGCCCTGATGAAATCGAGAGAAGTAGATGAAGGTCCAAGTTATGGACCTTCCATCCCATGGGATTTGTGCATGACATTGAAGTAGATGAAGGTCTGAAGGCAGAGAGAGAATTATTGAAGTTCACATTCATTGGTAGGACCAATACCAAAAACCCACCTGGTCGAGAGATTGTTGAGTGATCTGCTTCAATGATAAAAGATGAGTCCTATATTGTCTGTTAAACCGACTGACAATTACATCAATTAACTAAAAATTTTATCAAGGAAATAACTTCTTCAACAGTAACACACTAAAAAGAACAGAAGAAGCCCCACAATTTATTAACTAGAAAATAAGCAGCTATAGGACTCTCTCTCTCTCTCTAAAAGGTTGATATTTCCGTCTGATTAAAGAACATGCCAGAAGGCCCACCTTGAAGCATCAAGGCCAGCATCACAGGACCTTTTGCACCTTCTTCAACAGTCAAGACCCCATTATGATGGTTGAGATCTGTCTTGACATAACCAGGACTAACTGAGTTTATGGCAATAGAGAGATACTTCTTTGCTAGAACCCTTGTGTATGCATTGAGAGCTGCCTTGGAGACTATGTAAGCAGAATAATGAGGAGGCCATGCTTTTTCTGCCAACAAATTCTCCTTGACATCTTCTAGAAACTCTTTCACCACCTCATCCACTTTCTCTTCTGTGAGTCTATCAACATCACCTAGCTCCTTCTTAGCCCTTTCATTTGGAATAAGCTGAAACACAATTTACACATTTAAAATGAAGAAGGGTCAATGTCTTTCTTAGCACTAGTTTCACAATTGCCTTCACAATTGTTGCAGTGACCAAATCTCAACATGGCACATTATGGTTCCATGGGTAGCCCTAAAGAGAATCAAATGAATCTTTTTGCAGGGTTTCAAACAATTGACCTACAGTTCCTAAGGTGCTTATCAAGACTTCGGGTTAGCTCCTAATAATGCTAACTTGTCACAACATACCACAATTGCAAAGGAGTTGTGTCCTTTCACTGGCATCACATAACTAAGTGCAGCTTAAAGACATGGGTTTTCAGGTTTGTACCTTTAACTGTCCCAAGGTAGAGGAGACATTTACTATTCTTGCTGAATTGGAGAGCTGAAGAAGTGGGATAAGTGCTTCTGTCACTTGCTTAACTCCATAATAGTTTGTTCTTAGACAATGCTCTGTGGACTCGTACGTTTGCTTAACGAATTCGTTGATTCCAGAATTTGCATCTACGATCTGTATCATCATTTCCAAATGCACGTAATTAAAGCTTGGAAGATTTTAATACCAGTGAATTTAGATTCTTATCTGCACACTTTTCCACTAGACAATGCTTTAGTCCGGTAAGAAATCTTTAAGATTTCTGTATTACATGCTAAAACTTGAAATACAGACTACTTTACAGTAAAAGACAAGTTTATACCTTATCATAACCAAGGTTTAATCCTTTTCGAACCTCTGGATCAACTATGGCTCCAGTAACTCCTGCATTGTTCACCTGCAAATTAAAATGGATACCCAAATCAGAACTAGAAATTAATGTGAAAATTCCAAAAGAAGTGGGGTACAATCTCTGTATTGGATTTTATTGTTCCAAACAACCAATTGCATGATTTTTTTTCTCTTTTTTCTGAAAATGTGGGCTTATTATAAGTAACATTATCTTCATGGGATTTAATGAATGCTAGCTTTAATCACCTCCATGATTTTGTTTTTTCCCGATCAAAAGTAACATTATTTTCTGGCTTGAAGTATCCCACATACTACAGAGGCACGATGTTGTCTTAAACAGTGACCTAGTTGGCACCTCAACTAGTGCAAGTAAATTCATCTTAGACATATATAAGATACTGGGTGCTCTATTCAGTAATAAATTTTGGATAGAAAAACCATAAAACAGGGTATGTGGAAGCAGAATAATGCCCACATAGAGGTAATATAATAATAATAATACTTAAAAAAGAAAAAAAAAAAAGGCAACAGCTTGTTATTTGTAAATTAACATTTAAGAAGTTTATCTTCGTGACACAAACTATAGTCCATTGGTGTCTTTGCAATTTATTAACTTGGTTTATCATAATTCAAAGGTTGGCTTCTATCTTACCAATATGTCAAGCTTTCCAAATTGGGTTTTGATGAAATCTGCCAAGGAAGCAATACTGGCTGGGTCTGCCACTTCAAGTTGGTGAAAAAGTACATCAGCGAGGCCAGAAGCTTTGAGATTTTCAACAGCTTCAACACCCCTTTTTCATCTCTAGCTGTTAAGACCACCATGACCCCTTGTGAAGCCAACTGCCTGCATATCTCTAATCCAATCCCTTTATTGGCTCCTGTCACAACTGCAATCCTGCAAACAAACAAACCCAAAAAAAAAAAGAAAAAAAGAAAAAAAAAAGGGTGATTATTATTGATGTGGTTGAAGACTTTGGAACGAAGAATTACGAGATTACGAAAAAAAAAGCTGAGACCTCTTTGTTGCCATTTTTTATGGAAGTGGAGTAAATTTTGGAAACGAAGACTGGCTATGAGTCCAATGAAGATGGTATAGTTTTGCTCTTGGTATGGTCTAATATTTATAGTATGGTCTTGCACCCTTGATATAGTCTGTTCTGTTGTTAGAAGATCAAACATTAAGTTCAAATTTCTAGGACCTGTTTGGATGTACCATGAAAATTATATGATTCCATTAATTATACGTAGCATTTCAAGCTCCAACTCTATTATATATGCTCCAAATTTTGAAAGTCATTTGTAAACCCATTATTTGCAATGGCCCCATGAATCAAGGTAAGATTAAATATAATAACCCTCTAAAAAAATTAATAGCTCAAATACTCGCAAGGGCTAAAAGTCTTCACATTCTTATTCATCAAGATTTTCAAAATCATCTTTACCTTCCAATCAAGAATCATATTCATGCGGCTAAAGTGCAAGTGCAATGTAATTTGAGTATGAAATTCAATGAAAAATTTTAAACAGGAGTAGCATAATGAACTTCAAACTAGATAATCATGTTAAGGCAACAGCGCCAAAAACTTGCTAAGACTTTAATAATGCTCGCAAGTACAGGATGTCACGAAGTAATAAATTCTCGGTGAGTTCGAGGCTTGAACCATAGGGAAAGGGAACAATTAGCAGAAATGATTGAGAAAAGATTTTAGGAATTTGGTTGTTTGATTGCAAAGAATTAGTTTGATTGAAAACAATAATTTAAAATCACTAAGGTTCAGAGGTCCACTCACAACAAGTATTAGATATTTTTGCTAACGAATCAATTTTATAACTCAACTGAGATTCATACGAAGGATGATCCCAGTCGAATGATATAACAATTAATTTTATTCAAAACGATTCAAAAGATATGGATTCATAAGGTTAATTAATTTAATGAATGAGAAAACTAGTAATTTAATTCGTAGGGAATTCTAAGCATTCACCGTACCCGGAGTTACGATAAATAAAAGAATTATGCATAATAAATAATTTGCAAAATAATCAAAATCAATTCAAAATTATGAAAGCTTACATTAAATATATGAAAGAGTCATTAAACAAATACCAAACAATTGTTGTGGCTTCACTCCTAGCCTTAGCAAAACGTTTAGCTACTCATAATACTAGAAAACTAAAGAGAGGTAGAAGAAGAAAAACAAGAGAGAAGGTGGGTATAGAAGAGAAGAGGAGAAGTAATATATATAGGTGCAGCCGCCTTTTCCTTTCCATGTGCTCTTAGGGTTTCCCAAGGGAAATAGAAGAAAAATTAGGAAACAAATTAGGAATCCCGTGTTTTTTTCAGCTAGGGCTAACTTTGTAACCCATTTTTGACCTACTAAACGTCGAAATCACTGAAATATTCGTGAAACACAATATTGTCGGGTTTCAAATTATCTTTCCAGGGACATCAATTTTGCATCAATTGGACTTCAAAGTCAAAAGTTATGGCCAAAATACGGTAACTGCTCCAAATTTCCTTTTTAACATTCTTCCAACTTTGGGGTTACCAATTTCTTTACTAAAATCTTCTAAAATTAATGCACTTCAACCTTACAAAGCTTTCATATAGTTCCAAATAAATAAAGAATGCTTAACCATAGGAAATTGGCTTCCTACAAAAATAAAACATGCGTTAATACACAACTTTAAGCATAAGAGTATGTGTCAAGAGAACTCATGTATGATGTGTAAAATGCGGAATTAAGTGCAAAATAGATGTGATAATGCCTACTAAAAGTAAAACATTAATGCAATTTTAAGCTATTATCATTTATACATAAAATTGAACTCCAATATGAAATATATACAATTGTATTCTATATATATGATATGTGGCAATTCAATTTTTAAGGTATGTCCAAACACACCCTTAAAAGTTTTCATATCTCATGACCTCATTGCTGCATTTTTTTAAAGTTTCCTTGCTCCATGTATCGTATGCTGGTGACATCAAGACGAGAGGCAGAGTATGCCATGACGTCATGCCAAATGCCGTGACATGTATGGAGACAAAATGCCCAGCTCTAATGGCGTCTCTTTCACAGCATTGGAATTGAATGGTGTCCTATGTCCAAAAGAATTGGAAATAAAATAAAATTAAATAAAATAAATAAATTGGACTGTGTCTAGATTCTAGACTTTTGCCTCTTTCAAAATTGAGATTGAAAAGCTCTCAAATGAAAAAGGTGCTGGAGACAAATCATGTGAAGTTGATGGCTTGAACAAATCAATATATGGATATGTGTGTGCAGCAAAAAAGATTACAATCGGAAGAAAAGGAAAACCTTAGAGGGGGAAGATGAAGGATGAGAAGACGTACGGAGAGAAGCTTGTGATTGGTTGGGTCGGAACCTAGGACTTCGTTGAGAGCGGCGAGTGGGTTCTCTGTTCTTGTAGTTGAAGCTTCAGTTGGTTTTCTTCTAGAAGGCTCTCTCCTTCATTCGCCATTGTTCAGAGGGACTGCATTAATAATGAAAGCTGATTTGTACAGGCGCTTTTAGTTTCTAAAAAGATAAACTAGAACGCGTTCTTTGGAAATACAATTTCATTAGCGCTATTGATAACAGCGCTTTTGGTATAAGTTTTAAGTAGAAAGCGCGGGTTTTTAAGCACAATTTCCAATTTGCCATTGCTACTGACGCTTTTAATGTAAGAGAATTTTTAAAGATTACCTAACAAAGCGTGTTTCAAACACGTTTTCAGTGAATCTATTAAAGCGGGGTCTCTAAAAGCGCGTTTAGTATAAAAGTTTTATTTAAAAAAAAAAGAGGTAAAAATGGTAGGAAAGCTTTTTGTAAACGCCACCTTTCAGTGTATTTCCAAAGAGCGCCTTAAATTTGCTTCTTTCTTTGCACTTCACTTTCTGAGCAGCCAAACTAGCGTATGAGAGAGAGAGAGAGAGAGAGAGAGAGAGAGAATGGGGCATAATCAGAATGAACAGCATCAAGCCATGGATGGGTTGGTGAATCTGCTCACAAAAGCGCACCACGAGCTCACTTTGGTTCAACACAGGCTCGACAAAGAGTTTCAACAAGTTTACCCCGACAACGTATGTATGCCCCCGTTTCATATCTAGGGTTTTCTTTGTTTTCCTACATTTCCTCACCTCCTTACTTGCTATATTGGTCTCTGGTTTAGAAAACTGTGGAAAATGAAAGAAACATAAATTCGAGATCTCTCTTTAGTCCCCTTTATTTTTTGGTGACATCTGACATGAATTTCGGTATTTTGTTTTCATTTTCGTTTTCGGCATTTGAATGGTTGTTTTCAGGCTAATCCAATGAAGCTTGTTTCAAGGATAAAGAAGATTCAGGAAGATCTCTCGTCCTTAAAAGATCAGTGCCGAGAACTTCTTGCCGCCAAACAGGTCATTTTCTATTACCCTATGTTTGGTTGCTGAGAAAATGTAGGAAAACACTATTGAGTCTTTTGATATTTCATGGTTATGGGTCACGAGGGGGAAAAAACCTCAAATTCACTGACACTCATTTAAACAACTTTTATTGCCCATGTCTGGTGTCTGAGAAAATGTAGGAAACAAATTTACACTAAACTTGAATTGGAACCACCTCCTTTGGAATGGATCAATTAAATTTTGATGGGTCAAGATATCACTTGACAAAGTCTGCTGCTGGAGGATTTGTTATCAGAGATGTAACTGGTAGACCCCTTGTGGCTTCAGCTTTTAATTTGTTTAATGGTTCAGTCATGGTGGCAGAATGTATGACCCTTAGGAATTGGCTTATATTCAGGCTTCACAGAGAGGTCACACTGAGGTTCAAGTTGAAGGGACTCACAAATCATTATCAGCATTTGTAAGAAGGACTATCAGCAGCCAGATTAATCTTTTTTGTTGGTTTCTCTTCAGGATTTGATTGATAAGGCCAGGACAACTCTGATTGGGAACAGAAGTTTTGTGCAGCGGATGCAATCATCAATGGGCATTCCCATTACCAGTGATTCTGACGATCCTGCATATGCCAACTTCAAGGAGGTAACTTTTACGTTTCAATATGTTTGGGTAGACTTCATGCCCATTACAAGTACGATGTTCTTTGTTTATTTGAAATGACCTAAAATTTAACCAGGAGTAAAACAGATTGCATGACAATGCGAATAAAGTGCTGAATTATCATCTGTTTGGTGCATATTGTTTTATAAGGAACCTATCTTTATATGATGAAGTATTTATTCTTTCCAAAGGAAAAGAGAATGAGGAATATTGCTGCCCTCTGGGCAACCAAAAGGAGCATTATAATTTTTTATATATTAGACATTTTTTTGCTATAAGTAGTGTATTGATTTGGAAGGTTGTTTATTTTCCAAGTGGTGCCTAAAGAATTCGCACCATTTTCCAGCAAGCAACCAATATTGAACCAATGGTGAGGCTTTTCTTAGAAGTAAATTCCGAGATTGAAGCGCTTTCCTCGGAAGCTTTTCAGCCTCGCTACATTCTCTTAGGCTGCATTTGGTTTGAGGGAATGGACTGGAGAGGGAATGGAATGGGAGTGGGAATGGAATGATAATGGGAATGCAATGGGAATGATCATTCTATCTCATTGTTTGGTAAGAGGTAGGAATGGAATGAAAAAGAATTAAGTGGGACCCACTTTTAATGATTTTCATTCCTCAAAAGGTGGGAATGGCCATTCCTTTTGATTTGGGAAGGAATGGCTATTCCCTCATTAGAGGGAATAGACCCCCACAAAGGAATGGCCATTTCATTCCCTTGGGTTACCAAACACTCAACTTTTTTTAGGTTAATGGAATCACCATTCCATTCCCTCCCTCATTCCCTCATAACAAACGCAGCCTTAGTGTCTTCTTCTTCATCCATTTTAACTTGTTTGATCTTTGACACATGCAGATTGTTGATGAGTGGGCATTGCAAGTCAGATCAAGAACAGGTGAGGAATCAGGACCTTACAAATTTTGTATTTAAAAATTTAATCCTAAGGGAGGAGGTATATGAATAATCATGAATCATGATGGAGGGGGTTAAATAGGTGGGGAAAGTTGATGAGGATCCTTAAGTATTGTGAAATCAGCACACATGAAAAGAAATTCCTGCAAAGGAGGGAATTTTCTGCTCTGTTGTTTGAGAGTGGGAATCAGTTGGCCTTGAGTGTACATGAACTGCAGACGTGTCAATAATGGACTGGCTTGAGAATGGCGAATCAAAGTGTTGTTTTTTCTCGATTTAACTTTTCCTTGACCAGAAGTACCCTTAAACTGTTGCAAGCATTTGGGGGTGGGCAGGTGGGGAGTTGCTTGAGCTTGTCTGAGCATTACTCCATATTCACAATATAATCATGTTTGAAATCCAATATCATACTTCGGTTTGCTGCCTTCAGCTGTAAGTGGGATAGTCATAACATTTGGCATGCATCTTGGAGGCAGGGTCCTTTAGGATCCTTATTCCAAGTATCCACTGAAATGATTCTCATACTTATCCTTGCTCAGGAGTCAGGAGGAATTGGTGTTGTAAAAGATAAAACAAAGAAAATGAAAAATGGCAACTAGAAAAGAATGGTATTATTATATGCTAAACATAAGACTCGATAATCTACTAGAGATGATGCACTGCCAGCAAATGAGATAAATTTATTAGTCCATATTATTTTACAGATTTATGAGAACTTGCATGTGTTAATGATGCAGGGGATGAGAGGCACGACTCAGACTCTGAGGATATCAACAAATTGCTCTTCTCAGCAATAGTTTAAAGCAGCTGAACATGTATGAAATAGAGAAATTTGAGTGGCTGACCGTGTATGAATTGTTTAAAATTGTTTGGAGAGGAGATTGAGGAATCTAGATCGGTTGAATACTGAAATTAGAGTTGCCAACTGTGTAATGAGCTAATTTAGTCCTAATATGATTAATATTTCTTTCACACCCAAATATACCATATTCTAACCATTTCTTTTGTGTAATTGTTTAGTGAAACTATTACATGACTTTTCAACAGTTGTCTTAACTCTTATTTTTATTGAATTTATATATGAAGGTCAAATGCGGGATCTCCCAGACTATCCTATACAATCACGGCCGTCTGTAGATGTGGGCTTATATCACTCATGGATGGCCATGATTGTTACAGGATGTCAGACACAGGTATACGGTATGCTTTTGGTTGTATTTGGGAGTTGACAAAAGCAGAATATCACCAGATCTGTTGTGTTTCAATGACGTTGAACACCGGGGAGGGATGGAGCGTAGGAGGAATGGAATGGAGGACGCCAGGGGATTTGCATTTTGCAGCCATGTCAAACCAAACAAACGACATTAAATTTTAGGGTAAATTGCAGAAAACCCTCCTGAATTATAGGAGGTTGGGAGATAACTCTCCTTATGCTTTAATTTTGTCAATGTGCCTCTTTTATGTTTTAATTGTTAGCAATGTGCTTCACCATCACTCGTCGTTAATGAAAATTGATAAAAATTAGTCATGTGATTATGCACGTGATACCATTAACGAATCCTTATTGTCCAAAATCGTTAGAACCCTTGTCGAAATCATATCCAATTGGGTGGCCATCGATAATTGGTTTTATCTTCCAATTGAACTAGAGGACACACTGACAAAATTAAAACATAAGGGGGGTTATCTGCTAACCCTCTTTTACTTCAGGGGGATTTTCTGCAATTTACCCTAAATTTTAATCCGCGTGTTTGATTAAACGACATGCTATTTTAAGAATGAAATCTTGTTCATAAAACTCTTAAAAATAGTCCTCTATCTAATGGGCAACACAATGCTTGGAATTTGTGTGTTATTTCTTAAAATAAAGAGAACTCAACAATACACCCATTAGAGCGCTCTAATAACAGTCTCGATCTCAGACATCCAAATTTTTATTTTTATTTTTATTTTTATTTTCAAATATTACCCATACCTATTTCTCTTCCCTCTTACCAATACTCGACTCCAGGTATCCTTTTTATCTTCCTTTTTCTATCTCCTTTTTTTTTTTTTCCCTTGGGGTGGGCGGGGGTTGATTTTGACCCAGATGTGGCCGATGGGTCTATTCTCAGACTACCACTCCATTTTTCAAAGTTTCTTAGGTGTCCATAGATTTGATTAAGATCATGTCGATTAGATTAAAACCAAAATAATAATGATAATACTAATAATAATAAATAAAGTGAGGAAGATGATCCGATCAAATCAAATCAAACAAAAGTAACTTAGGACACGATTGACCTGTACGAAAGGGAACTATCAAATGGTACACCAGGTAGTCACTAGTGTAAACTAGAAATGATTACGAACCCTCTAAACAAGGAGAAACACTTCTATGTAACTGTGATAGGCCAGGTGGTATTACAAGCCAATAGGGGGCTTGCAAAGGAGGATTATGGTACTAAAAAATATACTGACAATCCCACTTTACAAACCCCCTATTGGCTTGTGATACCACCTGGCCCTATCACAGTTACATTAAAGTTTTTCTCCTAAACAAGAGTGTGGTTTCTTACATAGCATGTGAAAGAAAGCAAGCACTTCAAAACACCTTGTTATCCACCTTAAAGCATTCCGGCCATGTCTGTCCAATTCATCCATCACCAGTTGGCAGGGGCGGATGCAGAAAATTTTTCCAGTGGTTGCACGTTTTAAATTTTTTTAATATATATATATATTTATTTATTTATTTTGCTTCTAAGAGTTAAATAAGAAAGAGAGAAAGGTAGGAGGACTACATATCGATATGATTGACTTGAAGTGGTGAAATGATATAAAACGATAGACATGCTATATTTTAAAATGCGTAGGCAACTTTTAGAAACGCGGAACTTTATATATTATTCCTAACATTCCTATGCCCATTTACTTTATATTGGACAAGGTCTTAGCAAGATGCCAAGATGGGAAAAAAAAATAATTTGAAGGACCATACATTGATATAACTAAATAGCAGTTATGAAATAGTACATAAGACTAACAAACATGCCATAAAAACCAATCTACAAATTAAACCCAACTTTATGTAATCTACAAAAATGGTTTACATTAGTAAATTTAACCAAAATTTAACAAAATTTAATCAAAATTAATCATTTTTTCTCAATGAGGGCTAAAGCACTTAAGTAAATTTAAATAAAATTACTTATTCAAATTTTTTTTTTTTTCAAATTTGAGTGGTTGCACGTGAGGGAAGATGCACCTTAATGCATCCACCCCTGCCAGTTGGATAGGCGATTATTTCAGAGATTTATAAGCAATAGAAGTAGGCTCTTGCATAAATGGCATTGACAAAAATGAAACCCTAAGATGGGTAAAAATTTTGTAAAAATAATGATATTTCTGTGTACTAAGAATTTAAAATAATATTCAATATTACCTTATCAAAAATAAAAAAATAAAAAAATAATATTCAATACTTGTTAATGTTTCATGAGTTGTTAAGATACAAAAGTTAAACAACTAATGGTATGATTTATAGTATGGATTTGAGTGCCCATAGCAGTCATTGCTCGACCATAAATTCCAAGATTGCAAAAGAGAATAAATCAGAACAAGAACAACATGTCACTTCTAACTCGCCATTTCCCCGCGGCATTACTGGCTTTACACTTAACAACAACTGAGAACGAGGATCATTATTTGGATATAGGAGGCTCTCCCAACCACTTGGCACGAAAACCTGTTCCCTTGCAATCAGAGCAGCAGCTTGACCCCTGGAAGAATCATAACAAGATGAGAGTTTAGCATGTCGTGTTTATAAAACTTCTGAATCAAAATTTATGAATCAGGAATATATAATTTTACTTGTATTTTTGGTAGGCTCTTGTAATCTTTAACTTACCTTTCCAGCACAAATAACACAAGTGGTGTTCCTCGAAGGGACTTGGCATAGCATATTATCACCAAGAATAAAGAAGCCTGTACCACCACACCATTTGCATTCAACATGCCCCTTCGTGTCACAAGAAGTACACGAAATTGGCCTTGGTTGCTGCATGCATCACAATATTGGAGGTGTTAAAGGAAAACATAATAAAACACCAAGATATCAGATTGCAATACAAAGTCCTTAAAAATAATAGCCCATGACAGTGTATATCCAGCCAATTTCCCAAGAAGCACCATCCAACAATAAATACAGTCAAGTCACTTTGCTTCTTTTTGGAGTAGATGAAACTTTATTACCAAGAAATATCAATATTCTTCTGCTGCAAATACAATATAGTGGAGTTTTCCAGAACCTTTCAATAGCTCTAAACAATTAAGCGAATATATGATTCATCAATAGCATAAACAACCATAACTAATTAAGCAAGGGCAGAATGAAAAATATTGATAACTAGAAAAGAGGATTAAAAAAATCTGAAGAACATAATAAGGGCAGCCAAAGAAGACATACAATAGGAATGTTTCCCTACATCATGCCCGAACAGAGCAAAGCAGCGATAGAAGAAGTCCTATGGGAAGATATAGCAAGTGCATCACCCATGGGAAGCTAGCAAAAAAATCTATCTCTGCCATGGGTGACAAAGTCATTTCTCCTCAAAATTCTTAATATCCCGTTATTGCTCCTGGGCTAGGTTTCATAACATACAGAGGACCTTCATCAAACATGGGTACTAGCTAGTAGTTACATCATTTGCCAATGACAACACAAGTCGAACCATAAGGAAATAAAGAATGTAAAATAGATAAGTCTTCACATTCCTCATACTGGTGTCGTCAATTAGATTCCACGAGTAAAAGAGCTAGCTCGCCAATGGCTGACCCGATTCACTTACCACTAGCAAAAAGGCAATCTCTCGATAAGATACCTATGAAACCATTGTAAGACAGAACATACAATCGTGGCAATTCACAATGTCATCAATTGAAATGATTCAAAATCCAAATAGCTCGTAGATTTTCTCCAGTATTTCAAATCCTCAATCGCCCCTCTTACAGGGGCAATTCACAGCAACATCGAACCCAACAATTTATAATTTTTTTTGATCAGCAACCCAACAATTTATAAATTAAATTCCAATTTTCACATAATGAAATATACCACCTACACAATCATCCGAAAGAGTCATCCTTTCCTCTTATCAAAACACTTTCCTCCGTTCGGCCGCTCAGAAAACGAATGGGGGAAAATATTAAAACCTTATGCGTGTCATTTTTTGTTTCCGAGAAACTGAATAACTCAACCATCGCAATAATACCCAATATTTGCATTACGAACCAAAAAAGAGGGGAAAAAAGATTAATAATTTTAATTTCTTTCATTTTCCTACTTTTTCTAGGTAACCAAACAGGGCATAATTGAAATTCATAGAAAGCAATTCCAACGAAACAATCAAACCCTAAGAGGCAATAATTTCAATACACACAAAGGGAAATCACGAGTAAGAAAAGGAGAATTAGTACCTGAGAGATTAACCAGAATTGTTCCATGCGCTTAACGAAGTTGGAGGAGCTTTCGTACGAATCCACCATTGAAGCTTTAACACCACAAACCCTAAAATGGGTCGATTTTATGGCAACACCATCAGGTATCGATTTCAAAATTAATGATGTGAAGGTACTTTTGTTGATAGGTGTCGCCAAACTCACAGGTCTACAACACATACAGCTCGTCATTTCTTCCCCCTTTTCTACTTCTTCTACACAGAAAGAGAGAGATGATAGAGACGCTGCTTCTCCTATACGAAGCTAAATATATATATATATATATATATAGAGAGAGAGAGAGAGAGAGGAGGTGGAGGTGGAGGTGGAGGTGGAGGAGGAGAGAGAGGGGGTGAGGTCTGGGTGGTGATTGTTTGTAGGTGCCGGTTTTTGGTTTTCTTGTGGCAGAAGCCAGACGAAACTTCCATTGCATCTAGGAAGAAGAAAACTGTGAGCGCCACCATACCGACCGGGCCCACTTCCTGTTTGGACCGAGAGAAAAATCGGTTCACCCCTAGGCATCTGCATTTCTCATGTTTATCATGTTTGACCCGATTTTTGTGTATGAGTGATTTTTGGTATTTACACCTTAATTACCTATTAAGAAGTGGAAATCTCATTTTTCACTTTCTTTAGATTTAGTCACCAGTCAAATTTACCCCCATTAACTGGAGTAATATATAGGGTTAATATCCATTTTAATTGTATTTCAGAAAATTGGTGGAAACAAAGGTTTTTATATATTCTATTGACAATAGAAAATAGAAGATAAGTAAATAAAAGCAAAGTTTCACTTAATTAATTAATCACTTAATTATTGATATGACATTTTCTCATCACCTTAATAAGTAACGAGACATATTGATATGGCATTATCTCATCACATAATTAATAAAAAATTACAAAAAGTGATGGTGAAAATAATAACATTCCTAAATGAAGTGGCATTAGCAATAATTTCATAAAAATGTATGGCAAGTAAGGCGTTTCTATCATGAAGTGAAGAAAGTGGCAGATTAGAGGACGAATCTTTTTTTTCTATAATTTTTTCTAAGGAGAGTTATTGGCAAGGTAACCCATCCTCTTAACTCATACACACTAGAGGTGTTCATGGTTTTGGTTAAAACCGAAAATCAAACCGAACAAAATGGTTTGGTTTTTTTTTCATTAGGTTTGGTTTTGGTTTCAATTTTAAAAAACCAAACCGAAAAACTGAAAAAAACCTAAAAAATATGATATATATATATATATATATATATATATATAATTTTATATGTTATATATTAAACTTAGTTTGTAAATTTTCTATTATAATAAGGGAATAATAGGTAATAGATTCAAAATAAACTTAGTTTGTAAATTTTCTATTCTAATAAGGATAGAATAAGTAATAGATTCAAAATAATAATACATTACTAGAAGAAAGACATTTGGAATGAGTTTGTTTTTATAGATTTTAACTTTCTTATTGTTTTTACTTTATTAGATTGGCATATATTAAATTAACTATTAATGTTGTGTGAAATATTGACACGTATTAAATTAGAGATTTGAATTTGGATTGACACAAGTCAATACTTTTCCATTTTGATATAATGTTTAATGTTTTTTTTTAGTTGTTAATGTAATGATTTTATTAAAAATATTTTTATTTGGAGTTTAGCTTATCATTTTTTCCATTTTTAATTATTTGTTGCTACTTGATAAGATAAAACCAAAACCGTACCGAACAAAACCGAAATTTTATTGTTTGGTTTGGTTTGGTTTGGTTTGGTTTTTTTATAGTATGGTTTGGTTTTGGTTTGGGAAAAAAAAAACCGAAGTATAATGGTTTTATTTGAAATCTATCCTAAAACCAAACCACGAACACCCCTAATACACGCAAGCATAGGAGGAGTTGAAACTATAACCTCCTTCAAATAATCCCCCTTAAAGGTGAAGAAAAACATGCCATATGTGAAATTAATCGATGAATTGTCAAATTAAATTTTAGCCTATTGATTTTGGATGTAACTTGTTAAGTGTTTGTTTGTACGATCTCTAATTAACATGGATAAGTAGGATCTTATTAGCAGATTCCCTGTGGGCGGGGGCTTGGAGCGCCCACTGGGGCAAGTCATTTGACCACAATTGGAAGCCGATTGGAACAATACTGGGTCATTGTGTCCATTAAAGTGGCCTGGCCAATCCATAATTTGAGGCTTAGAGCCCATCTGGAAATAGGTTATGGGCTTTGGACGTACCACATGGGCTGTATCATTATTGTCCCAACTAGCAAAGGCAGATCGCAAGCCATTTTGAAGGCAATGTGCTCTTAGGTCAATTCCACGGAAGTGGATTTAGTGCATTTAGTCATTTTAAATACACCGTAAAGTTATCATACGATGAGCGATATGTGGAGAGAGTTGAGATTAGAGACAATCATTTCATGCCCAACCAATCTCAACTCTCTCCAAGTATCGTTCATCGCACAGTAACTTTACAGTGCCTTTAAAGTAACTAAATGCACCAAATCCAAATCTCAATATTTTAGCTATAAAAAGAAAAGAATAAAGAGTAAGAAGAAAAACTAACCAAGCATGCAAAGTTATAATATATGGAAAATGTTACCACTCGTCAAAGGTCATGGATTTTTTATCTCTTGGTGGGTGGATGGATGTTCATTGCTCGTTCTAAGACCAACATTGAAAAAGATAACTAGGCCCACAATAGATAAACCAATACATAATGGGATCCCACCACCAAGAAACATTAGTCCCAACCCTGCGACTTAAAGTCCAAAAGTGGGTTGAAAATCATATAGGCCATATGCGTGTAGTGTGAAATGGAGTTTTTTATATAGTTTTTTTCCTTTATTAATTAAAAAAAAAAAATTGGGGTACTGCAAAATGATTGTTGCCTTTTCTTTCATTTTTTTTCTTCTTGTTTTTTGAGAGGTGGCCACCTTTGATTAATGCAACTAAAAACATATCTTGTTGAATGGGAAAAACAAGAACCAACAAGGCACATGTTTGGTCATCTCAAAAGAATATGTCATACTAAACAATATAGAAAGAAACAGCATAATAAATGCCCAAACATTCAAGAAAGCCCCTAGGGATCCCACCTTGAAACTATTCACTTTCCAATTTGCACCCAGTGCATTGCACAACTCCAAAACTTTCATGCACAAATAATTTCCAAACTATCAAATCATAATTAATAATTATTATAAGATTCATGTATATGAGATAATGATTTAAAAAGTTGGGAGTATAAAGTATAAACTATTGTATTTTGTAGTGTTTTACATGGGTAACAATCCCATGTTTTATGCTAAGTTTCCCTTCTATTTTTCCCATGGGGGCAACCCAAATTTTTCAAGTTGACCCAAACTTTGGGTTGACGGAAAAGTTTAAGACCTACCGAAAACGCAAGTCGTCGATTGAAGTTTGGCATGTTGACTTACTAGCTCCCTCAAAGGAACTCAATTTTTTTTTTTTGTCAAATAACCCATTTTGATATGGCCTTTGTTTTTTCCTTTTTTTTTTTTTTTTTTTTTTTTTTTTTTTTTTTTTGACAATCTATAGAATTTACTCTTACCCTAAACCCCAAATATTGATAAGGCACCGTTTGGTTAAATTTATTTTAAGATCTTTTTTGCTTCTGAAAACAAAAAGTTGTAAAAGCAAAAAGCAATGTTTGGTTGGAGGAAATAAAAAGGACTTCTAGAAAGCAAAAAGAAAAATATTTGATTTTAAGCAAAAGTAATAAAGATTTGCTTCTAAAAGTCATTTTTATCTTTTGGATGAGTTTGATCTTCATTCGAAAAATTTGCGATTGAGGGAGGTTGTGCCTGTCCTAGGATTCTGTTTGGGTAATCACGATTCGGTAGAATTTCCCATTATATCCAAAAGATCACCAGCGAAATCAATTTTACCAAACGCGCTTTTACTTTTGTTGCTTCTACTTAAAAGCAAAAAGAAAAAAAGTACAAAATGACTTTTACTACTTAAAAAAAAAATCTTTCAAAAAGTACAACCAAACGGTGGCTAAATAAATTTCAATATTTCTTCATAAACTTGAACCTGAGATCTCTTACTCAACAAATGAATTTGTATAAAAGGGAGTGTTTACGTCCTCGAGACTTGGCAGTTGCCTAGTGCATTATTTCTTGTGTTGGGAATTGTTATTCGTGACTTTCTACTGCATTTGGGTTGCTTTAATTCACAAGTAGACTTGCTTGCCTTAGGGCACAACATAATTTGAGGTATTAAAAGCATGGAATTAATTAATTTCAATACATAGATCGAGGGAGGCATTGTATTACATTGAAGAAAAAAGTACCAAAACCAGAAAGCAACAATTTTAACCCAATAGGTCAATAGGTACACAACACCTATAGCAATGCAAGGTATACTAGAGTTATATGGTAAAAGGCTACTCGAAACTAATGTGCCGCTTATATATAGTTTTGATTGAAAGGGGATAAGATTGAATCAATGTCATAGAGAAGAGCAACAACAAAGAAATGATTGAAGGGAGAGGCACTTGGAGAATATTTAAAGTATGGAAGCATGGAAGCAACTTGATTCATTCTTTTTCGAGAACCATAACAACATGCATGAAAGGGAGATCAGGCCTACCAAAGAACTCGATTTCTTTATATCTCCAAGGGACTTGCTAGGATGTTTGGCATAATCCATAGATATCTTGCAGTAATTTAATTAAATACAAAGTCTATATATATAATTTAGATCACAGACCCATTGTGTCAATCTGTTTTATTACGTCAACTTTTCTCAACCTCACGTGGAAAATTTCGAGCAATGGAAAATGGAGGGGTTTTTTTTTTTTTAGGGGGGAGGGGATATTGGATAAGAAACTTATATATATATATATATACCGAGTATAAGTAATTTATGTAGTTAGTAGATTATTAGGGTTTGATGAACGCATGTAACTAAAGATTTGAATAAGAAACTGGCTAGGCCTGGGTATGACGTGGCACGCTTTACCATTCAACTTGTATGTCATCTTTTTCTTTGAACTTTATATGAAATTGTCTTATACTTAGAACCCCACTGAAAGATGGTCCAGTAGGAAGCATAACCATGTGAAAATATACAATAATGCCAAATCCAATGTTAGGTGGGTTGTAACTCGAGATTTATTTAAAAATTTGTGTATGTTAATCTTAATCCTATATATATATATATATATATATATATATATATATATCAACACCATGCATTGGGAGTTGTATTTCTTGCATTGGTTCAATGTACCTCATATATCACTAATGCATAAAGTACAACTCTCAATGCAGATTTTGATATAAGTTATATCAGCACATTCTTACTTGATCATCATCCTATATATATATATACATATATATATACATATAGTTCAAATCAGGTGAGTATGTGTTAATATAACTTATATCAGCACCATGCATTAAGGATTATACCCCGTGCGTTGGCACAATGTACTCTGTAACTCACTAAAGCACGAGGTACAACTCGATATAGAGATTAATATAAGTTATGTCAACACGTGCTCACCTGACTGTCATCCTACGATGAATTAGCCCGAATCTCCTCGTAAAGGTAGTGTTTATCTACAGAATTATTACATTAATTTTAAAAATTTCGTGGCATAAGGGTGGAATAATAGGTAGAAAAGACCGGGTAGCTTGAAAAAATCATAGTAAGTGCTGAAAATCGAGAAGTTTCTCCATTCAACACTTTTGATGACACGCAGTCAATACTTAAAGTTTGAAGTTTTCATTTAGAGTGCGATATATGGCTAAAGACCGCAGACTGAATTTTCTCCATTTAGTGGTACTAAAACTTTTCAATGCATGCTTCCCCAAATCAAACCAACCCAAAAAATAAAAGCTTCAATCCTTTTTTTTGTTTGATTTTTTTGTTTTATGAAGCAGCTCCAAGCATATATAGTGACAAATGAGATTTGAAAATATATTGGAAATGATTTGAAAAAAAAAAAAAGAAGTTAAGAATAATTTGCAAGTAAAAAAAACAATATAAGTCAACTAATTAAGAAAAACGTGTTATCGTTCCATGACTATCGGAAATAATTCAAGAATCTCATAAATTATGTATAATATTTACTAATAGTTCGAGAATTAATAAAATATGTGGGATGAATTCAGGTTGTGTTCATTTGATGAAAAATCCAGACTAAATTCGAGATATCTATAAATAATTCAAGAATTTGATTACTATGAAGTAGTTGAATGGGGAATTGCATGTGCTCAGGCGGATTAGTCGGGTGCGTAAATATCCCGAAGAATCTCCTAATATATATATATATTATTGAACGGGTAGGTCATCGCTTTGCACGTTTATTTTGTATTTTTTATTAAAGGAAAAATGGGAAACAGAATTTTCAAGTTTACAAAATTAGGGGGTGCATGCCATCAAAATGTATCAGCAGATTCAGCTAGCACAAGGTTTGAGCTTTTCACACTTATGTCATGTTGCCCTTGTGCCTAAACCACCTTTTACGTTTCACTCTAGGGTAGAGAAAGAATATAATTAGTTATATATGCTAAGGAACTTAACATAATAATAATAATAAATATTAAAAAAAGATTAGTGCTTAGTCAAATAAACTGTATTAATTTTAAGATTATAAAAACACCAATGTTTAATCAAGAAGAAAGTAAGCATGTACCATTAAGTATGACATAAGATTGGTGAGTAGCTTCGTAAAAAAAACGCTTCATTATTCAATAAATTATTCGTTACGGCCATGATTTTATGAATAATAAAAGGAATCGAAAAGGTAATCAAAATCAAATCACTATAACTCTAATTTGTAATAATGTAATGGAGTCAATAGAGCTGTGTGCCATTGCAGAAACATCAAATCTAAACATGTTTTATAGAACTAAATCGTGTTGGAAGGCCAAAAAGTTGAAAGAAAATTAGAAACAAGGTAGGAGATCGATTCCCTAAAATTCAAATAGATGAACTAATCTCGAGAATTTTATTTCTCTAGAGATCATATATTCTAGAAGTTAGCACATGTTACGCGTGTAAAAGTAGTTATTTAAAATTAACCGATGAAGTAAAAGGTGAAAAATAATAAAATGCGGGTGGAGTAAATTCGTCTCTTTCAATTCAAATTGATATTCCTTCCATCCTTTCAAAATTGTCCTATTTTCTTTTTGAACAATCAAAAAAAATTTATCCTCGATCAAGCATTGGAATTAGTTTACATTTTCATTTAAATAAAAAACAAAAGTAAAGTTCACATCCTAATGTGTAATGGTTAGACATTTCTACTTCTAATTCCTTTGAAACAAATCCCATGAAGCAAACAAACAAAAAGACATGCATATTTCTTCTTTGCTTTGTCCAATCGTAGCACTTGAGGTAAGTTGTATGAAAAATCCTTGCATCTTCTAGTGACCCTAACAAGACCCTCCCAAAAATACTCTTTTAAACACTCCTCCCCGGTCTTCACTAATCAGGCCATCACAACACAAAAAACCCCCAAAAAAAAAAAAAAAAAAAAAAAAAAACCTCTCTCCCTCTCTCTCTCTCGCTCTGTGTCTCTCTCTCTCTCCTCTCCATTTCTCCCTCCAAAAATGGTCTAATGACTCCACTCCGTATGAGCCTAGCTCCATACATGTTTCCATAAAACAGTCCTGAAAATCCCTTCTTTTGCATTCACAAATCCATAAAAACACATCTCTCTCTCTCCCCTCCTCTCTCTCTCTCTCTCTCTCTCTCTATATATATATATATATATGTACGATGGAAAAACGGTATAGCATCATGAGTTCTTCACCACCAACACCAGCATCACCCACACCAACAACCTTCGTTCAAGCAGACGCAAACACATTCAGAGAGCTAGTCCAGAAGCTAACCGGCGCAGCCGGTGACTCTCCAGAGAAACTCCCGGTCACCCTCCCCGCCAGACTCGCCTCCAAACCCATAACCCCCACCGACGCCACCGGCCCCCGCCGGTCACCCTTCAAGCTCCAAGAACGAAGGCACACCATGAGAAAGCTCGAGATCAAACTCGGCCTCACCTCCATCCGTAACTCACCGAGTCACTTCTCCCCTCGCCAGACTCACCGACTCGACTCACCAATTCCCAGCCCCGTCACACCGCTCGGATCCGAGTCGCTGTTCTCCGGCCGAGTCACGAGTTCCGGGTCGGAGTCGCCGGCGTCGGAGGAGGACAAGGCGATTGCGGAGAAGGGGTTTTACTTGCACCCGTCGCCGTTGAGTACGCCGAGAGGGTCCGATCCACCTGAGTTGTTGACTCTTTTTCCACTGAGTTCGCCGAGTCAGCAAAGACGAGATTGAATGAGTAAAAAAAGGAGCGATTCCGAGTTAGAAGAATGGTACGTTATTGGGTTTTTTCTTTTTGGAGTTGGAAAATGCTGAATGATGGAGTTTGTCGTCCGTTTTTTTCCTTTTTTTTTTTTTTTTGGGTTGTTGAAATTGAATGTTTTCATGTTAGAGGTTGATGGGTTATATGGAAATTGGAGGGAGGCGTTGATGATTATATATATTGTTATATATTGTTATATACATATATATTGTGATTTTTACGTTAAGATTTTCAGATTTTGATATGGGTTTTCTGAATTCAAATGAGGAGGTTGGTTTCGTGTTCCAGAATTCACAACCATCTGCAACTTGTAATCCCTCTCTCTCTCTCTCTCTCTCTCTCTCTCTCTCTCTCTCTCTCTCTATATATATATATATATAGGTATGTACGTATATGCAGGCTGATTAGTTTACAGTGAACTGATCGGTTCTCTTCACTGATGGCCTGGATTAGTGAGAGTTTTATGGAATTTTCATGGAACTAAATTTAGGTTGCAGAACTTGGAGGAACAATGTGCCAATATATTTTTTCCCCCTTTTATTTGTTTTTTTATTTTTTATCTTTTGGATCGTAATTGCTTATTTGCCACTACTTCTCTTGATTGGATGAGGAATTTGTACCAGCAATCATTGAACGAGTCGTTTCTTAATCTCGGTTTTATGACAAATCTCTGAGACTCTCAGTCATGTATTTTATTTTATTTTCCCCTTACCAGAGTTGGTAGCACATTTCATGCGCGTGTACCCCAAATAGTGAAATACTTTAATTATAATATTATTTTAAGGCCTTGTTTGTTTGGTCGGATAAGGAGAAAATTGAAGATAATGAAATGCTCTCTTTTCTCTCTTTCTGGTTACGATGGTTCACAATTAAAATCTCATTCTATTCTATTCTGATTCTTCCGATTCCAATCAAACAAATGAACCCTAAGAATAATGTCATTCTTCTCTATTTTTGTTTTTTACTATATGATAGTAACAACAACGTCAATATATGTGATTTTTTGTTTTTTAACCACATCATGCTACTACTTATTATTAATTTGCATTCCTAAAGAAGCCTCCTTCAGTGATTTCTTGCATCAATTCTTTTATAGTTTCTTATGATTATCTTAATAAAAGGTAAGGGTTATAACTTGAAATGGTGAAGACAAAGGGATGGAGGTCAAGCCATGTTGTTCCTTTCTATTACAAATGTTTGATAATTTCCTAGGGAGTTGTTAAACTTCTTGTAGCAGCCATGCCAGCCAAGTCAATCCCTCATTTTATGGATAAGAAGATGCTATCGCTATCAAAGAAAAATTATAGAACTAACGAAAAGCTGAGACTATTTTAAAAACCAATGAAATATTTTCTTTCAATTTTTTGATAGAAGTAATGAAATAAAATTAGACCTTTAATTTTAAGGGATAGAAGAGAAGTGCCGCCTCTTCCTTCCTTGTGTTACACTATATGTACCTTTAGGCAATGTTTGTTTAGTCGTTGAAATGGAATCATATTCCAATACATTTCAAATAGCATAAATGGATGAAATAATTTAAAAGGACAGGAAATCAAACAGCAAATTTGGACAGTCATTTTAAATCCATTTCCATTAATCTAGACTACTTCAAGTATATATGGAATCAGTATTCTATTCTCATCCTATTTCATTCCAGTTAAACAAACATGGCCAAGAAAGAGGTTAATTAATTCCTTGCTTTTGAGATGAAATTAAATAACGAAATGAAACTCGGTCAGACTCGTCTGCAATTAATCAAATTTTGATTTTTCACCCAATCCTTAATTAATTTACAAGTCGATCTGCAAAATCCTGAGGGTTGGAATTATATATATGGTCTCTTCTCTAAGGAACCCAATGATATATTGTGGTGCGGGGGGGCTGGGAATCAATCAATCAGTGGTTGAATAGAAAGAATATTAGATTTAGCTCTTCTTAAGAATTCCAGCGATGGACTAACAACGACTTGGCATCGTGACATTAATGGAGGGACTACTTAAACGGGCGCAAGTGATTGATGGATGAGTTTCATATATAGAGTTCTTTTCCACCACGCATGGCTTCAAGGCAAAAACCAACTAGTAGAAATCATATATAGCCAAGGGGAGTCCTTTAAATGCAAGCTTTGTCATCTTTGAACATTCCCTCAGACCTTTGTGGACTCCTGTGTTCACATTGATGCCTGCATTGTCTTCTTTCTTCTTTCGTCTTTCTTTTGTTTTTCACTAAATTATATATATATATATATATATATATATATATATACATAAAGTTTTGATCATATGCGAGATATCCCGTTAATCACGACCATCTGTGAGCGACATGCGCAGGTGCATGAATGCGCACATGTCATTCACAGACGACCACAATCGAATGGTATGCTCCAAGATATCCCACACATGATCAGTCCTATATATATATAAACCAATTAAAATAAAAAGAAGTATTCCTTGAAAATATAATTTTTCATATATGGTTGTTTTCCGCAACAACCCTGTGCGGCGCGTGCGGCTGGGTTTGATGGTCACGGCCATTCATAGAGACAGTGACAATCGATTTTTCTTAGACTAAATTATACGGAATTTCTATGAACCATTCGTATGAGTTAGTTTCATAAGACTTAAGCTATTAAAATTTTGGACATTTTATCCTCTCTGTTAGATTTAATGCCTCTTTTATTAAATTGAAAAAATACTTATTTAAACATCAAACGGACATCGCATGATGTCATGATATTTATATGATATATTTTCTAACAGCAAATAAATAAATTATAAATGAAGTTTAATAGTTTAATTATCCAAAAGTTATTTATTCAATTTTAAAATTAAGATCCATTAAACAGACTCATGGGTTATGAAAATTTGGCATACAAACAACGGTGTTAGGGGCGAAGGTAGTATGTAACTAGGTGGGGCATACACCCCACCTGAAAATTTCGAAAAAAAATAAAAATTTCTTAATAGTTTTCTCTTTTGATGATTATTTCCCAAATTAATACTAGATAAAGAAAATTATTAGTCATTTTGAAATATGTATATAGTCCATTTTTAATAAGTTGACAAACATTATCTTTTATATGGTATTAAGTTGAAAAGTGATTACTAAAATATAATAAGTTGCAATAAGTTACCTTCATCTGAAGTAATTTCCTAGCTTCACCCTTGAACGGTGTGACTGTCGTCTCGCTGAGTTTATCCTTGTTAACTTTCCCACCGTTAGATTGTGGTTGTAATTCTATTGATGAAACCATCAAGGACAGCAGATTGTTGCCCCACGGGAGGAAGACCAACAACCGAAGCACAACTTATAAAATAAACCTCTGTCGTAATGCAAGGGCTTGCAAGTGTACACAGTCAGCCCACTGCGCACTTTAGCGTCCAGAGAGGGGGAAAACTGGTGGGCCTCACCACGGAATGCACTTGGGGCATTTCTGTGGGCCCCACACTGAGTGGAAATGGACTTTGTTGGGACCTTAAACGGGTCGTTGTCCAAAGAGACCACTGTCTGGGCATTAGGGCCGTTGGATTGTTTAAGTTGAACGGTGGTTATTTCCCGTTCAGATTAGGGCTCGCCAGATACGGCACGAGATCTTAACCTCTGAATCACATGGAAAGTGCCTGCGGTCCCCACTCGACCTTTTCTCATACGTGCCACGTGGCGCTCCTTCATAATTTACGACGTGTCAAATGAAAGGAAAAATACTTTGCAAGAAGAATAAATTTCCCCAAAAAAAATATTTTATACAAAGTTTTAAAATTAACAAAGGCAGCCAAAAAATAAAGAAAATTAGAATTATCATGATCAAAATGACCACCTTGTTATTAGCATTTTTTTTTTTTCTTGATTAACAATTAGGGATTTCCCTCGACCTAATTCCCACCGAGATTTTAGTTCCAGATTAATCTCCTATCGGTTTACATGAGATATCTAATATCCACACAGGGAGTGATGGCTAAAAGAGAATCGAAACAATAATCTTTCGATAGCACATCTAAGTTCAGAATAATCCCGTAACAATCCAATCCGTTGGATTATTATTAGTATTTAAAAACGTGATTTTGAAGTACCATTTTTTTTTTCCTTCTCATCCTACAATAGCACAATTATCTTGATATGTTGTTATTGCTTTTTGCAATGACTGATTAAAAAAATTATCATAGAAAATGTTAGTACAATTGAAGAAAAATATTTATTACATTTTATTTTCATTGTCATGATTTAAATGTTGTAACGATAGTTTGTCATGCAAATATTTTCTTTATTAATTTTCTATCTCTAGTGTGAAATAGTAGAACCCTCCCAACAAACACTGCTTTTTGGTATTTACCCCCCAGTCTGAAAGCCTAAACATTTTGGTTTGAAATATGCAAAACAAGTTTGCGTGTATTTGTTGAAAAGCACTTCCAGACCAAAGATAAGCATATTTACCCAATAAGTGGGTCCACATCAATTACGCGAAATTGAATTCTTATAGTCAAACTGAAACTTCTTTGCACCAACCTTTTGCTTTCCAAATTTGTTGTTTGGAGTTTTTCCCTTTCGGATCTCTCTCTGTCTAGGTGATGTATTAGAAGAGAAAATGTTGAGTCAATTACCAAAAATGAAGTCATAATAAAAGGGTTTTTTTTTTTTTTTTTGAGTCATATACTGAAATTTGATTCAAAATACAGTTTTATGCAAGCAAAGAAAAATGACTTGCTTCCGATTGGTAATAAAAACTAAGCATAATAAAAGTCTTGATGTGGACAAATGCTTTCATTTTCATGTGGTGTCCAAACACGTTCTTGGTGTGTTGTCTTAAAACTCCAAATCACTATGAATGTATTACAGCTTCACATGGCATATGTGCTTGCAACGTGGGGTTAACTCATTTGTATTTTGTGGAAATAATTACATTGTTTGAAATATGAATTATGTCGACAACGGTTGGTTCTTATGCCAAATATAATTGTCTGGCGTAAATATTACAACCTTAAGAGGTGGACAAATGATTTTTGAAACTTATCTCTCAGTCTTTAATTCAACAATTTGCTCTCTCTCCTCTCGTCAGCCAAAAAAAAAAAATTTTAATTTGAAATTTAATCGATGACGGGAGAGCCATTGGCCTTACACATGCCTAAGATTAGTTGGGTTAGAAGTCTAAGATAATTGTTGGAAAATTATAAATAAATAAAAAAAATGATATATGACTAATTGTAACTACTATGAAAAATATGATACGACTTGAATTCTACCTAATGAGCCCGTGTAAAGAGAAAAATGTTTGCCATGGAAATGGGAGGAAGAAAAAAATTTATTCGATAAATTATCAAATTTCTACACATTCTTTATTTTAGTCCAAGGCATGTTGGCATAAAGCTCTGACTTTAAGCCTAATAATGGAACACATTCAAATTTGATTAGTCTTTTTGAACTAATCCTCCAGTCTAAATTAACTTGTAAAATTTCCTAAATTTTCCACCCAAACCAAATTTATATTTAATACTTAAGGCCTAGTTTGGTTGTCCAATTCGAAATTAAAAAATTTAAGAAATTGTACATAATATTTAAGGCATACTCCATTATCTTAAATTAATAAATTCAAGAAAATAATAGTTATCATCATAAATAAAAGTGATAATTCAAAATAGTGGTATTTCATGAGTTCCTTAAAATTGATTTTACACATCAACTATAGTAATGATTATAACATTTTAAAATATTATAATTTAAGGTGATAAATTTATACCTTTAACCATATGTATAATTTTTTGAATTGTTTAATTTCGTATTGGACAACCAAACAAACCGTTAATTTTTTTTTTTTTTCAAGAATAGCAATTATTATTAAAACAGCAAAAATTCATTTTCTTTTCTCTCCTCTTTTTTCCTTCATCTATATATCTACACCCAATCGGTGCTCTCGCACTTCATAGTCCAATAGTATTGCGAAAAGTGTAAAGAAATAAAAATTTGTGCAAAAGAGTGCATGCAAAAGATGTGCCCCCTTTTCATAATTTTCATTTTCCATTTATAAGAAGGAAAAAATAGGAAAATGATGGGTGATCCATCTAAATGGGCATTCCGTATAGATACAAGGGGTGGGCGAGCATCACCCATCATTGTCCAAAAAATAAATAAAATAAAATAAAAAGAAGAAAAAGAAAAGGAGGAGAGAGAGATCACATACCAATGTCACAATGTGCCCTATTTTCCATTGTACCATGTAGTCCTCAAAGACGACGTGGTCTAGAATTTCCCTTGCATTATTGATGTTGAATTTTGTATGACCACACCCCGGAACTGAGGTTATGGTCCAAATTAAGGATTGGGCACTTTTTCAATTCTATCCTACTCTGTGTTTTCTTGACTCTCTTGCCACTTTGTTCCTTGTGTTGTACTGCCCTTGCTTGGATTTTAGTGTTGCCTTTCACATCTTTTTTCCTTTTTCCAAATTGATTATCTCTCTCTCTTCCCCCCCCCCCCCCCCCCCCCTCTCTCTCTCTCTCTCTCTCTCTAAGATATTCCCTTCTAGCCTCCATTGTCAACAAATCATTATCTCCCAAAAATTTAGCCCCCTCTCTCTCTCTCTCTATGTATGAGTGTGTGTCCCCACTTTTCCTAATGGTCAATGAATTCATCATAACCATGTCAACCATTGCTGCGCAATGTTCCTATATTTCACAAAAGAAACTAAGGAGTCATGATCACTATTTGATAGAGACATAGATGGAGGTGTCCCCTTTTATAAAATCAGGAATGATTGAGCTAAATTGCACCTTAATTTGATAGGGAAAATATAGGTCATTTACAAAAGATTTTACCACATTGTAATTAAAATGTAGGTCCCAAAACCGCGTTGACAAGGAAAATAAAAATAAAAAATTAAATATCCGTGTCGAAGAGAGACGTGCAAAACAGAGATTGTTGTCATCACATCATATCATCGGCCATGTCAAAAATTAATTATCTTATGTATATTTCATTAATAATCCCGTGGCTTAAAAGGGAAACTAAGTTGATTCAATGGCGATAACTATTCAATTTAATCATATAGGGTGCATGAACGAAGCGTTGAAATTTTCTAATGCGATACATATCATTGGAACAAAAATAGTGCATTTTCTTCCCTTTTCTTTTTCCCCCTAGGTTAAACATTACAATGGTATTTTTGCCATGATTGTTGCCTCAATCATTCAAAGGAACATGATGTTGCTAGCTAGTGGCTGTGAGAATTTGGATTTTTGGCCCATATAGCCACTTTCTTCATAATCATGTTCTGTCACAGTGATCATCAAATAATGAGGACAGAGTTTATTTAACTTTCATGACTATTGTCCTCTTTGAATATATCTAGAGAAATATATAATGGAATAGTGACCAAAATTGACAGGAACGTTCCGTTGTTGCTTTGGAAAAAAGTAAAGATATAGAACATTTTGCATTATTGATCCTTCTGAAATTAGAGATATCTCCGTTAATTTTAAATGGGATTTTTGAGTGATTTGAATCAATGCATGATCCCTAGGGATGGCAATGGGTGGGGTCGGATGCGACTCGGCACCACCCCATACCCGACCCGATCTTTAATATCTTATACCCATGCCCGACCCGATACCCGATGGGTATGAAGAATTAAACTCCATCCCTGATCTACCGTCTTCTTGAGCCATCCATGCCCGACCCACTCATACCCGACCACCCTGTTGTGAGGATTTTTTTTATACCCAAATTCCATTTTTTTGCTACTTACATCTATTATATGTTATTCATATAATCATATATCAAGCTTATAAATGTTTTTAACACCTAATATAATCTTGTTCAAATAAGATCATAACTAATATGATCACACAAATATTATACACAAACATAAGGATTAAAAAACAATAAAAATACATAATTAGCGTTCTAATGGACTCCATAAGCCTATACCAAGATAGGTTTCAAATATTCATAAAACCATACATAAATTCCAAACATAGGACATTAAAAAATATATATATATATATATATATATATATATATATATATATATATATATATATAGTAAAAATATCGGGTCGGGTCGGGTCGGGTCTCGAGTTTTTTCTTTTTGGGATCCATGCCCGACCCGTACCCAAATTTTTTTAAAGAATGTATACCCATACCCTGACCCGATACCCGAAAAAATTTTAAAAAAACCCACCCATTCGGGTATGGATCGAATCGGGCCTATGGATCGGGGCAAATTTGCCATCCCTAATGATCCCTCCTGTTGATGCTACTATTCTAAATTTCCACATTCATCTGTGAAGATGATCATCATTCTCTTGAAATTTTTTATTCAATGAGATGAATTTGCGCCTTCAAAACAATAACACTACTCTTACCCTCTAAACTCTAAACTCTGAAGTCTGAATATAAGGGGACGGGGCAAGCGAATCTCATTAAACCATGTTGTCGTTACTTTATTTTCTTTTTCTTGTTTTTTTCTCCGCCAAAAGAGAGGAAAACCGGCCTAAACCCCCAATAACCCATTTGTATTTTTATTTTTAATAATAAAAACAAGTTTCAAATCTCTAACCTCTCCATACCATGAGAAAATATACCACCCATAATTACTAACACATGTTGCCTTTGGATTTGAAGTGAGAAAAAGGGGGAATAGTTTGGAGAGTCAGCCCACTGAGCTAACAAGAAGACTTTGGTTGCTCCATAATTTCGTACGACAAGATCCTATCCCATAAGATAATGGGTTGTCCCCCTAGCACACCTGTCTTGGTAGGGGTTTTCTTCCCTCAAAGAATAAGTGGTCATGGGGTTCTCTGGAACTGCCACACAAGGGAGAAACACCCATGATTGTGAACTCAATATAAAAGGTTAAGGTCGCACATATTCTCTGAAAATGGTCACCAGATAAAGACATTTCCCCAAGTTATTATAAGCTTTTTGAAATTTGATAAAGATAGTGGATTTGAGCATATGGAATGCTGAGGGCATTTGTTTTTTTCCTTCAAAAAGCTAGTACCACTCTTTTCTTCACTTTTTTGAAAGAAAGAAAATTCTAATGCCTGCATAAAGCTATGCCCAATAAAATCATTATCAACATAAGAAAGAATTGGACCACTTGGAGATTCATTTATTCGCCCCATTTCACCTCTTTGACAAATCAAAAAAAATGCATTTGTAGAGTTTTTTTTTGGGTATAATTAAACTGCATTATGCGGGTATTAACGAATTGAGTTCGATGTCGTGTTTCCATGAAACACGTAATTTGTCAAAAAGGGCTGACAATTGTCTCTCTAGAAATCTACCATCCACCTTAGGCCTAACATCAAATTTATTTATTTACTATTATTTTTATTTTTTGGTGAATTGATAGAGATTCCAATAATAAGGCATCGATGTCTTTAATGGCAAAGGCAGAGCTGGTGGGTTTTTGGAGTTTAATATGCATGAGAGTGGTAGAATACCATTTGCGTTTTTATCCACCCACAACCCCCCCCCCCCCACCCCCACCCCCCAAAAAAAAAAAGAATAAACTATGCTAGGGTAATTAATTGTTTTTATCTTCTTTTTTCATCTTTTATCTTTTGTTTTTTTATCCTTGATAGTTCAAGATCACGTTAGAAAATTACATGACAGTCCCTTTACTATGTTCATGATTAGGACTCTCCTCAAGTTGGGCCTTGACTTCTACCCTAGAGCTAGGTGTTCAAAATCAAATTGCCCTGAGAAAATTGTATCACTGATTTTTATCCATGAATATCAGTGCCGTGCTCGGTTTGCTTTCTTTATTCATTTTAAGTTCTTGTACACATCCTATCAAGACGAAAAAAAGGAAAAGTTGGAAAGGAAATTTCATACCCCAACTTGGCTTAAGTCGTACCAAAATTTTGAATGAAATTAACTCATTCCAATTCCTTATTGCTGTTTCCTTATAAAAATTTTAAAAATTTCATTTCAAAGACAAATTCTACCTATAAATTTCTTATCCAAACATAGCGTATAGGTTTCGTATGGATCTAAGAAGGAAGGAAACAAAGTAAATGTATTTCTAAATGGGAGGGCCTATTTTCACACCCTTTTTTACTTATCCACACCCCTCTATGGATAATTTTGTCATTTCATCTCTTTCTCCCTCTTTCCTCTTTCCTCTCTTCCTCTATCCATTGCCCTTTTCCTAGCCTCTTCCATTTTTTTTCAGCAATAACCAATAAAACATGAGTTTGGCTCCACTATGTTGGCATTGTCAATTAGGGTGGGCTTGGAGCATTCAAGGCAAGGAAAGAAAAGGAATCATTGCATAAATCGCCAACGAAATAAGTTTGATGATGAAGAGGGGTTTGAACTCTAGCAAAATGGATTTAAACTCCATGAAGCTCGACTGAGGAGATACAAACCCACAGCAGATGCTTACTCTTCGAGTCTGACATCAAATGGCTACCGGATGGAGTTTTTCCCGAAAAAATGAACATAGGGATGGTGTTCAATGGACTTTAGAAATGGTGTTTTGGAAGGTTTGGGATGCTTTTGGAGGATTGGAGATGGTTACTCACTGTTATTGCAAGGAAAAATGGAAGTTTGTTAGGAAAAATTAGAGTTATGGATGGCAATAAATGAATGTGGGTATGGTGTTTGGGAGAGTTGGGAATGCTTTGGAAGGGTTGAGGATGGTGGAGAATTGTTGTTGCCGGAGAAAATGGAAGAGGAAAAAGGTGATGAGAGAGGAGAAAGGAGAGAATTAGAAAGATGAAATGACAAAATTATCCACAGAGGGGTGTGGATAAGCAAAAAAGGGTGTGGAAATAGCCCTCCCCTTTCTAAATTCTAAAGCAACTTTTGCCTTTTTTCTTTTCTTTCCCTCAAATTTTTCAAAGGAGAATGACCAAATGATGGGTCAAAATAAAAGTAATTCTAAATAAAGGGTCAAATCTCTCTTATTCCATTTAAAATGATAGTAATGAGATTTAATCCCCAAAATAAGGAATCTATCATATGCCATTTTATAATAACCATTCTGCCCTCCTTTTTTTTTTCTTTTTTTTTTTTTTTTTATCCCACCTAAATACATTTCTCACATTAAACCCATATCTCCTCTCCTAATTTAAAAGTCTCAAAACATAATTCAAAAAAACCGATCATGTATGTTTTTTTCAACTAAAAATATACTCATCACATTTGGATTTGAAAAGCTTTTCAATTTTAATTTTATTTTTTTCACCGACTAGGTATGTGAATTAAATTTAAATCACGCTTTTCAATAAGGAATGAGTTTTTTTTTTTCTCTTTCTCAACATATAAGAGAAATATTAGATAAGTTTTATTTAATAAGAAGAGACGAGAACAATCTGATAAGATTTGGAAGAGTTAAAGAAGAAAAAAATTTACGAAGATGGTATAATGGACATTTGATCCTAAATCCTCTCTTTTTGGAATTAAAATTCATTATTGCCGCTTTGAAAAAAATATGAGAGTTTTAGCCTCTTTTAAGGATTACTTTTATTTTGATCCACCGTTTTGTCATTTTCCCATTTTTCAAATTCCAAACAGAGGCTTAGAATATTCCCTTAAAAGGAAAATCACTAGAATATTGGTCCTTCCTCAATGGGGAAATAAACCCTGGCAGAGGCTTTTCAAAACAATGAAACCCTGGCAGAGAGCGTCTCCAAGCCCTATCTTTCCAATATAAGCCCACAAATTGACAGCCCATCCCAACTTGCATGGGAGAATATGGCCAAACCCATAAAAAAATTAAAAAAACCTAAGCTTGCAAAGCATACTCAGCAAGCAGGACCAGCCTCCAGCTTGTTTCCTGAGCATTTTGTAAGAGTAAAGAAAAGGGTTTACTATCAGAGGCATCTTTTATCATGCAAGGTGTACATACAAATCATATGAACAGAATTATTTCTTCCTTCACCTTCAAGCCACCAAAATCTTGTCAATTCTTTAAGTTGCCATTTCAACACCAGTTTGTATGAGTTTATAGTATAAGCTAGTTGTAATAACATTATTTTTCTTGTTGAATTAGGTTTTTGTCATTTTATTGGAAGGGTGTAGTGTGGAGTGGGACATGACTGCCCGGATTATTAAACGGACTTATTTCCCGGGTTTTCGCCGCTAACCAAGGGAAAAAAATTATATGGTTAGTGCCCATTTATGCTTTGTTGTTGAGGTATTTTCTAAAATGTCAAAATTCCCGGTGAAACCAATCCATATCCTTTAGAATAACCCTTCCCAGAATCCCAGCCACCAAAAAAAAAAAAATTTGCATTAGTATTTTGGGCTTTTCTCAATAACTTAATGGAAAGCTCTGGACAATACCAAGCCCAATGGTGGTTTCTACCTTAGCCCATAAAGCCACCCAGCTTGCCAATGTGTGTATGGGCAAGCCCAGAAAAAACTGAAAACTTTGGAAAGCATACCCTGAAGTATGGCCTGCATCCAACTTCTTTCCTGACTGCACTTAAAGATGCGATTTAATCATTTACCCACCTTATGATGGATCCAATTTTATAGTTCAAGTTTACGGAAAATCAATTTATCTTCCAAATAGAAATTAAATCATTATAATGTATTTTACATGATCTTAAAGGTGCAAATCTGACCATCATTTTAAATGAGAAAATTCAAGAAAATAATATTAATGAAAGTGACAATTCAAGATAGAGGGATTTCAATTATTTTTTTTTTTTTTTTTTTTTTTTTTTTTTTTTTTTTTTTCAAATGATCCAATAACATCATGATGTATGACTCCAACTTTTAAAATAGTTCTATTCAACATCATGCTTCCTATACTACATAAAAATGAAAATAAAATAAAAAATAAAAAAATAACTTTCATGTGCTCCAAAGGAAGGAACACGTGGAAAAAAAAGCTAATGACTTCTGACAAAGTGAATTCGGAGTAAATATTTAAGTGGAATTGTAAACTCCACTAAGTAATCTCCAAAGGCTGTTGGACGGTGAGATTCCAAACTTCCTATTTGCCCAAAAGGCATATGCACCACATGGGCGGCAATTGGAGCCTCCTAGTCTCCTACTATTGCGAGTAAGTGTTTCACTATAACTAAGACACGGCAATGTAGTATTACAGATCAACAAAATCAAATAAAATAAGATTATGATTAAAAAGTATTAATTAATCTCATTTTATTTATTTTTATCAGTCAATAACATCACATCAATATGCCACAATTGCACACAAAATTTTCTCGTGCATCACATGCATTATTTTCCTTTATCGTGGAAAGCGTCCTTACTATTTTACTATTTTAGATTTCTTTCTAGAACTAGCTAGCTGCATGTAAATCACATGCCATACTATTTTCCTGCATTTGAAAACACATGGCTCTGGCTGCTAGGGCCCTACGGGCCATTATGGTTTGACCCCAACCAAATTGAGGACCTTTAGGCCCGTCACGCGCTCGTCATCATGTGATAAGCTGAGGGCGTCACTGTTGGGTTAGACTCATTTTGGGTTTTGAATTCAGTGCTAAATTGATAAAACTTAGTACCATATCAAAATAATCTTTACCCAGCCTTGAAAGAAAGATTGGATGGCTTGCATTGAAAGTTGAAAAAGTGTTACTGAAATGACTAAAATGATGTCATTGAATACCTTTTTTAACTTTCAATTCAAGTCATTCAATCTCTCATTTAAAGGTGTGGATTACCATGACATGGTGCTGAGTTTTATCAACTCAGCACCAAATCCAATTCCCCTATTTTGATTATAAAATTTGAAGGGTGATTACAAAATGATCCGGTTACTAGCAAATAATTATAAATGAATACAATTAGCTAATAACTTTATAGTTATTTTTAGTTAAGTTAGTGGTCATCAATTTGTAGTTATTAGTGAATTGTATTGATTCATAGTTATTTATCCCTTACCGGACCATTCTATAATTCTCTTGTAAATAGTAGGGGTGTTCATGGTTCGGTTGGTTCGAATAGATTTCAAACCAAACCATTATACTTCGGTTTTTTTTTTGTTCCCCCAAAACCAAAACCAAACTATGCTATAAAAAGACCAAACCACAAAATTTCAGTTTGGTTCGGTTCGGTTTTGGTTTTATCCTATCAAGTAGTAACAAATAATTAAAAATATAAAAAATGACAAGCCAAACTCCAAATAAAAATATTTTTAATAAAATCATTACATTAACAACTAAAAAAAGACATTAAACATTATATAAAAATGGAAAAGTATTGACTTATGTCAATCCAAATTCAAATCTCTAATCCAATATGTGCCAATATTTCACACAACATTAATAGCTAGTTTAATACTTGCCAATCTAATAAAGTAAAAACAATAAGAAAGTTAAAATCTAAAAAAAACAAGTCCATTTCAAACGTCTTTCTTCCAGTAGTGTATTACTATTTTGAATCTATTATCTATTCTGCTCTTATTAGAATGGAAAATTTACAAACTAAGTTTAATATGTAACATATAAAATTATTTATATATATATATATATTCGGTTTTTCGGTTTGGTTTGGTTTTTTAAACATGAAAACCAAAACCAGACTAATTTAATTCGGTTTTTTAAAATTGGAACCAAAACCAAACCTAAGGACCAAAAAACCAAACCAAACCGACCGGTTTGGTTTTTAGTTTTAACCAAAACCATGAACACTCCTAGTAAAAATATGCCCAATATGTGGGGTCCTTATATGTTTAGTAGCATGTATTTGTGTAAGCTAATAGAGAATTTAGCATCTTTGTCGAGTTGACATTGAATGGGATCTTGGATGGTCGAGATTAAAAGATAAAAAATTGCTATTAAAATGATCAAAATTACATCAATGGCAACTTTTTAATTTTTTAATCTTAACCGTCCAAAACCTCATATAATGATTGAGACGAGCACAGTACCATGTTAAGTTTTTTCACTTTAGTACCAAATCTAAACTCATAGTTATCATTGCGAAGGTAATGACTTAATGTTATAAAAGCATTTTCTAGAGAAATAAACTAGAATGAATAACTTATAATGGTAGGGCAAATTACAAAATACCACAATGTAGAATTAGAGGTCCCAAATTTGAATTTTCACTTCTCTCACATTCCCAGAAAGGCTTGAGACAGGAATATAAGATTCCGAACAAACAAAATTAGTTGACTTTGAATTTGACACCGTCAGTGGACTTTGAGGTCTCAACTACTTCACCGCAATTTTTGTGTTCCTACCTGTTAACCCAAAACTTGCTTGAGTTGAATAAACCCTACCGTCTTTGAAGTTGACTTTCGATGGTTTAGTTTTTAGAATGATGATGATTAAAATGAATGATGGGATGCAATAATCAGCAAGTTGCCCGTGCCTCATTTTCAGGCCATAAGTAACCCCATCAGAGTTCATTCTTTTGTTGGCTCCCACACTAAAAAAATTTGCTTTCGGGAGGAATAATGAGGCTTTCGGGAGGAATAATGAGTGAATTGAGCAAGACATGGGGATATGATGGTGGGTTAAGTTAGTCATCCTAGAGACCAATTAATATACAAAGCATTTGAAGAACCCGTCCATGTTTTAAGTGGGTTGTCCTCTTTCTAATTCGGTGGTGCGTCCCAGAGGGTATATTGTTCCAATACCCCGAATCTGCCATTCTCTCTCCCCCATCCTCTCTCTGTGGCTCCAAATCCCTCACCCAAGATTTCCCTCCTTCCCCCCCCCCCCCCCCCCCCCCCCCTCTCTCTTTCTCCTTCCGTCTCCCTCTCTCTCAGCCACAGTCTAAGACATCTCAACATCACTTACTCTGTCTCTCTTCTTCCCTTCTGTCCCCCCCCCCTTTCTCTCTCTCACTTGTTCTCTTCTATTCCTTGTTTTTCTTGCTATATAGAGGAAACCCATTTGTTCTTACATGATAAAGACATCTATGGATTGATAAATTGGGTTCTTCCCCACCTCTGCAAAACCCAAAAACCATGCAACCTTCAACTGTAGCTCAAGAGCCCAGTAATGTCTTCGATTTCGTATCCAAACTTGGCCGCTTCGGCTTCGATTCTAAATTTAGCACCTTGAATTCAGATGGGCACTCTTCCTTTCAATCTAATTACCTGTATTTTCATAGTTTTGGTGGTGGTGTCGGTGAGAAGAAGCGCAGAGTAGTTGCTTCATTGAGTTTGGGTAGTCGAAGTGCGTCCAGTATTCGGAGAACTTGGATTGAGTTCAATAGGGTTATTAGGTTTCACTGTGGGAGAATCCCAATTGGGTTTGCCTCGGTTCAGGCTGGTTTTGGCGAAAACAATGGGTTGGTGGAAGATAGGCGTGGTGTTTTGGAGGGTGAGGGATTGCCCTTTAATGGTGTCGAGGCGGAGAACTCGAAGAAGGTTCTTATTTTGATGAGTGACACTGGGGGTGGTCACCGGGCTTCTGCTGAAGCTATAAAGGCGGCATTTAATGAAGAATTTGGAGATGAATATCAGGTCAGTTTTGATGGATCATGGTTGGACTTTCTATCAAGGATTTAGGACAATTAATTTAGTGGGTATTTATATATTTATTTGTTGATCATGTTCTGTGTGTTAAGAGTGTGTGTCACAGGTGTTTGTTACTGATTTATGGTCGGATCATACTCCCTGGCCATTTAACCAATTGCCCAGAAGTTATAGTTTCTTGGTTAAACATGGACCTCTTTGGAAAATGACGTATTATGGAACTGCTCCGCGCGTGGTGCACCAATCCAATTTTGCAGCAACTTCAACATTTATCGCACGGTGAGACTCTTTTATCCTTTCTCAGTCACACCCTCGTGATTCATTTTTGTTTACTAAATGAACTATGGGTTCTTTTGTTTGGTCAATGTTGGGCAACTATCTATTCATATAATCCGAACCATGATAATTGAATTTGGGGAATGAGTGTCCAATACTTAATTAGTGCCATGCTGTTGTTATAACGAGCTTTAAAACTTGTTTCTATATGTCATATATGTAAATGAGTAAGAATATATGCATTTCTATTACCAATTACTTGTACCATATATTAACTGAATAGTTGTTGTAGATTGTTTACATGGTATAAAGTATAAACATTCAACAAGGACCCAACACATGACAACTTAAACTTGGTGATGAGTGCTGCACCTAAGTTTAATTGTCCCCTTTCCTTCAATAGGAGCTTGGGCCTAAGGCCTCCCTCTTTTAATGAGGACTTGTCGTGTATTGTATTTATTTGGTCCTAGGGTAATTTAACACCTTTTGGACTCATTCTTTTCTCCTTTATTTGCACCCTAATGCTTAACGCCTTCTCGGGCCAATGATAGGACCTAAGGAAGGTCTACTTGGGAGCTTAAACCCGCTACCTTATTTCATTCCTTTGGAATGCTTGAAAGTCTCAGATTGGTGGGTGGAGTAAGGGTTAACTAAGCTAGTTGTGGGCTTCGCCCATGCCTTTTACCTTGATCACCGGGATGGCAGGGATGGGAAGGGGGAAATGATGTCCATATTCTCCATCAAATATGCCACACTCAATGAGGGATCATTAATTGGGCTCATGAGCTGTAGATATAAAATCCCGTAGGCGCCATGAGTGGGAAGGGCTCCCATTGGTTATTAAATTCAACCTATAGATTTCCCATCACATCGGGGATCTGAATTGCTGTATAAAACCCATCCATGGCTCATTTACAAGGATTCACAACTTTGGCATTTACAAAGACCGAGAGCATTCCTACTCTTGGCGAAGAAAATGGTTTTTAAGCAAGGCAATATTCGAATACATTTATCAGTCAAAGTGCAACTTACTTGGCAAAGAATTAGGTATATCATGTGAGGACTAAACACATAGATGTGCCATATCACACAATTCGAGACATGGATTATTTTAATTTTTTTTTTATTTTTAGATTCACACTAAGGAGAATGCAACTAACCTGTTGAAATGCCAGTTCCACAAGGGAAGTTCAAGCATTGTTTGGACTTGATTCATCTAACCTTGTGTTGAAGAATGAGGTACAAGAGGCTTGCTTGTGGAAGTTTCCATGTAAAGGCATTTGCAAATTCTTCAAGATGGATTATGGAAATACAAGCCAAGGTGGGGATTGTTAGAGTGGATGTCTTGTATTATCTGGGATCACTGACGTATTTTATTGAGACATCATCATAATTTGTGAGGTTTCTAGATGCTTTTGAGTCTTCTAAGACTTGTTGTAGCCTCATTCGTCTTTCTAAACTCCATTATGATCTCAATCCACTCCTATATTATCTTTTTAAATCTTTAATTAAAAATTCTTTCCTTTTGTCTTTTGAAGAATCCCACTCCAAATTTTTTGTTTGGTTGGTTTTTAACTATAGATCCTTTGAAGACTTTCCCCCATGTATATCCAGCGAATTTGTTTTGTTTTGTCTTTTTGTTTTGTTTTTTTGTTGTTTTTCAAAATATTTTTTAAATAATTTTAATTTACTTTGGAATTTTTTTTCATTTGGTGCAATGTCTATAAATGAAGTTACTATTTTCTTGTGGAGGTTCAAGTGTGTTCAACCATATACCTTCTGATAGATCCTTATGTTATCTTTCTATTTTTCTTTCCAAATGTAAAGTTATAATAATTCTAAAGGTAGCAACTTATATTAAGAAGAAATGACTCTCCGTCTTTTAAAATTAAGACAGTGGTCAATCGGTCATATTGTACATTAATAGAAAGAGAACCACTAAACTTACCACTAAACTTAGGACGAAGAGAGGCCCTAAAGAAGTCCTCTTTTTAACCTCATCACAGCAGGTTTCAAACTTTGTGAGGAAAACACTCAGACACTCAACTAGAGGGGGAAAAAAAAAACTGCAATCAAATTTGTATCACAGGGGGAGGTTACGTGCTGCTTTTTTGAGACCTGTGAAACAAATCCAAGTCATTGATTATTTAATTCCTTTTTTCAGTCTATAACTTTATATCATTCAACACGACAGTGTCATCCAAGAGAGCTTTTCTGGCAGTTAGATTTCTTTATCTTTCTGATTCTGTTATTTTGAATTTCTACAGAGAGGTTGCCAAAGGACTGATGAAATACCAGCCTGATATCATTATCAGTGTACATCCTCTGATGCAGCATGTTCCACTTCGTATCTTGAGAGCAAAGGGTCTTTTGAAGAAGATTGTGTTTACCACTGTGGTCACAGATTTAAGCACTTGCCATCCTACATGGTAGTTACGCACTTATAGTTGCTATTTTCCTCTGATACCCTAGATTTAGTATAGCTTTGATCTTGCATGTTTTTATGTATGTACAGGTTTCATAAGCTTGTAACAAGATGCTACTGCCCAACAGCAGAGGTAGCAAAGAGGGCATCAAAAGCTGGACTTCAGCCTTCTCAAATTAAGGTTTATGGCCTTCCTGTGCGACCTTCCTTTGTCAAGCTGGTCCGGCCGAAGGTTGGTTACCTTTCTGACTAAGCCTCTATAACTTATAAGCTACATTCTATTGCATTTTATGTTTGATGAGGAATCTATGGTCCTTGTTTGGTAATACTGAGGGCACCTCACGGGGACAACTCCCCCCCCCAAAAAAAAAAAAAAAAAAAAATTCTCACCCCTTGGCTGTGAGAGTTCTCATTGCCCAAACACAAAAAGGCCAGACTACTCAATTTTTAAGGAGTACAGAAGAAATTTAAAATATTTAATTTATATATGATTAGGATTTTGTGTCTTATTTTGGTTGAGTCATGGGGTGGAACTTGTATGTCACTGGGTCTGCTCTATTTTTTCTCTTAGTGAACAATTATTCACAATTACAAAGTTTGGTTTCTAAGGAAATGTCACAGCTTTGAAATTGAGTATTTTAATTATAATTTGAAGGGTAAACTAAAGTAAATACAAAAACCCTGAAATTAAAATCAAATAAAGTAGTCCTTGAACTACTAACAACTGACACTTTGCATCATCCGTCAGCGATTAACAAAAAAAGGCAATTTTCAATTTAGACGTACTAATCTAACTATCTAAGTTAGAAAATTTAAGTTGAGTTTTTTTCTAAGACTTTTATAATTGATTAAAGGCAGTATTCTTGGAAGAGTAGAATTTGGTTCTCTTGGAATAGTACAATTTGGTTGTCGATTGCATAAAATATCTGAAGAAGAAATGTGGGTTTAATCAATTTATTTTAACCCAAATTATGGAAATAATAGAACAATGCAGCATTAGTTTTTTTCTTTTTTGCTAATTATTTTAAACACTCACATTTTTATTTGGAAAAAGTAGAGTACTTTGTATTTCTGGAGATTTGATACCCTCCGAGGTAATATTATTTCTTATAAAATTTATTTTGTTAGAAATTTTGCGATTATCTGAAAATTCTACATTAATGTGCTTTAAGATGCTTGCCCTTTGATATGCTACTTTACAGTGTCTTCTTGTTTGAACTGATGGTCATCTTGGATTGCTTAATGTCGATTTGTTATTATACAAGCAGATTGTACTAGTTCACTTTTACCTATTTTTGTTTTTATGGTGTAGGACGAATTAAGGAAGGAACTAGGAATGGATGAGGATCTTCCTGCTGTGTTGTTAATGGGAGGAGGGGAAGGGATGGGCCCCATTGAGGCTACTGCTCGGGCCCTTGGGAATACGTTATATGATGAGAGTCTTGGAGAGCCAATAGGCCAGGTCCTAGTGATATGTGGCCGCAACAAAAAGCTTGCCAACAGATTGCTTTCAATTAATTGGAAGATTCCTGTTCAGGTACTAATCTAGCTGCCAAGTTCTGACTGCAGGCTTGGTGACAATTTTCTGTTTCATTTCTTATCGAGCCATTACTTGTTAAAAAGGTTAGATTAGCTAGTAATTGGTAATGCTTACTGGTGACTTTTTGTGAAGCCATTGCTCTCTATAAACTTTATTCTATACTATAGTGAAATTACACTTATACCCCTCGTAACAAAAGATATCTAATATCTTGATACTCCCCTTCAAGCTGGAGTGAAGATATGTCTCTAGCCCAGCTTGGTCAAACTAGATTTCAAAATAGTAGGTCCAACTGGTTTGATAAGAACACTAGAGCAAAGATATGTACGAAGTCCAGCTTGATCAAACTAGAGAGTCGATCCAGCTGTCTTGGTAGACACATCTGCAAGTTTTCCTGTTGAACGAACCTCAATGGTGGATATGATACCAGACTAAATCTTCTCACATGGTATGAAGTGAATGTTGACCTCAATATGCTTCCCATTTTCATGCAGAACTGAGAAGAAATTTTAATGGTAGCCTGATTATCACAATAAAGAGGTATATAATCTTGTGGAGGATACCCAGGCTTAGTAAATAAGGAGTGAAGCCATAAAATCTCACATGTACCATATGCCATTGAGAAGACCAACTTTGTCTTGACTGCCCATATATAATTCACTGACCTAGACCATGAAGGGAAATTGGTGCCATCTAATTTTCCACAGGTCTTACGTTGAACTGGAGACCAAGAGATTTGTGATAACTGAAGAGAATCTCTAGATTTTTTTAAGCCAATGTTAGTCAGAGCCAATATCTAAGGGTCTAAGTAAAGATATAAAGTTATCCTTGAGTACTAATGTGGGAAAGAACATCCACCAAACAAGTTATCAAAGTAACGTGGGAAAGAACATCCATGAAAACAACAAACAAAAACTCGAAAACATTAAAACAATCACTTAAAAAGCAATTAAGGTAATCTTACAGGGTGCAGTTGAAAGAGAAGTGTGTTATATCAGGGAAAAAGATATGGTTACTGGTATTTAACCTAGCTGCCAAGTTTCAACTGCAGCCTCGGTGACAATTTTCCTTGTTAAATTCTTATTATTCCATTTATTGTTAAAAATTTAGAATGGATGGTAACCAGTACTGATAACTGGCTACTTTTCTTCTACTGAGTAATTCTTTATGTTCTTGTGATGTTAATCTGTATGTCTGTGTGGATTAGGTAAGCTCCTGTAACTGACAATTTCATTGTGACCAAAATCCTAAATTTTCATAAATTTCCAAATTATATTTTACTTTTGCTTGAAGCATCCATACTTTATCTGATCATGCATGATTCAAGATTTTGCAAATTGTTCACATAAGTTGCATTATTTTAATTAATATTGGAATCACAAGTATGCTTTATTTCTTAAGATGCATTTTTACTCCATCAAATTCATTTTGAACCCACTTATATATGTGTGCTCGTGTGTGTGCACGCATGCGCATGTGTATATACATGTGTGCGTGTGTTTGAGTTGCCATGACTTACAGAAGTTGCTTACTTATAGGTGAAGGGGTTTGTCACCAAAATGGAGGAATGCATGGGGGCCTGTGATTGCATTATTACAAAGGTAAAACTTATGTTATGGTAGGGATGGTGCCTTTCTAATCTATTTTCATCCATATAATATTAAGTTGGCTTTTGTAGGCGGGCCCAGGAACTATTGCAGAAGCCATGATAAAAGGACTCCCTATAATTCTCAATGATTACATAGCTGGGCAGGTAGTTTGGTTTTGTTTGAACTGTTCTTTTTTTCATTTTTTCATTTTTTTCCTTTTGGGGAGTAAGAGCAGCCAGAGATGGTGGGTTCTAGAAAACTTTATTTTACAATCTTTTATATAATTAAACTTTTTTTGGCTCTGAAAAATCTTTCGAGTATCCTATTTCCTACCTTATGCCTGAGGTTTGCAAGTCTGGAGAGAACTCTTGGATGTTATAAGGCCTTTGATGGCTAGGTACAACCCATCAATGCTAGAATTTTTTGAAAATATTCAGCTCAATCATTGGGGATTACAGTTAGGGGGTTTTAGGGATTGGTAAATAGGGTTTTGGGTGATTCTGCTCGTCTGCGTTAAGCACGTCCATAGTGTAAGACATGCATTCATTAAGATTTTAGCATGATGTCATTAAAATAATGGTTTGTCTCAACTGTGTGCGAATATTTCACTATTATTGCACTGAATGTGGATTGTTTTATTGTTCACTATTATTACTATGTCATTATGCAGTGGATTTTCTTATGTAAGATTAAATTAGATGTCCTGTTAACATAAAATCTGAACTTATGGAGACAGTTACACATGCATATACTTGATTGCTGTTATAGGGTACTGGCTCCTTATTTAAGTGAAAATGCTGTGCGGGACTTGGTCTTGCCACATAGGCAGTAGTGTGCTTTGAGGAAACTTTTCTATTTACTTTAGGAGTAGGAGTTTACAAAACATATTGTACTTTAATTTTCATTTTATATTACAGGAAGTTGGGAATGTGCCATACATTGTGGAAAATGGATGTGGGAAATTCTCGAAATCACCAAAAGAGATTGCAAATATTGTCGCCCAATGGTTTGGTCCAAAGGCGGATGAGCTCAAGGTAATGTCGCAAAATGCATTGAAGCTGGCAAGGCCTGATGCTGTGTTTAAGATTGTTCATGATCTTCATGAGCTGGTTAGACAAAGAAGTTTTGTACCCCAGTATTCTTGTACAAGTTGACAATATATTTTCCCCCAATCAATTTTGGTACTGAGTGTTCTGATGGAATACTCTGTCAAGCAAGATAGACTGTACTCTGTTCTGCATTTTCATATTTATTCCTATTAATAATACATTTTTGGTATTTTTGTTCTTGCTCTCGGTTGGGCTGCGGATTGGGTGTTGAGGAGACCCATAATACGATCATCATCACTGCCAATAAAAAAAAAAAAAAACCAAAAAACGATCATTTTGTAAAGCACTCGTGTCTTCTGGGTACGGCATTTTGGAGAAAAATATTATTACCTGAAATTATGAAGTATGGGTCTTAGGGAACGGTTATTGCAATCCCCCATTCTTATAAGTTCACCCTTTTCCTTTTGGTTTTTAATATTTCATCAAAAATATAAAAGGTTTTTGCAAAAACCGATCGCTTGGTCTACTAGAAAACATCATTTTGAACAACTTTGCAAAAAAAAGGTTTTTCCAAAATCTATCGTTTAAGTAGACTTTTTGGCAAAAAATAAAATAAAAGCTATAAATGACTAAAAAATATATTTAAACAATAGATTTAAGAAAAATTTACTTCTACAAAGTTGTTCAAAATGATGTTTTCTAATGGACATCATGACCGGTTTTCATAAAAACTTTTTATATTTTACATAAAACCTTCAAAACCTAAAAGATGGGAGGCAGGGTAATAAGAATGAGATGTTACAATAACCGTTCCCATAGGTCTTAGGCTCTTAGCTGAGGGTCTTCCAAAGTCCAAGGCCCAAAGCCCGAGCCCAAAACTGAGTCCAGCACTATAACACTCAGGCTAGACACGGGCCTATGAGTTTGAAACCCAGGCAGCCCAAAAGCCCAAATACTACGCATAAGTACCTATGCTTAGGCTTGGGCTCCGACCGACGTTTGAATAAGAATATTTTTGGGTTCTCCTTAACTTCAAGATGGTTTTCACTTCTTTGTGGTGGTTATGCTAAAATCCATGGTTTTTCTGTACATCAAGATAGGAAAAAGAGCGGAGAGAAAGGCAAGTATGGGAAAGAACGGGAAGGAAGAGGGTAGAAAGAGAAAGGCTGCATCAGGCTGTCACTTATGTATTGAGACACATGAGAAACCACTGATTTCACAAAAAAGGTGGTTTTCAATAGTCAGATTTTAAGCAATTATGTTTACAACCAACATGACAAGATGAGTTTTGAGTATTCTTATAACCCAGATAATGTTTAAAAAATGGGCGGATTAGTCGGACAAGTCTTTGGCCCACACGTGCATGCCCACGTGAGAGTGCAAGAGAGAGAGAGAGAGAGAGAGAAGAGAGAGAGGGAGAGGCTTTATTTACATTAAAAAAATTGGAACAATAATAACAAAATTTCCAGCGCCACTTATGGGCTTGGAAAAAGTGAAAATTTTACAGGTTTCTATCTGAACTGAGAGCACCTCTTCAGTTCTCCTTTGTAGTTAATATCCTTTTTGGACACACTCAAAATGCCCGACTGCTCCTCAACCTTCTCAATGAGAAGCTTTAGCAGCGGAACCTTTGAAAGAGTTCTGCATGACCCTACCATAATTAACTTCTTCTGCACAAACAAAAAATTACAATGTCACTCAGAACTGGTCCAGTGGTCTGCAATATAGACAGAAGCCTTACAGCTACACCAACGATTTCTTTCTATTTAAGAATCAACCAAGGAGGGTGCTTAATCTTGGTTTTCCATTTTTTTTTTCCCATGAAACAGCTCATTCAGCACAAGAAACAAGATTTGCTAAATAACAGCCTTTTTTTATCCTCAAAATTTAAAGGGTTGCACTTTGTTGGCTAATAATGATGGGTGTACATATTTGAAATAGTAAGCAAATCAGGACATAATGAAGTGCTGACGATGCCTACCTTGGCACGTGTGAGAGCCACATTAATTCTATGCCAATCTCCAAGCAGTGAAGAAGTGGAATTCCTTGGATTTTCACTAGACCTTACAAAAGACACCAATATGCAGTCCTTATCCCTTCCCTGGACAGTCACAGACGGGATTATAAGAGGCAATGATATGGCATTTTGAGCTTAACAAAGAACTGTCATTTGAATTATAAAAGTGCAAAAAGAAAATAATTTAAAAGTTGATTTGTGGGATAAAAAGGACATAATAGAATGAAACAATGTAAAATTTGTTAAATGTCCGCCCAAGGCCATGCAACTTATAATCTGTTACAAGTTTGACGCAGCCTAAATGCAATGTGCAACAAGGACTGAGTTCAACAGGTTGATTAGTCTGATTGATATTTTGAAAATGAAGGCCCATGAAGTCAATCCATATATTCTAGGGGGTGTTAACTAAAAAAAAAATGAGCATCATTTTAGTTTCAGATTATATTTAGTGTGTATGTAAGTGCTTGAACAGAACCTGGTACTTGTCAATTGTATGTATCTCCACAGAGGTAGTGTGAACAGCTTGTCGGATAAAATTTGCCTGAGAGTTATAAGGGGTAATGATGCCAATATCTTCCCCATCAATTCCATTATTAACCAATTCCTTTGTAACCTATATAAGCAACAAATGACGAACGAATCTCATTAATACAGAGATGACTTACATCACCAAGAAATCAAAGAGGAAAAACCCTACCAAGTATTAGTGGCAACAAAATTATTCAAGAATCATACCTCCGCAATAATGAAAGCTTCAATCCGGTTATTCACAGTCTTGTGATCTTTTGCCTCAAAAGCAGGCAACACATCTAGGCAATGAATGATGATTTCTTAGGAAGCCAAACTATATAACAAAAATCTATATTGAATTGCCAGAATGGGAAAAAGAAAGATAGCCATTCTACGAACCTGTGTTAATAAACACAACCGGTCTGTTTGGATCCAAGACCTGCAACCATCAATAGAAGCATGTAAACAGTGACTCCGGTTGAACTTTTGTCACACTAGAAGTGCATTTAATATGTGGAAGTTCAGGAGAAAAGGAAGAATTCCAGTTGCACACAGTATTAAGCATTGAGCTCAACTTGTTTTCCCTTCCAACACATAAATAGATTATGAAAAGCATTCTTAAGCAAAATGAAAATAAAGAAAACTATTAGTCCTCTTCCTTTCTGATGGAGAATTTTGATTCCCAGGAATTTATTTTCTCAGTTGTTTGACAAGATTCTTGGGAATAACAATTCCAGCAAGCAACCAATTTCCATGAGGTGCAGGAGTTTTAACTGCCACCTATATGGGGAGTAATCACTAACTCTCTCCACGTCTTCATGAAAACTGCTAATATATCTATGTTGCATTTTTATTTAACAAAAAATAGTTTTCTGAGGGTAATTTTTGAAAAGTGGGACCGAAATGGTCATTGCTCAACATCAGTGGGTATTTTGGTCACATGTGGTGGCAAGACTTCTAAGCATAACTAAGACCGAACATATCACCATAATTTCCCTTGTTAGTGTTGTGTTCTTATTTGAGTTTTCAATATTACATTAGCTGACATCACCAGGAAAACTACTATTCCAGTTAATTTGACCTAACCATTCTCCTCTCCAAAAAAGTTACTGGTTTGGTTGCCAGAATGTTGGTTTAAATACTATAATGATAGTCTAACATATTCCATCTCAACTCAACCCAGCAAAGCCTCAACATATACCATCTGAATCAACATATTTCAATAAAATTCATTGCGGAATCACGTAAAATTGGATGATAAAATACTATATAATACAGGCTAATGTGTACCATTAAGAATAGTACAGTACAATATACCTGGTAGCTTTGTTAACAGAAGAATCTCCTAATCTTGTTGTCAATTTGTCATTAAAAAATTTGCAATTCTTGCACGATACCAATTGCATGTTCATGTGTAAGCCACAGAGGCTTTGACAATATAAAATATGATACAAAATAAACATGGATATTAGACATACCTCCTTCAGCCACAATGAAATGGGCTTTGAACTTGAAAATTTGAGTCTGGCATTTGCTATTTCAGGGGAACCACAACGCAATCTGTTATCATATATCAAGGCATTTGATAGTTCCATAACGCCTTGACACATACGGTACTGCATACATATTTATACCTAGTAAATTAACCTAGTCCATAATGAATACAAAATGAAGAGCCCAATTCATAAATAATCAATTCAGTATTTATAGTAACCTGGCTTTGCAATGCTGAAATTGCCTGAGGATGTGCTTCTGAGAGCCTGCAAAACAGGCTTATCCCCATTCCATTCTCTCGTGCCTCTGCACTCTAGGATTTTAATAGTACAAAACAATATCTACTTTGTAAGACATAAGATATGGTAAACAAAGTTGAACAATTGAAACTAAAGAAACATAAGGTATGTACCTGGACAAGTGGAGGTAGTTGATAATGATCTCCAACGAGCACAAACATTGAAGCAAACATTAAGGGCCCCAAGGATACCTGATAGGACAATCATCAGTCACAAAGCAACTTAAGAGCTTAACATTATATAAGTCACTTCAAATAAGATAATAAACACTAAGACCATATTCCCTTGAGACAAAAATCAATCTTGAAAATGAATGCGCAATTCACATGAAATAAAATATCTGTATAATATACCTTTAAAAAGATAAATGGTTCTTGCAAGTTGCAACAAATGAAGCATGGAATGCATAAACAAAGGCGCATATGTTTCCAAAATAAATAATTATAAGTTGAAGCATCAATTAATATTTTTCAGATTCAGGAAGGTAATCATAAATCAATGTGAAACAACAAAAATTTATTGCAGATTTTCGAACAGAAGTTTGTTGATATCACCATAATGTAGAATCTTGATAAGGATTTTTTTTTTTTTTTTTTTTTTTTTTTTTTTGATGCAGTAAGTGTTGTATTAGAGAGAGAGAGAGAAGGGGGGGGGGGGGGGGCGCAAAGCCCAAGTACATAAGGTATATACAAGAGAGAACCTTGATAAGGATTATTCACATAATCAAAGCTACATTATGCATGCATGGTAAGGCTAAATAAATGAAAAGAATATTTTGTAGTAATCTTGACCAATAAATTTTCCCTAAACAATGGCCCATGAACCAAGTTCCCTATCCCATCTGTGCAAGGGTTAGCCCTTTCCCTTAAATCCAGAATGCCCAAAAAAATCCAAGGTTATACCTGCAATCTTTTGAAACTTCAATCTTTTCAAACATTTACATAGCTGAAGATATATAATTTGTAAACAATCCCCGCATAACCAAATTCTAATTTCCTGCTTACATAATCAATATTGCCAATAAGATCATTTTACCATAGTAAACGTATTCATAGATATAGGAAAACACATTAGCAAGAGGGGAAAGGAAAGGAAGAAAAAAAAAAAGAGAGAGAGAGAAGAAAAGCAACAACATACTGGGAGGGTAGTCTGTCCAGCTTCATCCATGATGCATACATCAAATCTCTTGTTGGCAAGCAAAGGATTAGTTATCCCCAGACAAGTAACTGCAACAACTTTGACTTGGTCTAATCTTTGTTTAATGTCTTCAACACTGTGTAGGTCCATTGCTGTCATAGAGATTTTAATACAAAACACAGGGAAAAAGGAAAAAAAGAAGAGGAAGAAAAAGAAAACATTATCTTAAGAATGCTTTTAACAATATATATGAGCAAACCTGAAATGCAATGTCCCCGAACTTCCTCAAGCACAGCCTCATGTCTTCCAATACGTACAAAATCTATGCTCTGCAATTGTCTAGATGTCAATAAAGTGCCATAAAAACCAAAATAGTAATGTAATGGGAGGAGATATGATGAAAAAAGTATAATACTATGTTACACAAGCCTTAGTTGGAAGGATTTTAATCCCATTTTGTTGTCCATTTTGGCAAGTCAATTATATAGAGATCCTGGAGGAAGTTTCAGCTGAGATATAAGCAAAAAGGAGAAAAAAGAATCTATTTTTATATTTTCTGCCACCCGATGTAGCCTATTATACCATCCACTCCTCTGCCTAACAGGAGAAAGTGTAGTGAGGACATGTCCAAGAGACTGATCAGCCCAAGGTTGAAATCATGCTGAAAATACATCCACTTTCCAAGTTGATTATCAGTTTAACGGATTTTAATTTAGCATACACCATAGTACTCTTTATTACCTACTCCAGGAGCAGTAATTTTTGTGTTATCATCATACTGATTAATGTAAAATATAATGACTCATCCGATTTAATATCTTCCAACTCAACTAAGCCTTTTCTCTACTCCTGGAATCAGGAAACCAAATCCTATTACACAATTCCACCGCACCCAATCAATCAATATTATTGTTAAAAAACAAAAATATAAGAAACAGTGGCTTACTTTAAAGACCTCCTCTCAGGGCCTCTTGATTCTCCATACATGAGGAAAATAATGCCAATTTCCATTTTGCACTAACCCAACTTAGTTTTAATAATTAATACATCAACAGTCATACAGATGCAAGGAGAGGGTAAGGCCCTACCCCCTCAGTTGCATTTGGTTTGAGGGAATGGAATGGGAGTGGGAATGGAATGAGAATGGGAATAGTCATTCCATGCCTAATGTTTGGTAAGGAGTGGGTATGGAATGGAAAAGAATAGGAAGGACCCACTTTTAATGATTTTCACTCTTTAAAAGGTGGGAACCATTCCTCTTTGTTTGGGAAGGAATGGCTATTCTCTTCATGGAGGGAATAGACCCTCACAAAGGAATGGCCATTCCATTCCCTCGTGCTACCAAACACTCACTTCTTTTGGAGGAATGGAATCATTATTCCATTCCCTCCCTCATTCCCTCAAACCAAACACAACCCTAGTGTCTATACAGGCAGCCCACAATAGGGACCACCAATCATTTTCCTCAATACATTTTGTCAGTTTTCATTATAGGTATTTTCTACTTGAGGCCTGTGTTTTGTGGGAGAGGTAACAGTCAAAACGTGTTCCTATTAGCTGCTTAATGGCCATCAATGTCAAAGTTGCAAACCACCCCCAATCCCCTCCCCCTGGTGCTTAAAAAAATCACCAGTTTATATTTAACAGCGTCTATTCCACTATATAATTCTTTACCAGTTTTCATTTTTGTTTCTCTTTTTTCCTCTGTTTTACTGTTCATTTTAAGTTCTTTTCCAACAAAATTTCATTGTGCAACCGCTCCTTCACCCACAATCAGGATGCCAAATGGAAAATGTAGCACCAACAATCAGCTGACATGTCTCATTCAATGCATCAATAAAATTGTATGATATCTTTGGCCACACCAGTACGCATTTCTTAGAGCGTGTTCACCATTTTCCCATTTTTTCTACATATTCCATAAATGATTTTTTTGAAAATCCTCCCCAACTCTTCTTCTTAGTATATACTGAACAAAAAGAAAAGATAAAAAATGGCAGGGTGCTTATGAATGTTTCTGTGAAGTACAACTATTTATTTTTTCCACAATAACTTTCCAATAAGTTGGCAATCTTCTTGAGCTAATCAAACATAAAAATCTAACTCTCTTCTCCAAGCATATTTGCTTGCCTAGTTGACGCTTTAGCTCCACTGGAATTATTAGTAGACATAAAGAAATTGAATAATATGGAGGCAACCTAGCATTTTGAACTAATATAAGATGCATCAAGGATAGAAATGACCTGAGCTTTCAATTTGACAAGTAAGTTATCAACAGCTGAGTTTGTGTAGGATGTAAGCAAAATGGTTGCACCTCTGATCAACAAGGCTTTTACAGCATGCACCATAGTAGATGTCTTGCCTGTTCCAGGCATTCCTAAGATTAAAGCGTAATCCTTTGCTGTAAGTATCTGAAATAGCAAAATTGTGTAATAAGTAGCATTCTGCACTTGAAGAGAATTAGTCTAAAAACTGTCAACAAAAACACCTAGCATTCAATGACAAAACCAGAAGATAAACTTGATTAAGAAACCATGGGACCTCTACATGAGGAACAAAAATAAAACTAATAGGCAACCTTGAGTATGGCTCGACGCTGATCGTTATTCAAATTCTTCTCCGACCAGACATAAGATATTGCTGGATCTTGACTAAATATACACCCACTGTCAAATCTAGGAACCTACAACACATGCACAGGTGAGGATACACACAGAAAAGAGTCATTCGGGTCAGCAAAACTACAGTAAATTTGAGAACTATTGAAGTTAGTAACATATATGCACCTCAAGGTCAACAATCATCTTCCTGCGATGTGAACTTTGCACACTTGGTAAAAAGAGTTGTACAAGGTTGAACCTTCATCAATAAAGATAGGCATGAATTTAAGGTAGATTGAACTCATGTTTTGACAGCACCAAATGCTGTAACTGTAAAATTTTCCTCACAATGATCATGATAAAATTATAGTGAGGTAATTACCTCATAACTGCAAATGAAGTAATAACTTCATCTTTGTCAATCCGCCATACTTCCCGAAGGAGATCATGTGATTCTGAAGAAGAGTTGCTCCTAGGAAGCCTTAAGCGCTTAGAGAACGAGACCTAATATAGGTAAGACAATGCAGAACTGTTAACTCATTAGAATATGATGCTTTAAGAACAGTTAGTACAAGTTACATTCTGTAGCTATGTTGGCAAGCATTCCTTTGCAGCAAAGGAGCCACTAATGAGCATGCTATTTAACTTACAGAAATAGTACACATGAACAAAAGTTACAGAAAAAAAATTATTCTTACAGAAACACTGTCGCGAGTTATATCTGTTACAACCCCACTTGCAACTATCAGGTCGCCAGATTCAGTTCCAAGTAGCTAAAACCACAACAAAAATAAATAAACAAATAATATTTATATTTATTTATTTTAAACAAAAAAAAAAAAGGAAAAAAGAAAAGACTGACTTCTACAAAACTATGAACAAAATGACATATGTGGAAATGCATTATAACTCATTAAAAGACTGTGGGTGTAGAAACTTTGGGAAACATGTTCCGTTCTCAATTATAGAGGAATATACATTCAATACATCAAAAAGACTTGTTAAAATAGAGCAACTCTATGCAAGAGACTAGCAATGATATTCTCACAAATGCACTCAAGAGTGATTAAACAAGCTGAAAAATGAACATGTATGTATAATCCTGCATACAAACAGACACTAAATAGAAAACCTTAGACACAGAAAGTGAATGACACCATCAGAAGCACTTCGTATCAAACTTATATCAACATGCTGTTTTATTTGATTTAAATTCAGATAAAATAACACCCATGCCAATGGAGAAAAGATGCACAGAAAAATTAAGTCTGTTACATGAGAAAATTTATACCACATAGTCCCCACTTCTAAGTGTGCAGTCCAAATCATTTTTCGGAGAAGAGGCAGCAGTTAAACAATCTCCATCTTGTGCTTTCAAATCCAGACGAGATAAATCTTGACGCACAAAATGATAAATAAATCGGCTGTCTTTAACCGACTTTTGCTGTGGGAATTTGTTTGAACTATCAAGAACAACAGGAGAAAGGCAACTAGTGGAGTGATCACTTTTCAAACTACGTGAATGCCAGATATCTTTCTTCACAACCTGAGATAGTGAAAAAAATTACGATGTCAAGAAGCTAGGCATTACTATAGTATGCATACAATGGTTTTAAGAAGTATGCCTGGATCTCTTTAGCTTCTAAGTCAATCAAACGATCCCAATGCCGAAGGAAAACACAATGAGCTTTTGTTAAGTGGTGAATATGTGAATCAAATACATCACCCAATCCACTGCTCTCTGTGTTTCCACCATGTACCTGCGGCAATCAAACACCATTGCCAATAAGAAATTCTCCTTTCCAAACTAAAGAAAAATTTCTTACAACAATATGGCAACACATAAATGCCATATTTAGATTGAAGTTTTCTAATTTTATTTTCTTTTGTTCTATTGTAGTTTTATAGGCCATTATTGTGTTCCTAATCTTTTTTAGTAGTCATGCGACCAGCATGTGACTTTAAACAAATGGGTGGGTTGGGGCTAAAAGGTTTTAGGAGTAATCAAGCAATAGGATAGTAAGGCCGCTGTAAATCTTGCAAGAACACTCCATTAAAGTCCATTGTGACCAGTGTTTCAGTCCGGTTCAGACTAATAGAACTAGGAGGCATTATTGGGTCTTCCAAACCGTAGAATCTCACTTTTTAGTTCCAAATTTGATCTTAATTGAATCTTTTAGTAACTTGCATAACTCTTTCCTGGAAATTTCTCAGAAGTGAGTTTGCAACTCTTGCAGCAACAGACAGCAGATTCATGTTACTTTGCTACTGCACTCTTCCAAAAGCTATACCAAAAAAGGCATATAAATTTATGGTTCCAACCACTCTCCTTACCTTAATACAGAGCTTGAACCTTTCCAAATACTCTTCATATAAATACAATGGTAAAAGGGTCTAGCATTAGTGTGCCAACTACTCTCTTTAACTTCACTTGGGCCACTAAATTGCTCCTTCAAAGACCATCCTGCTCTATCTCGACCCTCCAAAACCCCTCCCCCCACTACACTTCATTCATAGTGCTAAAGTAGATAATGCTTAACCTTCATTTTCCCATACACGAATAAGTCCAAAAAATTATATTAGACTCCTAATCTAACTTGCCTTAAACATGCTTCAGTAGATTTTTTTAAGAGTCGTGTTCACAAATCTCAAAAATGAGGAACAAGGGCGATAAAATTTGAATGATTTGATGAGTTCATTATTACAAATTTACAAGAGCGAATAATTATGAGAAATAATCTTATTACACCCATTAAAAAATTACTCTAACAGTTGGGAACAAATACTTACACAGTTGGGCTACTGACTGCAACAAAAATCAAAAGTTTACCTTATGATAGATGGTACAAACATTAAGGTGGCGACAACCTTTGCACATGCTTGGACTCTATAATAGAAAGAAAACAATTAAAAATTTTCAAATAGCAACTAGTAAACAGAAGTTCAGAACTTAGAATACTACTATTCCACCTATAGGTATACCTGTAACATCGGGGGCAGTTGCTGCGATGTTGATGCCTTAAGAATATCATTTGCAAGTTCATTACGACGAATGATTAGCCCAACCAAATCTGATCTCCGAACCGCAATTCCCTTCACAATTCATAGACAGTTAGACACACTCAATACCAAAAAAAACATGGTGGAAAAGATGGGGAAGGAGAAGGGGGGGAGACATGAATGCATCTGATTTTACCTGTGTCTGATCTGTATGGAGATAATATAGAAGACCAGAGTCGATTCGTTTCATGTACCTAAAAACAAGACAAGGAAAAGGAAAACCAAAATATGATCCTTCGACAAATCTCCATGGTAGGAGTATTATAAATAGGCAAAATGATACACACCTCTCAGACATAAGGAGAGTGTATAAGATCACTTGGGCATAGTGTTCCATAGCTGACTGCACAAATCAACAAGTACAAGTGTCACGAACATCAATATCAAGTGAGATAATGTTAGTGTCTTATTGAACTTCTTTCAAACTCCCAATCATATGGGCATTCCTTGTTACATGTGAAAAAACATACACTTGCCTGGCCATTGGTTGCTTTCCCAGTTTTAAACTCCAAGGGCACAATTTTCTCATTAACTTCATTGGTGTTTGATTCAAATTTTACTTGGACAGAAGCATCAATCATCCCTTTCAAGCCATATTTTGGGGCCCATGCCATCTCCTCAATATCTACTACCTACATTCTCATAAAATTATTATAATCTTCCTTCCACAGCAAGACAAATAAACTACTATGATATTAATGAGTTTGAATGCACATGAACATAAGGTAAAGATTTTTTATATTACAGTATTACACAAAACAATCAGGAAGAAGATATAGGCAGAACCCAAATGCATTCAGAACATTTAGGAAAGTGGAGCCAAAGTTGCATACAGGGAAAACTCCAACAATATACAAAAAGAATGCTGTAAAAATCCATAAGGCATATAGGAACAATCACTTCAATGAAACAATCATGATCTTACACATAGTAGGATTGAAAGGGCCCTACATGGGATTCATTGGGTCTTGCCTTCATCTACGTTTGAGATGTTTAAGATATTATAATAGTGTGATGGGTCAGTAGCACATGTAGGACCTTCTTCTATGTTACATTGGGTCTTGCATTCATCCTACACATAGATGTTTAAGATAATATAATAGGAACATTCATCTTGAAAGTATAAATTCCATTAGTAAATTTGCCTATGGCAAGGTAAGTGCATGTAAAAACATGAACCAACAAATTATTATAATATCTTAAACATCAATGGAGAAGATGTATGTAATGCAAATATTTTTCAATTTCCACAACAAAATCAGGTATGATGTGTAGCCTGTAGGCATGCGCCAAATGCACTCAAAATGTTAGAAGGTATACGCATCAAAATCTATGCATGGCTGCCATATATTTCTGTTAAATGCGTAGGTACAGGTGCAAGATTGCAAGAAATGGATAAATCATTACCTAGTTAGAAACAATATTAAGTGGGATGCCTCACCTCAGATATGTTGACCTTTTTCAGCCCGTCATCAGATCCAAAATCAACAGTAGGGGCTTCTGAATCCTGCCAAGTGCCAACAACTTATATATTGATAATCTTAAAAAATAGAGAGGTTATTTCACAATCCTAAAAGATAGAAACGTTCAATAGTAACATTATTAAAAATATGATGGAAATTTATGCAACATGGACATGAACACAAGTTTCTATGGGCAACATGGATACAAGATGTCTATAAAGCCATGGGCCTTTCTTATACACATATAGGAGACCAACAAGGCAATAAAAGGACAAATGAGATGATCCTTATTACATTGATAACGACACGACCTACGTATCAGATATCATCAAGTAGATAATTCTACGTCCAACTACAATAGTGATAATTAATCAGCTAACCCTATGCTGTCCACACCTGTGGCCCACTACTAGAACAGGTTCATGATTTGTGTAATCAAGTAAGGTAAGGGATTTCAACCCAAACACAGGTTCTGGTAAAGAGATTAAGCACTATTTGGAATTTGTAGATTATTTGTCTAAAATGACATATGTCCATAAAAACATAATGCAAGCTAACATACTTATTTAGTCAGATATCCCGCCCCACCCCCACCAATATGGAGCTATGCCATACATAAATTGGTAAGGGAAGGGTTTGAGGCAGGGACGGAAAACCATTTCAGGTTTGGCTGGGTTTGGCACTGGAAGTCCCATGTTGTACCCACCCTATTTCAATGGTGTAACAAATAACAATAAATAACATTAATCAAAAACCAACAGACACACCTGTGAATCTTTGAAGAGGGCGATCCACTTTAATATTTTTGGAACCGCGGCAATTAAGATTTCATAGATATCATTTTCATTTACTGCAGTGCACAAATAAGAAAGATATTAGAACTTTTAACCAAATATAAATATATATAGGGTTAAATGATCACACTTCATCAAAATATTAGAGAGAAAATTAGTAACAGAATATTCCCTATTTAACTAGTACAGCAGCAGTTATGGTTTCACAAGTCCAATATAATGATGAACCTGAATGATGTTGCCATTGACAAATGGGGAAATTATAGAAAAAGTGACATTTTATAGATCTCCACCTCCACATGCATACAAGCTCTGAACATTTTTCTGGAGCACAATTCTCGCATATTCCTCCAAGAAATCTTTTGTAGGAATCTCCCTAATAAGTCCAGCCTATAAAGGGCAAGAAATAGGACACAGCATTAGATACAATATAATAAAAAAATTTCTCACAACATTTAACTTTATATTTTACAATTTTCAAGACATATAAAGGAAATTTTGAGATCTTGAAACCTGAAAAATTTGGTGAAGCAAGGTACCAATTAATGCTGCAGTTGAATGCTCACTGCATTTTAGCCTCTCATCCAGGACAGTACGCCTCGGGCAACTAAAACTAGCAGCGACCTAGTAGTGTTTCAATATAGTATACAATATGAACAATTGGAGTAGAAATACACAGAGATCTAGTCAACAGAAAACTTCATAAATGACAGCTTAGAGCAGTTAAAACTAGAATTACAAATGCAAAAAATTACGTTGAAACATATTAAAAAGGATAAACATAATATTTACACAACTAGGCAATAATTACCCGAGTTCCAGACACCAGAATATCTGGATGAACAATTAGAAGATTATTGTCACGATCAACTTCACACTTTCCCTGGTCATCAAATTCACCTATGACATTAACAGTGTCTCCAGGTGCAATGACACTGTAAAACCTGAAGAAAAAATAAAATAAAAAATAAAAAATGCAGAGCAGTAGAAATGTCTCCACATATTTTCATGATTAAATCAGAAGCATAAATTGCAGAACCATATAAAAATTCAAGAAATCAATATTAAATAATAGGTCAGCTAATAGATTGGCCATGATTTAAGCACAAGGCAACAATAAAAGTGAATTGGTCAGTCCTAAAGTAGACTCATTAAGTTTTTAGTGAAGAAGTCAAACAAAAAAGAGACCATGTCATCAGAAAGGAAATCCAACCATTTAACTCAAAAGAGAGAGAGAGAGAGAGAGAGAGAGAGAGAGACCGTTAGGATGTATCCATGATCACTTCAAGCAACCATAGAAGAGGTTGACATAAACACTTCTTATAAGACAAATTATTGTAGAGTTTTAGTGAATAATAATGGCACTTTTGGAGAATTAACCAATGAGACCATGAGAGTAGAACCTGCATAGTATTTAATAGCACTAGTGGTTTTGCCAGAGCAGCAAGCAATGGATGTGAACTAGAAATGGCACTTCCCACCATTATTGAAGAGATAATAAATCTCAATGTGATATAAATCACATGGAGCAATTTATAGTGAATATATTTTTGAAACAGAGGCAAAAGAAATAAGAAATTTTCAAAGCACAATGTCTTGAATATCTTACCATTCATTCCATAAATACACAGCTCGTTCTTCTCCGCTTTGCTCATTCAATAAGCGAAGAACCTTAAAAGGGCATTGGGAATCAAGGTGTTTATGCTTCTCAGAAACCTATAATGGAAATATGATGCAACACAATCAATCTCTCAGACCTTATCATTTCACCCATAAAAAAGAGCAATAGAAACAGACAACATAAAGCATACCTCCAATACAAGAAAACTAGGACTGGAAGAATCCTTATTAACCTTCTGTGGTGACATCACATTAGGTTTTTTTAAAGCAGGGTCAACTCTGACAGCAATCTCATCACCATTTCCATCTTGAATTTTAGATAAACTTGTCTCCATATCACTAGGTGTTGATTCCTCAACAGAAATAACATCTTCTACTTGATCGAGAAGTTCAAGCAATGCCTACACAATTCACAAACAAATAAATACAAGTGCTTTGTAATGTATGCACTTAAGAATTATTTCATTATCTAAAGAACATAATTGTGTTTACTACTACTAGCAATCATATAACTTGAAATTTATTAAAAGAAGCAGGGAAAAAAGAAATTGAGATTTGATCAGCATAATTACAACCAGAAAAGTATAAATCTGCTATTAAAACCTTTTTATGTTGCCTAAAACCCAGCTGATCAGATGCTCCATCACATGCAACACCACTGGCAGGCTGCACTTCAATTATGGCATAAAGAATCAGAAAGAAAACCATATACCCTCATGTAATTGCTGAGATGACAGAGGGAAACAAAACAAAAATTCATTTTTTTTTTTTTCCGTTTTTGTGTGTGTGTGTGTGTGTGTGTTTTTTTTTTTTTTTCGTTTTGTGTGTGTGTGTGTGTGTGTGTGTTGTTTCTGCTTCCATAAAATGAAAAACTCGTCAACTAACCAATGTAGTTGAATTAGCTTAGTCAAATTTTGGTTTTCGTTCTCTCCGGGCCTATTGAAACTGTTTACATTTCTCATATATTTTTAATTTCTTTTCTTTTCCAACAATTTCTCAGCAACCAAAAAGCACCATAAAGAAAGTTGGCAGGCATCCCCACATCATGAAAACATAAATACCTTATCATTGCAATATGATAAAGATGGTGGAGTACGAAAAGGACTCTGTTGACCAACAACACCAGAGTTATTCGTATCAGTTCCATTATCATTTAATTCCATATGCTGATCTGGGTTAACCCTTTTCAAGCCAACCCTATTTGCCAGCATCAATGATGTTTCAACGGACTTCAGTGTCGGTGAAGAAAGCCACTTCTCAAGCTTGCCCACCGAACCAGGAGATGTCTGTTGCATTCGACAATAGTCAGTCATCAAAAAGTGTATGATTAAAATTTCAAAGAAGCAAAATTCAACTAAAAAAACATGCCTTCTTTTGTGAGCAGTGACGAAAACTCAAAGAGTTCAGCCTTGAAGCATCTGACAGCACTCTAATCATCTCTGGCATGTGCTTCGATACCGCTTGGAGTCGTTCATTTACCGGTGATATCTTCCATGTGACTTCATCGCCTCCATCATCCTGGCTCTGCTTTATCAACTACCAAAAAAATCCATGTCAACCACATCAATAAAATGTTAATTTATTTTTTATGTTAGTAAATTTCAAGCTTGGCCACCAAAAAGGGGGAGAAAAAATAAATGCATACTTAAAGCTCTGGTTGGCTACTGAAAAATGTAAGAAAATGAAAGAAAGTATAAATTCTGAATTCTGAACTTGTCATTATTTAGAACCATAGAGAAAACCACTCTGCTGAGGCTAATACATCTCTATAGCTTAGTTGGGAGTTTTCCAATTTGTTAAGGAACATATATATCAGAAAACACAAAACTCAGAAATCTACCTTCTTTTCTTTTTCTTTTCCTTCTCAGCAACCAAACAGAGGGTTATAGAGGTTCTCATAATAGTCATTCCGCCCAGAAACTTTAAGCAATTTACAGAAAACGACTTGGAAATTTCAAGTACACAAATGTATTGTTTACAAAATATATATTAAGCAGATGTTGAATCCTTCCCAAAAAACTGACTAGCTGAATTATAAAAATAAAAACAAAAGAACTTACCATTCCTGGTGAAAACTTGAAGCGTTTGAGAGACACTGACTTGGAGATTTCAGGCGACACCTCGGATGGGCTTTCCTCGACATCAATGGCGATTGTTAGAAGGTTATCGGGAGGTGTAATCTGCGAAGGGTTATTCTGATTAGTCGTTGGTGAATTTGACTGGTTTATAGGGTTTTGAGTTGGCAAAACTGAACTACTAGGACCAATAGCTCCCGAATTCAGAGCTCTTCCAGGATTTTGCGGATCAACATTCTGTGAATTGTGGGCATTTCTGGGGTTTGGAATGTCCAAAACTGCACTCACAGGATCTATTGTTCGCAAATTCGCTGCATTTCTAGGGTTTTGAGAGGTTGAAACTGCATTAACCGAATCGTTCGCTCGCGAATTCAAAGCATTCCCAGTGTTTTGATGGGGTGAAATGAGTTCGTCATTCCGATCAAGTGTACGCGAATTCACAGCATTTTTTGGGTTTTTCATGGTCGAAACTGCGTTGTTCGGATCGGATGATGCTCGTGAATTTGGGGCAGTTTTGGGGTTTTGCGAGAGGGCATTTTGGGTGTGGCGCTCAAAGAAGTGTTGGATTCCGAACTTTGAGGGCTGAGCTTGCTGATTCTGGTTTGATTTCTTGGACGATGAAGAAGAGGAGGAGGATGGTTTCTTCCTTGGAGCCATCTGGACTCTGGAGCTCTTCTCCCTCTAGGGTTTCAACTTCGTTTGCTTCCCAGATTCTTTGGTTTACAGGGACAGAGGAGGAGAGTGGGAAAAGAAGGTTTTTATATTGTGGTTTCCCGCCCAAATTGAAGTTTGTTTTTCTAAGGGGGGAAAGCGGTGAGTCATTAGTGTGTTAGGAAAGCCTGGATCCTTTCCAAATTAGAATCATGGGTTTTCACGAATGAAAGGAATTGAAATCCAGTTATTTTAAATTCCATGAATTGTGACAGTACATTTTGCCTACCCTGTAATTGAAATCCCCTCATTCTATTTTATCATTAGTAAATCACACGAAATCTCTTTAAACTGTAGGCTGATTTCACATGGTTCTTGAACTTTAAAACTGAATAAATACTTGAATTTTAAATTGTGATAGTTTTTTGCTTTTTCTCTTTGGTATGTTTGTTGTTAAAATAATTTAACATAAACAGATCAAGTGAACATTATGTGATGTTGTTAAACTAATTTAATGTTAAATTAACATTTTTGCATAAGTAGTTTAGTCATTAAATTTAACAAAAATAAACCATGAATTTGAGGAAATTTTGATGAAACTATGGAAATAAGCATTAAGTTTCCTCAAAATTTCCTAAGGGAACCCAAAAAAAAAGGAAAAAAAAAAAAAAAAAAAGCATTAAGTTTGGCTAAGGGAACAAAATGTCCTAATAATTCAAAATTATTTGTTCAATGTTGAAGTTCAAGAAATTTCGTGGAACTAATCTATGTTTAGGTGGGATTTCATATAAATTACCCTTCTATATTCCATTCTCTTCGACTATTGCTGAATGTGAGGGAGATCATTTGGTCCTTGTTTGGTAACAAATTTTATCATACTTCATCCCTTTTGTGTTTTTAGTACCCAATTCACCCCCCTATCTAGAGAGGAGATATCCTTGAAAATGTTTTTTATATGGAGTCAAAAGGCCCTTGAAATCATATTTGAAGGTGTCATTGTAACCCAAGAGCCAAAAGGCCATGGAACTATGGAAAGTCCCAGCGAAGTTTGTCATTTTCACCCACTAGAACTTTGCTGCCACTTTCCCCACACTCGCACTGGTTATTGTCTCTATGATTCTAATGATGCAGTCATATAGGACTTCTTTTCCTCACGTACTTTTGCAATCTTCAGATCTATGTATCTACCATAAGATTTTTGTTTTGTTTCATTTCGTTTCAGTTTTTTTTTTTTTTTTTTTTTTTTTTTTTGACCAATTACTAAAGAAAAAAATGTTCAGGCTTTGTTCTCATCTTTTATCTGACCCACAAAGGTTGGTAAAAATGCTCCAAGAGCAAGGCTATGGCCTTGTATGTTGTGAGCAATTAATCAATCTTCTAGATTCAGGAGTAAAAGGTCTAGAGAGCAAGTGTGTTTCTTTTGCTGGGCTCAGTATGTGATACAGACAGAAATCCTTTAACATGTTAGATTATGATCAGAAGGAACCTCATTTGAATGACAAAGAACCCAAACACCATTCTGTTACTCAACAATCAAGATGAGACCCATTACTCAAAACAAAAAAGCGATATAAAGAATACACGTGATCTGAATGCCACACCATGTCATCTAACCTGTGTTCATCAGGGCAATAAAGAGATACATCTGGGTGCTTAAGAGATCTCAACTTCAATCATCAAACTTGTCAATCAAACTGCTTTATCACAGAGAGAGAATACAAAAAAAATTTCTAAGGTAACTCCATCTTCACTTTATCCCTTTCAAACATCCACAATAGGACATTAAGAAACATCTTAGAATAGCAATTGGTAATAAGACTATCTTGCACTGAAAACAGGTTCTGCATCCAAAGTAGGTTGTGTTCTTCGCGTGTACTTGAGAAGCAAACCTTCCGAAGAAAGACCAGGTACACGCAGATCCCTAAAAGATACAATGCCAACAGAAAAATATTGAAAAATGTCAGACCAAGGGAACAGTAAAAGGAAAGATGATAAGGAAATTGGTAAAAGATGACGGGAATAACTTGATATAGGGCTGTAGATCCTTCCACTCCCACTTTGGGCGCTCTCGAAAGAGCATGGAGAAACGCTCAGCAGGGCTGGAGGGCAGAGAGGACAAACTAAAGGCACGAACCCACATCTCAACGCCAAGCCTCTCTGTCAACACTTCACCTTCCAACATGTCAAAACTTGCTTGAATCCCTTCTGGGATCTTCTGCGTCCACTCCTCCATGAAACTCTCCATCTTCATCTTCCCTCTTCTCAAGATTTCTCTTGCAAAATGCACACACAGTCGCTTCTCATCCAGACTCCATATACAACTGTTTCCCACACCCTTGTCCACCTTACTACCATAATTTTGCAAACAATGGAGTGCAAGTTTGGGTGGAAACCCATCTGATTCCAGCACACCCACAACTTCATTTTCATTAAGTGCATATAAAGACCAGTCATTCAGCACAGAGTTGTGCAACAGCATGTTCAGAATCATGTCCATGTACTTCTCATCCACAATTCTCCAATACCCATCAATCTCCACTGCTGAAAGAGAATGTAACCCAGACCTCAATTCATCATCACTAGCTTGAACCCTGTCAGTAAGATCATCCCATTTAAACAAACTTATTTTATTTTTCTCCATCCCCTCTAATTCATCCACTTCAAACACCTCATCAGACTTGTAAGGATTCTCTGAGAGAAGCATTTTAAGTTTGTCAAGCCTGGGAGCAACCTCAACAAGCTCCATATTACCAGGTGCCACTTTAATGACAGATGCAACATCTTGCTGGTCATGATCTTTCTCATTAGAATCTCGTGCATTTTCATGTAATGCTGATTCATCTGATGGGGGTATAAGGAATACAGAATTGGAGGTTCCAACAAACTTGATGGCATAAGTCTTCGACTGAGTACAAAGAACCGCGTCTTCATCGGGCTGTCCTCTTAAGCTCACCCTAGAAAAGAAGAAACACTAAAATTGGATTGAAGACCAAACAACATGTTGGGACTTGGGTATATGAAGATGGAATGGAATCCCAGAAATCAACTTCAAGTTTCTTTTTACCTCTGGTGGAGTACATCTGGAAGGAGCTTCTCATCGAGCTCAAGAAGAATCAGATCGTTGTGAGGACCAAAGAGAGGGTGATATGCAACAGAGATTGAAGAATTGGGTTGAAGATTTACAACTGCTTGTGCACCCCCTTTGCAAAGTCTCTGTGGTTGCTCCATTCTCTCTCTCTCTCTCTCTCTCTCTCCCACTTTAATTATAGAAGATAAGTAGTTTCCACAAATAAATATACTGCACCTAACACCATAACAAGATGAGAAGAACAACTGAAATAGGGGAGTACAATTCCCACTAAAAAATACTCAATTCCAAATATTCAATGTCGACCTCTCTAAAATAGCTTCTCTGCAGTTGACTTGTGTTCATACTTCATAGTGTATGAAGATTTCTTTGCTGCTGCCTATATCTGCACTAGAAATAAATAAATAACACAAAGATGCCAAGAATCAGTATAGTCCAAGTAAAAAACTAGGATAGCTTAGATAACTAACCAGCACCAATCTGGCATTTTCAAAGCTTCCCAAACAAGAATTCAAATTAGATATCTATGATCACCAGATGTTGATATAGTTGCCACAAGTTAAGGCCATACACAAAACCTATGGCCCTTCAACATTCATCACAATAATTATAAGGGTACCAATATAAACCACAGGCTTCTGAATGTTTTGATCCACCATTCATTTATCCCTACCTGTCAGATCTTATACCTATCCCTCACCCCACAACCAAAAAAAAAAGGTCAGAATCTAGTAGCATTTGGACTCATTGATCAAAACCCTCCTTTCAAGGGACAAACAGTCAATGGTACTGGGCTTTTCCAATCAAAGGGTTATAATTGTTGAATCCCTCCCAACCACCATCTTCTCATCACCTTCACCTCTAGCTGCACAGCCATGCGGCCGCAATGCACACACACGTACATCCACATCTGCTTTTAATTTCCTACGTTTCACACTAATTCCATAAACTTTTTGCAGTCCCAAATCCCAATTATTTATATTTAGCCTTAGTTTGGATCTCCAAGGTTTGGGGGGAAAGGAAAATAAAATGCTTGAAATTGGTATGAATAGTTTTCTTTCTAAAGTAATTTTAACCATTTTCTTTCCCCATCCCTCTAACTTTCTAAGATCCAAACAGAGGCTTAATGAAAATTATTACTTAAATATCAATTTTGTCAATGTTCCAAGGGCACAAGAAATGCCAGTGCTAAAAAACAAGAAAATCCACATTTTAACCGTGTAGATCATGTCCAATCTTGAGAAGTAGTAGAGACGATCGGAGCCCATCAAGATATGGAAGATTTTATGCTAGGTGCTTGGAGAATTAAATGATTATTGGCCCAATTTCAAGAAACGAAGCTATGATTCAATTTGGTCACTCTCCATGGACAAGGGTTTGTGCCCTCCAAAATATGGCGATGGGGATTCAATAATCCATTGGCAATATTACTCTCCTAAGTTCCAACAGTAAAACAACACAAAATAATAGTACTTACCCAAAAAAGTAAATAAATAAATAAATAATAATAATAATAGTAGTAGCAAGAAGGAGCCAGAAACAACAAAATCACTACAAAACAATCTTACAAGATAGAAAATATTAACTCACAGACAAAAAAAAAAATTCATTCTCCATGATATATGGTTTCCCAACACCCCATTGAATACCCCCTCCCCCCCTTCCTTTTTTTCCCTTTTCCGAAAGAATAGTCCCATGGATTTGGCTTCATCTGTTCCATTTTCTTTCCTTTTCCTCCATTTTCCAAGTAACCAAACGAAGAGTAACTTGAAAAGTAATAACCAAATCAAAATCGTTACAAATTTGATCTCAAAACGATGCCGAAAGATGAGATGATAAGCGAAAAATCATGGTGTTAATGGAAAATTGAAACTCTTGGATCCATGTGAGAATAAACCCTATAAACGAAATTGGTTCGAAATCATATACAACAAAGCTTAAATTGGGATTAAAAAAAAAAAGAGAGAGAGGCTTTGGAGAGAGAGAGAGAAGGGGAGTTGCGAGGCAGTTCTACCTGGGGGATCTTCGGAATGGGAGTTGCAGGCAGTCATCCAGCTATGATCTATGGGAGAAGGGGCGAAAAACGGTCAGATCTTTCGATGCAGGGAGATAGAGAGACCTAGGTGATTGACTTGGGTTAATCAACCTGGGATTACCTCGACCTCGACCAACAAAAAATTAAAATAAAAAGTAAATTGCAATTAACCCCCTTTTTTTTTTCTTTTTTTGGGTAAAATGGAAGTTATACATTGTCACTAAGGAAACATATATAATCACCCTCTATATAAATACAATCAATTAGGAGTACATAAATTTTGCAAAGCTTGCTTTTCCATCATAATGCATGATATCTGCACCCTTTTTTTTAACCTGTTCATATTTCATTTCACATGAGTCGTTTCATGAGCATATTAAAAGTTCAAATTCTAGATTTGTATAATTAAAGTTTGACAAGTCCTCTTTCCCAGCTCTCAGTCCTGTGTCCATTCATGGAACACTTTTTATTTTGGCTTTCTTTGCCGATTGCAGCTTACTACTTGAGTCATGTTTTGGTAAGATCTTATATCACCTGTTCCAGACTTCCACAGTACTGATGGAATCCCCCTCTATCCGGTTTCATAGTTCCTATTATATTAGTAGGAATTTCTTTTTTCTTTTTTGGACAGACCAACATTCAACTTCAAAAATTCCAGTTTCAACATTCAACTTTCAAGGATTTTTTGTTACATTTGGAAAGAAGGCAGCTCTATATATTATTTAAATACAAATGGTAATTAACGTTAAAATTGCTTTTGGGTCTATCAGTCAATACATGGCACAATAATGGACAGTAGTGTTTGTTATCAGTCAGGATCAAAGAAAGCAAAAAACTGCCCCAAACTAAACCTAATACAACTATTTGGCTAGTGGAGTTGACTTTTTCAGTTTTGAGAAGAAGAGCAATAGAAACATAACACCCAAAAATATTAATTTTTCATTTTCTTATCAAATACTCCATTTTCTCAGCAACCAAACAAACTCTTGTTTACAAAGAAAATCAATAATTTTCAAAGGAAGAAGAGAGACCCATAAGTGTTTTGAGTATTGGAGGTATTTCATGACAAAGTTGAATGCTATGCTGAAATTGGTACCTCTTAAATGAAGCTAAAATTGTATTAAAAATAAATACAAATAAAAAGAGTTTCCTCGGTAATTGTGGAAGACACTTAACGAAACAGCAGAATTAAAAAATTCACATCTCATTACACACAACCCCGAAGTGGGAAATCAAGCACGGTGAAACATTTTTCTACAACAACAGGAAACCTAAGAAAAATCATGAGAAATTTTCCCAGATAATCTTCTGATGAAAGAAAATGGTAAAAGAAGACAAGAAGAAGAAGCAGATGAAAACTTACATTGGAATCCAACAATTTCCTGTGAAATCTTTCAGGAATTTGCCGGAAACGTCGCCGTTTACGATGCTGAGGATGGTTAGGGTTTTATGTAGTGTGGGAACCGGGAACTGTAAAGTCGAACAGAGGAGACTGGAGAGTTCAGAGTCGGATTGGATGGGGTTCTAGAAGCCTATGAGGATTTCACGCGGGAATTGGCCCCTTCGGAAATCTTTCGAGGGTATGGATGGGATCATACTTGCCTTCTTTTTTCTTTTTTCTTTTTTATTTTTTGGGTAAAATACACTGACACCTCCTATATTTTTTGAAATTACACTACCCTCTTTTACTTTGGAAAATAATCTACACTTAATCCCATCTGTCAACCCACCATTGGGAGCCGTTAACATTGGTTGCTAACGTCATGAAAATATTGGCTTAAAATACTCATTTTGACCTTAGTGAAGCCAAAACACATCGTTTGGAAGAAAAAGGGTATGAGTCACCGGTGGCAGCCATGAGTGCTACTGCTGTTTCTTCTCTTCTTCTTCTTCGTGCTTTCTTCTTTCTTTTTTTTTTGCTTTGTTTTGTTCAATCTGCTCCTCTTGGGGTTTTTCCCGTCGAATCATAGCTCACACCGTATATAGTTAGTATGTCGTCCCCTAGGTTAAATAGATTGTGCAAGCATTTGGGGAAGAATGATTAAAAAATAGTAGTTGATGGGGAGGGAATCGATGGGGAAGGGTTTCAACAAAAAATGCTCACCGGAAAATATGGAGGCTTCGACGCACAGATTTTTTCCTTCTTTTTTTTTTTTCTGCCCTATCACTGCATCTTCTTCCTACTTCATCTTCTTCCTCATCCTCCCTTTCTCTGTTTTTTCCCCCATTGGTTTGCTTCTTTTCATTCCTAAAAAAACCCAAACTCGCTGGAAAAAAACTCACCGTCGAACCAGATCTGGGTATTGGTTGTCATCCCACGCAGATTTGACCAGGAAAGGAAAATAAAAAACCGGGGAAGCTTTCTCTATCGATCTCCACCGGAGATGCATAGCGGGTGGATTGAAAGCTGGGATACACCATTGTTGAGGAACCAAAAATGGTATCTGCTTTAAGAGCCAGATCCAGTGTTATTAGATGCGAAGCTTCCCTTTCTTCAATACCCCAAATCTGGTTGTATCTTAAATTGTCGCCGACATGGTTGCATCTAGAGGTGTACCAATAGGCGTCTTCATCCAGATCTAGTTGCTCCTCTTATCGTCGCCGAGAAATAGAGCAAGAAAAAAAATGACAAGGTCCATCGCTGGTGAGTGTCGCCTGTAGAGCCCCTTAACATCTCCAATCGAACCTTTTTTTTTTTTTTTTTTTTGGTTATGCCGTTTGTTTTCCCCATTGTTGGTCGACCTCTCCATTAAATTACTTCACCTTCTACTGTCAGCAATTGCCTTGAGAAGTGTTGATGTTCCCAACCCATATACAGTAAACAATTTTCCTCCTATCAAAGTCTTGCTGTAGCAAACCCCCACCGCTAGCAAGCCCGACACCGCAGCTCTCCTTATCGTCATTCGAATGGGGAGGGTTCAAGGAAGAAGCGGAGGATGAAGATGAAGAAGAATGCCTTTTTGTGTTTTAATCTAGTTAAACACTAAAACGACTATGTTTTACTAGAAAGGCATCTTCATTATTTCATATTTCCATTCACTCAGTTAACTTTGCCGTTCTGACAGGGGAGGTCAATGTAATTTCAGAAAGTATGAAGAGATCAGTGTAATAGTCAGTAAATACAGGAGGTGTAGATGTATTTTACCTCTCTCTTTTTTTACCCCTTTTATTATTATTATATTTATTTATTTATTGGTTATATATAACAACTTTGGCAACTGATCCTTTGGCACCTGAAGCCCATCTCGCATTAATTATTAAATTTCATATTTTATAAATAATTATAAGGATAATTTCAAAACGGATCAACGCTACTATGAGATTTCGAACACACCACTATTACAAGTTATTTCTAGTTAAGGAATAAGCTCTTTTTCTATCTCTACTTATTTTTCACTGTGTGTCATAATATAATAATAATAAGAAGAAGGATGATAATTAATCATATGCATTTATCTTTATGTTTATGTAATTATCAATACGTGCCACAATTGCAACCAGCACTACCCCCAATACGTGTTTACGTATTTATGTGAACATACGGAAAAAGGCATCCTCTCAAGGTTATGTGTAAATTTGTAAGGTCGTTATACATCTTAATATAAATACAGACACGCAATATGTACAATTTAAATATACATTCACGTACTCTATTGCATGTTTGTGATTCTACCAAATCTTATTAAGTTATTATTATATGCGCAAGCATATTAAGTTCTTCATTTATATTGTGACCGACTTTGATAATGTCGAAGATTTTGTTCACACAAGGTTCTCTACGTACCTATTCTACTTCACAATCTACACTTGATACCTATTTTCAAGTTTGCTTCAGAATTATGTTCTTACAATCATGACACTTTAACCCCAAAAAAAAAAAAAAAAAAAAAAAAAAAATTCAAAGAGAAAATATTGGGCAAATATCTAAAATATCACTAAAAAAATTATTAAAAAAAAAAAAAAAAAGAGTTCTATCCAAAACGGCACATAAATAATTTTCTTATTGGTAAAACACTAAAAATTTTAAAACTATCTCCAAGAAACCCAACACCCTAACTTCTATCAAATTCTATTGGAGTAAAGGGTTTTTTTGTTTCTTTGATTTGTTTTGCTTCCTCTTTTTTTTTTCTCCTTTATTTTTATTTTTATTTTTGTGTGATAAATGACAAATAATCTATTTATAAGTACTTACATTAGGAGTTGTATCATGTGCATTAATGGATTATAGGTATATTGGGCAATGTTCGAGGTACAACCCTTAATGTAAAGTGTTGATATAATCATATAAGTTATATTAGTATATATTCTGTTGGAAATTTAAGAGTTTTATTTAAAGGAAGTTACAAAACTTTATTTTTGGAGATTTATCTTTTCAGTTTTAAAAAGATTCTATTTACTCTTTTGGTGGTTACCATTTTTGTAATAATATTTCTTACCGTTTTATGTTAATGAATTAACCATAAGAGTTAATACATTAAATTCTTCTTTTGACTGAATGTTTGGTGTAGGTATACTTGAGGCTTATAAAACCAAATGTTGCCAGTCATATTGTGTCAACCTTCTTATATTCTCTATCTCTCTGTCTCTCTTATTCTCCAACTTTCATACACTCTTTTATTTTATTTTCTCCATTTTTCTTTGGGCAATTTAGACGCGTTCTTAGCGCCTGTTCGCTATAGACATGCACTATGGATCAGACTGCTTGAGAATAATTGGGTTATATCTTGGAGCCGTATATGACCACCAATACCTGCAAGTGATGAGACGTATGCGACTTTAGGACAGCGAATACGTGCCTCACTAATTCCCTCAGGCTATGTTTTCTTTATTTTATTCCTTTTATTTCGTACGTTAATATTGACTGATGTATACCAGTCTTGTTCTATTATGTTGTTAATTTGATATTCTATCTAATTGTATAATCATTTATATTTGTATAATTATTTATAGTGTAGTGATTAAATAAATTTCCCAACATATTCACCTAACCAAAACTATCCAAAACATGTTGCACCCCTAACAACATACATATATGGACCGGTTGAGCAAATCCTTGGGGGAAGATTTATATGAAGAAGACATGTAACAAGCATCTGCCAAAAAATGATTTCATATGAAAAAGACAAAATGGAGGAGAAGAGAGGGTGGGGTTGTTTAGGGAATAACTTGTTCGGCTGCATTGATATGATAGATTAATTTTACCGACAAAAGGAACAAATTTGGAACATGTATTCAAAATTTGAGTGTGCACCTATCAAGTCCGGCCACATCCTCTATTATTATTCTGAATTATTATTATTTTGTGGGTACAGGCAGGGCAAAGCAAACGACTGGGTCATAAAACCAAACAGTCTACCCCACAGAAGAGGATCCCTACCTACCTATCCCAATTCTCAACCTTGCACAAGACTGCATGTGTTGGATCCAGAACATTTTAATTTTCTTTCAGCATTGCTATTTGCCCCACATCATTAATCAATCATGCATGCGGTCCATCCCTTATTAAGAAAATGCCATAAAAGACCATTGGCTATCTCGTCAACATCTTAAACTGGTTAACCCACACAAAATATTGGGCAACAATCACACCCAAAAAAAAAAATAATAAAAAAAAAAAATTGTCCATTAAATAATTAATATAAGTCACAACGTGAATTGCGTGCCATATTTGGTTGTGAATTTTGAATAATGTAAAGAAAGGGGATATATAGAGTCACAGTAAGTGGCATGGCTCTGTGTGGGCATGTTGCTATTGGCTTTTGAGAAAGATCTCACACCCCATTCGTTTAAGCTTGAATATAGATACATATATATCCCTCCTCGTGCATGAATATTGCAGAATTCGGAGTAGCTAAGACAATATGGCTTCTAAACCAGGTATCCTCACTCATTGGCCTTGGAAAAGTCTTGGAAATTTCAAGGTATTTATCCTTAGCCTCTCTCTCTATCTTTCTGTTTCTCCCCTATTAAGTGATAAATCATAAATCACATATATGCCCTATAACAATAGAAGGGGCAGCTCCGTATTTAGGATATATATGACACATCTTGCAAGTACTTTTAAGGGAAGGGAACGGCTATTGCAACCCCCCATTTTTATCACCCCACCTTTTTTCTTTTGATTTTTAAGATTTCATGAAAAATATAAAAGGTTTTTACAAAAACCAGTTACTTGGTCCACTAGAAAATATCATTTTAAACAATTTTGTAAAAAAATTTTTTTCCAAAATCTATCGTTTAGGTAGACTTTTTGGTAAAAAATGAAATAAATACTATGAATGGTTAAAAAGTATATTTAAATGATAGATTTAGAAAAAACTTTCTTCTACAAAGTTGTTCAAAATGATATTTTTTAATGGACATCACGGCCGGTTTTCATAACAACCTTTTATATTTTACATAAAACTTTAAAAATTTAAAAAAATGAGGGATGGGATGATAAGAATTGGGGGGTTGCAATGGTCGTTCCCTTAAGAGAATTAATGGGTTATGGCCTTATGGGTGTTTGAGACCCCAAGCCCCTCCCCAAAGGCTAACTAGGTTTGGGACTTGGGACTTTGGGGATGGAGAGTGTCCCATGTGTTGATGGGCCACCATAGCCCGACAGATTATTAATGATCTTCTTAGCCCAAAAACACTTCACAAGTCACAACAAATTAATCATTAATGATCTTCTTAGCCCAATATACCTGTAATCCAATTCATGATCCAAGAAAAAAGAAAAAAGAGAACTCTTATATTAGAAGTGTGGAGAAAAATTTACTCTTTATTATTTTAATGGTCATGATTTAACTGTCATTGTTTGTATATTTTCCTAATGATACATATTGGATAGGTATTGGGTGGGTATGGATAGAGTTTGGCTTAGAGGCTAGGTGTCAGTATAAATAGAGTTTGCTTTAGAGGGGGTTTGGTTTAGAGGGGTTGGAAGTTCAATAACTTATTGGGCTACATTGACAGAGTGTGCCAAGATGAGGTTTGGAATATGTCGAGACTCTTAATTTTATGAATTGGAAAAAAGGGTTTTTGGTTTTTGGGTTTATTTATTTATTTTTTAAATTTAAAGAAAATGACCTTTATTAACAAAACATGCAGTTTAAGAAAAGTTATCATTGCATTGACTTCTCATTTATTAAACCCTATATTTCCAAAAATATCATTTTCTATGTATTAATTGTTATTGAGTTATGTGAAAAATAATTATTGAGATAAGAAAGGTTAGTATAGGAACATTAATATATATATATATATGATTTGACTTTTCAAAATGGCCTAACATTTTGGAACAAAAATAGTTACAAAAATGACCCATCTTTATGGGATGGAAAGAGTATTTTTTATAATAAGAAAGTGTTGGGATTATTTCTTCTCAATTTTCATCCTGATTCACGAGATGCCAAGTTTAAATTCAACCTTGATGGCATTATTCTTGGACTAAAGTTAGCCTATTCTTGTAACTTTGAGGAGGACCCCACTTTGTGGACATAACACTAGATAGTGACATTTTTTTTTTTTTTTTGGGAAAATAACATTTTGGTTACCACTTTACAATGTAATACCAAAAAAAAAAAAAAGAGGCAGTTGATAGTCAAATTGTATCATGTTGACAGTCAAACCCTTTGGCATTACATTGCGAAGTAGAAACCAAAAGGTCATTCCTCCCAACCCCCACCGCTGCCCTCTGCGAAGTGGAAACCAAAAGGTCATTCCCCACCCCCAACGCCCAACCCCCACCGCCGCCCCCCCCTCTTTTTCAATAGCCTTTCATAACAGTACTACCCACGGACTTTTGTAGTTTCTCATAGAAAAAGCTAAAATTAGATGAACCATAAAGCATCCAGTGGGATATATAAATTAAACTGTGGAAAATGTAGAAATGAATGGTTATTAATTATTATTATTTTGACACCAGGAGTAATTTTCTCATCATGGAAGGAGGAAATATTTTTATTATTATTATGTATAAATAAGGGCACAAATAAAAATTAAATAAATAAAGAAAGAATGCAGAGTACGTGGCCCGAAGATAGACCCTAGTACAAGAAAAAAAGAATTTTATTTCTCAAGTATGATAAATCCTGTTGCCCTAAAATCGTTACAAATATATGAGGAGGAAGATTTTACTTACCCCTGAAAATAGTCTGTTACCTTGCCTTAACACCATGTCTAACCAATTTATCTACTACTGAGTTGATTTCCGAAAAAAAAATATGAAAAATAAGAGTATATTTGAATTCTTATTGTCGGTTCTATAATTAACCATAAGTTATCACTAGATCAAGGCAGCTATTGTGTGAAAACACAATTAATTTGACTCTCATGAGAAACTAATTTTAAAGAATTTTTTTTTGGGGGGGTAAAAAAGGAAATGCATATGTTATTAAAGATGCATATATGATGCACGCATTTACAATGACCCCTAACCAATGCCTTTGCATTAGCATAGGGTAGTCACATGCATTGTCCTCCCATTGTTCAGCAGAACTCATGAAGACACGTAAAGGGGACTAGAAGACGATCCAATTTAAGGAAAAATGACAAAAGAAAAAAACCTAAGTCAAAAAAAAGGTCTAGTCGATACCTGCAATACGCAGTTGAGAGCAATAAATGAAGGAATCCGATCCTTTCCATTTGTGTAATCGAGTAAGAGCTATAGTTGAAAGGTGCTAAGACCAGACTCTAGTTTGGTGAAAGTTGCCATAAACTCAAAGCAGCCCTTCCAAAAGTCATGCAGAGAAAGTAAGGAAACAGTCTTAGTTTTAATTAGTTGTTGGGAAGGCTGTGTGTCCCTTGTCTCACAGCTAGTGGGTTGTATTAAGGTCTCATCCTTGTATTGTTTCCTCCACATTATATATTGGAGTACACAAAGAGAATAGCTAAGAGAGTATGGCTTCTAAACCAGGTATCCTCACTGACTGGCCATGGAAGAATCTTGGAAGCTTCAAGGTATTCCTCCTTAGCCAATCCTCTCTGTGTGTGTGATTGATTATTTATTTATTTATTTTTAAAAAAAATTATTTTGGGGTGCTTGACTTTCTATTTCCTATTAAGTGACCAATAAAGGTATTCCTCGTAGCCAATGTGGTTGTACGTAGATCAGATGGCTCGTCTCCCCCGGCCCTCTAAGGGAGAGTGACCTCTGATGTGTAGTCCAAGAGCCATTCAGCTCTCCCCTGAACCCCCACCTAGCCTCCCCCCACCCCCCCCAAAAAAAAAAAAAATGTATTTCCCCCTTAGCCATGCTAATATATAGCTTAGGAAAGGGCAGCTATATATATATATATTTACATGGCAAAATTTGTCACTAAGTGGCTGCAAGGTAGCAACATAACACTAGCCTCGTAGTCCAATGCGATGATTTGAAGCAAAAAAAAAAAAAAAAAAAAAAAAAAGGAGGCCCAGTGCGATGCTTGTGATAGGATGCTTTGTTTTAGCTTTTGTTGGTCATAGTGGGGGTTGAAGGAGGGGGGTTGTTTTCTTCAGAGTCTGTTGTTGCTAGTCTGAGATTTCGTTTTCCTGAATGTTTTTTGTTGTTGGTTTTTGAGCCTTTGCTGGTCTGAGATTTCGTTTTCAAAAAATGTTCTTTTGAGATTGTGAGGTTTTGTCTCCTCATTTTTCTCTTTGAGGCAATTTTATGGTTAATCATTCGTGTAATATCATCTTATTCTATACTAATAAACTTTCCATTTGCTAATTAGAATATATACAGGGGAAGACATTTCCATTTGTTATTGTTGCTGAAGTAGATAGATGTTTCATACGGGTCATTAGGGGATTAGTCTAAATCGAAACTTTAATGGGAGTAAAACTTTGGATACTTGATCATTAATTTTTTTTAAAAAACAAAATAGAAACAAAGCGTGTGGTTGTCTGCTATGTATACGCACAAAGCTTGATAGATGGGTTATACAGTACAATCCACCCATCATATATTCGATAACGAGGGGAAGAAGATTCAAATTTATGATCTTCAGTTCTTTAAGTTGTGATATTTTGTCACCTATACTACCTTCATTAGTTAATCTCACAAATAGAAATTCAACTGTCAAAGTTAACATGTTCGCGTATGTCTAAATAATTTTAGATTGGTCGGCCTATGTGAAGATAATTATAGTTAGTAATTATTTTTAGTTAAGTCAATAGTCATTTATTAAGAAGTTAATAAGAAATAGCATTGAACCGTAATTATTTTCTCATAGCCTGACTAATCTAAGATTCCCCAATAAAATTTTGTCGGTAAAATTTTTGTATAAGTACTTTATCCAGCGTACAAAAGGGTGTGTCTTGACTCTTGAGATTGCACGTGATATTTATTCTAAGAAGTAAAGACGAACAACATGTCTCAATCAGTCCTTAAACCAGATCCACTTTAATTCTTTGTGTTAAATCTTAGGACTTAATTGATGCCTTCAACTACTCGCCAGTTCCAAAATTTTCGGTGGTGTTTGGTATGCCCACATTAAATTGTGTTTTATTGACTTCCACCAAACCCATCTCACTTGTTGAAGGACATTAGACCCTTTTCTCTTCTCTTGAGGTTAATCTCATGTAACTTTACGTAAGATCACATTTCAAAATCTTATTTGTAACATGTATTTTGCGAAATCAATCATTGGATTAAATATATTTTATACGAAAGTCATGCATACTAACAATCAAGTTGATTCAAGATTAATAGTTACTTCATTTATAAATTTTTAAAAAATGGTTTTAGATCGAATAACAATCAATTTCGAATTAACTTGATTTTTAGCATATGTCATCTATATGAGAAAATTATCTAATCCAACAGTTGGTTTCACAAAATCACAAATAGAATTTTTAAAGGTAACCTTACTCAAAGTTACGTGAAATTGACTTTAAAAGAAAGAGATTGCATGTATATATTTCAACCCATAGTTGGTTGAAATCATTAAATTGAAACTGATAGAACAGGAAAGGACAAAATTTGGAATTCAAAAAATGACAGAGAAGAAGAATGTAGTAATGAAGAGATGAAATTTCACTATTTTAGGGGATGATTACTTATTTTGTGCTTTAATTAATTTCCACTAACTCGGTGTTGTTTCATGGATTGAAGTACGTGGTCTTGGCCCCTTGGGTCGTTCACAGCATATACTCCTTCGTATACAAAGATGAAAGGGAGAGGGACCTTGCCAACTTTCTGATACTCCCGTTTCTCTTGTGGAGGATGATTCACAACCAGATATGGATCTCTCTTTCTCGTTACCAAACGGCCAAAGGACACAACAGGATCGTGGATAAGGGTATCGAATTTGAGCAAGTGGACAGGGAAAGAAATTGGTAATTAGTAGTACGTTGGAATTAATTAATTTTCCATCTGTGGTTAATTTGTGGTCTGATTATGTTGGGGTAGTTTGAATTAATTGAATTGTGGGTGGTTTAATTGGCAGGGATGACCAAATATTGTTGAATGGGGTGTTTTTCTACCTAGGTACAATGGTACTCCCAGGGGCACGTCACCTTCCCATGTGGAGAGCAGATGGTATAATTGTTACAATTCTACTCCATATGGGTCCTGTGGAGTTCTTGTACTATTGGTTTCACAGAGCATTGCACCATCATTACCTTTACTCTCGCTACCATTCTCATCACCATTCCTCTATTGTCCCAGAGCCCATTACCTGTAAGCATCATTCACTATTCTCTCTCCATCTCGCTCTCTCTTTTTGGGGTGTGTGTTAGATAAGTCAATCGGGAAATTACAGATTGGTCCGACTATAAGCAAATAATTACATATCTATGCAAAAAGTACTACAAACTGCAACTAAGAATGACTACTAAGTTGTATAGATATGTAATTATTTACTGTAATTGGACCAATCTCTAACTCTCCCTGATCAAATGGGGAATTAGAGATTGGTCCGACTATGGAAAATAATTACAATTCCATGAGCCCTTTGCTTATAAGTAGGGCTGTAAAAGAAACCACGCTACTCGAAATCGGTTCGATATAAAACTCGTTCAAACTTGCTCATGAGATAAACGAACTGACCTCGAGTATTATTTTAAAGCTTATTTAAAAAACTATTAGGGTTTGACTCGATTAAAAGCTCATTCGAACTCATTTATAAGCTAAATGAATTAAACTCAAGTTATTTTTTTGAGCTCGTTAATTTAACAAGCCAAGTTTGAGCAACCTATTAGTTGGCTCGTTTACCCCCTAGCTACTTCTAAGCATCATTCACTATTCTCTCTCTCTCTTTTTTTTTCTTTTTCTTTTTTTTTTTTGGGGGGGTGGGGGGGAACGTTGGGGTGGGGATTAAATATTTTGAGTAGGGTTTTAGAAGTTAGTTAGAAGGAAAAACAAAATATTTCATTAACCTTTAAAAAAAAACATAAGACCAATTTATTAGGATTTTCTACAAGTGTTGATTTCTGTGTGTGCAGCCGTGATTCATCCATTTGCGGAACTCGTAGCCTACTTTGTTCTCTTTGCAATTCCAATGCTAACGACGGTGGTCACCTGGAACGTGCTCAGTGGCGGCTTTGTTTGGTTATATCACTTACATTGATTTCATGAACAATATGGGACATTGCAATTTTGAGCTCATTCCAAAGTGGGTCTTCTCTATTTTTCCACCTCTCAAGTACCTCATGTATACCCCCTCGTATGTCTCTCTAAACCCTCTCTACCTATTCATTTTTACTTCAAATAAAAATTTCTCATAATAATCTATGTTGTGGTGATTAATTAAATGTTTCTAACACCACAGGTTTCACTCCCTGCACCACACACAATTTCGGACCAATTACTGCCTCTTCATGCCATTCTACGATTACATCTACAACACCATGGACCAATCCTCAGACGTACTATATGAAACTACACTCAAAAAGCAAGAAGAGTCACCGGACGTAGTGCATCTAACGCATCTAACAACACCGGAGTCCATCTATCATCTACGGTTAGGGTTTGCCTACCTAGCCTCCAGACCCCACACATCCCAATGGTACTTGTGGATCATGTGGCCCGTAACATATTGGTTCATGATGTTGACTTGGATCTGTGGTCGTACGTTTGTCGTCGAGAGGAATCACTTCAAAAAACTCAAATCACAAATATGGGCAGTACCAAAATACAATATGCAAGTAAGAATGATATGAGTTATTTTCATATTAACTTCTATATATATATGGTCACTTTTATTACGTGATTGATTTTTAATTTATTCTTATTTATGTATTTGTTGCAGTACTTCTGGCAATGGCAGAGGGAAGCCATCAATAGCTTGATTGAGGAGGCCATTCCTGGAAGCCGAGAAAAAAGGGGTTAAAGTGTTAAGTCTAGGCCTCTTAAATCAGGCAAGTCAACTTCCATAAAAAATAAAATATTAATTTTTTAAATTTCTAGTTTTAACTTTTACAAATGTTATTCTCATTAGTGTAACATGATTTATCTTCATGGCTGATGCATATAGTCATACAGAGAAATTTTCTATGGACTTAATGTCAAATCTCCACTAGACTCTTCTAGGCCCACCCACCCATGTTTTATTTATTTATTTATTTATTTATATTTTTGTATGAACTTCTGTTTGTCATGTTCTTTCAAAAGGTCTTTGGAAAGTTACAGAATAAATGGGCAAATTTTTCAGCAAATGCAATCTTACCCCAAATATAAATTTTGCAGGGTGAGGAGCTCAATAGAAATGGTGAGCTCTACATCCAAAGGTGTCCTAAACTGAAGATCAAGGTGGTGGATGGGAGTAGCTTAGCTGTTGCAGTGGTGCTTAACAGCATCCCCAAAGGAACAACCCAAGTACTCCTTAGAGGCAAGCTTTCTAAGGTTGCTTGTTCCATAGCTTTTGCATTGTGCCAAAGGGGCATCCAGGTATGTTCTACCATCCTCTGTACTCGGTAGGATTGCCAAGGCTCAGCCCAATCTATGTAATGTTGGACTAAATTTAGCCTTGGCCCTAACCCAACCTAGGTCATTATTTTGGGCCTACCTGGGCACACAAAACCCATTACTCAGTACCCAAATACTGGGTGGCGCCAAAGGAGCCCAAGAGCCCGTATTTAGCAATGTGGAGTAACAACTTGACATAACTTCTAGTGGACTAGTTGCTCTTTGGATTTACATTTCAAGAAGTTAAAGGTCTTGAATTCAGTTTCTCACTCTTTCAAAATAGGCACCAGCGGAGTTTATCTTGAAGAATAATCTTACTGGCCCGTGTTTACCGATTAGTTGGGCTAAAGACTTAGATATTTGTCAGGGGCAAAAAACCAAGAACTCTTTCTCATTGTCTTGAATGAATGAAGCAAAGTGTGACAAGGTTTTATATATGCTGATTTAACCTTTTATTCTAACCCAAGTTGGAATTGTCTTAGGTGGCCACATTACATGAGCATGAGTATGAGAAACTTAAAATCAGGCTTCACGCCAACTCTGGAAGTAATTTGGTCCTTTCAAAAAGTTATGCCCAAAAGGTAAAATTTTCTTCTTGTTACCCTCATTGTAAATATTACTAATATAATGGAGTTAAAAATACTCGATTATATGCATTTAAGGGGGAGAAAAACAATTATTAAATTGAATTCAAGTTGATGAAGTCTGAGAGCCAGAACAAACCGATTTGAAGATATCACATGAAACTTTGCAGATATGGCTAGTGGGAGATGGATTGTCTGAAGAAGAACAGCTGAAGGCATCAAAGGGAACATTATTCATTCCCATTTCACAACTCCCTCCAAAGAAGATGCGTAAAGACTGCTTTTACCACAACACACCAGCAATGATGACACCCTTGTCTCTTGAAAATGTGCACTCCTGTGAGGTTTGTTTCGTAATTTCTCATACTCATAAGTCATAAATATTTTATTTAGTTATTTTTATTTGTATGGGTCCGTCTATATCTTAGTGGGCAGGGGATATTGTAGCCATGCCCAAGTAAGGTCACCGACATGCCATAGTTGCCCCCCATTTACCCTTATTTCTTTATTTCAAAAAAGAAGAAAAATAAGAACATTCACACACAATGCACACAGTAGAACCAATATACATACATATAGGGTCATAATCAGATGACTAGGGGCTGGGGCAGATCACATGGCTGTGAGCCGTGCAATCATTTTTGGAACGTCCCGGACCTTGATCAATCTTGTTAGACCATAAAATGAGCTAAAGACAACGAATTTTAAACACATATATGTACTTATAATTGTCATTGTAATTTACTACAAATTTATATTGTATTTGTATCTAAAAATGTGACAGAATTGGCTACCAAGAAGGGTGATGAGCGCATGGCGCATAGCTGGGATAGTTCATGCCTTGGAAGGATGGAATGAACACGAGTGCGGTGAAAATATGTTCAACATTGAGAAAGTTTGGCAAGCCAGTCTTGGACATGGGTTCCAACCATTGATGATCTCCTTCGAAACAAAATAGTTTAATAGATCGAACTCTCTCTCTCTCTCTCTCTCTCTCTCTCTCTCTCTATATATATATATATATATATATTACCTGGGTTTGTAAAACTTGCAAAGATTACTATGTTAAACTTTCCATGACCATGGCATCTTATAGACTCTATGCCAATCAGTATAAGGTCCTTAATCACATTGAATAATATCATGCAGCGTGTTTTTAACCATGTTGTTATCTTTATTTATTTATCTCTTTTTCTCTTATCGCCAACTACTTCAGATGGATTTGATCACTTGTGTGACAGTGCATGATGATCTGAGTCATTTGTGACAATCATATTTGAGCATGTAAAATTCACATATGATCACAGATGGCTGAAATTCGTTGCCCTGTGGGTGATGTCTATATAATGTAATGAGTAACACACTCCTTGTGACTTTAAGAATATTGTTATATCTTGTGAATAAGGTAGAAAAATAAAGTTAGCTGATCTTGACGCTTTGATTGATATATATCCCTTTCATAGATAAATTTTCAAAAAAAAAATTTCCCATGTTACAAAGGTACCCCCAATAGCGTGTTGTTCCATCTATATTCTTTACTTTTATAAACTTATGAACATACTTTTTGGCCTACGTTTGCCATAAGGGAATGAAATAGTGATTCTATTAGTTTGTTCAAGAGAAATAAAATCATTATTTTTTTGTACGAGTCTATTTCCTTTTTCCAAAGAGTGAATAGCTATTTCTTCAAAACCAAAACGAAGGATTAGTATCCCCCTATTTAAAAAATAAAATTATTAAAAATAGGTCTCACCTAATGTTTCTCGTTCTATTTCCATTCGTTACCAAATATTAGAATAGGATGTGTAAAATGGAAATCATTCCAATTCTCATTTTATTCCATTAACTCAAACTAAATAGGAGTCCATTATAAATACTCTATTTAGGTGATTGGTTGTGAATTGTGTGATGAAGGAGTAGCACGGCCTTGTTGTGACGGTGGCCGGTGGAATGATAAGCATGGCAGAAGTGGCAGCGATGATGGGACTTGTGCTTGGCTGTAGTAGCTGTACGATGGATAAGTTAGTGATATGTTGGTGCCATGGTTCGTTGGGCAAACAGGAAGTGGCACGATGCATTAATCGGACTAGACCCTTTCCTTTCACCTCAGTACTAATTGACAACTCAGTACTCATTAGGATTACTATTAGACTTGTGACAAGGAGGATAGAAGTACTCATTAGGGTTACTATTAGACTTGTGACAAGGAGAATAGAATGAAAGATATCATCAAGATATAGTAAGATTTCAAACATTTCCAATTATATGCTCAGGTTTTGTTTGGTACGTCAGATTAATAGATTAGATAAAATAGGATAGGATTGGTAGGTGAGCAAAAAGTTTTTGATTGTTTTGTTTGGAGTGAAAAAGATGATTTTTCATACAATTTTTTGTCTTATAGTTATTTTAAATGAGATAGCATTTTAGGATAAAAATATATCACATTTTTGGTAGATTTATTATATCCCATATATGAAGGATATAATTATCTATGAATAGTATATCTCTTATTTAAAAATAACACAAAGCATGTGAAAATAATGTGTTTATCCTATCCGACCTATCTGATATACCAAACATAGCATAAAAGGAAAATAAAAAAAAATTATGCAAAGTTTATATGTAAATTTGTTTTTAGCTGTGTAATGATATGTAATTATGCAAAGGTATTAAGAAACTCCTGAAATTTTAGACAATGTTATATTTATGGAAACCAATAATATTTTAAGTTTCTTTTTATTTTTAATTTAACGATAGTTTGATCTAATTTTGTCAAATTTCATAAAAAAACACTCTGCACTTTGTTCAATATTGTCAATGAAATTTGTAAAAATATTTACTAGCTAAACTTGTACCTCTTTAAAAGGGTATGTGTCACAGCTTTAAAGCATTCTGGCTATAGGGCAACTCTAAAATGCCCTAGAGCTTGAGATATCCAAATTGCCCCAACTCTTCTTTACAAAAGTAAAGTTCTTATATATTACATATATAGAAATAGAATTCACATTCATATAACGACACCTTAAAATAAAAACACTTACCAAAAAAAAAAAATTCAAAACAAACAAAAAATAAAAATAAAGAAATAAGAAAAAAAAGAAGAACACACCTTATAATAATAGGCCACATATGTGTGTGGATCCCACCTCACTCATAAGAGAAAATTGAAAAATAAAAAAAATGACTAAGCAATAGTAATGAGAAATGACACCTCATGGGAGGTATGGGCCATGCGTGGGACCAAAGGTCGGACTCATGTCCTTTACTATTTTCTTCGCTTTGGAGACGTCTTTGGAACGTACCACCTTAAATTGGGGACCGATGTGACACATTTATATTGGTCCACGTTATGATATTGGACCGATGTGATACATTCATAGTGGTCCTTTTCCATTTTGAAAATGACCGGATTAATAAATTTTTGTAGATCCACCACCCACGTCCCAACTATCATTGATCACCCACCATTGAACGATCAATTTATAAGCATTTAATAGGTGCAGATATACGAATATTTTTAGCTCTAGTTCAGAGGCGGAACCAGAGTGGGACCGGCAGGGACTATAACTACCCCCAAAATTTTAGGAATTTTATTTTATATGTAAGGTAATATATATAGAAATTGATTAGTTATTAAGGGTATTCTAAATTTACATATTCCAATTAAGGTTTCAAATTTTAGTTCAAATTATTTTCTAAATGGTACGTGTAAAATGTTTTATATATTTTAAGTTATTAACAAATCAATTTATTAGTTTCCTTGTATCATGGTGTCTTCAAAATTTTATTTGAACTCCTAATTATGTCTTTACGTTTTAAGAGCTATTTTTGCTTGTGTCGAGATGGGACCTCTCACATAGATTGTTAAAAGATTAACTTGAACCAAAGAAGATTGGCCTGAGTGGAAGGAGCTCTGGTCGCTTAAGCAAGAGGTCTCGGGTTCGAGTCCTTGTGGATGCAGCAAACTTTCTTGGGAGAGGTCCCCGCTTCAGCGCCCGACCGTACCTCGGAGGCTTAGTCCTGGGCGAAGTCTGAGGGACACCTTGGGAAACCAAAAAAAAAAAAAGATTAGCTTGAGTTCAAACTTTTATGAGATTGTAGGAGTAAGACTTGGAACACTTCTAATCATTAACAATATATATATATATATATAGTGATGATCAGGTAAACACGTGTTGACATAATTTACATCAACACTCATATTAGGAGTTGTACCTTGTATATTAGTGAGTTATGAAGTACATTAAACCAATGCATAGTGGTAATATAACTTATATCAGCACGTGTTAACTTGATCAGGACTGTATATATATTAATCAAAGTAATCTCTACCTCTTGATTATTGCGCTAGCCTCTATTACTATATATAAAGAATTATACCAAAGAAATACTCAAATAAAAAATAGCTAAGAAAAAGGAAATAACTATAAATAAATAAATAAAATTTGAAAAGTTTTTGAAAACAGCGAGAGCCAAACTGAGCTTGGAAAGTACAAATTAAGGAACTCAAAATAATGCTAAATTTGAAAGAGAGATGATGACATCAATTGATGTCTCTAGCTAACTGGTGTGTATAACTGGTGGACAGGGCAACACCCATATTTAGTGTTTTCCAATTTAGTTGTGGGAATAAAATCACCATTCAGCAAGAGCAACCATATAGTGTGAAAATAAATAAATTAGTTAACTTAGTTAAACGGATTTTCAATACAAAATAATAAACGCATATTTGATAAATTTTTAAAAGAAAAGAATTATTAGGCAAATATTTTTAAAAAATAAAAAATAAAAATCTCCCCCACCCCTCCCTAAAAGAAAAAGAAGAAAAAAGTGGGGGGTCGGCATCAAAAGCAAAGTAATAATGAGTACCATAAAAAAATAAAAATAAAATAATAAAAAAAATTGATGAACTTAATATGCCAATTAAGCCTGAGCATTAGGAGTTGGATGGGTACGTAGCAACCATGGCAGCAATCTGTTTGGTGGGTACCCTCAAATTTCTTCATAAACATGATGAATGTGATTATAGCAATTTATAGATTGGAGTGTGTAGAACAATCACAAATCTCACATAGTGGGAGCCGATTTTTAATTGTGACAATATGAAGAAAAAAAAAAGTGAATTTTTGGTAGTCCAAAGAAATGAAATGGCCAATTCTTTATGAAAGACTATTTCCTTTTAGGAAAAAAATGATCATTCATTCCCAAAATAAGATTAATGACTATTCCCATGTTTTAAAAAATAAAATCATAAAAAAGGAATCATACTTAATATTTTCTATTCTCTTTCCATTTTTATTTCATTCACTCAAACCCAACACTCAAGAGGTTGAATGAATGGAAAAACCCAACGTATCTTACATGCTGTATTTTTTAATTAATTTGTCAAATCCCATCAAATTTAAACGAAGAAGCTAGCATTAATTACTTAATTATTTTTTTTAATATTTGACCGTACAGACTTTGACATACGGTCCACTGGTAGTTTCGTTTTCTTTTGGGGGTTGCCATTAGCTAATAGCCACTTGTAAATGTAGTGATAGAAACTTGTATATGACGGCTCCCCCTCTCCAAATGAACCCCTTCTCAGTTAAAGCATTAAATTTTGGTAGATCCACCTACCAACGACTACTGATTACCTTAATTCCAATTGTACCTTAATTTTGGTATAAGACTTCAAACCTTCCCAATTGTACCTTAAAAAAAAAATAGGAAAAATTATGCAAAGTTTATATGTAAATTTGGTTTTGGATATGTTATGATATGTAATTATGCAAAGGCATTAAGAAATTCTTGAAATTTTTGACGATGTTATATTTACGGAAGCCAAAAATATTTTGCGTTTCTTTTTATTTTTTATTTTTATTTTAACAATTGTTTGATTTAACTTTGTCAAATTTCATAAAAAAAAAACTCTACACTTTGTTCAATATTGTCAATGAAATTTGTAAAAATATTTAGCAGCTAAACTTGTACCACTTTAAAAAGGTACATATCACAACTTTAGGGCATTTTAGCTATTGGGCAACTCTAGAATGCCCTAGAGCTTGAGATATCCAAATAGCCCCAACTCTCTTTTACAAAAATAGAGCTCTTATATATTACGTATATAGAAACAGAATTCACATTCATATAACGACACCTTAAAATCGAAACAAGCAAAAAATAAAAAGAGAGAAAAAAAAAATAAGAACACACGAGTAGGGCACATATGTGTGGGATCCCACCTCACTCACAAAAAAAAAAAAAAAAAAAAAAAAAAAAAAAAGAAGAGAAGAAAACCTCGACTAAGCAATAATAATGAGAAATGACACCTCATGGGGGTTGTGGGCCATGCGTTGGACCTTATCCCACTCATGTCCTTTACTATTTTCTTTGCTTGGAGGCCAAACTCATGGCTTTGGATAACTATGCCTTTGGGACGTACTACATTAAATTGGGAACCGATGTGACACATTTATATTGATCCACGTTATGATACTGGACCGACGTGACACATTCATAATGGTCCGTCTCCATTTTGAAAATGACCGGATTAATAAATTTTTGTAGATCCACCACCCACGTCCCAACTATCACTGGTTACCGACCATTCAATAATTAACTAATTTATAAGCATTTAATAAGTGCAGGCATACGAATATTTTGAGCCCTAGTTCCGAGGCGGAAACAGGGTGGGACTGTCATTAAGGGTATTCTAAAGGGAAATTTACGTATTCCAACTAAGGTTTGGAGTTTCCGTTCAAATTATTTTCTTAATATTACGTGTAAAATATTTTATATATTTTAAGTTATTATACCGAATGAAATATTCAAATAAAAAATAACTAAGAAAAAGGAAATAACTATAAATACATCAATAAATAAAAATTGAAAAGTTTTTGAAAACGGCCAAAATTAAACTGAGCTTGGAAAGTACAAATTAAGGCTCCTAGAATAATGCCAAAATTAACGGAACTTTTATAATGGAGTTAAGTCGATCGGGCGACAACTCTGAAGCCTTTAAAAACGCAGAGGTCTCAACCATTAATTAATGGTCTCCCGATGAACTGATCTCCAAATAAATTTGATAGCCTTTTATAGTCTGCCATTAAGTCTCCCATTAATGGCCAAGCAATTTGCCATTTGTTGGTCGATGTTTGGTTACTTTGAAAACCTTTCCGCATTTTCGCCCTTCGGCTTTTATCGACTAATGTGGTTTTCACTATACTTCTTTTAAGTTTGAGACAAAAGAGACTTAATTTTTATTTATTTATTTATTAATTTTTAATTTTATCATTATCGCAAGATGACTGGATAATTTTTTAGGTATATTTAATAAGAAAATGATAAATTCATTTGTTATGTATACCAATATCACATACTGATATATGATAAGTAGACTTGTAATTATTTTTTTCAAGGGGAAAAAAAAAAAAAAGCATGCCAAGGGTTAAATTTGAAAGGGAAAATGAGATGATGACATCAATTGATGTCTCTACCTAACTGGTGTATTAAACCGGTGGACATGGCAACACCCATATTTAGTGTTTTCCAATTTAGATATGAGAATAAAATCACCATTCAGCAAGAGCAACCATGTAGTGTGAAAATAAATAAATTAGTTAACTTAGTTAAACGGATTTTTAATACAAAATAATAAACGCATATTTGATAAATTTTAAACAATTATTAGTCAAATATTTTTTAAAAATAAGAAGTAAAAATCTCCCCCTCCTCCCCCCCCCCCCCAAAAAAAAAAAAAAAAAAGAAAAAAAAGTGGGGTTCGACATCAAAAGCAAAGTAATAATGACTAATGAGTATCATAAAATAAAAAAATAATAATAGTAAAAAATTGATGAACTTAATATGCCAATTAAGCCTGAGCATTAGGAGTTGGATGGGTAGCAACCATGGCAGCAATCTGTTTGGTGGGTACCCTTAAATTTCTTCATAAACATGATGAATGTGATTATAGCAATTCATTGATCGGAGTGTGTAGAACAATCACAAATCTAATCTCACATGGTGGGAGCCGTTTTTTAAATTGTAACAATATGAAGAAAAAAAGAAATGAAATGGTCAATTCTTTGTAAAAATCTATTTCCTTTATAGAAAAAAACTAATCATTCATTCCCAAAACAAGAACAATAATTATTTCCACATTTGAAAAAATAAAATCATAAAAAATGAGTCATACTAAATATTTTCTATTCTCTTTTCATTTTCATTTCATTCACTCAAACCAACTCAAACCAAACATAATGATTGAACCACCCTTAGCTCAAGAAGTTGAATCAATGGAAAAACCCTACATATCTCACATGTTCTATTTTTTTTTATTAATTTGGCAAATCCCATCAAATTTAAACAAAGAAGCTAGCATTAATTACTTAATTATTTTTTTTAATATTTGACCGTACAGACTTTGACATACGGTCCACTGGTAGTTTCGTTTTCTTTTGGGGGTTGCCATTAGCTATTAGCCACTTGTAAATGAACTGATACAAACTTGTATATGACGGCTCCCCCTCTCCAAATGAACCCCTTCTCAGTCAAAGCATTAAATTTTGGTAGATCCACCCTCCAACGACTACTGATTACCTTAATTGATTTATCTTCAGTTGGGCACGGCTGTAAGGTTTTAGTGGTTTTAGTCACATGTGCACTGATGATAGATTAATGTCGGTGAGTGGTAACTAAAACATGAAAAAACAAAGCCAAGTCAGCACTTGTGTTTTTTGGGGGCCTAGTTAAACTACTAAAGCGAGGGATTGAGATTTGGTGAAGTTTGGGACTTTAACTACACTGGTAAAGTTACTATTGGATTGATGTTACGTGGCAAGGGAGAAAAAGGGATAGTTCGAATTTACTGGTAGTAAAGCAATTGAGACCACAAATTTGAGAACTGCTTTACTATCAACGAATTCCAATCATCATTTTTTCTCCCTTGCCACCTGACATCAATTTAGCGATAACTTCACCATGCAGTTAAAGTCCCAAATGACTAAACTTCACCAAATCTGGATCCCTAAAATGAGCCCCCTATATCCAAAAAAGAAAAAAAAAAAAAAATCTAGCTAAGCACTCACAGTTAAATGAACTGATACAAACTTGTATATGGTGGCTCCCCCTCTCAAATGAAACCCACTTCTCAGTTAAAGCATTAAATTTTGGTAGATCCACCCTATAACGACTACTGGTTACCTTAATTCTAACAGTTCATGCATTGTACTCTATAAAGTGCTTGCATCTAAAGCTCAAGACTACAATTCTACAAAGGGTGATGTGCACCTGTGATGGCCTTCAAGCCAAAGGTCTAAAAAAACTAGTTGGCCAAAAACGAAAAACCAAACCAAACAAAAAAAATTCGGTTTTGCTCTTCGGTTTTGCTTTTCCCAAACCAAAACCAAACCATACTATAAAAACACCAAACCAAACCAAACCATAAAAATTCGATTTGGTTCGGTTCGGTTTCGGTTTTAACCAATCAAGTAGCAACAAATAATTGAAAATGAAAAAAATGACATGCCAAACTCCAAATTAAAACATTTTTAATAAAAGCATTACATTAGCAACTAAAAAAAAACATTAAACATTGTATTAAAATGGAAACAAATTGACATATGTCAATCCAAGTTTAAATCTCCAAGTTAATACATGTCATTATCTCACACAACATTAATAACTAGTTTAATACATGTCAAGCTAAAATAGGAAAAACAATAAGAAACTTAAAATCAACAAATTACAAATTAAAATTTGATATATAATATATATATATATATTATATATTTTTCGGTTTTTTCGGTTTGGTTTGGTTTTTTAAACATGAAAACCAAAACCAAACCAATTCAATTCGGTTTTCTAAAATTAAAACCAAAACCAAATATAATGACAAAAAAACCAAACCAAACCGATCGGTTGACTTGGTTCGGTTTGATTTTCGGTTTTAACCTAAACTATGAACCCCCTACTTATAATAATAGGTTACATATGTGTGTGGATCCCACCTCACTCAAAAAAAAAAAATAAATAAATAAAAAACACAAAACAGCAGCAATAGTAATGAGAAATGACACCTCATGGGAGGTATGGGCCATGCGTGGCCGACTCATATCCTTTACTATTTTCTTCGCTTTGGAGACGTCTTTGGAACGTAGCACCTTAAATTGGGGACCGATGTGACACAGTTATATTGGTCCACGTTATGAGATTGGACCGATGTGACACATTCATAATGGTCCTTTTCCATTTTCAAAAATGACCGGATTAATAAATTTTTATAGATCCACCACCCACGTGCCAACCATTACCGATTACCAACCATTCAACAATCAATTTATAAGCATTTAATAGGTGCAGATATACGAAAATTTTGAGCTCTGGTTCAGAGGCGGAACCAGAGTGGGACTGGCAGGGACTATGACTACCCCCAAAATTTTAGGAATTTTATTTTATATGCAAGGTAATATATATAGAAATTGATTAGTTATTAAGGGTATTCTAAATTTACATATTCCAATTAAGGTTTCAAATTTTAGTTCAAAATATTTTATAAACGGTTCGTGTAAAATGTTTTATATATTTTAAGTTATTAACAAATCAATTTATTAGTTTCCTTGTATCACGGTGTCTTCAAAATTTTATTTAAACTCCTAATTATGTCTTTATATTTTAAGAGTTATTTTTGCTTGTGTTGAGATGGGACCTCTCACATAGATTGTTAGAAGATTAGTTTGAGTTCAAACTTTTATGAGATTGTGTGAGTAAGACTTGAAACACTTCTAATCATTAATAATATATATATTAATCAAAGTAGTCTCTACCTCTTGATTATTGCCCTAGCCTCTATTACTATATATATATATATATATAAAGAATTATACCAAAGAAATACTCAAATAAAAAATAACTAAGAAAAAGGAAATAACTATAAATAAATAAATAAAAATTGAAAAGTTTTTGAAAACGCACTACAAAAAAAGAGAGCAATTGCAACCGTCCCAAACGTCACAAAATATGGCAAATCCGTCACAAATCGGCCGATTTGTGACGGATATTTGGCGTCACAAATCCGTAGCAATTGCCTGCGTCGCAATTAAGTTGTGACCCTTAAAAATCCGTCACAATGCTATTGTGACGGATTATAGGGGTCGCAAACCGATAACCGTCCTAACATAAAAATCATTAAAAATACCATTGTGACAGATTAAAACCATCGCAAAGCATACGATTGTGACATATTATAATCATCGCAATAACATTGTGATGGATATATCCGTCACAAAATTTAAAAAAAAACGTGCACATTTTAGGTTTTGTGACGGATGTATATGTCACAAAGGACTTGTTTGTAACATATACTTCCATCACAAATCCTCAAATTGTGAAGGTTTTTTTTCAATTTTGCAACGAATATATTCATCACAAAACTCAAAAATTGCAAACTAGCTTGAGCTTTGCAACAAATTATAAACGTCACAAATAATGCTTTTTTTTTTTTTTTTTTTTTTTTTTGTGGGTAAATTAAACCTATAACCTATAAACCAAAAGAACCTATATCTTGTATTAGGTTCAAACACATTATATTTTACATAATACAACAAGCTAAATTGATAACCTGTAACCTCAACCCGTGTTCTTAAATAGAACTCGAAATAAAGCAATAATTTTCCACCTGTAACCTATGTCAAATACCCTTTAACCATTCATTTAAGAACATTTCAATTTTCTATATAACATTTCTATTCAAACAATAAATAGAAACCATCACTGATCTTATGTAAAATATACAAAAAGATATATATTATATGAACAACCTATCACCAACATCTATAGTCTATGCATAATGGCAATAATTACTAATAAACTTTCATAGTTAATTGTATAAAGTATCAAAGTTTATAAAAATACACAAACATAATAGGATATATTATCCAAAAATTTAGTCAATCATTGTCCACACATATCAAAGCATCCAAACTTGGGACCAAGATCTTCAACAGGAGCTCTATTCAATGGTCCTCCAAAAAATGCATTTCCTGCCACAAGAAAGAGAAGAATCCTAATTAATGACTTTCCAACATCTATAACTTATGCATAATTGCAACAATTAGTAATTAACTTTCATAGTTAATTGTATAAAGTACCAAAGTTTATAAAAATACCACAACCATGATTATCCACTTTAGTAAATCATTGTCTAAAATGTCAAAGCATCTAAATTTGGGACCAAAATCTTCAATATGAGCATTCAAAGGTCCTCAAAAAAATGCATTACCTACGACAAGAGAAAAAAGAATCTTAATTAATGACTTTCCAACATCTATAGTGCATGCAAAATTGCAATAATTAATAATCAACTTGCATAGTTAATTGTATAAAGTACCAAAGTTTATAAAAATACCACAACCATTATAAGATTATCCAAAATTTAGCCAATCATCATATACATATTAAGGCATCTAAAGTTGGACCAAAATCTTCAATATGCACTAGATTCAAAGGTCCTCCAAAAAATACATTACCTGCCACAAGAGAAAGAATAATCCTAATTAATGAATTTTTAATATCTATAGTTTATGCATAATTGCAATAATTAATAATCAACTTTCATAGTTAATTATATAAAGTACCAAAGTTTATAAATATACCATAACCATTATAAGATTATCCAAAATTTAGCCAATCATCATATACATATCAAGGCATCTAAACTTGGACCAAAATCTTCAACATGCACTAAATTCAAAGGTCCTCCAAAAAATGCATTACCTGCCACAAGAGAAAGAAAAATCCTAATTAATGACTTTTCAATATCTATAGTTTATGCATAATTGCAACAATTAGTAATCAACTTTCATAGTTTATTATATAAAGTACCAAAGTTTATAAAAATACCACAATCATTATAAGATTATCCAAAATTATGCCAATTATCATATACATATTAAGGCATCTAAACTTGGACCAAAATCTTCAACATGTACTAGATTCAAAGGTCCTCCAAAAAATGCATTACCTGCCATACAAGAGAAAGAAGAATCCTAATTAATGACTTTTCAATATCTATAGTCTATGCATAATTGTAACAATTAGTAATCAACTTTCATAGTTAATTATATAAAGTACCAAAGTTTATAAAAATACCACAATCATTATAAGATTATCCAAAATTTAGCCAATTATCATATACATATCAAGGCATCTAAACTTGGACCAAAATTTTCAACATGCACTAGATTCAAAGGTCCTCCAAAAAATGCATTACCTGCCACAAGAAAAAGAAGAATCCTAATTAATGACTTTCCAACATTTATAGCTTATACATAATTGCAACAATTAGAAATCAACTTTCATAATTAATTATATAAAGAAAGCACTAAAGTCTATAAATAAACCATAACTATAATAGGATTATCCAAATTTTAGCTAATCATTGGCTACATATAAGCCATCTAAATTTGGGACCAAAATCTTCAACATGCACCATATTCAAAGTCCTCCAAAAAATGCATTACCTGCCACAATATAAAGAAGAATCCAATTAATGACTTTCAATTAAAAAATTTTTAAAACTTCATGACTAATTGAAGATTAACAAAAAAAAAAAAAAAAAAAGAAAGAAAATAGATGGAAAAGTGACAAGTTAATGGATGGAAAAGTGTCGTGTGATGCATTCTCACAGAAGCAACATCTCTCAAAGGAGAAGAACAGTACATTGATGTAAACTAAGTGACATATCTTATTCTTTGAATGTAAACAGTACATTGATGCAGCATGCAAGACCAAAAGAAGGACACATTAAATAATTCCAATAAGAAGAAACAAACAAATAAGTAGACACTAGGTATATTTAAAAATGGCAATAGTACATGGCAATAGTAGACACAAGTTTGAATTTTGAATGAGTTTCAATGGTTGAAAACTCATCTATAGGGGTCGACTTTGATGTAAGAACATCACTCAAGGGCTGCCATGGCTTGGCAAATATGGCCAAAACATTGATATAGCATCCAAGACAAACAAGCAACATTTCCTCCCAACAACTAGGAGTAGACTTTATTCCAAGTTTTCCAACTCCCAACAAGGACACCATTACACCACCCATGGGTCATAGCAACTCATATAATTAACTCCCACTACTTCTAATGATCATGGAAAGATATTAATAATACAAGTGATGCATTTAAAAATGGCAATAGGACATGTGGAAAGGATCATGATATACATGATGGTATCCCTAGTGGAGATCATGGTGGTCAGGTTATCCATAGTAGAAGGAATCCAATGGTGCCTGTACTGTATACTCAAGAGATGGGTACTACCCATGCAACATAAGGATTAACAACACATCAGAATCAATTATTAGGTTAGCTTTGTTTGATTTGGTTGTCTACATAAGTATTCTCTAATTATTGAAAATCTAATTTTAACTAAAATAAAATTTGTTATCCAATATACCATATAATGCCCAAATCATAGGAAAGTGCTAAAAGAACAAGTAATAAACTAACATACCATATAATGCCAAAGTCTAAGTCTAAGCAGAACGCTCAAAAGGGCGCTCAGGATCAAACTGAGTGAGAAGGGTAGTGAAAGGTTGGGACATATTCAAATCCTGCCTGCTAAGTAATAGGGCATTTATTTGTGCCTGCATGCGTGCCAAATGCTCCTTATCATCCTTCCTGCCCTCTTCCACTATTCTCAAACGCTCCTGTGCATCTCTAGCCTCCTCTATAGCCTTTTTTGCAGTCTCCTCTGCAGCCTTCTGAGCAAGTTCTGCCTTTGCTAGTGCTTCCCGTGTAGCTGCATCTTGAAACTGCTGAATAATAGCCCGCGGCGGAACTAAACCACGCATAGGCTCGCTACAATGCACTACTCCCCCAACCACTTCCTTAAATGCTAGATTTCGAGCATCATAAACCTGCATATCCTCTGGGGCTTGGTTTACCTGTTCTTGCATTTCTTCCTACATTAGATTTACAAATGTTAGATTAACTAACTTGCTACATAATTTACATGGATAATAAACGATTTTGAATTAAACATACCACAAGCTCCTGAACTGGTGAGGCAATAGGTTGATCATCCTGTGTTGAAGTGTGTGTCACCACAAACATGGTCATTTTGTCTGGCTTGACACCTCCATTTTTGCGTGTCTACCATCATCAAATAAAGCAAAAAACATATATAATCACAATTATTGCTAACTTGCATATAGTTGTTAGGTCAAGAAAAAACTTCAGTGGAAACAAACTATAACAGAGCCTTCTATTGATTCACATCCATTGATTCATTTTTTAATTTTGAAGTTTTATAAAAAGAATAGGTCTCCTATACTTCAAACAAGGCATGCTTTATGATAACAAGAGCAAAAGTTTTCTAACATAAATGCTTTAATATTTCTATGGTTATATTCAAATAGATGATAGTTGGTACCTCATCAGCTTCAGCCCGAGCAAAGGACTTTCTCCCACACCTGTGATGAATTCTTAATTTTTTCCGATTATTACAGTTTGTCTCCCTTTTATCCTATAGTTGACGTTATAAAATAAAGAATTAAAATAGAACATATATTCCCTATATAAAAAAAGTTAAAAAGTTTCTATTTTAACTATTAATTACCATCCCCTCATCACTCCTCCAGTAGTTAACAAGATTCTTCCATTGAGTCGGATCAAGATTTGGTGGCTTGTGCAGATACTGCTCCCCAAGAGGCCGTTTATGGTCATGCCATTTTTCCTTTAGTCTACACTTTGCAGACTTCCAAAGGATATTCAATTTTGACCGCACCCAGCTCTTAGTTAAAGGGTTCTCATACTTGAAATCAGTCTGCACAAAAATCACAATTTAAGGTCAATAAGTGGATATATGTACATTAATTGAAGATCCTATTAAAAGAACTATCCAACCAAATAATAATAATTATTATAGAAATAGATGATAAAAATTTTGTAAATCCACAACTACGACACCACTACTTAAACATACCTCTATCATATCCATGACAATCTCAATGTGATCTTTATTCACATCCCTCCAGTCTAAGATATCTAGACGAATGGGATCCCCAGTCCGCATAATCTTACCAATGTGCTGAGACAACGCATGACCCTCTTTCCCAGTAGGCTGACCTTCATCATTAGCCGCTACAGTTATATGGCCTTGAATCCCCTCAAGGCCACGGCCAATAGTAGGTCCTCTCCGCCTCGGCCCTGCTATTGGAATCAGTTAATGAACAATAACATAACATGTAAATTGGTTAGCATAGTGCACAGTTAACATCAATTATGTAAATAGGTTCTTGTATGAAAAATATAATCGCTTTTTTACCATCCTGAACTTGCTCTGCGCCGACTGGAGGAGCATTCGCAGGGACCTGCCTATTTCGTATAGGCCGTCTCATGTGCAACTGTTTAATCAATACAAAAAGATATATTAGTCTCTATTTATGTAAACAAACTACCACACATGTGTTGCATAAGGACCATATTTAGTTCTATCATGATTAACTAAATTTAATCAAAAGTTGAGAGCTATAATTACAATTTAGGTGCAAAAAATAAAAAGTAAATAAAAGAAGGGAGAAGGAACCAACCATTTGAAACATAATTATTTACATAATGATAGATAACTATCATTATTAATGATATTGGATATTCAGTAGTACATATGCAATATACAATATTCACAATTTTTGATAAAGTAAATTTCTATAATAATCATTATACAACATTCACATTTTTTTTTTTTTTTTGATAAAGTAAATTTCATTGATAGAAAAAAGTCAAGTACATAAGATGAATACAAAAGAAAGCCAAAAAAGGTAAACTGTGCAACATTCACAGTTTCAAAAAGTCCATGAATTCATAGAATTCTATGAACACACATTGTCATCGTCACTATCATCAAACTCTCTTTGAACCCCACTGGCTTCTCCAACTGGTTGATCAGGAACTTCAATGGGAGGAAGATTGGGCCTAGCTTGAAGCACATTGTCCACATTAACCACGACCTCATCCAATTGATTGCTAATATATTGCTCGACCTCGCAGAATGTATTTTCCTTATCTGTAGACCTCTCCTCATCTTTCATGTTAAAGAAATCCCTAGGCACAACTTTAATAGCAGCCTTCCAGCCCTTTTCCCGTGGGTTTTCCACATAGAAAACTTGCAAAGATTGCGAAGCAAGAATGAACGGTTCCTTGGTATATTTGAATTGTTTAGAGTTAACAATTGTGATTCCATATTCGTCTTCCTTGATAGCACTCCCTTGTACCCACTTACACTTGAAGAATACGACCTTCCTATCTTCATGATAACTCAATTCAATGATATCCACAAGTTGACCATAGTACGTGCGATCTTCATTTGTTGTTGTCTTCGCAGTAACTATGACACCACTATTTTGAGTTTTCTTCTTATTGTCAACGCTTATGGTGCGAAATCTAAACCCATTTCCCACAAACTTTTTATATCTTTTGGCATTCCCACTAGGTCCGATGGCAAGCCACCTAAGGTCATTTGTCTTAGAGTCACCATCTTCCACACAAAAACGTCGAACCTATTTAATTATAAGTGGAAAAATTGGTTATTTGAAAATAAAGAAGCACATATTGCTCTAAATTCATGCATTTTTTGTTTAGGAAGAATCCAAACCTACAAAGTACTTACATTGTCTTTGAACCATGTCGGGAAACACTCTTGATGCATACGTTTAATGAGTGACTCCTGAGCAAAAGGATTCTGAGTTGCAATAAGTTGATAGTGTTCTCTACATACCAAAACAACCTTAATTAGAACCATGTGTGTATATATATATATATATATATATATCTTTGTATTGTGCACTCCTAAATGCATCACCAACAATGAGAATGTCTTACTGAATAAATGGGGCCACTTCAGGGCAATTAGATAGAAGATATGAATGCATCTGTTGCTTATCTTTGAACTCTAATAAAAACGTCTTAATCATCCCCATTGCACGACCCGAACTAGAGAAAATAGACAACCCTTCGCGAGATCTAACTCCACTATCTTCATAATTCCTAGGAACACGAGTCAACTTTGTCTCCACATCATGCAAATACCTTGTGGCAAAAGTCAAACACTCTTCTACTAGATACCCTTCTGCAATAGATCCCTCTGGTCGACTTCTATTCCGCACATAATTCTTTAGTGTAAGCAAATACCTACAAGCACGGATGATAACACGTGTCAAAGGAGACCAAAACGGATTTTACAAATGAATGAATAATTAGTAAGAGATCTTCATACCTCTCGATTGGGTACATCCAACGATATTGTACTGGTCCAGCAATGCTAGCCTCATAGGGTAAATGAATTGCTAAATGCACCATTACATCAAAGAATGCTGGTGGAAAAATTCTTTCCAGGTGGCAAAGGGTTAGTGCGACCCGAGATTCGAGCTCCCTAAAACCATCAACTGTACCAACTTTTGAACATAATTCCCTAAAGATACTACTAAACTCAATTAAAACAGTAGCAACATTCTTTGGCAACGACTTTCGCACAGCTATTGGAAGCAATTGTTGCATTATAATGTGATAGTCATGGCTCTTCAACCCAGTAAGTACCCGTCGCTTGAGGTTCACACAGTGCGATATATTTGCCGCATAACCATCGGGTACTCTAACTTCTTCTAATACAGTTAAAAATGCATCCTTCTCTTCATTGGACATTGTGTAACATGCAGGATTATAGTGCTTCTTCCCTCCTGGACATGTAACATAATTATGCAACGCATGTCTTATGTTCATATTTTTCAAGTCCTCACGTGCCTTCTCACCATCCTTTGTATGTTTATCAATATCCAATAAAGTCCCTACCAGGCTGTCACAAATGTTCTTCTCCGTATGCATTACATCCAAGTTGTGTCGTATTAACAAATGCTCCCAATATGGTAATTTAAAGAATATACTCTTTTTCTTCCATCCATCTGCCCTTTTTGGACCTTTGCCCTGTTTCTTTCCAAATGTGACATTAAGGTCATGCATCTGTTCCAAATGTTGAGAACCAGACCAAATCCTTGGCGGAGATCTCCATTCAGTCTCCCCATTAAAAGTTGTTTTTTCACGACGAAAATGGTGTTCGATATCCAACCATCGACGATGGGCCATGTAACAAATTTTTTGACTAGCATCTAAATATTTTGCATCAATATCTACGTTGCAATCAGGACAAGCAAAATATCCTTTAGTTTTCCACCCTGACAAGTCTCCATATGCGGGGAAGTCATTAATTGTCCACAATACTGCCGCACGCATTGTGAAATTTTCTTTTCTTGCCGCATCATATGTACGTAAGCCATCAACCCACAAATCCTTCAACTCATCAATCAGTGGTTCCAAATACACATCAATGTTGTTCCCGGGTGCACTGGGACCAGGAATGAGCAATGACATTATAAAGTAAGGTTGTTTCATGCACAACCACGGTGGCAAATTATACGGCATCAAAATTACAGGCCACGTGCTGTGGGAATGGCTCATAGAACCAAATGGATTAAAACCATCGCTTGCTAACCCAAGTCTAACATTACGAGGCTCAGCGGCGAACACTGGATACCGATTGTCTAAGGTTGCCCAAGCTTCAGAATCAGCAGGATGCCTCAATACCCCATCCTTCGTACGATCGTCTTCATGCCATCTCATCAAACCCGCAGTTTTATCTGACATGAACAATCTTTGTAGTCTTGGCTTCAAGGGGAAGTGACGCAGAACCTTGGCAGGTATTTTCTTTTGTTTGGTAGACGTAGAGTCTACACTATCGTTGGTGGTTTGCCACCTTGAGGTCTTGCATATAGAGCAGGTCTCATCATTTTTTGAACTTTTCCAGTACAACATGCAGTCATTAGGGCATGCATCAATCTTGTCATACCCAAGACCTAGTTCCCCAATTATCTTTTTGGTATAATAAAATGAGTTGGGCAGTGTTTCACCTTCAGGGAGTGCATCCTTCAGTAACTCAAGTACCATAGTGAACCCCTTATCACTCAATCCATGAAGACATTTAATGTGGTATAAACGAATAAGGAATGAAAGCTTACTGTACTTCTTACATCCCGGGTACAACTCTTGCTCAGAATCTTCAAGCAACTTGAAAAATTTTGTCGCATCGGGATTTGGATCATCAATACATTCATCCTGCCTGCTTTCATCTTGCTCGCCTTCTTCCTGCCAACCTTCATGCGATGGGATCCCAAATGCCCCATGTAGCATTCCTTGCATATCATCAGCTTCCTCAATTTCATCTTCTTCAACTGGCATTGCCTCTATAGAGCGAAGCAATTCCAATTCCCCATGGCGGAACCATATACCATGGGAATATCTTTGAGCCCATCCCACGATTGTTAGATGTTGGTGTACAACGTCTGGACTAAGCCTATTCAAATTATAGCAATCCTTACATGGGCAATAGATCAAACCTCTCGAAGATGCATTATCAGATGCATATTTGATGAATTTCTTGAGTCCGGTTTGATATTCTACAGATAGTGGATGTAGTTCAATCCAACTCTTATCCATGATAAAATTCCAACAACTTCAATACTGTAACGAAAAAAATTCATTCAAATTAAAACCTATAATGTCTACTATATTTTATAACAAGGTATTTTGCATAGTATATATAGCCTATGGAGAAAGCTATTGTCTTCAAAATCGTCCAATAAAGTAAACCCTATTACTCGTGCATCCATATGTTTGAAACCTTTAAACATTGGGTGTTTGTTGCGAAAGTACCTTTATTTGTATTTAGATATAATTGGCTGGCTATTTGTAACCTTTAGTGATTATTTTCTAGGTTGCATTTCTCTCTTCTGCTTTCTCATATGGGACATCTTGTCCCCTTTTGTAATCCTTTTCTTTTTTTAATAAATTATTGTTGCTTATAAAAAAAATATTAAAAAAAAAAAAAACAGAGAGAGAGAAACCTTTAAACTCTAATATTTTATATGTTTTTATAAACAATCATCATAACAACTTAAAGTTGAAAATCATCAGCCACTAAGATAAATAAAACCTTCATTCAATATGCCAACGTGACAATTGATACAACTAAAAGAAAACTTAAAAAGCAATGCATTCTTACATAATCCCTCACATTACATATAAGAAATAGGAAGCTACCATTTTCATTAAAATTATATCATGTCAATAGATTCCAAGAAATCAAAACACATTTAGGAAGAACCTATATACATCTTAGTTTTGCAATGAAAGAGAGAGAGGAAGAAAGAATTAGAATAAACATGAAGCGTACTTAGTAAATGTAGGAATGAACTAACTCACCAAGTTGTGAACAACTCTTTCAAAACCGTATCCCACAGTGTTGCAACCTAACAAGCAAATAAACCCCATTAGATCAAGAATAAATATAAAATTGATATGAAGAATAATATAATTATGTGTAAATCAATGTATATGAATAACATGGATATTTCTTGTCCTATGGGTTTGATGGTCCTATCCCATTTAAGAATTATATACCATTCAACTATTACGTTACTACATACATATGACACTTTCATAAAAATTTCGGCAGCATTTCCTTACAGTTCTCCAAGTACGTAATTTAGAGAGTAAGGAACATTTCAATTCCTCTCTAAACTCGCACCCAGAGAACATTTAGGAAACGTTACCGAAACTTTTAGAAAGATATCAAATGTATAAGTGCGTAATAGTTGAGCGGTATATATTCCTAAACTGTCCAAATGGACAATTCAAGAATCGATACGTGTCAAGGTGCCAACTACTAACATCAACACATAAGATTTTGTTGGGAAACACATCGTATCATAAAGACATAGAAGTGTTTACCCTACACCATCAATGTGTTAAAAAAGAAGTAAGTAGCACCTTATGCCGCCGTATCATTCTTGAACGGGTAATCTAGGTTGATATAATGAAGAAAATAATAAAAGCACAAATTTTTCCACAAATTTTAATCATAGGAAATCAACTCAAAAGCAGCAAGTACCCATATTAGAAAAACACATATATTTACCAAAATTTATGAAAAAATTATATTTCTTTTTTTAAAAAAAAAAAGACAAAGAAACAAACAAACATGTATGAAACAGAGCAAGACATTGGTTTTTTCCCCCAAAGATGATAGTTCCTTCATGTTGTTGTTGAAGGTTTTTGAATATCTGTACAAGATAGTTGTTCGCCTAGCTTGGTTGATGGGGTTGCAAATCACGAATTCAAGAGCAATTTATAGGATTGTGTTTGAGTTATCTATTTATCGTTCTTGCTTTTAAAATAATGCTATTGTTCATTACATTTACTGGAAGTAGCAAGAACATATCTTGGTAGGTCATTTTCTAAGTTGTTTGATTATTTGTATTGACATAGGTTCTTATAAAAAAAAAAATTAACAAAAAACAAAAAGAAAAAGAAAAATTGTGTTGGAATGGGTTATCTTTGGATAAGCTTCTATTCAATGAAGTATTAACTTTAATTTAGGCTAACTATTTTATATATTATTTGCTTGCCTATGAGGTGTTTGAGTGAACGTCAGAGTGACTTGCCTCAATTTGGATTTCTTTTCTAACTATTTTATATATTATTTGCTTGCCTAAGAGGTGTTTGACTGAATGTTATAGTGACTTGCCTTTATTTGTATGGATATATTTTTTGTTTTTAGAAACTACAATAAGTATGAGATTGATTAATGGTCTCTTAGGTAGGTCTGTGTAATTGGGACAACGCCCATTTTTCTTGTAGAAGTTGGCCATGACTAGATAAAAAGAAAAATATAACTCAATTGAAATATATTTGATTGAGTAATATTTTGTTTTTGTGTGCTTGTTGTATGTGCTTATTATGTTATAAATCAAATTTGATTTTTATTTTCAGATTGGTAGTCATCCCAATATTTATGTCTTGGACACCCATGCTGTTTTGCCTCTCAAAGATGACCTTGTTGAGGTATGCCCTAAGCTAGCTTTAATAGGTATGATTATTCCCAATTTTTTGAGCAATTTTTCCAAGCTAGTTTTAACATAAGGAATATTTATATATTTTAGACAAATCATTTAGTTTTAACATTAGGTCTATGTGAATTGAGCAATTTTTGTGTTGTTTTGAGAACTTAAAATTTTTTAGTTGACTGGGTAGCTTTCATTTATAAGTTTGTTTAATTTCATTATATCAGGGGTGTAGATGAGGACTAAAATAAAGACAAAATAGTATTTGCTTCTCAAAGGTTTTCTATGGAAACATATGTTGCATTCACTATTATTATTTGGTATGTTTGACTTAACTCAAAAAAGCCTTTGTAGTTACTACCAAGTACGTACTTGGGATAGGCTGTATGAAACTTTTTTCCCCATTCAGCTCTACCGAGGGGTCATTTATGAATAAATAATGTAGTGATTTGGGTTATGCATGACTGCGTAAGCCTCACTATCCTACGCAGGACGCATAATGGTAAGAGAGATCTGGCAGGAATGCAAAAAGAAGCTCTAATTTAATTTCCCTCCACTGGATTATTCTACCCTCACCAAGCTCTTATGAATTGTGAGTTGGTCTTTCAATTTTGATTAATTTATACGTATGTATAATATATTTGTAATTCCCTTTTTAGGTGTGCAGTGGAGTACTAATGGAGTTTTTACCTCTTTCAAGTGGCTGAGGGATGTCAACAGGCAGAATACAATGTAGATCTAACAAAAGGCCGAGTTACTTGATTAAATATATAGTTATTTGATTTTTTAATTCAATTACATTTGTTGGGATTGAGTTGGAATTTGAACATGACAAATTCTACAAAAGTGTATCCGAATGCTAATTGATTGTATATTTTTTAATGTCAAATCCTTTTCGTTTGGTACTTAGAATTGAAAATTGTTTGTTTTTCATTCTTAATATATATATATATATATATATATATATATAATGTCAAGAGTTATTGATGGACAAGAGCAAGTCAGACAATCAATTAGTTATTCTAATAAGCTCATAGGTAGATAGAAACAAAATTTATAAGTCAAGATTAAAGGTAGAGAAAATAGGGAAGCACAGTCGCTTACCAATGTTCTCTTCTATCCGAAGAACAAAGTATCTGCAGAAGAAAGGAGTTTAATTTAGACACCCTCTAGATACTAGATGAAGGTATTGATGCTTTCAAAATGAAAAGCAGGCTTAGGATGAACAAGCTTAAATTATACAGCAAAATTTATCTCAATTGCTTGTTGGACATAATTTTAACAACATAGTCCAACAATACAATAGTTCATAAAGGTAGACTTTGGTTTAAGTGCAAATGGAATCAACCTGCTGCTATCAATTACAGGCTCCACTGGATGCGGCTCCCTATTTCTCAAAAATGCCCGAGCATATAGTTCACCTATGTTCAATATATCAAATTGAGATTAAAAATAAAATTTTGAAAGTGGAAAGGTATATTCCATTTTCTTATAATAGTAATCTAAAGATAACTTCACCAGTGGACTTATTCACAAGTCTGTTGATGCACTCTTCTCCCTTACTAATAACTTTCAACGTCCCCTCCTATGCCCATTCGTTGACATGCCATTCATCAGCCCTAAAATAAAATTCAAAGATTCAAACCTCCATTTCCAATACATGTAAATTCATGTTTCAGCATTAAGCATCACCAATAATATTGACTATATCTAGGATTTTAGCACTCGTATATGTCTGCATAGAACCTTATGCCAAAAAAGATCTGCATTTGATTGTCGGAACCGAAAGGAAAAAGAAATAGGAACTCAGATTTAAGGGTCAAGTTTGGGAGGCAGTTATAGCTTCTGAGTTTCCTTTTTTTTTGCTATGAATTTTAAGGCAATCAAACTTCTTTTTTTTTTGGGATAAATGAGTGAGTATATTCGAAAAAATAAGATATACAAGTAAGCCAAAAGAAGCCCATAGGCCGCAAAGAAAACATCACCAACATTCAATATTAATCTACCCAAAAGAGGGAAGATTAATAAAGTGTGTAAGATGAAACCTCCCAACCCGAGGATAGCAAAATAGAAAAGAAACCTAACTAAGGATTTAATCCCCCAGTTGGTACAAAAAATTCTATTCCTAGCATTGTCTATGAAATTTTTGAGACTAGCAATACGAAATCTAACATCATCAACTACATAGGATATAACAAAATTTGCCAGTCTAAACACATTTTCATGAATTCTGATATTTCTTTGCCTCCAAATGTAATAGAAAGTGGCTGCCCAAGCTATCCTCTTGATAGTATTCCCAAAAGAGTTCCCATACAAGTTATGAGTTGCCCAAATCAGTTCATTCTGCCACAGTCTAGGACGTCTAAAAACACAACATTTCTCTAATATAGCTTTCCAAACTTCAACAATAAAAGGGCAAGTAATAAACAAGTGTTCAGAAGTTTCAATGTGGGCATTACAAAAAACACAACTTGCATTAGAAATGATTCCCCGTTTATCCTTAGTATTGAGTCTATTAAGGATGATCAACCAAAGAATAAAAGCATGTCTTTTGATAGCTTTAGGAAACCAAACAATTTTATACCAGGCCACTTCAATTTTATGCTATCTAATAGCGTTCCAAGCTGATCCAGAAGAAAATGAACCTGATGGGTCAAGGAGCCATAATATATTGTCATTAATTTTAGCCAAAATTAACTGCGTGATGATTCTACAAATCCCCCATTTTTACTGAGTTTGCAGAAGAAGAAAAGAGAGAAGGAGACAAGACGAGACACACATACCTACATTGAAGAAGAATATTTGTCCTAATCTCCCATTTTTCCCTTTCGGCAGTCCCGAAAATTTTCCCCTTCACAAAACCAGTCGAACAAGAAGAAAAGAGAGAAGGAGACGAGCTTATCAAAGAGAAAAAGAAAAAAAAAACAGAGGGAGAAGGAGACGAGACAGAGAAGAGAGAGAGACACACATACCTGGAGTTTCTGCACTGAAATTTCTTCCCTTCACGGCTGTTCTGAAATTTCTGAACTGAAATTTCTCCCCTTCACGTCTTCCCTTCACGGCTGTTCGGAAATTTATCCACTGAAATTTCTCCCTTTCACGTCTCCACTTCACTGCTGGTCTGAAACTTCTCTACTGAAATTTCTCCCCTTCACGTCTCCCCTTCACGGCTGTTCTGGCTCCACTTAAATTTCTCCCCGGAAATTTCGATCAAATGGAGAGAGATCAGGATTTGAGCACAACGGTGGGAGAGGCATGAGAGCTGATTTTGTCATTAGGGCTCATTTGGGTTTGGGAGGTAAGAGAGAGAGAGCAAATAGATGGAAGTAAATGGAGGGAATGGTGAAAAGTTTCGCGGGAGAACGAAAAGGGGAAAAAAAAAATCTGCAAAGCCACATGCGTGTCGAGAAATGGATGGAGGGATGGGAGATCAGATATTTGTGACGGATTAAAATGGTTGCAAAAAATATTATCAGCGATTTGTGACGAATTAAAGGGTTGCAAAGGAAGGACTTGTGATGGATATTTTCGTCACAAATCTTTGCAACTGCTATTTTGTGTCACAATTCTTAGGTAAATCAAGGAAAAAAAACCTGATAAAAACTTTGTGACGGAAAGGCAAAAAAACCTTTTTTTAAATAAATTTTAAATTAGTGGTCAAAATAATTGTGACCATTACTTAAATTTGGTCACTAAAATCAGTTGCAATTGCTCTCTTTTTTTGTAGTGACGGCGAAAATCAAACGGAGCTTGGAAAGTACAAATTAAGGAACTCAAAATAATGGTAAATTTGAAAGAGAAAATGAGATGATGACATCAATTGATGTCTCTAGCTAACTGGTGAATATAACTGGTGGACAGGGCAACACCCATATTTAGTGTTTTCCAATTTAGTTATGGGAATAAAATCACATATTTGATAAATTTTTAAAAGAAAACAATTATTAGGCAAATATTTTTAAAAAATAAAAAATAAAAATCCCCCCCCCCCAAAAAAAAGAAGAAAAAAGTGGGGGATTGGCATCAAAAGCAAAGTAATAATGAGTACCATAAAATTAAAAAAAAAAAAATAATAATAATAAAATTGATGAACTTAATATGCCAATTAAGCCTCAGCATTAGGAGTTGGTTGGGTAGCAACCATGGCAGCAATCTGTTTGGTGGGTACCCTTAAATTTCTTCATAAACATGATGAATGTGATTATAGCAATTTATATATAGATGGGAGTGTGTAGAACAATCACAAATCTCAAACTGGTGGGAGCTGTTTTTTAAACTGTAACAATATGAAGAAAAAAAAAAGTGCATTTTTGGTAGTCCAAAGAAATGAAATGATCAATTCTTTGTAGAAGTTTATTTCCTTTATAGAAAAAAATAATCATTTATTCCCAAAACAAGAATAATAATTATTTCCACATTTTAAAAAATAAAATCATAAAAAATGAGTTATACTAAATATTTTCTATTCTGCTCCCATTTTCATTTCATTCACTCAAACCAAACATAATGATTGAACCACCCTAGTTCAAGAAGTTGAATCAATGAAAAAACCCAACATATCTCACCTGTTTTATTTTTTTATTAATTTGTCAAATCCCATCAAATTTAAAGAAGCTAGCATTAATTACTTAATTATTTTTTTTAATATTTGACCGTACAGACTTTGACATACGGTCCACTGGTAGTTTCGTTTTCTTTTGGGGGTTGCCTTTAGCTATTAGCCACTTGTAAATGAAGTGATAGAAACTTGTACATGACGGCTCCCCCTCTCCAAATGAACCCCTTCTCGGTTAAAGCATTAAATTTTGGTAGATCCACCCTCCAACGGCTACTGATTACCTTAATTCCAACGACTACTGATTACCTTAATTCCAATAGTACATGCATTGTACTGTATAAGGTGCTTACGTCTAAAGCTCAAGGTCACAATTCTACAAACGGTGATGTGCAAATGTGATGGCCTTCAAGCCAAAGGTCTGAAAAAACCCAGTGGCCAAAAAAGAAAATAATAAAAAAATTAAAATAGAGATAAAAACCTAACCTGAAAATTACCACAAATTTTAATTAAAATGTTGGGCTTAGAATGTTAATTAAATTTTAATTAAAATAATAATTTAAAAAAAAAACTCCTAAATCTTGTATTAGGTGGTGTTGATTTATCTTCAATTGGGCATTGGCTGTAAGGTTTTAGTCACATGTGCACTGGTGATAGATTAATGTTGGTGAGTGGTAACTAAAACATGAAAAACAAAGCCAAGTCAGCATTGTGTTTTTTGGGGCCCTAGTTGAACTACTAAAATGAGGGATTGAGATTTGGTGAAGTTTGGGACTTTAACTACATGGTGAAGTTACCGTTGGATTGATGCCATATGGTAAGGGAGAAGAAGGGACAGTTCGGATTTGCTGGTAGTAAAACAATTAAGACCACAAATTTGAGAATTGCTTTACTATCAACGAATTCCAATTATCCCTTTTTTTCCCTTGCCACTTGGCGTCAATTCAGCGGTAACTTCACCATGCAATTAAAGTCCCAAATGACCAAACTTCACCAAATCCAGATCCCTAAAATGAGCCCCCTATACCCAAAAAAGAAAAAAAAAATCTAGCTAAGCACTCACAGTTAATTGAACTGATACAAACTTGTATATGGTGGCTCCCTCTCTTCAAATGAAACCCACTTCTCAGTTAAAGCATTAAATTTTGGTAGATCCACCCTCCAACGACTACTGATTACCTTAATTCTAATAGTTCATGCATTGTACTCTATAAAGTGCTTACGTCTAAAGCTCAAGACTACAATTCTACAAAGGGTGATGTGCACCTGTGATGGCTTTCAAGCCAAAGGTCTAAAAAAACCAGTTGGCCAAAAAAGAAAATAAAAAAAATTAAAATAAAGATAAAAACCTAACCTGAAAATTACCACAATTTTTAATTAAAATGTTGGGCTTGCATTATTAATTAAAAAAAATGGAAAAAAACTCTGGATCTTGTATTAGGTGGTGTTGATTTTATCTTCAGCTGGGCGCTGGCTGTAAGGTTTTAGTCATGTGGGTGCACTGGTCATAAATAAATGTTGGTGAGTGGTAACTAAAAACATGAAAAACAAAGCCTAGCCCTAGTCGGCATTGTGTTTTTTGGGGCCCTTGGTGAACTACTAAAATGAGGGATTGGGATTTGGTGAAATTTGGGACTTTAACTGCATGGTGAAGTTACCGCTGGATTGACGCCACGTGACAAGGGAGAAGAAGGGACAGTTCGGATTAACTGGTAACAAAGAAATTGAGACTACAAATCTGAGAACTATTTTACTACCAGCGAATTCGAGCCGTCCCTTGTTCTCTCTTATCACGTGATGTCAATCTGACGGTAATTTTACCATACAGTTAAAGTCTCAAACTTCACCAAATCCGAATCCAAAGAGCCCCGTATACCCCCCCAAAAAAAAAAAGAAAAAAAAAGAAAAAATCTAGCTAAGTACTCACAGTTAAATGAACTGATACAAACTTGTATAGGATGGCTCCCCCACCCTAAATGAAGCCCACTTCTCAATTAAAGCATTAAATTTTGGTAGATCCACCCTCCAACGACTACTGATTACCTTAATTCTAACAGCACATGCATTGTACTCTAAAGTGCTTACGTCTAAACCTCAAGACTACAATTCTACAAAGGGTGATATGCACCAGGGTGTTAATGGTTCGGCTTGATTCGGTTTTAGGATAGATTTCAAATCAAATCATATTATAAAAAGATCAAACCAAATCAAATAAAAAAATTTTGGTTTGATTCGGTTCAAGTTTCGGTTTTAACCTATCAAGTAGCAACAAATAATTGAAAATGAAAAAAATGATATACCAAACTCCAAATAAAAATATTTTTAATAAAAACATTACATTAGCAACTAAAAAAAACATTAAACATTGTATCAAAATGGAAACATATTGACATATGTCAATCTAATATCTCACACAACATTAATAGCTAGTTTAGTACATGCTAATCTAAAAAAGGAAAAACAATAAGAAACTTAAAATGAGATGAGGCTAAGGTTGAGAGACTTAAGGTTTTGTACTATTTCAAATCTATTTCTATTATGCCCTATTAGAATACGAAATTTACAAACTTTAAGTTTGATATATATATATATATATATATATATTTTTTGGTTTGGTTTGGTTTTTAAAAAATGAAAACTAAAACCAAACCAATTTAGTTCGGTTTTCTAAAATTAGAACCAAAACCAAACCTAATGACAGAAAAACCAAATCAAATCGATCGGTTTGGTTTGGTTCTCGGTTTTAACCTAAACCATTAACACCCCTAATGTGCACCTGTGATGGCCTTCAAGCCAAAGGTCTGAAAAAACCCAGTTGGCCAAGAAAGAAAATATTAAAAAAATTAAAATAAGGATAAAAACCTAACTTGAAAATTACCACAAATTTTAATTAAAATGTTGGGCTTGGATTGTTAATTAAATTTTAATTAAAATAATAATAAATAAAAAAACTCCAAATCTTGTATTAGGTTGTATTGATTTATTTTCAGTTGGGCACTGGCTGTAAGGTTTTAGTCACGTTGTTGCACTGGTCATAGATTAATATTGGTGAGTAGTAACTAAAAACATGAAAAATAAAGCCAAGTTAGCATTGTGTTTTTTGCGGCCCTAGTTGAACTACTAAAATGAGGGAATGAGCCCCTTATACCCCCCCAAAAAAAAAAAAAAAAAAAAATCCCTCTACTTAAGTACTTACAATTATTATTATTTTTTTCCCTCGAAGTACCAACTCAAAGTTTGCTTGGTTATAAAATTACTAAAATTTATTTATAAAAATTATTGATTACAGGAATAAAATTATCAAAATTCGTTTATACAGATTAAGATGATTACAATAACTTAAAAAGATGCATGTAATACATACTTCTACTTCTAAATTCAACAACAGAGAGAGAGAGAGAGAGAGAGAGAGAGAGAGAGAGAGAGAGAGAGAGAGAGAGAGAGAGAGAGAGAGAGAGAGAGAGAGAGAGAGAGAGAGAGAGAGAGAGCGTTACTGAGTTAGATCTCAGATTTGAGATCTAAGGTTAGGGTTAGTTTTTTTTCAGATGTTGGTTTTGGGATTGAGTTGAGAAGACTCTTAGGCTTTTGAGTTGTGGATTTGGTTCAGGGCCTGACAGTCTGACACTTGATTTGGAAGGGGAGGGGGGTTTGGGGCCTTCAATATTTCAGATACATTAAAAAACACAAAGGTTACCATTTGATTTTGGGGGCCCTAGACGGTTATGCCATTGGAGCAGCCATGAAAGAGAGAGGGAACGTTGGGAGGTTGAAATTGCCTTGCCATTTTCCTTTTTCATATTTGGTAACTAACAAGCATTTGCATTGTGCCATTATACATCACATGATGGCGGTCCATATTTTGCTCGCGGGGAGATGATTTGAGAGGCAGTTGAGAAACAAAAGACACATAGGAGAGTATTTACGGAGTCAGTTGAGGCCTTGAGGGTTAATATTTTAAAAAGACACGTAAAGGAGATGTTTTTGGCATCAACCCTGCAGTTTGCGTGTATCAGCAAGAAGGGTCAGCTTGAAACAAATTGAGGCCTAAGACAATATTTTAAATGAGACATTTTTCATAATTTACATAATAATATAATTAACATTAATCAAGCATAGACAACATATAAAATGTCTCCACTTTAAATTCTTTTTTTTTTTTTTTTTTTTTTTTTTGTTTTACCACCAGACACCGCATGAAATAATAAATAATAAAAAATAAAAAAATTGACACTATGCTAATATATATATATATACACACACACTTTATACAATTCGATCTTACGCTATGTTTGGATAAGGAATTTTTAGGTGAAATTTGCTATTGAGATAGAATTTGTAAAATTTTTATAAGGATGAGATGGACAAAATCCTTTTAAAAATTTTAAAAATTTCCATCTCAAAAGCAAATTCCACTTAGAAATTCTTTATCCAAACATAGCATTAAGGATTTTCTAGTAGCTGAATCGGTTGGTAAAAGGGACAACCACTTGAAATCATCCATTTGGCCTTGGGGTGGGGGATGGGAATGGAAAATAAAAGGCTAATTTAATTAAATCTTTCATTGAGTTTAAGAGAACAGAGTCATTATAAAAATAAAATCATTAAATTAATTATAATTTTATATTTATTATGATTTCGTTTAATATCCTTTTTATGTAGAGCATTTAAAAAAAAAAAATTGCAAAAAACAAAAATCAAAATTTGAAAGATGGAGACAATCACATAAGAATCACACGGCTACCTTAAATGATAGTTTATGATTTATTGAAGCAGTCCCATCCTTTAAATCTCTCCACTCCAAGATTGTGAAAACTTGAACTCAAAACCTCCACCTCATAAGAAAAAAAAATTATAAAAAGATCACAACCAATCACTGTCCAATTCTTAGGTGGCCAAAAAAAAAAAGAAAAAAAAAAAAAAAAGGTAATTGCACACCAATCTTATTCAGTTCACTAATTTTGTCACTCACCCACAAAATTAAGTCGATTGACGGACAGCTTTGAAGTCTTTGATAAACGCAGAGGTCTGAACCATTAATTAATGGTCTCCCATGAACTGATCTCCAAACAAATTTGATAGCCTTTTATGGTCTGCCATTAAGTCTCCCATTAATGGCCAACAATTTGTCCATGGGGTGCAACCAGTTTGCCATTTGTTGGTGGATGCTCGGTAACTTCGAAACCCTCAATTGAGTCTGCATTTTCACCTTTTTGGCTTTTATCGACTAATGTGAATTTCACGATACTTCTTTTAAAAACAAAAGAGATTTTAACCTTTTATTTATTTATTTATTTATTAATTTCTAATTTTGTCGTTGCCGCTTCCGTTAGTAAGATGAATGGATAATTTTTTAGGTATATTTAATAGAAAAATGATAAATCCACCCGTTATGTATACCAATTTCACATACTGACTGATGTATGATAACTTGATGACGTAGCGGAAGCTTATGAAGAAGTAGGGCACCGCCTGCTTCTTGGAAAATCGTTCGAGTCCACGAACAAAAGAGTAACACACTCGAATCCACGAGCTCAGAGAATAAGATCTCAGAAAGAAAATTCTTTATTGAATGAAAGTTCCCCTTACAATGAAAGGAGGTAGCCTTTATATAGGCTACAAAATCTAATTTGACTAGAACTATAACTCAAAAGTCCTAAATTTAATAAATAACCTAATTCAACTAGAACTATAAATTTAAGAAAGAAATAACTAAAATAAGAAAAAAATACTAAATATTCCAAAAATAAAACTGCTCCCAACCATAGGTACGGTTTGCTTGACCGTTAGTACGGTTATACGCAGAAAGCCATTTTGGCTTCTAATTGGTGTTAAATTCTGTCCTACATCACTTGATAAGTGGACTTGTAATTTTATTTATTATTTTTTATTTAATAAAAAAGAAAAAAAAAACAAAGAAGCATGCCAGGGGTTTAATTTAAAAGCGAAAATGGGATGGTGACATCAACCATGTGTCTAGCCGGTGTATATAACTGGTGGACATAGCAACACCCATATTTAATAGAAAATAATAAACAAATATTTGAAAAACAATAATTATTAATCAAATGTTATTAAAAAATAAAAAATAAAAATCTCCCCCGACCACCCCCCCCCTCCCAAAAAAAAGTGCGGGGTCAACATCAAAAGCAAAGTAATAATGAGTACCATAAAAAAAAAAGGAAAAGAGAAAGATAATAATAAAAAAAATTCATGAACTTGATATGCCAGTTAAGCCTGAGCAGAAGGCCGGAGTTGGATGGGTAGGAACCATGGCAGCGATCTGTTTGGTGGGTACCCTTAAATTTCCTCATAAACATGATGAATGTGATTATTGCAATTTATAGGTCGGAGTGTGTAGAACAATCACAAATCTCACATGGTGGGAGCCCATTTTTAAATTGTGACAATCTTGTGTCTTATGTAGGGACAGTGGCACATGGGGCTGAGCCTCCTAAATTTTAAACACACCCCAAACCCATATATTAATATATATCTTTTACTTTCAATTATTATTATTATTATTATTTTTTACAATCGATATGATCTATACTACTCCTAATTTCCTTAATATTAACAAATGGTTATTGAGGAGAATATATACCACTAGATCGATTATCAGTATGTTAGGTTTGAGGATTTCAATTGGTGGTTTGTTTGTTTTTTTTTTTTCGTTCGTTCGTAGATTTTGGAGAGGGTGCATCGTGGATTTAACATGCATTTTGACATGCTATGAATTCCATGACGAAATTTATGCCTGGATGTGGTCTCGTTGTTTTTCAAACAAGATTTTTCTACATAAAGGTCGCATGTGCATTAGTTAATTGTTGTGGGGTTAATTCAATACATCTTTGATTTGATTAACTAATCATCTTAATTTGTTTATGCATGCCATATATTGGACGGGCTAGGCTATTGCCACTACATATAAATCCTCTAAGCCTCTCATTTAATTTATATTTTTAAGGTTTTATGAAAAATATAAAAAAAATTTATGAAAACTAATCACATAGTTTATTAGAAAACATTATTCCAGACAATTTTGTAGAAGAAAGTTTTTCCAAAATTTGTCATTTAAGTAGACTTTTTCGCAATTTTTCATGGAAAATGAAATAAAGATTGTAAATGATCAAAAAGTCTACTTAAATGATAGATTTTGGAAAAAATTTCTTCTATAAAGTTGTTCAGAATGATGTTTTCTAGTGAACAATGCTATTAGTTTTCGTAAAAACCTTTTATATTTTTCCTAAAATCTTAAAAAGTGTAAACTAATGAGGGGCTTTGAGTACTTTATATAGTGACAATAGCCTCACTCATATTGAACTGCATGTTATTTGTTGACTAGATTTGAACAGATTTTAAAAATTGGTTGTGCTAATCATTGGATAATTTTAAGGAAAAATTAGCAATAACCCCTTAATTAAACCTTCCCTCATTCTGGGTCTGGTCAATTGAGAGTAGCAAAATTTCAAATCCCATGTATTAAATGTTGGATAGTTAGCATAAATAACATTTCATCATGCATGCCACATTTTAGATTGCCTTGTGAAATGTGATCAAATCAAATGGATATACCCACCTAATCGAATTGATTTTAATTAAATTGAGGAGGGAGAGGGAGAGGCAGAGAGTCACTGAGTCAGCAAACCTATCACATTCCAAATTAAATATAGGAAAGGAAAGCTGGCATGACTATCTGACAGGCTAAGCATAAGCGGGATTCAGTTGAGTTACTTAGAAAACCAAATTGAAGAGAGATTGTTGGGAGAAAATGAAATGTCCGTGTGTTTCACATCTATCATGTACTTAACAGGCCCTTTAGATCTTACAATAGCCCTAAAGGAAATTAACGTTTCTATAAAATTTTAAATACTCAATCTATATTTCTTGAAATGCTCATTGACACTCGACTTGTCACTAAACTAACCCATTGGGGTTTAGTGTCCCTATAAGTTATTGCCCCTTAAATCCTATAAAAGATAGGAAAGTTACATGTGGAAGAGAATTGTGATGATATACGACTGATTTGGTAAATTGAAAAATGAAAAGGATAGAAAAGTGACACATACATGGAAGAGAAAAGTGAGGCCTAACGACATTAGATTAACATTAGAGCAAGGATATTAATTATGAGAATTCTCCTATAGGTTGTCTCAACGAATCCTTAATCCCCTATTTTAAGAAATTTTGAATGAATCTCTATGCACTTATACGCCTCACCATTTGATAAAGGACTTTCTAGAGGTTTTATATATGAAATTTTATTTAAAAATGTGACGTGTGTAATTCAAAATGCATAAATCAAACTTTGATATTCTCTTTTTAAAAATGGCATGTTTCCGTCGGACATAGACACAAGGATTATATATACGAATCGTGTAGATTCAATTAAGTAAGTTTTTGGTGAGCAAAACGGACGAAGAAAACATGAAAATACCTTTAGAATGATCCATAATTGAAGCAACATAGTTGCAATAGCCTATGGTTCAGCCCATTAGGGTGATGTAAAAGAGATGATGAATGTGGCAGAGGGCAACAACCAGTCAATGAATATAAATTCCTATAGCTGTATATAAGAGGCAGTTGAGAGTAATTAATAAATAAAGGGAATGGCAATATTTGCATGAAAAAAGGCTGTAGGAGCAAGGAGAGTTAACGAGGGGGCGGCCATGTTGGTGTGGCATAAAAATGGACAGTAGAGGATGAATTTAAGGCATACACCCATATGTGGTTGTGAATTTTAAATAAGGAATCAATAGGAAGGGGTTGAATCAAAGTCGGTGGCATACTGCCTATGTGTATAGACCACGGTTGCTGTTGGCGTGTTGGGGGTTGAAAAATATCCCATGCTGCATTCATTGAATGCCTGATTTTTTTTAATATTTTTTTTACATATAAATATATAGGTATACAGCACCCCACGCATATATTGCATAGCAACGAGGGAAGTATCTAAGGGAATATTATGGCTTCTAAACCAGGTATCCTCACTGAGTGGCCATGGGAAAGACTTGGAAGCTTCAAGGTACTCTCTCTCTCTCTCTCTCTCTCTCACACACACACACACACACACAGATGTTCAGCTTATTTGGGGTCTGAGTAGTTTTTCTTCTTAAGTGACCAGTTATAATGTGCCACATCACAGTGGAGGGTCAGCTTTGTGTCTAGCACTGCAAATGTTGCCACTACCACTACCACTACCACTCCCTTTTTTCTTTTTTGGTTTGGTTCGTGTTGCCATTACCTTTGCTATTTTATTGTTGCTTTTAGTAGCATTGAAGTGCGTGTTGAGACTGATTCTCAAGTAACAATTGATCTCATTCAAGGAGCAAACTCGAGGAATCACCCTGATGGGTCCTTTATTGAGGACTGCCGATCCTTGTTAGCCAAACAATGGCAATGAAAACTCCAGCACACCCTGCGGGAAGGGAACAGTGTGCCGATATTCTCTCCAAAGAAGGGCATAACGCCCATAGTAATTTTGTTCCTTTTCATGCTCCGCCCAATGGGGCTATGTGACTTGCTTTTGGCTGATCTAGTGGGCGTTAGTACCCTTAGGATCTAGTTTTTATATTATATATTTCTGACCAAAAAAAAGAAGTGCGTGGGTATTTTCACCAAAAATAAAATAAATAAAAAAGAAAAAGAAAAAGAAAAAGGGAAAAAAGGGAAGGTGCATGGGTATTGCTAGCTTGTGGTGCGGCTTACTCGATGACTCAGTGGGTTTGTTTTTTTTTTTTTTTTTTTGTTTTTTAAACCAAACAATAGGAGAATTCATACACTCATGTACATACCCGTATGAAATTGAAACCAAAAACATCACTATTACGATATGAAATGCCATTAAACTTAAGGGTCAATGACAATGGCTAAATTTTCAGGGGTATTTTTATGCTTCCTATATACCCTTAGTGGCGAGAGAAACTTGTGCTCCAGAAGTTTGTTTTCATTAGCCAAAAAAAAAAAGAGAGAGACAGGAAATAGATCATTTTTGTTGGGTGCTATTTTATTCCTTCTTTTTTTTTTCTTTTTTTTTTTATTTGTTTTACTTTCGGTTTGTCTTTTCTAGCGAAAAATAATAATAATAATAAAAAAGGAACAAAAATGGCACATGGTTTGTCTTTTTTTTTTTTCTTTTTTCCTTTTTCCTTTTTCTTTTCACTAGTGTTATATAACTCAATTTGTTTTCTTAAATGTACCTGTTTATAATTTCATTAAAAAAATAACTATTTATAATAGATTAATATTGCAACTATCAATCACATCAATTGGACAAAGAAATTTGGATGAAAAATTAAATGTACTCGTCAATATTTTTCTTATTCTTTATCCAACTCATAATACATTAAAAAGTTAAATTCATCCCCCCCACCCCAAAAAAAGAAAAAGAAGAAGAAAAACCAAAACGAAGATGGATTAATTTATTAAGTCAAACTCAAATTGAGCACTATTTGGCTTGATAAATTTGTTTATGTTTCAAATAACCAAATTATTTGAACTCAGCTTAAGATCAGTTCAGTAAAAACTTATTAAAGTCACTTGTAAACCGATCTTTACTTTTAAACTCGTTAATTTAATATAGCAAGCCGTTTAAGTAGTGAGGCAAGTTGATATTGGAGTGGGAACAGAGTTTCCCTTTTATTTAATATTGTACGTTTCTACCGTTTGATTTATTTAGTATGTTGTCGCTTCCCTGTCTCAAGCAAAGGATGGGCAAGTCCAGAGTTGTTGTTGGCTTGGTGCATTTATTTTTAATGTAAAAGATAATAGGTGCAAATTCCACAATTTTTTATTTATTTAAATTCTAGAGGGCTATTATACAAGATCAATATTTTGGTGTGAAAAGTCAAACGAGTGACGTGTAGTTAACCTTCGTCAAACACCAAAGCAAATACCCCTCCTTATGTCAGACACCAAAATAAATACCCAAGCAAAACAGAGTGACCTGAACAAACTTTCGGCTAATGGCGAGCTTATGATACTTGGCCCACAAATCTTTTTCCTAAATTCTATAGAGAAAATGAAACAAAAAAAAAAAAAAAAGAAATAAATGATAACACAGCTTATGTGACATTTCGGTCAATGATAAGATTCAAACCCCACTTCTCTTATAATATAAAAAATATATAAATTTTATGCAAATTATTTCCGATATTTTTTAAAAATCACTCCCGAACTTGCATTATTATTCTTGCTCAAAATTTACGTAGTACTTTAAAAAAAAAAAAAAAAAATTATTCCTAATATTTTCCCAACTTATGATCTATTCCTATGTCCAATAATTACCTAATCGCCAAATTGGTGACTAACTTATTTATGTTTCATGAATTGAAGTATTTGCTCTTGGCTCCTTTTGCCTTTCGCTGCACGTACTTATTCTTATTTGGAGACGAAAGCCAGAGGGACTTTTCCACGTTTCTCATATTCCCATATCTCTTGTTGAGGATGGTCCACAACTCCATATGGATCTCTCTTTCTCGTCACCGGACGGGGAAAGGCAACAACCGAATCGTCGACAAGGGTCTCGAATTCGACCAAGTTGACAGAGAAAGAAATTGGTTAGTGTCCGGCCAACTTCTCTTTAATTTGTATGCATGGGTTTGTACGTAGTGTAATGCATGTTTGAATTGTGGGTGGTTTTGGCAGGGATGACCAAATAATATTCAATGGGCTCATATTCTACATAGTTAGCCTGACAGTTCGTGGGGCATCTCACTTCCCCCTGTGGAGAACAGATGGTGTAATTCTGACCACTTTACTCCACATTGGTCCAGTGGAGTTCTTGTACTATTGGCTCCATAGAGCATTGCACCATCATTATCTCTACTCTCGCTACCACTCTCATCACCATTCCTCTATCGTCACAGAGCCCATTACTTGTGAGTATACCATTTACCTTTTCGAAAATAATTGTCTCCCCTTCAGGCATTAGTATACCTCTAGGCTCTAACGTGGAATCCACCTCTATGTGAGAAAATGGTATACGGGTTGCTTTCACTTTCTAAAATTGTCTTTTCCTTCATTTTCTCTATTTTGAGCATTGCTTTTAATGATTGACTAGTCATTTTCCCCACTGAATGAACCCAAAATTAATTATGATTTTGAAGTAATTAATCTTATCGCGGCGTTACTTGGTGGTTCTATGGCAGCTGTAATCCATCCATTTGCGGAACATATAGCCTACTTCCTTCTCTTTTCAATACCATTGCTGACAACGCTGTTCACCGAAACGGCCTCCGTGGCTGCTTTCGCGGGCTACATCACTTACATTGATTTCATGAACAACTTGGGACACTGCAATTTTGAGCTCATTCCGAAGTGGGTCTTCTCCATCTTTCCACCTCTCAAGTACCTCATGTATACCCCCTCGTACGTTTCTCTTAACCCTCTCTAGCTTTTCGTATGTACTTTAAATTTAAAAATTATTGGTGCTTAATTTAATATTGACTTGATATAAGATTCGTTCTATGAAATTGGTAAAATAAGTTCGAGTATCTGATGAATATTATTTCATATTCCTACTTACGACGGACAAAATGGAGAGACAAATTTATAATATATCAAGGATTAGAGTGTTAATGCACCAATTAAGGACATAGGAGAAGGTAGGTAGAGACAGTACCAATATTTATATGCTTATCAAAAAAAAAGTACCAATATTTATATGAATGGGCCCTGGTTTGAACCAAAGACCCCCCACCGTGGATGCTATGTCACATACTCTGTTGGACCACACAAATGCTTTTGATTTACACTTGTGAATTGGCCCAACTATGAGCACGATGCTCCCTGGCCTGTTTCCAAATATGGCAATAAATTTAATTTGATGCACCTCCCAACCACCTGGTTGGAAGGAAATTGGGACATTATGACCATCAATTGGGTGCACCTATAAGGGTTTTTTTTATTATTATTATTATTTTTTTAAAGTTATTGTTTGCTTACAGTTAATCAAATTTCCCCCCCTTATTGTATGATACACTTAAACGAATTGAGACAGCTTACACATGATCAGTCCCACACTCTCTAAAACAAGGCGTTAAATTTTGGTAGATCCACCACCCGACTATAATTTGATTAATTGTAAGCAAACAATAGCTTTATGAGCATTCAATGGGTGCACCTATCATGCTATTAGATTTAAGTGCTTGGTACATAGGGCGCTGCTCACCTACAGGACGGTATCCTCATGCATGCGTATGTTACTTGTATGCGCATGAATTTCTACCGTCCGATTTGATGCGCGTCCAACTAGGGTCAATAATGAAGTGTCAAGATCCTTTGTTTGGGTATTTGAGTGCTTAGTAGTAGAAAATAAATTGTGAATGACTAGTATGGCAAAAAAAAATAATAAAATACTGATTTTAACCTAATGATGTGAGAGGAAAGAAAAATGGTAGTCCAACATTTCTAAAAAAGGATATTTTAAATGGTGAGGTAAGAGCTTGTTGAATTAAATTTTAGAAAAAAAAAAAAACAAAAAACAAAAACAATCTACATCCAAGAAAGAATAGTTTTGAGTCTTTTGATAGATCAAAATCCTCTTAATTATGATGACAATTCTAAATTAGCATGGCCCATGAAAACTCGATGCCGCATCCACTCCACAACACAAGATATTCCACTTTCCTTTTTCGGATTACCAATTAATAAATCATTACATATTAAATGCTAATTGATTAGGTTGTTCATTTAATAAGATTTTCTAAACATTCCATCTAGTTTCCCTTTTCTTAGATTTTTAAGTTGGGAAAAGACATACAAACATGAAATCTTCATTGCAAATGTGCTTGTGGACCATTTGTTGGTGATGTGGTGTGCTTTATTCGATATGTATATAGAAATAATACCACTATTCACAGGGGCACCCCACATATTTAAACCCCTTTATCATCATCATCATCATCATTATTATTTTGTAATTTACACCAATCATGTTCCAATTATTATTATTTTTTTTTTTGGAGCTTTTGGTGCTTAGCCTGCCTGTGGTTCTCTTCTGCGTTGGGTTGGTTTTTGTTTGGCCTTTGCTAGTGCTGGAGGGTTTTTTTGGGGCTCTCTATTGTATTCCATTGTAGTTGGGCGCTTTGTTTGCTTTGTGGGGCCTGTGGTTTCTTTAGCTGGGTGTTCTGGATTTTCATTTTCTCAATATAATTAATATTATCCTTTTGCCGATAATATATATATATATATAACTGACACGAGTGCTTCAATTCTCTATCAGCCTAGTTAGACATGCCAATCCTCTATCACCTCTCTATCAGCTAGCCTAGGCATGCCTGTCCTTTATTTACTCTCTATCAACCCAAGAAAGTCTTGACATAGTACATGTGCTTACACCCTCCATGTAATTAACCTACACATATTAGGGCAACATTGGCCAACTCTGATCCATTGTCACGTTATGATTTATGGCGTTCAACTACACACAATTTTCAGAGGTACGAGATGTGTACACCTAATAAATGGAAAATGTCGGCAAAATGTTTCATGACCCAAAAAATAAAAAAAAGAAGCACATGGTTAGGGCTAAGTGATGGACTCATTTTCAAGGGTTATGCTAGCCTCAGGGGAAAAGAAAAGAAAGAAGGAAAAATTAGATTTTATTTCCATCAAATTTGTCGGTCTTTCTTTTTGTTTTTTTTTGTTTTTTTTACAATTTATAGAAACTACCATTACTTCTAACCTTTTTAATATGGACAAATGGGTATTGCTATTTTTCCTTAAACTTGAATCCGAGATAATTTACTTAACAAATTAAGCAAATGCCCTCTAATACCATTGGCAACCCCTAAGATTTAAAAACAACACTTCATCCCTTTCGGTTACAATTACATAGGTTATTTTACCTTAATTTCACTCATCTTTCTTACATATATGGAAGTGTGTATAGTATCATTGTCTAAACCTTATGACAAAGTTTTGAAGAAATATTAGACTAAAAGAAGATAAAGTGTAGTTGTCACAAAAGCACAGCAACCATATAACTTTTTATTTACCATAGATTTTGGATAAAATGATGCCATATAATGTTAGGGAGGTCCCTCTACATCTTTCATGTATCTCGAAAGGTGAGAAAATATTTTTATGCTTTTGAAATTTCTTTTAATTTCTTAGAAACTTATAATCTTGAATTTTAGATTCATTTTATAATAATATCCTACCAAGGACTCTCTCTCTCTCTCTCTCAGCGTGTAACTAGTGCTCCCCATGAGAATCACTATCTATCCCGTTTTATAATTGTTGGCCCACACAGTACCCACCATCTCTCTCTCTATAACTGCAGGCCCACAAGAGACCTACCATAGTACTTTATTTATTTAATAAATGTGTCCTGTGTTTTAGATTTTGATGCCTACCAAATTTTTGAGTGTTGTATACTCATTTCATATGCATTAGCTAATTATTAGATCATTTGAATCTTAATGATAATTCTAAAAACCATCAATGCTTTCGGTGAGTACTGTATTACTGTTTTATAATAATTTGCCCACATGAGACTCACCATTTTGATTGTGTAAAAGGTGTTTAAATATTTTGAATTAAAAAAAAAAAATTAAATATTCAGTACCTTCTAGATCTAAGAGGGTCACTGCACCCAAGTGTCCAAAAAGAGAGGGACAATTTTAATTTTAAGTTTCTAAAATTAACATAATTACGGAAATGATTCTCTGTTTGACACCACAGGTATCACTCCCTGCACCACACGCAGTTTCGGACGAATTACGCCCTCTTCATGCCGTTCTACGATTACATCTACGGTACGATGGATAAATCTTCGGATATAATCTATGAGAATTCACTGAAAAGACCGGAAGAGTCGCCCGACGTGGTGCATCTGACGCATCTGACGACGCCAGAGTCGATCTATCACCTACGGCTGGGATTCGCCTCCTTAGCCTCCAAGCCCTACACAAACAAATGGTACTTCTGGCTCTTGTGGCCTGTCACATGGTGGTCCATGATGCTGACTTGGATTTATGGCCGTACATTTGTTGTTGAGAGGCATCAATTCAAGAAACTCAAATTGCAAACATGGGCAATACCAAAATACAATGCACAAGTAATCATTTTTTCCTTTTTTTTTTTTTTTTTTTTTCCTTCGTATTTACTTGCATAATAACTCTTTCTTTTTTCTTTTCTTTTTTTTTTAAATTTTTTTTATATATAGGAAAATGCTTTTGATAGTTGTCTTTGCTTTTGCAAATTTGAATATGTGAATACATATCTTCAAAAACATGGATACATGTATATCGAGACATCCATGTGTCTCTCTGTGTTTGCATGTGCCCGTATTTGTCTTTGTTTGTGTTAATCAAAAGCAAAGGGAGGGGGTGGCCAGGGGGTCAAACCATCCCATTTAGGGATGGCAATGGATCGGGTCGGATGCGGGTCGGCACTATCCCATACCTGACCCGACTTGTAATTTCTTATACCCATGCCCGACCTGATACCCGATGGGTATGAACAATTAACCCCCATCCCCGATCCACTGTTTTATTGGATTACCCATGCCCGACCCGCCCATACCCGACCGCCCTGTTGTAAGGATTTTTTTCCCCCAAATTCCATTTTTTTTGTTACTTACATCTATTACATGTTATTCATATAATTATATACCAAGCTTATAAATGTTTTTAGCACCTAATTAATATGATCTTGTTCAAATAAAATCATACATAATATGATCACACAAATATTATACACAAACATAAAGATTAAAAAACAATAAAAATACATAATGAGCCTTCGAATGGACTCCATAAGCCTATATCAAGATAGATTTAAGTAGGTATTTATATTTTATTGTAAAAAATATATATATTTTGTAAATATGGCGGGTCGGGTCGGGTCTTCGGGTTTTTTCTTGTTGGGATCCATACCCGACCCGTACCCGAAATTTTTAAAAAAATTTATACCCATACCCGACCCGATACCCGAAAAAAATAAAAAATACCCTCTCATTCGGGTATGGATCGAGTCGGGACCCTATGGATCGGGGCGAAATTGCCATCCCTAATCCCATTCCTTATATTTGTTTTGTTGCTTTCTATATGAAGTACAATTTTCTATATAATTACATATATAACCTTTCCCCCAAAAATTTTATTTTGCTCTAAAAAGATTGACTCGTTTAAAAATTTTACTCTTCTACAAAAGTGAAGAGTCAAAACCCTTTTTGTTTCCCCACTTCAAGTTTTAATCTTTATTTTTAATAATTGCATATTTGAATTTCCTAAAATTTAATCATTTTGTAAATTTGACCTTTCCACAAAAGTCAAAAGTCTACCTTTTTTTCGTTATCTAATTTTTAGCCCTAACTTTTTACGGTAAATCACATTCCTTTGGCAAAACTGTAGGGATAAAACCATTTTTTTAGTGAGTTAATGTCTCAACTCTTTAAGACTAATTTTCTAATTCCATCACTAAACATGATGCTAGACAGACTCCAACTATTTTCACTAAATGTAGACCATATTTGGAGCCTTAGAATTTGTTTATATGGTGTTTGGGTTATTGCTTATTTATTTACTTGTCGCAGTACTTCTTGCAATGGCAAAGGGAATCCATCAACACCTTGATTGAGGAAGCCATACTGGACGCAGAGGAAAAAGGCGCTAAAGTGTTGTCTCTAGGTCTCTTGAATCAGGCAAGTTTTTTTCTATCTTTACTTATTTATTTATTTTTATAAGGGAAATACTGAAGTGTGCATCTAAATTTGCTTGTCTAATTTATGTGGCTTCTGATGTAACGTGATGTACCAAACGTGATTCACTTTATTAGTCAAAATGATTATCACATCAACAGTCATGTCAATTGAATAATATAGAGTTGTTCTTTTTATATTTTTATTGTCTCTCTTTGTAGTGACACATGCATAAATTTTGTAGGGTGAGGAGCTTAATAGATATGGTGAGATTTACATTCAGCGGTATCCTAAGCTGAACATAAAGGTGGTGGATGGGAGTAGCTTAGCAGTTGCTGTGGTGCTGAACCGCATCCCCAAAGAAGCAACCCAAGTACTCCTCACAGGCAACCTCACTAAGGTTGCTTATGCCGTAGCTTTTGCCTTATGCCAAAGGGGCATCCAGGTATGTTTAACCATCGCCTCTACTCTCCATGAATACAGCAGAGGCTCAGCCCAATCTAGCTATATCTCATGTTGGACTAAATTTAGCATTGGCTCAAACCCAATCCAGGTCAATGTTATGGGCCTAGTTGCAGCTCAAAGGAGACATTAATGGGCCATTGGACTTCACAATGAGGGTAGCCCATCCCACTTCCGATAACCCTCCCCATTACCTCCCACAAACTCTCCCCTTTTGGGAGAGGGGAGAGGGGAGAGGGGAGAGGGAGACGTGCCACATGGGCATGATAAAATTATATCCTCATTTTACTTTTATATATCATCTAACCCAAGTTGAAATTGTTTTAGGTGGCCACACTGCATGAGTATGAGTATCAGAAACTCAAGAAGAGGCTCAACCCCAACTCTGAAAGTAATTTGGTCCTTTCTAAAGGTTATGCCCATAAGGTAATTTTTTTCTTCTTAATTTGTTATCCTTAAGAATTTTTGAAGTATATTTGAAAATTACAATAAAATAGATAAATAAATAAAAATTAAAAGTATGCAATTATATATGTTTAAGAAAAAAAGCAATGATTTGTTTGAGTTTGAATTGATGAAGTTGGAGAGCTAAATTAATACTTGTTTTGAGATATCACACATGAATTTTTTTTGCAGGTATGGCTAGTGGGAGATGGGTTGTCCGAAGAAGAACAACTGAGGGGACCGAAAGGAACGTTATTCATTCCCTTTTCTCAACTCCCTCCAAAGAAAATCCGTAAAGACTGCTTCTACCACAACACACCAGCCATGATGACTCCCTCGTCTCTTGAGAATGTGCACTCTTGTGAGGTTGGTTATGTAATTAAATTTCTTATGTTCATAAATTTTTTTATTTACTTAAGGCTCTTCTTTTCTTAGCATGGAATTTTAATAAACCATTAATTTATTAATTTTTGTATGTAAATGCCGTGACAGAACTGGCTGCCAAGAAGGGTGATGAGTGCATGGCGCATAGCTGGGATAGTGCATTCCTTAGAAGGATGGAATGAAAACGAGTGCGGTGACAAAATGATCGACATTGAGAAAGTTTGGCAAGCCAGTCTTCGACATGGGTTCCAACCATTGATGATCTCCGCGGAAACAAAGTAGCTTAACATAACTATCTATATATAGATATATATGGATCTGAAGTCAAGAGTTTCAATCACTTCTCCTTTCCCACTATATATATACATATATCGGAGTAATATATAGCTTGGTTTGTACATGCTTACAATGTTATAATTTCGATATTATGGCATCTTAAGTACGTACTATGGACTAGACTCCATGCCTGTCAGTGTGTTCTTATATAAATAATCGATGAAGCTTCTGTGCTTTTTTCGGCTGTGATATTATTATTGGGCTTCTTTTTTTCTTTTTCTTTTTTTTTTTCCCCATTATTTTTCCTTTTACTGTGCATGACTATATTTCAGATATATATGATCATTCGCCACATGTAGGAAGAACCTTGGATTTTTAGAACTCAAGGATTGACTATCATTGCTTGTTCGTTTTGAACAAGCTTAAAACTTCGGACTTAATCAGCTTAGCTTGTTTAATAATTGATCAAACCCAAACAAGTCCCTGTCGAGCTTATGAATGACTTGGCTGGTGTGTAGCTTTATTTCTTATTTAAGTATTTTGGAGGAGCATATGAGTGACCTTAAACCATGGTCTAACCGTGAATGTATTAAAGTATTGTGAAAAATGGTTAATTTGGTCATTTATATTTCTATGGCCTCGGGGAATGTGGAGAAAGCACAGATGCACCATTCAAAAAGAGCCAGTCATGCAATCTTATGAGTATTTCATTATTTTGCCTAGGTGGACGCGCCCCCAGATTTAAGTATTTAAGCTTACTGGTACAATAAGATTTTTGAATGTGAGGAGCTAGGGTTTCATTAATTATCATTGGCATGTGGTCTTTGACTTCATGTCAAAGTTTTTTGATCCATATAGGGTAAGGGTCCGTGATGATGCTCCTTAAATAACCCACTTTCAGCGAGTTAGTAAAGGTGGGTACCATTTGTTGGTGGAGGTTTGATTTGTTGGTGGAGGTTTGGTGGATTATTCCACCTAATTTCTTTTAAATTTTTTATATATTTATTTTGGTCAGTGTACGTTATTCCACCCAATTACAAATTCTGGATGGGGTGCTTCCAATCCTGGACTGACCCAGCATCCCCCCCCCCCCCCCCCCCCTCTTTTCTTTTTAAAAGCATAATTTTGGTGGGATTTCATGGATTTAAAAAACTAGTGAAGTCTTTTAAATTACCCTGAAGTAACCTTTCTATCTTCATCAACAAATAATAGTGCCAAAAGTTAGGGTTTGCTTCCATTAATCTAAAAAGAAAGGGAATGGTATTAAGCCAAGCAAATTGTAGCTTCAATTTGCAAACTGTTAATTTGCTGGGGAACAGCAAGTAATGAGGTAGAATGAATTACAAGTTAGTTAAATATTGTTCAAAAGCATAATAAGCATCTCGGCCTGTTGTAACTAGCTTGTTGCCACTACGAAGCAAATGACTTGGATTCAAATTTATATAATGTCAAAAAACAAAGGTAATGGCAGTCATAAGCTATTATCCCACCAAAAAAACAACCTTATAATGATCAATAATGAATATATGATCGAATTAAGTTTGAATTAGTATGCTTTCATTATATAATGTAATAAATTGAATGAATACAATAAATTATCATAAGAAAATGATTAGTTCTCTTTTGGCCGTTCAAATGAAAATGAAATAATTTTAGTGTATTTTACGTAGTAATGAAAGCACAAATCCATCACCTTGAAACCAAACTAATAAAAAAGTTGAATCCATCACTATAGTTGATGTTATAAAACCGGTCAATTTATAAAAATTCATAAAATGAAACTATTTTTAGTTTTCACTCTCATCCATGCAAATGACCATCCTTCTCTTTAATTTTTTCAAAAAAAATATGTAAAATACAAATTAAATGTTTAATTTTCATTTGAATGCCTACACAGCCCCTTACAATTAAACCTAAAATTAAAACTAAAAATCCTCTAGCTAGGATACATGCCTTGTACCTTCTTGCAGAACAAAGGTAACCTCAAAGTCAATAGGATTGCCCATTTTGCTGAAAACATTCTTCAAAATCGAAAGAATCATATGTGAGAGAACACTACGTTCGTGTTTTTGTTGCCGCCGACGGACATGAGCAACCTGACTCCTACAAAGTGGGCACGTCGAGTGGGATTGGAACCATGCATCAATGCACTCGACGTGGAAGCAGTGGTTGCATTTCGGCAACTTTCGAAACCTCTCGCCTCCGGCGACCTCGTAAAGGCAAACGGCGCAATAAAGGGTGCTGTCCTTGTTGATCTTAGAGTTTGGGTGGTAGGTGAACGCCGGGAGGTGGCCGCTGCGGCGATAGAGCTTTACACAAAGATGAATGGTGAAGACAATGGCGGCGACGATGATGGTGCTCTTGCTGAATCTTGTTGTGGTTGCTAGGACGTTGCTGCTTATATTGCCAATCAACTCTGGGAGATTTTCCATTTCTCTCTATTTGGATAACCAGAAGGTCCAGAACGATGTGAGTCGACTGAATCTCCGTGGATATGAAGGTTGGTTTCAATGGTAAGGTAACCAGCCTTCTTATATAGTTGAAGATGGAAAGATTGAGTCCTAATCTTTATTTATTTGTTTATATATTGTAACATAATCTTTATTAATTATTTGTATATTTCAGCTTTGGAAAATGGGTTTAGGTGGGTGTGGAAAATTTTACTTTTGTTGGACTAAGTAAAAGTCTCATGAAATGGCTGCACTGCATGGGTTAGGAAACCAACCCTTGCCCCCCTTTTTCAATAGTTTGTAGTTTATACATATATATATATATATATATATTTCATAGTCCATGGTTCTTGGAAATATCCGTTTACTCTCTCTGTGCTATAAAGATGGATCATTTTTGTTAGTTTTTGTATCTCAAAATATTTGATTATTTTAAAAAGTTAAAAAGGATTTTCTTAACGTGTAAAGCACATGTTAAGCTGTAATAAATAACCTAATTATTGCATAAAAAATTGTGAAGATGCATAGAGAACGGTGAAAGTTGCTTAGAAAAATGTAAAAACTTTTTAAAAATTGTGCAAACACATTTTTCTATTCAATTATTGGATCATTAATTACAGCTAAACATATGCCCTTAGGGACAGACATTGAGAAAACCCAAAGTAAAATTATATTTTTTTGGACATTCCTATATTACCAATTTTATTTAAATAATTACTCTTAACACAAAATCTAATACCACGTAAGAGAGGATATTTTTAAAGAGTAAATTTAATAAATTACTAATCAAAATAATGATGACTTTTCTCAAAACTATTTGTTTTGTCAAATTTGCTCTATCTTCATAGGACGAAGAAAGTAACAGAAAAATGCTAGGTTTACAAGTGCAAATTGGTATTAAATAGAAAGGTTAAATATATTTTGCCAAATGAACTAAAAAAAGAAAGTACATCCACATAGGTATTAATGAATTGGTGCTTACCAAAAAAGGGAAGAAAAATGTATTTAAAAAGAAGAAAAAAAACAAAACAATGAACAGTTGGGGCCCCAATTTGATCTGCAATTTTCTTCCTACCATATCTTAATCTTGCTTTCGAAGTCCATCCCTTGCATGAATTATAAGCGCAAGGCATTATTGGGTTGCAACCGAAAGAAAGTGATGAAACAAAAAAAAAAAAAGGATAATAAGTAAATAAATATATCTCTACTTATAAAAATCAGCATAGTAAGTCAAAGACCATGACAAATAACATTTGTAATGTTACGGTACATTTTGCCCGTGATTTCGTAAATAATAGTATGAAAGGCAAAAAAAAAAAAACAACCAACGTGCCACACGTGAAAAAATGTTCATTGATTAATTTTGGCGGATCCTATGATTGGACACATAATTGAAGATACGATTAGACTGGGTCTAGCGGTGTCAAAAAAATAAAGGAGCCCATCACGGTGCAGGCCATACATGGTGAAAAAGAAGAAGAAAAAAACAGTCGAGTCAATTAATTAATTAATTAATTAATTGAGTTTAGTTTAGCGAAAAAAAATAATAATTGAGGTGCATGCACTGCTATCTGTGGTTGGCAACAACTATGTGTTGCATGACGTGAAACAAAGATGATTCAAAGAAAATGGCGCCACCACCCCAATAAAAAAAAAAAAAAAAAAAACCTTTTAATGGGTCCAATTAATTATTAGATATATAATCAACCCATGCAAGTAATTAAACGTCATATATGGTTAGGTGGATATGAAATTTGTGGCCAATTACACAAAATAGTTGGTATGCTCACACATGGCTTAATGTGTGGTGTTTTTTTTTATTTTTTATTTTTTATAGGGGGTGGAGCAGAGATGGGGCGTACCAACTTCCAAGCAATTTGGACGATGCTTCTTTCCTAGTCAATCACTTGCAGTCACGTATAGGTCTCTATGCCTTTGTGGCACGAAAATCATTAATCAAAACACATACTTGGAGCAATACTACTTGTGTACATATATTTTAAATTACAAAGTACGAAATATCTCAACCACCCCCTTCTCTCTCTCTCTCTATATAATATTTATTATTTATTTATACTCAGTGGTGTACGGTAAAAGAACACGCGTCTTCACGTTACGAGAAATTCTAGAGTCTACTGTGGAGGAAGATTAGATTGGACTCCATCCACAAAGGCCCGGCTTGGATTTCGGCCGCTCCATATACAATTCAGCCACCTTTTTTGTATTTTTCGGATAAATATTTTTATATGCACACGCGAGTATATATTACGAGAAAAAAACACGTGTACAATTATAGAGTTTCCTGTTGACCACCTACCCCGCAGTCTTTCCTATTTGAGAGTATAGTGTAGTTTGGCTAAATAATTAGAGATATCTGGTTCATAATTTCTTCTTGAATGAAAGGACATCAATTCCTTGTTGGCTTACTCTACGTACCCACAAGTAGAGAAGTAATGGAATTCTTAAACGACCTTTCTTTTGGAAGGTTTTGATGTTTTTCAATTTTTCTTCTTGCTAATATGGACAAGCTAGTCTTAGGCAAACAGGGCATTCTATTTTTGGAGATTAAATTTGATGGTATTTTTCTCCTCTTGTAATAAAATTAGATTATAAAAATATTAATCTATATGAGATTGATTAGCAGCTTGATTGGTTCGTCATTGTCTCATCCTAATAAATGTGTGGAGTTTGCAGAGGACCTTGATTTCAACTCTATGTGGATGTATGGGTGGGTGTATGTATTCTTTTATCATTTGACAAAAAAAAAAAAATCACTTTCGATTCATAGTAATTATTATTTGGGAGAGTGAACATAAGGTTTTTTACCCAAAAAAAAAACCCTGCAAAATCCAATATCATACCAAAACCGATCATGACATTAGTGATTAAACCTAAGGGACATTAGTACTTTCATTATTATGATTAATTAGGTGTTTCTCATTAATTATAGAAACATAGAAAATATATTGATGGCCACCAAATAAAAAATGTTCTCAGGGGCAAACGGTCAGTGTCCGATCTCGATGGTTCACTAAACAGCCATGTTGGAAAGTCTTACATTTCACATCGTTTAAATATGAAAAATTGATATGACTTAATATACCTGTTCTGGCCCTCCACCTAAAAGTTTAGGCTTTTAGGATGGAAACTTAACATAATATCAAAGTATGTTGTTGTTGGGCTACTTCATTTGTGAGCTTGTTGTTGTTATTGTTGTTGTTGGACTTATTCCGTTATCCCACATTTCACATCATTTAAATATGAAAATTGATATGAATTAACATACCTGTTTGGCCCTCCACCTAAAAACTTATCTTTTTAGGATGAAAACTTAACAACCACAGGGAAAAAGAGTGTTGGGAGGCTTTTAGGATGGGAACCTAACAACCACAGAGAAAAGAGTGTGGGGAGTGGGGACCAAAAAATAGAAGTGAAAAAAAAAAAAAAAAACCATGTTTGATAACGTGTTTTCAAAGATTGTGTGTGTTTTTTATTTATTTGTAATTATTATTCTTAAAAACCACTCACTTTCATAGAATTAAAAAAATAATGTTCGTCATGCTTATGTTTTATTATTATTATTATTATTATTATTATTTTGCTTTGAAAACAGTAAAACACTAAAAATGATATTTTAAAATTATTTTTACTATTTTCTGAAAAACGATTTTATTTTATTTTATATTTTTTTTGGGTGCTGCGACATTAGGCTCCATTTGACTTTGGGCTTCATGTTTTCCTCATTTGTCCTTCAGTATTTTGGGTCTATAAACTACCACTTAATCAGCCGAAGTGGGCGTAGGCCGCCACTAAGAAACCCAACATCAGCACAGCACTCTGAATCGTCTCCGCCTAGGTATCAATAATTATATGTTATCCCCCCTTTTTTTTCTCCCCTTTTATTCCAAAATATGGTGTTTTCACATTGTAAATAAAATTTCCCTAATTTCTTTAAATTACTAGCTTTGTTTAAATTTGTCAATTTTCTGATTAATTCATTTCTATTGTACAACAAATACAAACACACAAAAAGCCACCAAGTATATGTGGTTCCGCAACATCCCTCCAACCCAGCAAGGGGAAATCCATTATTAACGATAAGGATTTGACATAAACCATAAAGCTCTAAACCTTACCCCCCTTTTTTTTTTTTTTAAAAAAAAGAAAAAAAATATTGCTTCTCCTTTACTAAAACATCCCAGGGTAATAACATAACAAGACCATACCCAAAAATAAAGTATGTGTGCACAAATTTTTTGGCTCAGGGTTACTACCTGAAGCGTCTATAATGCTGCACTGCTATGACCTGTATACCTGGCGGAAATGCCCTTTAGCTATGAAGACACTACATGCAACACGGACACGACATAACATTGATATCCCAACATCATAATTCTTAAAAATTCTATGATCAGCACGACAGGAATACAGCAATAAAAAAATAATTATATATATATATATACACGATTAATTAAATGTAAATATATAACTTTATTATCTAGATGAAAAAAGCACGTAAAATTTATGAAGTTATAAAAATAAAAAATCTTATAAACAAGCAAGACATATATAAGTTATAATAAAATTTGACAATGACATTTTTGCCAATGGCCTTGTGGCTTAGTGGCACTCCCTCCCCCCTTCCCTATGTAGGGGGTCTTAAACTCAAATAGTAGGTTTGCCATTTATTGATGTAATTAATTTCTTATCCATACTACTATAAAAAAAAAAAAATGACATTCATCTGGCCCTTGTGTGTGTGTGTGTGTGTTTCTAATTGAGGGGCATAAAGGATTTAAGGGCTTAGGGCTCGACAAGTAAAGGGAATTTAAATTTTCATATTTTGCCCCCCGTGTCCTAGAAGTGTCTAAGACAATTCCTAAGAGTGTTTGATTTTAATTGTTTTTTTTAATGGATACGTTTTGGACACAGCCATGACACTCTTGAAGAAGTGTCCGCGCTTTATTGCCCTTTAGCTTAGCCTCTTGGAATCATAATAAATAAATACAATAAACCTCACAAAAATTCCAATCTATGAATATAGGGTTGACCAAATATAGAAAGAAACGGAGTTGCAGCCTGAGAATGAAATCCTCCATTATAGTGACCACTGACGTACATCTTGTATTGCAATCTATAGTTACTATAAACAAACCACTGGATCGAAGGAGAAGAAGATGGCTGATGATACGGGTTTTACTTATTTTAAAGAGAGCCAATTTTGGGGCGTGGCTAAAGGTCACAATTCTTTGTAGTGTGATGTAGTTAAGGGGGATAGACCCACCAGATGACTCCAAATGGAAGATGAAGGCACCTACTCTATGCACTGAAGCAATCATGTTGAAGGCAATATATATATGTACCTTCCCAGCTTCCCTTAATGAGTAGTCAATAAAAATATTTCATTCACAAAATAATTGTTTGAGGTATAAACAATCACATTAATTGGACAAACAATTTTTGCACCAATTGTCGGATTCGAAGCAGGAGCATAAGATAGAGAGAGATGGGGGGGGGGTGCAGAAGAGAGAGACAGATAGAGAGAGCGAGCCAAACCCAAGAACAGAGAGAGAAGTCTATGTAGGGGCGAAAACAAGAAGTTGTATCAATATTTTGTAAAATAAAATACTCTGAAAGCGTTGTTAATAGTAACGCTTTCCTTCAAATTTACACTCGGAAAGCGCCTTTAATAATAGCGCTTTCTCTCCCTGAAAGCGCCTTTAATAATGCCGCTTTTCGTTAAAATAAACTTTGAAAGCGCTGTTAATAGTAGCGCTTTTATGTTGAAGAAAGGACTAACAGCGCTTTCAAATATGCTACTAGCCCGTTGTAATGAACATAATAAGGCCCAAAAAGCAATAAATAAATAAAAGACCGACCAAAAAGAGGAAGAAAACAAGCATGACGGAGGCACAAAACAAAGAAAAATCTGATTGTTCCAGTCTAAGGACCACGTGATGTTATCCTAGACGTGGCTATACCAGAGTGGAGCCAAAACCCTTAAAATTAACAGCAGAACCGCCAGCGCAATACCGCAGAAAAGATGGCCTGCATATCTTCAACTCCTTCACCATCTCTCCTTCACTCTACTGAGTTACTTCCAGCTCGCTCTGCTAAACCCACTTCACTCTCATGGGCTTCTTCAATTCCCCACATCAACATCTCCATCAACTCAATCAAAAACCCGGTTTATAATCCCACGCTCAACAAGGTACGCAATTACCAAGTGTAGATACCCGTGTCTTGATTTTTCATGAATATTTTGAGTCTTCTGAAGACCCATTTCGTAGAATCTTTGCTTTTGAAGTTAAAATTATAGGATACGTAATTAGCAAGTGTCTCTTTGGGTACCCATGTCCTGATTTTGCATGAATATTTTGAATTTCTCGAAAACCCAATTCGCGAAATCTTTTGTTTTATATGTTATAGGTGCTTATGTCTTGATTCTACAAGAATGTTTTGAATTTCTTCAGAACCCAATTCATAAATCTTTATTTGTAATGTTGGAATTGTATGCATTTGGACTGAAATCAGTTGGAATAGGAAAACCTAGTTTGTCATTTGGCCTATAGAACCCAAATTGTCATTTGGAAAAAACAATTCGGACCCGATTCTTAGTTTTGTGGTTTGAAGTGTTTCCGTGGTGTAGTTGAAGCAGGCCAGGCAAACAGTTTAATTTATTTGCCAAGAGAAAAAATGTTTAATTATGTAATAGGTGTGATTCGATTTAGAGGATTGTTGTTATGATGTTGGAGTGTAAACCCGATTTTCCGGTTCTAGGTTCCAAGGGGACCTTTGTTGAAAATTAATGGCAGCCATAGCTTGTGTTGCTTTCTTGTTGGGAAAACCGGAAAGGGAGGAAAAAAAAAGGCCTTTTGTAAGTTGATGAAGAAGAAAGGATTCAACTGATGTTATAGACTCTCAGTTTTTTATTTTTGCCTTCATCTTTTGTTGACCTATCAAATTCATTTCAGATAGACTGCTAGACTCATTCTAGCTCTCTTTGATTCTTTGATTTTCATGCCCGCTTAGATGGAAGAGTTGTATGGTGAGAATGTGAGATGGAGGTCACTTTGTTTCTCACTTTCACTGATACCCAGTTTAATGCTTGTGAGATTTTCCTGTTGGTTTACTCTAGAAATATGCCTTGAGATTTATTTTATTTGCCAGGCACCGGAAAGTTTTTTCCAACTCATCCACGTCCATTTTGGTGCTTGGAAGCAACCTTCAGGAAATATGATCTCTAATGGCCACTTGAATGACTTGTAGTCACCTGTTCTTCTTTTCCAAATAAAATGTGAAAGTTAAATTAAGCAGAATAGATATTTTCTCCTGCCAAGTAGGTAGTATCTGTGTGTGTTTATAAGAACTTCAACAATTATCTCCTAGAAAATTGTACGATAAATTCTACTCAATCCCAAGCATATTGTGATACTTTAATGACCATCAGAAAGTCCATTCTCGAAGTTTCTTCCCGATGAAGTATTATTTTACCATGACATGAGTACTGATTTCCTTTATTCTGGTCTTTGACATGACTGGATCGATCCATTTGGTTCAACCCCCCTTTCCGTTAGCTGGGTTTATATTCATTTGAAAACAGAGTTATGGAGTTAATTTCTAGAACAGGGTTAGCTTGTATTTCTTTGAGACATGAATGGTTTATTTTTTCTAGTTCAACCCTTCAATGAAGGTAGAAAAGAGAATCTAATTTCTTCTCTTATATTAGTAGGGTTCTTTTATTAATGCTGCCTGGACCCGGAGATCTCGAGGTGAAGCTGCAAAAAGACCTAACAGGAAATCATGGAAACAAAGAACGGATATGTATATGAGGCCATTCCTACTAAATGTTTTCTTTTCAAAGCGATTTATCCATGCAAAAGTGATGCACCGGGGAACCAGCAAAGTGATATCAGTGGCTACCACAAATGCCAAGGATCTGAGGAACACATTACCGTCACTCACTGATCACAATGCCTGTAGAGTTATAGGGAAGTTGATTGCTGAACGATCGAAGGAAGCTGATGTATTTGCCATGTCTTATGAGCCCAAGAAGGACGAGCGCATTGAAGGTAAGCTTGGGATTGTTCTTGACACTATTAAGGAGAATGGAATAATATTTGTGTAAACTTATACCTTTGTTTTGGGGTCCCTTACTGCCAAATGCTTCGTCTGCTGAGAGATCTTGTAGCAATTTTACTTTTTTTTCTTTTTTTTTTTTTGGGCTAAGGTTGTAGCTTCAATTTCCATAATTTTCACAACGTTGGTCTATGATTAGAGAGACCTAGACATATTTTAGTCTTCCCGACATGAAGAAAACAGCCATAACAAATTCTGTTGGTTAAAGTTCTGGCTTTTTGGGTCATTATGTCCTAATGGGATTTCCCTGGTTAAACATAATTTGCATTTGTTAATAGCCCTTGGATTTAATAGCATGTCCCATCCCAGTAAAGGTTTTGACTACACGTGGATGCTTGTGTATCCGTTTGTAAACAAAAACAAAAACATAAAATGCATTTTGCCTAAAATCCTATGTAAATATTGATTTATAACCACAGGGAAAATCTTTGATTAAATTACTAAAAAAATATAGCAAGGGTGGAGTGGACATAGTAATGTGGAGGCACATGCTGTGATTGCAGTTGTTGGGAAAGGAATGGTTGGTGGTGGGGTTGAGAAAGGTCGTGAAGACATAAAGGCTATGTTTGTTTGGTTGGAATGGAACGGATGGAATGGAATCTTATTCCAATTCATTTTAAACATGGTGTTTGGATGAGCTAATTAAATGAGAATGGAATCAAACAGTAGTAGTGAATTATAATGATATTCATTCCACAATATTTATTTCAATCTCATTCCATTTTAGACTATTTTGAGTATGGAATCATATTTTATTCCCACCCATTCCATTCTAACCAAACAAACATGGCCTACACGTAATCAAAGTAGAGGTGACCATCCAAAGTGGATGAATAGGTGGTGGTGGTGGCTGTGGTGGTGATTATGAAATAATCACGTCTTTCAATGATAAAGCATCCATCCCATGCCAAAGGAAAAAATAATATAAAGAATAAATGAATGTTACATTGTATATGATCTTGAGGGAGAAGAAAAAAAAATTATTAGGAACAATCCTCACCCAAAATATGAAAATATACCCAAAGGAAATTAATTCTAATGACCCAACCACCGCCTGAAATGGGATTATTTTATGTAAGTTGGAATAGATCCACTGTATAGAGAATTTGTATCATAGTTTTCTGAAGAACAATGCTTTTAACCCAAAAAATAAAGAATTTAAATAGAGTTACAAATCAGATACCAAACAAAAAGCAATATAATTTTAACTATTATCATTATTAATCGTGTTTCTAGAATTCAGTCATAATAATAAGAATACAGAGGCCTAGACCTCATCACATAAACTGTAGACTTCTCTGGTAGTAATAAACACCCTTCATAAAACCTCTCAACAAAAGTACAACAATACGCAGCCACATAATATCACCTGAAAAAAAATATATATATAAAATCAGCATTTCCATTCAGTAATGAGGATTTTCACAAATATAATGTTCAAGAATTCATCTCACAAGGAAGAAAAAACTTCATATGACAAGCCTTAGAGTTCATCACACAGGCCTAGTAAAGAACTTCTGAATAACATTGAATATATTCTTATACAAAGAAGCCAAACAAGTCTTGGAATTTAAACACGGAAATGAAAATGACTTGAATCAAATAAGACAGAAAAATTTATTTGATTTTTGATATATATATATATATATAGTTCAAACAAAAAGTTAAAAATAATTTTATTTTAAATTTCCTTGGGGTTTATATTTCATATATGGATCACCACTAGCTAGTAATAAGTCAATTGAACCCTTAAAACTTTCTGATGGATGTATTACCTCGATAAAAATTATGTCTACTATATTGAGTAGGGTTGCAATACCTACACAGCAACCTGTAAAAACACACCAAACAATCACATCAGCTAGGATAACATTGTGCAAGTGAGACGAAAGAATACTGCAATGGTTGGTCAATAAATCAAGAGCCAAGGTCTGGGACAAAACTTTTGTATGCAATTCCTAAGCCATCAGATCCAGCCATCACACGAAAGCTGTGTGAAAAAATACTAACATAAAATGAGAGCATTGGAGATCCATTGGCTTAAAAATCATGAAAAAACTTGTGTAAAATCGTGTCTCCTGATCCTGACACATCAATCAGATTATACTCTTAGTACACATCATCTGTAGTTAATTTCCTTTTTCTCAAGCAACCCTTGCAGTTACCAATCAGAGAATGCCACACCAATGTACTCTGGAGTGTTTAGTCTTTCCCTGGAAACACAACCAAATATTCAGTGTTCCAGAAGCACCATCCTCTCTCCATTCAAAAATCAGCATGCGTATGATAACGCCACACTGATTTTATAAATGGAGTATGTTGCTTTATGACTAATAAAACTTTTTCCACCTTAAATAAAGGACTCTTTCTGAATTACAATTATGTGGCTACATAATATTTTTGATATCCAATAGATATAAGAAAGAGTAACTGGGAGGGCACAAGGCTGATTAATTTTCTTTGAATATTTGAAATTTCTAATTACTTTCTTTAAGCATATAAAACACAATTTCATTGTGCACGTTTAGATAACTATAAAATTAATTAATTATTCACTACAACCCCAAATATTGCAGTCATTTAATATTTCCAAAATGTTAGTATGCATTCTTTTTCCACTCAAACACATTCTTGAATTTTACCCAACAAATCAGCAATATTTCTCCATTACTTCCCAAATTCCAAAATAATTCCTGAAGCCCTAAATTTTTCACCCTGCAGAAATCCCTGAATGCTGCGGACCCAACTACATACACATAGATATATAAAACAGCTCTGCCAAAACAACCTCTCTACTTCCCAAAATAAAGGATACCGACTTCATACTTTTTCATGAAGCTGTTTGCTAAAATATTGGCTGGCCATACAAGCCTTTGTCATCTCATTTAAGCATGTTTTTGCATAATAAAATTTACAAAAACATACTATTTGCACCATCAAGATAATACACGCACCATCCAACAGCATTATTGATGACTCATTTCCTGATTTTATTTTCTGTCTAAGCAAACAGGGCCTATATTTATTAAGACACCAATAACAGTCATTATGAAACTTTACCTTCTCATCCTTTGAGGTGAAAATGGCTTTGACTGCTTCAAAAACCTCTTCAATAGGCTTTGCAGCATCAATCTGAGGGTTTAAGTACTAATATTAGTGGTTGCAATAAACATGCAAAACGGTTGTGAAAAAGGACAAACAAACAAAATATTACCTTCCGAACCTTTCCCTTAACATTATAATATTCAACTACAGGGAGGCTAGATTCCAAGAAAACCTTAAATCGCTTCCGTATTGTCTCAATGTTGTCATCTTCTCTTCCCTTCATTTCCCAGAATAAAATATATATAAAAAAACACAATTAAAAAGGGAAACTAAATAAGAAACAGAGATAGGAAATCTTAGGAAAAAAGAAGTCACATGTGCCTAACCTGGTTCCTACTCAAAAGGCGCCTCTCCATCTCTTCTTCTGAACAATCGAAAAACAGGACAAATTCTGGCTCAATTTTTGTCTGCAAAAGGATACAAAGTTTCCACAATTAACATGACGTACAATGCAATCATAGTTCTGAAATGATCTACAATATAAGCCATTCCAAATAGGCTATCCCAATCAGAGATATTAATTTGTTTTTTTTAAGCTAGCAAATCCAGACTAAAAGAGGTGGTAAAGTAGGCTTACAACAGCTTCAAATGCTGCACGATTCTCTTCATTGCGGGGAAAACCATCAATAAGAAATTTGTTGTTACCACTTTCCCGCATTGCCCGTTGGAGAAGCTTGATAGTTACCTCCGAGGGAACAATTTTTCCTTCATTTATCATGTTCTGAATCATGGTCCTGTAGGCCATCAAACACCATGGTTTAATCTGAATGGAACAGGGGTAGCAGCTGGAAACTAAAAACTAACCATAATAGATTAATAAATAAATAAAAATAGACCATACCCATTTTCAGAACCAGATTTAATTTCTGCTCGGAGAAGATCACCAGCACTGAGATGGGTGAACCCAAAGTGCTGGACAATATTTGCACACTGAGTACCCTTGCCACTGCCTGGGCCACCTGTTCAAATAATATAATCAACAAATCAGCCGAGAAAAGCCCTTAAATTTTTTGAACCAATGGAAAAGCCCTTAAAAGTTCACTGAAAAAGTGAAAAGGAAAGAAAAACCTAACTAATAAGCTGGGAAAACATAATGAATTACTACTTGGTCAAAGAAACATTGCACCCCATTTTATGTTTTAAAAAAAAGAACATATATATATATATATATATATATATATATATATATATATATATAAATGCCCTATATACCATAAAGATGTCAATGCTTTTGCACAATATATTATTCTGATAAGTAAATAAAATTTTTATTAGATCATAATAAAATGTGTAATTAACAACCCCCAAACCCAAATCTAAACATTTAATTCTCATAAAATAATCCAAACCCTAAGCTTTCCAATCTCTAAATACAATATTCCATTTCAATTCTTGTATCAACTTGATGAGTAAAGCATAATCAAAGGGTAAGGTGTGATCAAAATTACTTGAAGCTATTTTTAACAAATATGCTGAAGCTAAAGTGTCAGATCAAGGTCAAGAAAACCAATGCGTCTTTTGCTAAAAGATAAACCACAATTTATCAACACAGGACAATTCTTGAAATCTCTCCAAGTAAATATATTTTTTGATATAATTAGTGAAAGTTTGTTTTCAGCTATGAAGGATTTAAATTAACTTGTTCATAAGAATACACATATATGGAAAACTATTACACACTTATCCAAAATAAATAAAACTATTACACAATGAATAGATATTCAAGAAGTAAAGATGAAACTCACTTATAGAGAAATCAAGGAACTTGTACAGGCAAAACCTTATATACATGATTAGTGGGATAAATTATAACTAAATACTGAATCTGAAGTGCTCACCCAAAACAAAAACAACAGTGACCTTTTTCTCATCTAACAAGCTTCCATTTGTTTCCTGCAAGCAAGAATATTTATCATATGACAACATCGAGACAAGATGTATCTCTAATTAAAAGGATCGCTTATAAGGGTAATCTGCACCCTAAGAAATAATTTTTCAATGGACAAAATGAGCCTTCATCTATTGGCTTGAACAATATTCACAAAACATGTTGTCAATTTTCTTTACAACTTGATCAACGCAATACGTTCTCTAACCATTGCAACTTTACAAAAGTATTACTCCAGCAAGTAGTAAATGGAGAACCAACAAAGCAGTGCTTATGCAATCTAGTTTCACCCAACTATTTTTTAAATGAAGACAAAGTTATCATTTCCTCAGCCATTCATTCCTATTTCCAATTTCTCAACTGAAGTCCCAAACTGAGAACCTCCCACTAGAATAGTGTCTTGTGGAGAGGACCAAAGAAAAGAATTCCATTTCAAATTTGGCGTAGTATTCGATAAGTCAGGCGTTTCAGATTTGAAGCATGGTCAAATTTTCAGGGCAACATTTACTCTCCATCTGCCTCTCATAAGAATGAGGGCATGAGGCAAAGGAAAATGCTTAAGAAAGGGAGCTATTTTAATTCATTTCCAGTCTTTCCAAATTTCCAAGAACTAAACAGAGAGCCTTATAGTCATGGAATACACACTAGTAGCTTATGTTAAAAACTCTTATGTAATAAAATAAAAAATAAAAAATTACCTTGTTTGCAGCATCAACAGCGGTCCCCATGAGATCCAGATAAAAATTGTGACTATACTAGTTGCATCAGACAAAAACATTAGAATTCTAATAAATAGTAACAATATATTAGGAAAACATTTATTTAGGACATGTTTGGATGCACCGTGAAAAATAAACTGTTCCAATTATGTTCTATATATAATTTTCTTCTAAAATTCATCATCCTAAACAGCGCCATCAAGGATATGGCATAGATCTTCATGATTAACAGTTTAAAATGTGAAAATGATTTGACACCAACTGTGAAGGTGAAGGGCCCTGTTTTCTTCAGTGAAGAAAGATAAATTTGAACCTTACGCCATTTAAAACATAACAACCACAATTCAATTTCAATGATACATCCAAATGTGCCTTCCAGTGATTGGAAAAATTCTAATTTCTACAAAAATGTTCCAAGTAACCGATCTCCTAACCAATTTACTTGATCCGTTCATTTAGTTTGCAGCACTCACCATAGCATCCAAATGATAAATTTGGAATGATCTCCTGTTTTCTTCAGTGAAGAATGATAAATTTGAACCTTACGCCATTTAAAACATAACAACCACAATTCAATTTCAATGATACATCCAAATGTGCCTTCCAGTGATTGGAAAAAATTGTAATTTCTACAAAAATGTTCCAAGTAACCGATCTCCTAACCAATTTACTTGATCCGTTCATTTAGTTTGCAGCACTCACCATAGCATCCCATAATTCATCAGGAATTTTAATGAATTTTTTTTTTTTTTTAAATTATGAATATATTTCAATCAAATCCACGAAATTCTGCAGGTGTTTAAAATCAAACCCATGAAATTCCACAGGAATGAAATCAGTCCTACTTAATATCACTACACACACCCAACAAAATCTCACTTGATCCGTTCATTTAGTTTGCAGCATTCACCATAACATGTCATAATTCAGCAGGAATTTCAACGAATTTTTTTTAAAAGTATGAATATATTTCAACTGAATCCATGAAACTCTGCAGGTATTTCATATCAAACCCATGAAATTCCGCAGGAATGAAACCATTCCTACTTAATGATTTAATATCACCACACTGACCAACAAAAAAATCAAATCGTTTCGTTTTCCTTTAAAACAGACACAATTCACGTAAATCTCAGCAGATCCAATTGCAGCACTGCTCAGATCCAAATAAAATTGTACAAATCAAGCAAATGTGAATCTAAACTACCAAAAACCTGAAGACAGAGAGATGTGTATATACATATATATATATATATATAGAGAGAGAGAGAGAGAGAGAGAGAGAGAGAGAGAGAGGGAGAGAGAGATTTTAGAGGTAAGAAAACAATATCGGAGGTGATGGAAAATGAGATCCGAGGATTACCTTGAAGCTCTTGTGAGAAGTTATAGAGAGAGAGAGTTTTCTAGAGAGAGAGAGAGAAAGGGAGGGAAGGAGACACAGATCCGAACACTCCTCCGACCCTCACATAAGGGCGTGTTTAAATAGCTGATGGGCTCTCCGTAACGCTCGCTCGCTCGCTCGTTGTTTCCAGCGTATTGGTCGTTTGGGGTTGAAAGGTATGCAGCTTGCGTAATTAGAACGGTTATTAGTCAATTGGTAAGTCAATTGGAGTTTCCTTAGCTTTTTAATATAGAAATTAAATTATATTAGGTTAGCCCATATCATCTGTTAGATCAATTGGAATCACTAGATGTCGGAGCATACATGTTGCATATGTTAAAAAAAAAATTATAAAAATCTCTTAATAAATAAATAAATAATTTGAATTCAAAATAAGAACAAAAATTGAAATTAAGTAATTAATGAGAGAATAAGAGGGTAGTTATGATAAAGGAAGAGAAAAGTGGGAGAAGAGAAGAAGATAATTGGTGGGTAAGATAGAGTTTATTTAGGAGTCCTTACTTAAAAGACTATTCTAATCCCATTAGACTCTATCTTATTTAAAACTGATGAGAGTTTTTTGGTAATACGTCCTATACATCCAACCAAAGTTCTAAACGCTTTCTCTATTAGTATAGATAGATGAACAAAATATTTACTATTCAATAACCGACACCTGATTATTTACCCTTTCAATCCTTCAAGTTCTAGTGGCTAATTTACGAAAGGGTGCTTAATGCCACATGATGATATTATTTGAGAGCAAAGTGTAAAAATAATGATAATTCAAAGGTGCAAAGTATTTTTAAGATAAATACTATGTATTTAGACCATTATTTATGTAAATCCGATCCATCAATGCACATATGAAAGGATGTTGTATTATCATCACCATTGTGATCTAGCGATATTCGTGTGGGTCCATGTGGGTAGTTTGGATTCAAATCCTTCCAATGTAACCCCCCAAAAAAAAGGGTGTTGTGTCATTGCCCATAGGTCCCGGTATAAAACCTAGGGGCCAAGTTAAATGACCAATATTAAAAATAGAAGCACAGAATAAGTTAGTAATTAAGCTTCTAGTTGCAGTATCTGCACGAAAATTAAGGGGAAAAAACAAAAAAAAAAAAAAAAAAAAGAAGCTTGAACCTAAAGCTTTGGACCACAAAGCTTTTGAAAAGAAGAATACAATACTCCTATTATTTATTACTATCGGCCGCTGACCTAGTAGTTTAGGTGGGATCTCTTTCATTCGATTTGGTATTCAAAACTCAACTTCAATTTATACGAAAAACTTAGGTAAGGAGGGATTTATATACACTTTATTCTTTTCCTTTTTTATTATTATTATTATTATTTACAGTTTTAAGCTTTTAGATTTTGCACGGTCTAATGGTCTCATATTATTTTGTTAGTAAGTTTTTTTGGAAACCATTGATCTAATGAGATCCAACGATTAAAAAATCATGTAAAATTGTGTCTCCTACTCCTGATTATATATGAATTTAGAATTATTGCATTCTCATTCTTATGAACCTCAGTTCACGAAAAGAAGTTAATCTTTAAAATACACCTAATTGAGTTCTGTTGAGTGTTGATCAAGGGACCTTCACTTTGTAGTCTTGTGGAGATTAGGGGAAAATTGGAAAACCTCTATTCTTTACTCATAAAGATCAAGAATTGTGAACTGACCTAAGAGCATCTCCAACAGGCCTAACTATTTTTTTTATACTTTGGAGAGCTTGATAAGAGCTCCTTCTTAGAGCATCTCCAACAGAGATAGTTAATTTTTTTCTTTTTTTCTATTTTGGAAAACTTGATAAGTGCTCATTCTTATTTAACTAAGAGAGTCTAAAGGTTTTCCAATAGGACTAGTTAAAATAAAGAACTCCCTATTTAACTGAAGGTTCCAATAGGGTTAGCTATTTTTTCCTTAGTGGACTAGTTATTTTTTCTCTACTTTAGCTAAGATAGTCAAGATGGCTAGCTATATTTGGAGAGCCTCAAAGGGTTTAGCTAATTTAGAGATTTTGATAGCTAGCCTTTTGGAGACGGTGCTACTCTCTACTTTAGCTAAAAAATTAAAATAGCTAACTTTTTGGAGATGCTCTAACGACTCATCGGGCTATCCTTTTTAAAGAAATAAATTAAGAGAAATATTGTCAATGAAGAAATCCAGGGAATATGGAAATGAATCAAGGAGAGCATATTAAAGAAGAATATTGAGAGAATATTATAGATCAAATTCAAAGAAGATTTTGATTTTTTTTTTTTTTCATTAAATGATTTGATTATTTCCTATTATCTATTTTAATTGATTAGTGGGTTGGTTGTAAATTTGTAATCATGCAATTATCAATGAGAATTCAGTTTTTCTATAGTTCTATGTCATATGAATGACTCAATTTGCATTTTATATACAAATCCGTTATTTTATTCCTTTTTTTTTTTTTGCTAAACGAGGGATATTCCAAGCTATTAAACTCAGACTAATCCCCACGTAATGCACAAATTTATTATTTTAAGAGGGACCATTAATTTTTTTTAAAAAATAGTCATCACCATAACTGATGGTTTAAGATTAATTTAAAAAACGCATTAAAATGTCGTTACATTTCTTTCTCTCTTAATTTGCCTTGTCACAATTATGAATTGAGTTCAAATTCAGTGCTGAGGTGAAAAAAGTCAGCACTGTGCTAAGCTAATTCGAGCCGTTGGATGAGGTTGTTGACAGCTCGGATTCAAGATCAAAAAGTTGTTTATTGAGGTCGTTTTAGCCATTTTAGTAATAATTTTTTAATATTTTAATCCGAGTTATCAAAAACCTTATCAACAACGGCTTGGATTAGTTCAGCACTGATCCATTAATGCATGAGATATAACCCTCAAATACATGGTATTGATGCAAGAAAATCAATACATGCTAACTTAAAATTTTTTTTCTTACTATGTCCCAAAAACTAATAATAACAAAAGTAAACAGAAAACCGTCATGATGTTCAAAATCAAGCAATGTCCCTCCTAAAATCATTTTGAATATTGTTTGATTTTAAACATTTGGGAAAGACATTACTTGATTTTGAACATCAATGAGGTTTTTTTGCTAACCCCTATACTTTAGGGGGTTATTTGCAATTTACTCTAAAAATTATTCAAATTCCATAGGGTAAAAATAAAAAAATAAAAAAAAAACCAAAGATTACTAAAGAAGCCCTATTGACTCAATTGGCATAGGCTAGAGCCCATCCAAGTTCCTGCGACTTGTTGGGATGAAACGAGGGGCACATGGCAAACACGTACAGGGTTGTGTTTTTGTAACGATGATTATCGTCATCTGTTTGGTAACATGCCAACCTGATGCGTCCAAGAGAGAATATTCCAAGCAAATATGGGAAAACAATTTTTTTTTCCCTTAAAAAAAAAACAAAAAGGAAAGGAATGGGGGGAATCCATTTCCATAAAGGATGGGCTATGGTGGCTCATTGGGTTGATTCCTTATAGCTGCCTTATCATAGAATAATCAAGAATATATTCTTTGAATTCCTTTGTTCCCCCCCCCCCCCCCGCTCTCTCTCTCTCTCTCTTGGTCCAACTTGTGTGGTTCACTCTTTTGTGATGGTCTCTACTTTGGGCCCCATCTGGACACGAACAGAGACTTTACATCACAAATAATGGAATTAGTTTAGTAGTGGAATACGATTGCACCACAAATTGCCCTTCTGTCAATTGTTTTATATATATATATATATATATATATATATATCTTTTGCAATATAAATATCCAAACCTTCGATTCGATTAATATAATAAGAAATATAGGTTAGGTCATCATCTAATTATAATTAATGCTCAAGATAAATCCAATTGGTGATTAATTTTAATTAGAAACTAAATCCTAGTAACCTTTTATCTCAGTAGAATTTCTTTTTTGCTTTGAGGCTCCATATCTTGAACTTGAGATCATATATTTTATGAATTATTCCAAATTATGGGTTTAGATTTATCTTCCCGTGATGTACAAATCACCCATAAATTCATGGATTTGATAATAAACAAAATCTCAAATTTAAAACTTATAATTTATAAATCACGTTCTTTTGTCATTTGCACTACCCTCACAGATTCATTGTGCCAATTTGAAGAGTAGGTGTGATGCATCTCCGGTTCATATAACGAGATACCATTGTTCGAATTTCACATGTGCCTGGACACACGAGAATAATTTCTCATCAAGATGGAGGTATAACAGCAGTCAAAGATGGGCCCACGTGGTTGATCAACCATAAGTCCATAACTCCCTATATGTCGCTTCGAACGTCGTCGTTTTATAGACTCCTTCTCCACTTACCTTTTTCTTTTCTTTATTCACAGATATCTCCTCCATAATTTTTTTTTTCACAAAAAGCGATTACGTCGAGGAAGAAATCAAAGGTCTTCCGAAAAACAGAGGAAACCACGGGAGATTGGTGAGAGAGAGAGAGAGAGAGAGTAACCCCATTTCGTAAAGCAAGAAGAAATTAAGGTTCCTTCTATTTCTCACATTCTTTTTCCCATCATTTTGCTTGGAATTGATGCGTATTATACAATGCTCACCGAGTGTTTGTGAAAATGCGTATCAGGTAGTTTCAATATCTTTATTCAATGCACGTTCAATGGAAACTAGTTCAAAAAGCGTTTGCTTGATTTGTGGCTGTAGCTTTCCTTCTGTAAGTTACGAATTGGGCACCAATATGTATCAGCTAGCATTCAATTTCTTTTGGGTATGGGATTCGTGCAGACTTGTGAACTTAAGTGACCACTTAGAAGAAAAAACAAATCAAATGGTAATGGTATATGGTTCGATGAAGGTTGTTTTTGGCTTTTGTTACAATAATGGCATTTGAGGTTGTGATAGATTCCAGTGTGACTGTAAATGAAGACACAATGGAAACAAAAAAGATATAGAAAAAAAGGATTCTCGTGCTTAAGTATGGTGGAAACACAATGATTTTTTTACGCCAATTCAAATGCTCTTGCAATTTGCTTTTGAGTTAACTATGCCTCTTATCCATGAATTTTTCTAAAAAATTGGTGGAAGATTTAGACATTGCATGAGATGTTTTTAATCTCTGCTCTGATTGTTCATAAATGTGCACATCATCCTCAGACGATGTGATCATATAGGATAGTCTAGGATATCGTGCACTTGGACAGCCCTCTCTTTCTCTCTCTCTCTCTATATATATATTCTTTGTAATTAAAGAAAAGGTGGGGAGAAACTTTTCTCACTATTAATGCCTATTTATATTAAACCTTGGCATATAATGGTAGCACAATATACTTTTTGAGGGAAAATTTGCCTACCTATCATCTTATGGGGTGTTTTGTATAATGGAGCTATTGTGACTTTGCAGCCAGTGGAGGTGCCTGATTTTATTTAGATGTGCCTTGAGTGTGCTGGAAGCCTTGGGTATTGAAAGATCCAACCATGGCAGATCCCCATTCTGTCAGTAGTCCCAGGAGAATCCTCAGCTTATCAAAGAAGAGGAGGGCGACTCTGTCCTTCCCAGACCCAGATGACAAGGCTTCCGGGTTTGGCATGTCTGGAGAACATGGTCCTAAGCCTTCGGAAGTTTATGGGTTTGTAGGGGCCATTTCAACTGTTGTCACTACAGGTCCACTCCATCTATTATGACTTTTAATTCGTACTGTATCTTGGTTCTGTATATGATGGCTTATTTGTTTATAACTTGAACAATGAAAAATGCAAAAATAAAATAACAAATGTTAGAATTTATGAGAGATTTTGTTAATCTACAAGCACTAAGCATTGTCCCACTGATGTTATATCATTTTCTCACCCAACTGGTGGATCTTGTTTGCCTAGCAATATAACTGCTTTATTTGGTCCAAATATATTTAGATTATTTATTCGAAAGCTAAGGTCTCTGGTGCATTCCAACTGGTTGTTCGTGTAACATTATTTCACTTTTGGGATTCAAACATATAATTTGGTGCTCTGAATTTCTGATACGTTTGCATTATTCTCTGTAAACAGTTTTTTTCTTGGTTTGGGCATACGTTCCTGAGCCTTGGTTACATTCTATCGGGATCTATTACTATCCTAGCAGGTCAGTAAGATTGGTTTCTGCATTTTCTTTAATGTTCTTTAGCTGTGGGTATAAGCCTATTACAACTCACCAAAGCCTTGACTCCCAACTTGTTGGCTACACAAATTCCTTTTTGCCATTGAGCACCATATGGGGCCTATTCTCCGTTAGGTCATTGGCAATAATTTACTTTCTCAGAAATCAGTCAGTCACCAAGCTGAATTTTTGGTCTCTTGTTTTGGCTTAAGTTCGGGATTTTATTTGTGGTATCAAATTGCTTGATTGGGATTCTGCCTTTTCAGGTATTGGGCAGTGGCAGTGCCAGCTTTTGCTATGGTGACCATTGTATCAGCAATGGGTTTATACCTTGGCCTCAACTTCATGATGACCCCTCCTCCAACTTCCTTGAACACAATGTTTGGTAAGCCCAGACTTACCTTGCAGGCTTGCAGCAATGCATTCCTGGATTTTCTTGAATCTTGGGAAAATTTTCTGCTTGCTTTCAATCATTTCTGGCTGAGCTTAACAGACTTTTGGTGATTATGTAAAAATATTCCATTGCTTTTGGTTTTAAAACACAGTTATAGAAATGGGTATGAATTTATGTCTAATGTCTTGGGTTAGTAGTCTGAATTTGATCTGGTGCTATTCTTTCTGACAGATGAATATAGTAGAGAACCTTCAAGCTTTGTGCCTTCAGTGGAAGGAGATGAGCAACCCATTGAGCCCATATCTGATATTGGCATCAACCAAATAAATGATCTCATGTTTCATGATGTAAAATGACAATCTACCCCTGGGTATGGCTGTCCTATCCCAGTATCATTTTTTTTTTTTCTTTTTTGAGAAATGTAATGCTCCTCTGTAAATAGATTGAGTTTGAAATTTATTTGGAATGACAGTGATCGCAAAGAATCAAATTTGTCTTCTATTGCTGGTTTAATTTGCCCTTCAGTGTCTACTTCATAGTTTTACAGTGAATAGCAAATGATTGCCTTTATTTATGATGTTGTAACTAACATGATGGACCAGGTAACTTAGAAATGGACTCCTTTTTTAGTGCAAGTTCAAGCTTTTCCATTTCATTTTCCTCAAGTTTTCCGAGACCCAAACAGAGGCCATAAAAGGGGGAATAAAAGAAAATGTACTCCACCAATTGCCCCACGGATACATTAAGGGTAGAATTTTTCTTTTTTCATTTTTCCCCATAGGACTTTAATGGAATTACGTTTGAGGAAGCATGGACCACCCCAACAGATCGAATTGGATAACTCTTCTTCTGTCCCTTTTACCTTTTCCTTTTTTCCTTTCTTTGTAACTCGGACAGTATTGGACAACTAAATTGGACACTTGCTTCGAGTATCCAAACAAACTTTAATATTCCTTCCTCACCACTAGCATCACCACTTTGTGAAATTGTCTTCAAAATTCGGCAACGACTAGCAAAGAGTTAGCCCAGTTCAGATTCAAAGTGTGCCCACATCGAATTTAGGTTCAATGGAAGACAAAGTAGCCATTTGTTCACACTAGCCGGCTAGAAAATCAGGAGGAAATAAAGAGAGGAAGAAGATTTGCAGATCTATCGGTTGTTGCTATCTGCATTTTTTTTTTTTTTTTTTCCATTTATAATGAAAACTTGGGGAAATTTCAGCGATTTGGACAAGTTCCAACTAAGGTGAAAAAAAAAAAATAAATAACAGAATAAAACTCCCCGAAACTTACATATTGAAACCCTAGTCCAAGTCATGCGCGCCCAACTAAACTAGGCAAATATTTTTCAAACGAGAACAAATTAACTGACGAAATGACCCAAATCAACTCGTTAACAATTAATTCCAAGAGTGCGGTCCTCTTATATTGAAATTATCCAACAGTAGTTACAAAGATTGCCTCTTTAAGACCCTTTTCTAAAATACAACTAGACCTCAGAAAACCCCCTTGAAGTATGGCAAGGTTAGCAGATAACCCCTTTTATATTTTAATTTTGTCAATGTACCCCCTAGTTTTCAATTAGAAGATAAAACCAATCATCGATGGTCACACAAGGCATGATTTCGATAAGGATTTCAATGATTTTGGGCAACATGGGTCCATTAATGGTATCATGTGCATAACCACGTGACTAATTTTCGTCAATTTTCATTAACGGCGAGTGATAGTAAAACACATTACCAAAAATTAAAACATAAGGGAAGCATATTGACAAAATTAAAGCATAAGGGGGGTTATCTGCCGATCCCCCCATACTTCAAGGGGTTTTTTTTGCAATTTACCCTTTCTTTTATGCAACACAAAATTTTGAATCCACACCAGATGGAAAACTCTAGACAGAGCAATGATGAAGAAACTTGATAAACCAGCAAAACAATGCTATACACGTTCTGACGTTCTACAAAATCAGCCTCAAGTACTATCAGGTTCCCCTTACTGGAACTATTTTGAATGCCTCCGACTAATCGTCTTTAAAAAACAAATTTCCAACTTTCCATGCAGGTGTGAACTTGAATCAAAAGCTGTACAAAGTTCGGTAAATCTGATCCCACTGGTCATCAAATCATGATTAGCACTTAACCCACCATGCTTGAACCAAAAGCTGAAGAGTTCCTTTGAAGTATCTGCCAGTACCAGCGTGTTATGGATTTGCAATAATCAGCCAGCTCATGGGTCTCGCTAGCTTGTTATACTCGGGAGAATTTGAAATAACCATGCACTACTTTGACCAAAAATTCCACCATGCTTGATGTTTTTGTAGGAAAATAGAAATCCTTCAAGTAAGAACCAAATTTTCTTCATTCTTCAGACTTTTGATCCTGGACATCTGAGAAGCCAGCAGCTCATGCACTCTACTCTTCAGCTGCAGAGCACAAACAATAGGGGTCTAACATGCACTATAGTGGAAAAAAGTAAGGGAGCCAACAGTAATGGCAAAATTTGGCAACTAATACAGGAACAGTTGGCGAAATATCAATAGTGGAGTTGATTCAGAAGAAAAACAATGAATGTTGGGAAAAAAATTGAAGCATATGGCGTTGTTCTGGAACTATTAAGAATAGGTAAGGCAAATTGTCATTTCGGGAAATATTTCACAAATTATTTAGAAATCTATGGTTTACCAAGGTACAAAAACAATAGATCTGGTTACATATGCTTAGTAACAAAGACATCTACAATTATTTATTTATTTTAAATAAATATATAAGGGGCAATTTTGTCATAGCATCTCAACGGTTCAAAACTGACTAAACTTTCAACAGAGAATAAAACTGAAGAAGCCAACTAGGTTAAATCATAGGTACAGTTCCCAATTTTTCCACCTGCATGTAATAGAGTTGAAACACATGCAAATAGGTGTGAAGCCCCACTTAACTGGTCTTCCCTACAAATCTTACACCAGAATTTGACCAGATCAAGCAGTTAGGTAGTTTTTCTATCAAAATTTTAAAAATAGTATCAGCAGTTAGATCGATCACACATGAGATTGTAACTTCACCAAGCAAGGTCCACATTGCATTGATTATATACACACGTACACATGATGGTTGTATTCTATTAACCTATCAAAAAAAAAAAAAAATGATGGTTGTATTCTACTGCTGAGCCGTTAAGTTCACCACTACTTATTTTCACATTTTGGAGTAACAATTGAGAAGATCGGAGTTCTCCAAGAATGAAGTGGATTATTATAATCAGTATTTCCAATACTTCCTTGAGAGATTGAACTCATACCGAGGAAGCTTGTATAGGATTTATTTTAAATTCAAATGTTATGTTATTTATTTGGTTGTTTTTTATTTATCAAGAATTTAGCTGTTTCTTGATACTTCTAGTTGGCCAATGATTACTGTGTTTTCCATTACATGAGGATATGTTTTTCGTATCATACACCAAGGTCTACATATGTGATGTGCATTATCGGAATTGAGGTCGTGACAGTTCTAAAACACACAATGTTACAAAAGACTATTGGGTTCCCTTTTACCAGATTAATAATAAACACTTATTCAAGTCCAAAATCAAAGAGGAGATGCTGGTGATTGAGAATATAACAGAAGCCAAAAGGTTCATTAAATGATAACCTCAATAAGCCCTGCTTCACTCTTTACTGATACACGGATGGCTCCACTGGGTCCCATTTTTCGATACCTTGCCAGCTCGAGATGATCAGCGTCACTGTCTTCTGTGACGAAGATAACTGGAGACTCTTTTAACAGATCACATTTGGAGACAACATCAAGCCAAAGATGATCACCGAACCTTTCTCTTATTTCCTTGTATATGACGAACTGCAAAATTCATTGTTAGAACCCAAAAAACAAAAAGTTCAGTAGAAAATAATATCTAAATGGAGATTTTCTAGTTGAGAAAATTTTCAGAGAGATGAGAAATTAATCTTTCTTTACTTTCAAAACAAAAAACACATTCTCTTTGAAAAATGTGGGTTCAAAAAAAAAAAAAAAAAGGAAAACCAGCTTCTTCTCCACTACTTCTTGGAATTTTGAACAGCCACTCCAACTCAATTATTTTTTAAGATTCCAAGTTTTCATTTCTTTTCCTACATCTTCTCGGAAATCAAACGGACCATAAGGCTCTGGTTGTTGCAATGGAAGTCATTTCCCTGGAGAGCAGGGAAATAAAGGAATAATACAAATAGTATCTTCAAATAATAACTAGTTATTCTTGTTTCTTTTCACACTAGACCAACGTCATAGAAGCCAAAAAGAAAGTTTCCTCTAAATTAGCAGAGAACACAACATAATTTGGAAGTGATTTCCCATGACACACCGACCCAGCATGATGTTTTAGGTTCTGCATTAATATTTCAGAAATATGGAAAACATAAAACCTGATCAGAAGGTGATGTTCCACATTCTCCAGATAGGTCATGAACGTATAATATCGCAGTTGGCAAATGTGAAAGGACAGCAAGTGTTAACTTTTCCAAATTATTCCTGTCCTCTGCAAGTTCACCCAAGAAACAGATGTGATATCATATCAAATAGAAAGAACACGCAAACCTAAGTATCCAACACAGCCGAAGTGTATATCCAGAACCATATATCCAATCCAACAACTATGAACTATGGTATTGATATCGTATATGGATGATGTGATCATATTCAGTCAAGTGATCCAGAAATAGGCAGTCCACAAATTTTGCCTTCTGCCAGCTAAGGTCAAGCACCAATTTGAAATTCTATAAAGCGATATATTTGAATTCTATTTTATTTTATTTTTCTTTCTTGCCCCCCTCAACAAGCATGTGTAAATTGAAACTGTCCATTGAAGCCAAACATCCTCCAAAATAAAGCTATCACACAGACACACACACACAGACAGTGGGGAAAAATTATGCAACCAAGGTCTGGGTTTAAGTCCAATAAAAGTTCTTATGTTGTACCAAAAATAAATAAAACATGAAACCCAGGAGAGAGAGAGAGAGAGAAAAAAAGAGAGACGCTTCTGCAGAATTGAACACTGAGAAAAACAATTTCATTCTATAAGTAAACTCCATTAACTAGAGAACCAATGAATTGCAAGTGCCTTACCATCATGTCTCTTCAATATGCCAGGAGTGTCTGTCACCTACAGTCAATTTCTAGGCGAAAACAAAATGATAAATAGAAAAGATAAAACAAATATTATTCCAGATCTTAAAAGAAAATTATCGACCTGAAAATTCTGGTAATTTAAAGCAATATGCCCCATTAGAATTCCTCTAGTTGTGAAAGGATAGTTGCGGACCTAAGCCAAAAAAAAAAAAAAAAATGTCAAAGACTTGATAGCATAACAAAAAAAAAAAACAAAACATCCATGTTTGTTTAGAGAGAGAGAGAGATTGCCTCCTACAACCAAACATTCATATATCATTGCCTAGGTAGTTGTGACAAAGAGGTAAGCTATATACATGTTTGTTTAGAGAGAGAGAGAGAGATTGCCTCCTACAACAAAACATCCATATATATGACAATATGAACAATTTTTTAGAGGGAAAAAACAGCTATTTTGAATATAGTACTTTTGAAACCCAGGGATGAGAAGTTATGTTCAACCCAGTTCAGACTTTCTAAGATTTTATCCCATTATCAAGAGGAAAAATAAGCTGGTCAGTTGGAAATTGGGGGTACTTTTAGAGACTCTGGAGGGGAAGCTGTTCTCAGTCTTCTCTCATCTTGCCGGAGAAGGCATTGTGTTAAAGGGAGTCGCTAGCTCTTTTAGAAGGATTGAAACTTGAGAGAGGATTCTAACATGGGCATGTTTCAAATTCTAGTTGAAGGGTATGCATCCACTGTCATTGGCTTTGTAAGACCGAATTTCTTGGGTGTTTGGAGATTTGCTTGCATCATCAGAGAAATCCTCGACTTAGCAGCTTTAGCCATTAAGGCTAATTGGGTGGCCAGGGAAGCTAGTGGAAGGTGAACAAGTTGGCTAAAAGGGGTGTCAGTACCCTACAGTCTCTTTTAGATGGCATTTTCTTCTTTATGAGACTGGTGCTATTTTTGGTTCTATATACCATTTTGGCTTGTATAACGTTGGAATGGACTTTGGTTTAATTTGGTAGGTATACTTTGGTTACTTTGGTATAGTGTGGTATAGGTCAGTATAGTTTTGGTTTTGTTGAGGCTTTCATTTACTGTTGCTTTTGTATTTCTGAAATAAATCTCTTCTTGCTGTTGTATGCAATTTCCATTGATTAATAAATTGTTTCTTATCCAAAAAAATAACAAATAAAAAAACAAAAGGAGGAAAAATAAGGCTCCACACAAAATGTCAGTTTCAAATTATCGTCATATCATCTTCCTAACTACTAAACAATTTAAACCTTATTTTCTCCACCTTCCATAAAAATTACATTCGTGATAATTTCATAAGTCAGGGTAATGGAAATAAATATTGGTTCTGGTTCTCATCATTGATCTGTCTAAGATATATTAGAGGTTTTCATCAATCAACAGGTAGAGAATATATATGGTGTTGATATGATCATACGATTTAGTACAAAGAAATCCTGGGGTAAAATGAGAACCATAGTCAAAAGTTTTGTTCCAAGGGTGAGTCAGGGGTGGCTGAAAATTGGTAAAATGACACACAAAGGAAACAGCATAAATTTCAGAACAAGGCAAAGAAAAGTTATAGTGAATGGAACGAAACTTAATTAAATGCAAAGATAAGCCCATAGGGACGGAGCATATATATAGTACAAAGAATTATCCTTTGTTTATAATTAGTACATATTTACTTTGTCCAATTATTTGTCAAATAAGAAGAATAATAAATATAACACAAAATTGACATAAAAAAATCTCAATCATCATTCATTTAATAATTACAATTTAAAGGAACAAAAAAATCAAAGTTTCTTAAATCCACCTCTCCAGCAGCCAACTACAAATCCACTTCAACAAAGCAACAATTTCTTAAAATTGGTCTAAACTTCTTTCTGTGGGATCATGTAGGGGTGTTGTGGCTATGTGGAATGAATGAGTTGTCCAGTGTCTTGAGGAAATGGTCATTAATTTCTCAATTTCTGTTGATTTTGAATCTTTAGACTCAAATATGCAATGGTGGCTCACTGTGGTTTACAGGCCTAATGGTTCTAGGAGCAGGAGCAATTTGTGGAATGTGTTTGGCCTAGCTCATCTCGCTTAATATCTCGGGGGACACTTTAATGTCTTTAAATAATCCCATTATCTTTAAGGAACATATTACCAAAACCAGAAAGAGCAAAACATAACCCTTAACAAATCAACGCAGACCTCAGGCTTCCCTGTTGAGAGTATTCGGACCAATGACGATTTTCCCACATTAGGAGCTCCAACAAGACAGAGAGTTGGAGTTTCCAGATCGACTACCGGCATTGCTCGCAAAGTCTGAAAATGAGATTAGTTATCAACATCGCCTGTCAGAAAGTTCTTTATTGTAACACAACTGGTCAGACTATATATCAATACTAAAATTAAATACTAAATAATATATAATACTTAAGACCATAAGGTCCAATATAGCAGTGAATACAAAATGGGATAGTGCATTATGGTAAAAGTTATACTTGTGGACATTTGGAAAATAATATGAAACAGTACAAATCCTAAAACTGCCAGACAAACAAAATAATAATTGGGGGCCATAAATCCCCTCAATCCTTGCTTGAATGAGGCACAGATCAAGATTTCATTGGTTCTAAGAATAGTTTTATAACTTTTACAGATCAATCCAATTTCCAGAGGAACTGCAATTTAACCTGAACTCCAATTTAAAGCCCTGAAAACATGCATTTGATTTTTTGGTTTAGAAATTTAATGAAACAATTACTATTCTAGAATGACAAAAATTCAACGGGTGATTGAAGTATTAAGCATCGTGTTCAAGTAATTGGCTCAAAGGGGACTGCACCAGTATGGAAGGTCATTGTCTAGCACACATTTCACCTGTAATTTGGCCATGCCATGGTTCAATAGTTTCATAATGCTGCTAGACATAAACATAATAAATGCATACATATCCATACACACATGTTGTATGTGTTTAATATATTCATTTATTACCATTTTTTTATAAAAATAATAACTAAAACAGTACAAAGGTCAATATTCCCGTTTGGGTCTGTCTACCGGAACTTGCCATTGACTCCCTAGCCTTGACAAGAAGATGGCTTATTCAATAATTCGTGCATAAGGTTAGGAACCTTAGATGAACTAAAGCAAATGGGTGAAGACAAAAACAGTAACACAGTACAATATACTTTCAGAAAAAAGGGAAAAAATACCTTGGCAATGTTTAACAAATCATCAACCGCTTTTCCCTCACGATTAAAAATTTCTTCAAGATTTTTTGTACCCTGCAGATAAAATTATAACTAATAAAATAACCATCACAGATACGAATCTATTCCGCATACAGATAACAACTGACCTCGTTCAATCGTTCCTCTGCTTCTCGCTTCGATAAAGACTGCCAAGATTATATGAAGAACTAATTAAAATATATTTTTAAATAGAAATAGGAGTTATAAAAATCTAGTAACTACTTAGCCTTCAAGCCTGTTTAAACAAAAAAGGGAAAATTATATATATATATATATATATATATATATACACACCACAATAATAATAATGGGTGTGGATGCAGCCAAAAAGGGTGTGGAAATACGCCCTTTTTTGTGGAAAACGAGGAAGCCCTTCGGGCAAACCCCAGGTCCATATAAGACCCCACAACTCATATGGACCAGGTTAGTCCAAGGCCCATGAGAACCATGGAACCTTGTGTGAGTGGCCCCAAGGGGTTTAACAAAAGTCAAACTTGAGGACCTACGCCCTCCTTAATAATAATTGCAAAATGGAAGGTTTCTGATACTTTGGGAAGTCCAAATGATACCTCATCAACCAAATATATCACAAACAAGAAAATAATTAAATAAAATAGCAAGCAAATTAGTGGGACAAAAACACATATGCAACACTTCTATGATCAGAAAAGGATCACTTCTATTGATGGTAACTAAAATTACAGACTAGAATTGACAGGGGGAATTCATTTAGCTTGATGAAGGAAACAATAGGCAACTGGACTTAAAGCCCCTCAAAATTCTCTAGGACTTCATTCCTCCTTCAAACTCTTGCAATTCCATCTTAGGAAACAACATCTTCTATCGCTCCCATGGAAAATTGGAAATAAATGAAAAAAATATGGTTTTGCAATGGCACTATCATTCCATGATGAAATCTCAATATCTATCAATTGTGCTTAATGTCTGAAGAGGTGGGATTATCTTTATTTTCTTTTACTTATTTTCTTTTCAACAATCACGTAAAACTTAATTAAATTTAGCAAGCAGTACGATACAAAATCCTGTCATCCAGAAGTACAACATAAGCAATTATGAGGGACAATTTTTTTCTCCTTTTTTTTCTTTATTTTCTTCAACAATCATGTGAAAACTTAAACAAATTTAGTAGGTGCTACAATACAAAATGTCATATAGAAGCATAACATAGGCAATCATCAGGGACAGAAAAGTTATGGATTCTCTTTGTTGGTGATCAAAAAAAAAGTTATGGATTCTCTTACAATATCCAAGAAGATTCTGTATTAACAAACGATAGAATATTAATCTCAAGCAGTTAAGAAACCAGGAACATCCCTCAACTGATAGAATAGTTTTCAGTTTTGAGCTAAAGTCCCAACCTTAGCACAGAGAGAAGCATGTTCCTTTCCAACAGATACCACCTTCTTCCTAAGAGCATCTACCTTTCTCAACACCTGTCAACCCATAAGTGAATCCACCATTAGCATATAAGATACAAGAGTATGATTTCCACACCAAGTCAAAACAAATTTAGAGGTACAGATATAATTGAATTATTTGAATATCCAAACATTTTATTAGCGATATATGACCATCACAGCACTAATCAGGATTGAGAAAAACACAAAAAAGAAGCGAGATTGCCAAATGGAAAAGAGAAGAAAGAAGATGAATAAGGAGACGTAAAAGACTACGGTGGGATGAGGAGGAGAAAGTGAGGACGTTGTATTATTGTTTCAGTAAATTGTGAAACATGCCTACTTCCAATAAGAGCTCATATTCATAGTGCAAAGAAATATCATTAATCATTTTGAGTATTTTGTTGTTGCAACATCATTAACCCTTTCAGAAGTGGGAAAGAAGCCGCGGTCATTCTATGGGTAAACCATAAACCACATTGCAGAAGGTCCCAGGGGACAAGGACACTATATTCATGCATTGTTGACAATAAGTTTCTCATAATGTACCTCTTCATAATTTCCATCCCCAAGAGTCAACTCAATAAGAGACCGCTCATAAGGGTGCAGATATTTTTTGTTTGGAAAATTCTCCATGTAACCCCTCAAGGGAACTGCCAGTTCCTGAAGATGGAAACAACAAGCAAAGATGTCATCTTTGAGTAGCCAATTCATAAGAGAAGTACAGAATAGACAATGAGTTGTACATTCAACTAACAAGGTAGATATAAAAAATTAAAAATTTACTTTCATCAGCGCATCAAGTTGTTTTGCACCTCTATTTCTCTCTCGCTTTGCAATATTTGCAATGCCTACAAAGCAGGCAAACTAAGTAACATGGTTCACAGTTGGTTCCATGACTTCAAGTTTTAAACTAATTAACATCAAATGTAAACCAGTTGTATCAATCTAAAAATGGAGGAAGCTCCGAATTACCCTTTGTTGGTGTGACTCTCTTTGCCTTCCTCAGTGCTGAATAAAGAATATCTACTGATGGCATCACCATGGGTAGCTTTTGAAATGCACCAACAGTTTCAACTTCTGATGCTTTGTTCTGGATGTAGAACAGAGGAACCACATATAATCTATTTGCTCAAAATTATATTATGATAAATAATCATGTATAATGAAGAAAAAACCAAATGCAACAAAAAAAAAAAATTTTTTAAAAAAAAAAAAAAAAAAACAACTGGAGAGCAAAATTCTTAGGCACAAGAAAAATTCCCCTTCAGAAACTAATGGCATGAAGTTCTAAAACTACTGGACTTTTTGACATGTGCTAACCATCCTGTAAAAGAACTTTGTAATTTTTGTCCCCATTCTACCTAAAAGCTCGCAATTTCTACCTCCAATCTTCCATGTCAGCTAACCTATTAAAAATATAAAAAAAAAAGCCCCTTCTAGCTAACTCTCAAACCTAAATTCTAAAGCGTCCCTCCCAATTTCAAGTCAACATTCCTTATGTCCACTGAATTTCTTAATTTCTCACCTCCATGTCAATAATGTTATACTAATGGTTCCTTCACTTCCAAATCATGTCCACCTCAATTTGCATCCCTTCTATGTGTGTTTCCCATCCTGTAAAAGAACTTCGTATTTTTGCCTCCATTTTGCCTAAAAGCTTGCAATTTCTACCTTCAATTTTACATTCTAGCAAACCCCCTAGAACTCCCCCTTCTAGCTCACTCTAATCCAAACCATCCCTTCCCTATATCAAGTCAATATTCTTTATCTCCAATAAAATCTCTTACTTCTCACTCTGCCTTCCCAACATTTTCTCTGTATATGTTTCACTATCTTCATCAAATGAACAAAAATGGATTGTTAATTGTCATTTGATATGCATCATGCATGACCCACAATAGCATATATGTAGATGAAGTAATAATTGAAATAAGTAGATGAAGAAAATTAACAATGACAATAAGTAAGGTGCATGGAATATATGTCACCACCTTTTTTTTCTTTTTTTTTCTATCACCAATATGTCACCACCTATTGAATCATTTTCTTTTTGTTTATTAAGTTCGTGAAACTAAATAAATAATAATTATAGGGAGAAGAATGCCTCTTCTTTGTTGTGTACCGCTTCTTTGTTGTTTTGTTTTGATTGGGTGGCAGGTATGTAGCTCCCATCCACAATTTCGTATGTAGCAGTCTGAATTCTCTTACAAAAGCACAGGGTTGGATAGACTTCTGTTCCAGGTAGCAGATAAGAACCTGCACTAGGCATGAAAACATATATATAGACGTATGAAATTTGTAATTTCTGAAAATTAAAAAGAAGATCAAGATTGACAAAAAAAAAAAGAAATCAACATAAAATCCGAAGGACCAAATTGAATATTAATTTTTTTTATTTTTTATTTTTAAAAAAAACAAAGGTACCAAGGAAGCCAAATACATGGGAACGTGTGCAGTGCCAATATGTGAAATTAGCTCAAACTCGCATAGATTTTATGAGGATAAATCTATTCTTCACAGCAATACTTGACCATCTATCTAAAATGGGTATACCTACATATATACGATCATACATTTTACACATAAATACATATATAATGGAAACACGAGCAGAAAAAAAAAATTGTATGGGCAACTGAATAGAATTGCTGAGAACCCATATAAAAACTCCCAACTGGGTCTACATAAAATGTAATTTCCAGGATTTTACGCGTATAGCAGCAATAGTTTAAGATCATTTTCATATTAATACCGTCTCTCAAAACACTTCACATGCACAAAAGTGTCTATATAGAAGAGAGAACCTTTGGAAAACTTGGAGCTTCTGAGTAATAGTTTTGTCGAAGGAACCTGCCATAGTTGGTACATATTGGAGGTCGCCCCGCTCATCATCTCTATCTCCCGATTCAGACAGCTGAGGGTTTTGGGTTTGTTTTGGGGTTTTATCCTTCTGTTCAATGAGTCCTCGCGGTCACTCGCTAGTGACAGAGTTAGCGAGAGAACTCAAGCCGGGGAATTACAAATTAGTCCGGCTACACGCGAAATAATTATATATCGCTCAATTAAGTAGTACTAATAGGGAAACCCCACTTAGTCCAAAGGTCCCTCGCACTAGGGGTGCAACTCGGTACAGGACGGTCCGGGATAGGAGTATTTTTGTCCCGTCCCGAAGTAATTCGAGACTTGAAAATTAGTATCGGAACCGAACCGAATTACATATTGTCCTGTCCCATCCCGTCCTGAAAAATACCGGTCCAGAATAGTCCGACTCTCAGTATTTATTAGTTTGTTTTCCCTAAGTAAAAAATTAAAAATAACTACTTCCAATCAAATATTGTCATCTTGATTAGCCACAAAAATGGGTTACTTAATTGCACATTTACACTTGGCCATCAAGGATTTACATAATACATATAACTGCTCTTCCACAAAATAGGCTACTTAAAGTCATAAATACATAATCATTAATTATAATTCATTCATTCATTCATAGTACTAACTACTAATAGTAGTAATAGCACAATAAAAATATAATATTATATATTATATATCATATATTATATTATACATATAAAAATATATATATAATATTATATATCATCGATACTCGATCCGAGAATTCGGTATGGGACGGTTCTAAACACCTTTAAACCAAGTCTCGTTCTGAAAAAATTCTATTTTTAAAAATGGTCCCGAGTCCCGAACCGAACATTGTTTGTCCCGTCCCGGACCAGACCGAATTGCTCAAAACGGTCCGATCCTCGAAATTTCCCGAACCAAGTTGCACCCCTACCTCACACCTCTAGTTCACTTCTTCTCTTCGATTGGAGAAGCACCCACACGAATTTCTTTTACACTTGCACAGAGCGGACCACCAATGTCCAACATCCAAGCTATGATCACAAAGCTATTTATCCAACCAAAACCCCAAAAATAATCTCAGCATATAATCTCAGCATACAAAAATGGATCTGAAATTGTATATAAATTTAGGTAAAATATATATATATATAGAACCAAACCAACCGAGAAGCATGAACACCCAACCTCCGATCACAAAAGGAGCAATAGAAAGAAGCATGAGAAGAGAGAGTGAGAGAGCAATGGTGAAGTGGAAGAAGAGAGAAAATGAGATGTGACTGAGAAAGGAAGGAAGGTGGCAGACTGCAGAGAAACAGGAACCACCAAAAACCACTCTAAAACAACGTTGTTTATTGGTCTAGGACTTCAAAACGCGTAGGTAGAAGGCCTTCTATGCTTTGTCGCCTTGTGGTTGAACAAACCAAAACACTGTAGAAAGGATAGGAGGTGTCAGTTTTGCCTTGGAGGATGAGCTTTGAGTTGCCGTTTTGGACCAAACTTTTGGGAAAACCTTCCCTTTTATAGGAGCTTTCGATGATAAAGGGAAATTACCAACACATTCCACTCTTTCGCAGTAATTCCTCTGACTATTGACTTATAACAAACTGACTATTGACTTTACTATAAACTATTACAAACAAAAACAAGTTGATAGTCAAAGCATCCTTATTGGGAATTACTCCTAATAAGGCAAATGCATTGGTAAGTTCCCCGAGGATGATTTATCCCTCTAATTCTGTAAAGGGGAAATCTAGCAACATGGAAAAAGTGTGGAAGTCTAAAAAGAACAAAAAAAAAAAAAAAAAAACGAAATATTTTTGTTGGTTGTTGTGGAAATCAGAGAAGTCAAGACGACAAACAGGGAAGATGGTTGGCTGTGCATCGATGTTCTCAACTTCCCATATGGCAGGAGAGATCAACAGAACCAGAACCATTCATTTAGAGAGAGACAGAGAGAGAGAGAGCGAGAGAGCGCCATATTACTAGGGAGATCAACAGAACCAGAACCATTCAATCAGAGAGAGAGAGATTTGGTGGTTCCATCTTCCACACTATGCCATCTATTGTTTCTCTTCAGCTACCTCATCATCACCTCTTCTCTGATTATATCCCAAGAACCCATCTGCAGAAAACAACTTCTCGCCGACAAAATCGTGGTAGATTCGCCACTGCCCCTCCTCGAACGTCCATTTCTTCAAATGCTGACACATTAGACAGGTCTTTCTCTATTTTTTTCCCTCACAGTTTCCATTCTTTGTTTTATCCCCTGTTTCCAAATTATCTTACTGGATTGATTTCATTTCCACACTGACAGAAGCATGAATCCCACCCCCCCCCCCCCCCCCCCAAAAAAAAAAATCTTCATTATAGGCTCGTCTTTTTATTTTTTTATTTTTTGAATTCTGCAAAAGCTTTCCTTTTAATCTCTCTAAAATTTTGTTCATACCCACCATTGTAGAAATGATTAATATCACACAGAGTGTTTGTCAGGTATGCTACATAAACACATCTTACAGCCTGTTTGGTTGTCCTATGAAAATTGATTTGTTTCATTGTGTATTGCATATGAGTTTGTGAACAATCCATCACTGTGGATGGGGTGATTCATGAGACTGGTTATCATCGTCACACCCTACTGTTTAGGGGGTTTGGAGAAAGGAGAACAAGAGAGGTAGGAGAATTTTTTTTAATAATCATTCATCAATACCTGATCCCAGGGCTTACTACCCAAGCCCTTATATAGGTGAAACAAAACACAAAAGGAAAGTGCTAAAAACATTAAAATGGAAATAGCTTCTAAATAGAAATAATTAATACTACTAAAATTAAGCCCTAAATAATAAATAATATGAATCCTAAATAACTAACACTAAAATATAAAAGTAACCCTTCTTGATCCCCATCTCCTGGCATCAATGTGGCACTGTTTTTTATTTCTGTTTTGGTGGCTCTAATTATCTTTATTCAATCTGTTAAAGCAGCAAGTGTTCACTCACTTTTCTCGCTCCCCTTGAAGCAGTACTATTTGACATTGATGGAACACTATGTGATTCGGAACCTCTCCACTATGATGCCTTCCATGAAATGCTTCAAGAGGTAGAGTTCCCCCCCTCCCCCCCCCCCCCCCCCTTTCCTCTCTTCTCATATTTTTATTAATCTTCTAAAACAAGTATTGCATTGCACCATATGAGACCATCTGACATAGAGTGTTACTCAGGTTGGTTTCAATGGAGGGGTCCCTATCACTAAGGAATTCTTTATTGAGAAAATTAGTGGCCGGCATAATGAGGATCTCTGCGGCATCCTCTTTCCTGATTGGGATCTCCAAAGAAGCCGAAAATTTTTGGACGACAAGGAAGCCTTGTTTCGCAGGTAGCTTCAATCAATTTTAAATATACATGCTACACTCGATAAACAAAACCTTGGTCCCAACTATTTGGGGTTAGCTACATGAATCATTTTTCACAATTCAGGTCTATCAAAAGTTGAATTGTCCCTTGAACAACAAGCACTCACTTCTTTCCCCACCCCCTCAACCCATGTTTCTTTACGTATTTCAAGAAATTGCTATATGAAAAAAAAAAATGTGGAAAGAAAGGAATCGACACAATGGCACATGGTTTTATGGTTTAATAGAAGAGATGGCTTCAGATAGAACCGAATCGCTGAAAAGGTTTTGTGTAGCCAACCCTGAGTAGTGGTATAAAGCGCTTTGGTAAACAAAGTTGAGTTCCTACATTAGCCAAGGGAAGGGATGTTAGCTTGGATGATGAGGCACATCCTAAACCCAAATCATTGAATGGAAATATACAGATTGGCTTCAGAAGAATTGAAACCAGTCAATGGCCTGCGTAAGCTATTGAAATGGATAGAAGAGCGTGGCTTGAAACGTGCTGCTGTAACCAATGCTTCAAGATCAAATGCAGAGCTCTTAATATCAATGCTGGGCCTTTCAGATTATTTCAAGACTGTTGTCCTTGCAAATGAATGTGATCGACCAAAACCATCCCCTGACCCCTACTTGAAGGCTCTCCAAGCGCTTGGATTGTCCCATAAGCATGCTTTTGTTTTTGAGGTTGGCATACTCCCAAAATTATGTGTTTCACTGGAACACTACTATTTTAGCCCTCTTTTATAAACTTTGCTGGAATTTTATTTCCTTATGTTTTGTTCTTTTTTTTTCTCCCTCCAAGGACTCTGTTTCAGGTATAAAAGCTGGGCTTGCAGCTGGGATGCCAGTAGTGGGTTTAGCCTTAAGGAACCCTGAGAAAAAACTAGCTGAAGCTGGGGCCACTTTCATTATTAAGGATTTTGATGACCCAAAATTGTGGATGGCTTTGGAAGAGCTGGAGGGGAAGGCAGAGGTAACAACGGCCACCACTTAAAAATGGTAATAGCTTGTATAAAAACCAAGGGCAAAACTTGTGAATCAAATTATTGGGACATCTGCAGAGGATTTGTAGCGAAATTTTCATTCTATTCTTATACATCATTCAGGCTTTTGGATGTCCCAAGGAAGTAGAATCAGTCCATTCTGTCACATTGTATTAAAAATGAGTTTCTTTTTTACCACATTTAAATGTGTCTATTTTTTTCCCAAACATAAATCATTCTAAAATTTTAATAATAATTTTTTTTTTCTATTTTAGTATCATGGTTAAGGTGGTTTCTTCTTGTTATAATGCGAACTTGAGTCCTCAAAATGCTATGAAAATTATGATGGATTGACTCAACTCCAATGGGGCGTCCAAACACCCTCTAAACATGAATTTAGTTGCAAAACCATATAAGTCCTGGCATTGCACCAAATTTATCTTTTTGAGCTTATGGGGTTTACAAACCAAAAGAAAAAAAAGAGATAGGATGATTCAAAAGTGCACCTTATGCCTTATTGTGGGAGGCTGTGACGTTTGCATTTTGGTCCAGGTCGTTTAGCTAAGCCTGGGAACTAGTTAACTGGGTACAGGCAAGAGTAGTTGCCCTTACAATGCCCATGATATGTTCTCCTATTCTTTGGTCTAGCCTAATACTTTATGAAAATGGATATATGGTTAATTATGCTTTTTCTATAACCCATATTTTGCAAGATGAGAATTTTCCTTGAAGTAGAATAGTGCTAACGTGTTCAGTGTAGGTTGCAATAGGGTTGTCAAATTCTTGCCCACACAAAGCTTGGGTTGCCTAGGCTCTTTTTTGAAGCTAGGCTAGTGGTCTCCCTTGGACCATACTTGGCTAAGTGCGCTGCATATGTTGCATATCTGTTTGAGTAATGCTATTTGACTCATATTAATGACCGATAACAAAATCTCATATGATACAGTTATGTCTATGTGAATTATTTAAGACTTAAAAACACAATTGATTTATGAAATAATTTCTTGCATTGTCTTTATTAATTAAGACTTAAAAGCACAATTGATTTATAAAAAATTATTTCTTGCAACTTATAATTTTGCACCATGTCAGATAGGATTTTATTATGGGTCATCTCTCTCTCTCTCTCTCTCTCTCTCTCTCTCTCTCTCTATATATATATATATATATATATATACTAGTTGGTGCACACGTGCATTGCATGTGAATTTTTTTGAGTTAAATTATTTTTTTCAATAATGATAATAATTTTTAAAATTTAATAATTTTATCATGCCTTTGCATAAGATGAAAGCACTTTGATCACTCAATTCTTTACTTCTTTTGATATGATTACTATTTTTTTTTTCATTATCTTTCCCAAATCATAGTAGCTTAAAATTATCTTTGAAAACTTCATTATACATAGGTTCTTTGAAGGTTTTGTGAAACTTTCAATGTTGAAACAAAAGGCTCTCTCTATCACTCTTTGTCTCGTTTTCCAATCAAAACATATTTACGCCATAGTTGAAAGATTTAATAGCAAATTATTAGTACATTAGTCTTACAAAAATCGAAACCAAGACTTGCGCGGCTTTACAAACTTACGGATGTGCCATCCTTTTTTTTTATTTTTATGATGTACTACAATCTACACCTCTCCCGTAGATTCATGCCATAGAAGCTAACTCAAAGTTCCTAATAAGGCCTACACTACCACCTTTAAAAAATCTAGTATTTATGGGATTGCAAGGTTCTTATTTTATTTATGAATAAAGTAGTCTTTGATATATATGTATTGGAAAAACATTGGAGAAAACAGATACTCCACGCAGGAATCGAAACCAAGACTTATGCAAATCCAGAACTTCTGTTGGTCTTTGATTAAAATAATAATATTCCTAATATGTACATGTTTAGGATTTTTTTTTTCTTTTAAAAATCTGGTATTTATGAGATAAGGATGTTCTCATTTTATTTATGAGTAAATTAGTTTTTGATGATTTTTTTATTTGGGAAACGATAGAACATACATAGCTTACGTAGGGTCTGAAACCAAAAACTTCTGCAAATCTTAAAGCGACAGGATTAATAAACTCAAAGATCATTGATTTTTCATTAAAAAATAATACTCCCTCCAGCCCGTAAAGATAGGTTACGTTGGACAAAACACGGAGTTTAAGAAAATGTAATCATTATATTGACTTGTCATTGATTAAGTTTCATCTTTTCAAAAATACCCTTATCTTTTTTTTGGGGTTGTGATCTAAGTTATTTTTTTTTTCTTTTTGTTCTTTTTGGTTTTGTTTTGTTTTGTTTGGTATTTTGGGTTTGTAGGTAGATATTGCAAAGTTTCATGAACAGGGATTTTTTTTAGTAGTTCATTAGACCTTTCCTTTTTATTATTATTTTTTTTCTTGTGCATTTGTTAATGGTTTTTTTTTTTTGGGGGGGGGGGGGGGGGGGGTTTTGTTTTGTTTTTGTTCAAGCCTTCTTCTTTTTTAATTTTCCTTCAATTGAATCGTCTTTGATTCTCTTCTTTTTCTTGGTAATTTGATTTGATTATTTTCAAAAATCAGAGATTATATATGAATTCTCAACAAAATATGAAAATTATGCAACAGAAGCAATTTAAAAGTTCAATAATGCAATTCAAGTTTTTTCTGATATGCAAATCCTTAGAAAATAATCAAAGATTATATATGCTATTCAAAACTTTACTTATGCAATTCAAGTTTTTGTTTTGTTTTGTTTTTTGTCTTTTTTTTTTGGGCTCTTAATTTGGGTTTTCATTTGTTTTTGTTCAAGCATGCGCATTTTTATTTTCATTCAACTTATTTGTCTTTGATTATCTTCTTTTTCTTGCTAATTTTTCAATTCAAATAGAGATTTAAAAGTCTAATCATGCAATGCAGGCAGAGATTTAAATGTTTATGCATGCAGAGATTTAAATGTTTAAACATAATTTGTATATATGAGTCAAGTTTATTGAAAACTACATATCAAACAAATCACCAGAAGAAAGGAGACGCAATGAAGGCACATAAAAGACGCAGAAAAAGGAAGTAGTAGTTGTTCTTTCCTGTGTTAGGATTTTATGATTATTTATATGTTAACATTGTTAGGGTTTTACAAATTATAGTTTCCGTGTCCTTAGAATTCCTATTTGGGTTTGGTTTTAATTATTATACGAATTATAATTTCCTTAGAATTCTTATTAAGGTATGTGTTTTATATTGTTATATTTCCTATATATGTAGAAGGATAGTTGTGTATTTAAAAATTAAAATAAGGGTATATTAGTCAATCAAAAGTTTTTCTCACATTCATCTTTTTATAGGTAGTATATATATATATATATATATATATATATATTAATTATGGTATTTAATGATATATGTGATGGATATATATATATATATATATATATATATATATGTAGGGGAGGGTTCCGTTGACACCTAATGTAAGTGAAAAACTTTTACACCTTTTTTACGCTTTAGATCTACTTCAATCCAATGGCCGAATTCAATCACACTTCATTTACAAGTTTGGGTCGGATTCAGGTATGGGTTAGAAATTAATGAAAATTTTATTTTCCCATTAGAAATTTAGAACTCCAAACCTCTCTTCTTCCCTTCACATTCACCGCAACCCCCATCCTATGACTCCATGTCTCATAGTTTAGATCATTTCATCTCTGAAGGAGACCTTCTTAATCTCAAGCTAGATAATTATTCTGATCCTAGGTTTGCCTCCAAAAGCAAGTATATGTTTGGGGGATTCACAGTTCAGATCAAGCTTGTATATATAGGGTTACTCTGCTGAGAAAAAAAAAAAAGGATGAAAAATGGAACTTCGTTGTGGAATGACTTTTGGCAATTTTTTTTAATAATATTGCTGGACCACTGCTCAACATTGCAGCGGCATCTCCACTTGGATATGGCAAACAGATTTGGGTTTGGGATTTGCATTAGTTCTCATTTGCAGGCCACTTCAACCGAGACAAATAGCTATAAGTAAAGTTCCCAAAGCAAAATCATAATAATAATAATAATAGGTATAAGAGGATGTTAAAGAGATTGTATTGTTCCACCGTCCACCTTATTTGTCTTGGCCCTCGATTTTGCTTCTTCTCTTCCAATTACTCTAGGAGTTCTTTCCTTTGGTTTGCAAGGGAAATCTAGGTGAGCGACAAATCGATTATCAGAGGAAGCAAGAGGATTGCCTATCCCAACCATGGCCATAAATTAGGGCTAAGACTTGAAGTAGATCCGAGATGTTGAACTTCTAATTCCAAGAAATGGGTTTGGGTTAATTCCTAACCCGACCCAAATCTGTAATTAAATGAGATGAAGTAGAGCCAAAATCTGTAATTAAATGAGATGAAGTAGGGCCATTGGATTGAAGTAGATCTAAGGCTTAAAAGAGGTGTAAGAGTATTTCACTTACACTAGGTGTCAACGGAACTCTTCCCATATATATATATATATATTAACTATGGTATTTAATGATATATGTGATGGATTATGAATACCATTGCCATGACTAACTACCCTCTTTTAAGTTGCCTGCGATGCTTGAATTTAAAGTGTATACTTTTGTAAAATATTTTGTACTCCGAATTAGTTAGTAAGAGAATTTTACTAACATAGGTGATAGGTCACTTGGTATGAATTTATCTTCATTAATTTAATATATACTAGATTGCTTTAAAATGTGTACTTGAAACAGTTTTAGTATTGCAACATAACCTATGTAAAAATATGCTATTTATCGTATTTTACATTTTTACCCATCTTATCAGAAGGAAAAAATAAATAAATAAATAGAATGTCCCCCGGGCAGTCGCCTGGGCTATAGCTGTAGGTCCATCACCTGGAATTGCCCCAGCATTTTGCCAACCATGGGTTGCAGTGCGATTGGGGTAGGCTGGGTTAATGGCCCCTGGAGCCCTACTGAAACAGTTTTGTTGGCTCTAAAGCGTACTCTATTGATAAGACAGCAATGAAACTTATTGCTCTAAAGCATACTTCAAATGCCTCTTTTAATGGATCAAAACAGCTTAAGCTGTTGTTCTGATCCCAAAATAAATCCAATGTGAGGACCCCTCAATCTCCCTCACTGAAGGCGACTTTTATCGAAGAAAGAAGCCGGCATCTAGATCATTGGAGAAGGAGCTTCGTCGAAGAAAATATAGTTACATTCTGAGCTCGAAGCTTTTTTTTTTTTTTTTTTAAATTTTTGTGGGAGTGGGGAAAATTACAAATTGGTTTGGCTATGGGCAAATAGTTACATATCATTATATATTAGTAGTCATTCTTAGTTAAGTTTAATAGTCATAGTTTGTTCTATTATGTAATTATTATCCCATAGCCGGACCATTCTTTAACTTCCCCCCCCACCCCCCCCCCCCCCTTTTTTTTTTTTTTTTCATTTGGTGTCAGATATAGGTTCTATTATTATTTTATTTTTTTCGAAACAAAATGTGAAAACCCTAGACTTTTGTTTTCTTTCTTTTGTAACTGATCTCTCCTTTTTCTTTCTTTCTTACTACAAAGATGTCGTGATGCTTCCTTTTCTTGTGCCAGAAAAACTCACTATTCAGATAAACTCACTATTCCAATGAACCGAATAGTGGTTCATTGACCACAACTAGGGAGCTTATTTTAAAATTTTCGATGCCATTAACCCAATACCATTCATTATTGTGTTAATGGTATAGAATTCTTTAAAATAAGCAATCCATAATTGCATTCAATGAGCCATTATCCTAGGTTTAACAGGACTAATTTGCATTGTGAGTTTATCCAACATGTCATGGATTCAGTTCATAAAAAAAATCATAACCTGCTTTAATCGCTGCCAACTTAAGCAAAAGTATGAAATAAAAAAAATATCATAACCTGCTTTTGCAGGCAGTATACACGGATTTAGTATGCCAAATTGAAAATTATCACAGGCAAAAAATGGATTTTTTGTACCAAAAAGAGACTAAAACCCAGTAAACTTGTTATATCCCGATGGATTCAGTTCATAAAGAATAACAACCTAAATAAACTTCTCAGCAATCTAAAATGAAAAACCCCAAACCCTGGCCCAAAAAAGGAAAAAAATAATTAAATTAATACAAGTAGAAAAAAAAAAAACAAAAAACAAAAACAAAACACACACACGTGTAAAAAGAGGGCAATGCTGGATTAGCCAATCCGTGTAAAAAGAGGGCAGTAGGTTTGGCAAATGTACAAAACATCCATATAGAAAGAAATTAGAAAAAGAAAAAAAGAATTCATTGTCCCAAACCCAACCCTACCAACAATATCATAAAAAAATTACACAATAACGAAAGAAAGAATCTCAACTGTCCCACAGTTGAATAAAATCATCTAGTGTGGATCATTTAAATTGTCACCTATGATAGAAGGTATCGCCAGACATGCATAATCTCATCGAACCCATGATACAGAATCAACCTCATCCCTCGCTGACTTGTACAATTCAAGCCTTTTTGCACATTGTTGCCTCCTCTCCATCAATGCTGGGTCTTCATCTAACAATTGTGCAAGCTGCTTAGCCTGAAACAGAATCCAAAACCATTTTAGGAACTGTCAAAAGAGCCCAGTTATCCCTTCATGTGAGTCACAAAATTGTTTTAGTTCGAATCAACCAACATGATCTGTAGAGGTCACAATTCCACAGCATTTAAGCCCGTAACCCAAGTTGAGTTTGAATTACATGATCACATATATATATACTTGCCATATGCACCCAAGACACAATGCAATGGGTTTCATAACACTGACTGTACTGCCTGGACACATGACACACTGATCAGGCAATCATGCTCCGCTTGGGTATTTGCAATACGTCAGGATGAAAATATTTTGAATCATCTAATTAGAAATCTTCAGTAAGAATTTTATTCCTTTCATTTTTTATAAGCCTGTCACCCAAGTTACAAAATCTTCCTTTTTTATTTCATATTTTTTTTCCTCTTTTCCCTTTCTTTTAAGAAGTTATTTTCTAATCATACTATATTTTTAAGTTGTTTCCTTTTGCATTTTCTTGCAAGTTGAATTGATGTTGGTGTGGAATCTATCAACATGTCATCTACACTTGGCACTCCACCTACTAAGGCAACAACATATTAGAATCATATGATAATTTTTACCACGTAAATGCACATGCATTGCATATATTACAAGAATTAATTTCATTTTGTGCCCTAATTTATATTTGCAAGCCGTTTAAAGAATTGAGTAGCTAAATTCTCCCTATGGCCCATAATTATAATCCCCTTTGACAAATCATGTTTCTTTAGAAAGTACATTTAATGCATTCACATGGTATTCCAGTTTTACCCACAATAACAAAGGGTATTGCTTTATTTTTATTGTATAATTGATAGCATGGGGAAGGATATTTCGCAAAAATTTATCAAAATTGATTCATTGAATTTTTTATTGGAGTAAAATTTTGGAACAACCCAAAAAGGAAATGAGGGCTATTTTTATGAAACAACGGGAAGTACAAGATTTTCCTGGCATGCTTATGAAACGAGAGAGAGATAGAGAGAGAGAGAGAGAGAGTACCTCTTTCTTTCCCACTTGTGTGTAGAAGTAATTTAGTAACGACTGTTTGGCCTCCCTGACTTGACAATAAACCACAGCCTTGGGGATTGTGTTTCTGAGTGTCTCAGACACCATGTTCACATAAGAAGACACATTTGACCCTATCCTCCTGAAGTGACCCTCTGTGTACCGGTCCACAGTTACGTTAGTAGCTGGATTTCCTGCTTTCTCCACCTCCTGGGGTAGTCTCCGGAAAAAATCCACAGTCAGGTACGAAGATTCCATATCCACCAAACGAAGAGTTGTCTTCTTACTGTCATCACGAAACTTTTCCAAAGCTTCACTGGCAGCAGCAGCTATTTCAGCTTGCAGAGTTGGGAAGCGCTTCAATTCCTGTTCCATCAAAAGTAATGTAAATCCATATTACAAGAACTGCAGTACCTGTTGAAACTAGAAAACTAGCAGATCAGTTTTCTAAAGTCTTACTTGAGTTTCTCCTATTGACTTCCTCACGAGTTCCTTCAAGACAAAGTGAACCTACATTACAATTTCATGGTCAGGTTAGAAAATTTCATGGTCAGGTTAGAAAGTTTTTGAAAAATTTTCAAATATTTGCCCAATTTTCCACAAAATGTCAAAAACATTCAGATGAAGCCTGACACCAGTTATTGATAAGAATATCAAAGACTTACAGCATCCACTGAAGCCTCAGCTGGACCTCTAAAATAATTCAGTGCCCCCTCAATAAGGCGCCTGTAACCTTGCTCAGGGGCAATCAAGTGTGGCTGGTAACCATCCGCCTCTGAAACCACTTTCCTTACATTCTGGAGAGAGAGATGCCGATCAAATGGAAGCTTTCTCAAAGCAGCAGGTAGCTGATTATCAAAAACTCCATAAATCCGATCACCTCCAGGTCGCCTGAGATTCAAAAAGAAATCCATAGGTATTAGAAAACTTATATTCTAGGCATGTAATCACGGCTACATATATCAGCAGATACAACAGAGATTTAATAAAGCAGTTGTCAAAGATGTTATCTAATCGACAAAATTTAAGAAATTAATCCATCCAACACTCCTTCAATAAAGCAGATACATGGCAAGAGTATCAATCATATCTCTGTAATGAAGTCTTTGGTGATTCATCTATTAAAATAAAACCATATCAGATCTGGCGAAGAGTTGAATTCATGAAGGTTGGATTCATGATAAAAACATCCTACTCAAAGGCTCAAAGCCCAAACCAATTATTAGTTTGTCAAAACCTACCCAACTCAGGTTTGCAATTCAAATTTGAGTTCTTTCCATTTCAAGGTGCTTTTCATGTAGCTCTGTATTTTCCATATGCACCCTTAACTTCAACATGTTACTAAATTTTCAAAGGATTTTTTTCAGGGGAAAATGAAGAAGAAAAATTTGTTCGCCCTCAAAACTGGGGAATCTCCCAACAACATATTAGTATAAATAAAATTCAAAAAACAATGTAAAAACCTAGAAAAACATTTATATCGCTCATCAGGTTGGTTTCCAATTCATCCTCTCAAAAATTCACAAATGCATGTGATGAGGGAAAAAAAGAATAGTAGTTTAAGTTTTACCCTCCATCAAGATGCTCCTTGAATATTCGATCAAAAGCACGGCAAAGTTCCAAGATAGTGTACAATTGAGCCTGCAATATAAGATCTAGTTAGGATGGCTCATCTTATTCATGATCAATTATAAGAGAAAAGCCACTCACCCCTGCATCAACAGCAATAGGCCTACCAAGGTGGTCCATCTCGGATTCAAGCTCATCAATGCTCTTGTTTATCAAGGATGTGATACTTGGTATACGAGCTCTGATTACAGTCTCCAAGTGCTGAAACAAAGTTACTCGTCAAAATGACACCCCTTTTCACAAAACAAACCCCATATTTAGAAAATAAAATACACAAAATTATACCTTTGAGAGAAGTTTTGCAAGATACTCCGAACCCATTTTACTGGCCAAGTGTCCATAGTCAGGACTACTTGCAAAGTACTCACGCTCCTTGCGCCTTGCAACAATCATATCAACATTTTTATTGATATCAGCTTGTGAACGGTTCACAATTCCAACCCAGGGATGTTGCAGCCGATAAGATCTTCCCTCAAGAACCTTGTGGAAAAAAATTGAGAAAGAGAAGAAGAAATAGAAAATTTCAGATATCTTTTGGGCAGGAAATTAATTGATTCAAAAGAATTTCATAATACCTAGTCTGCATATAAAAAATAAATAAATACATGCAGAGAACTTTTCATAGAAACACATACATTACCGCTTTTCATTCCAGTTCAAGTCACATTAAAAGAAATCCATCCACATCATGAACATCATAGAGAATTTTATCATGCATTAAAGTTAATTACACTGAAAAATAAGAGAGAGAGAGAGAGAGCTGTCTCACATCCAATGCATTAGTTCCTTTATCCATCAAATCCAGCTTTGTCAAAACCCCAAATGTCCGTTCACCTGGGAAAGTAAGAAACAAAACTCAGTAAGAGAATACAAACACCAAGTGAGAAGACAAGTAAAATCATATAATTTGGCTATAAAAAAACAGTAACCAAAACATACCTGAGGGATCCACTTCCCTAGCAAGTTTAATAGCATCTGAAGTTGCTATATCTTGATTAGCTGGAGATATTGCTAGTATAATGCTGTTCGGCTACAGAAACCATATAGTCATCAATTAGACTGATAAAACAAGCTATAACAAATGCTGTCAGGCTACAGAAACCATATAATAGTTTATTAGAGTGATAGAATAAGGTGCAAACACCAGAAGCTCAGTTGAACCTAATGTATCAGCCATGCTTGCAGATTGCAAATCAAACATATAAACCACATGATACAAATGTGCAACATAAAAGTATAAAACAACACTAGCTTGGACTCAACAGCCAAAGGCCTTGAACTCCAACAGATGAAAGTAGATGCAGGACTTGGTGCACAGGAAACTTCTCACAGAAGTGGCAAGTGAGCAATACAAATAAGCCATCTCAATTCTCAACCACAACTAATTAAGTCACCTAATATCAAAACACTAAAATTAATGATGATGATGATTTTTATTTTTCATTTGTATTTTTTTTTTTTAATCTAATAATGCATAAAAAACCATGGGTGATAGTGATGATTCAAGGAAGCTCTACCTAGCAAATTCAAAGCATGCATTTTAAGCCATGGAATTTGAATGGTTTTTAATGTTGAATTATTGATGTCATGGGGTACACCACAACCACTAAAGATAGGACATCTGTGAGACTGCATAATTTCAACAAAACTTAAATACGCACAAAGGGAAAAGAACATGTATTTCAACAAAACTTCAACAAATGTTACAAAGAAATCATATATACATAAATAACTCAATTCTTTCAGCTAGTATTGATTTGCAAATCAAATAGACATATATTTTTAAGTCGCAGTGCCAATGATCTCATGAAATTAAAGGCTCCACCACTCATCATGCAAAAATAGATCTTTAAATAAAAGAAAGTAAAAAAGAAAACGAAAGAGAGACTGCATAATTACCTTCTCTACATAAGATCGAACCATGTTTTCAATGTCTTCAACAATAGTTTCAGGCTGCCCCTCTGCAAAGAACAAAACTCTTTACTCAAAAATACAAGACGAAGATTACATCATCTCTTACAAGTTACAAGTCCAATCACACTGGTAATTAAATACGATACATACCCACAGCAACCTTTGTCAAACCAGGTAAATCAATTAGGGTTAAATTGACAACTGCAAGATGAAGGAAACCATAAAATGGTGTTAGAGAGAGAGAGAGAGAACAAGGACTTTATAACAACTGGGAATATAATATGAATAGAATGTTCCTACAACCTTTGTTTGCATATAACAGTGAAAAACCAATGACATTTGACAGTATCTTGAACTTTATAATGGTTTTGCTCATGAAATGAAACACTTCTATTATTATAGACATTTTACAACTTCATAACTACCAATGCAATAAACAAGTAAAATCATACAACTTTGTTTTGGTAAGGGTGAACCACTCACAGCTTCCTGCCCTCCACACTGTGAGCACATGGGAAATTGTAAAATTTTCACATGTAAAAGTGGATCACCAAAAATGCTACTTTCAAAAAAATAATGGATACATAAAAAGTATAATTCAATAACATGTCCATATATTCATACATCTCATACCTCTCATGGGGTGATTCTGTGATTGATATTACCTCTACCTTTGATGGTGCGATTGATATTACCTCATTCACCTTTGCCAAAAGTAATCTGGCTTTAGAACCCCTAACCCTTCTTCCTAAGTTTTAAAGCTTGATCTTAGTTTTCTAAGGAAAAATCTGCAAATCTCACTTAAACTAAAGCCTCTACAAGAACAAACCAGAGAATATCAACACTCTAAAAAAAAAAGGGGGGGGGTTTTGAATCCTCTTAAAGATGAAATCAAAATTCAAGCAATACTTTGCAAGTCTAGGCTGGTACAAGTCAATGCACTGCCGTATAAGTCCAATACCCTATGAACATATTCAAAAGTCCATCCATAACAATGAAAATGCAATTATGGCAGGCCAATAGAGACCAATACACATCCTACCACTGGAGATTTAAACCCATGAGTAGTTGAGACAAAAGCCTTAATAGTAAAAACAGAATAAGTATGCTTTCAAATTTATTTTCCCAGAAATGCGAGTGATGACAGCTGTCTAAATTACACAAATCAACTCTATTATTGAAACATAAATTTACACTTGAATAAAACTTTATGTAACTATAGAGGAACAAAATACAATGAACAAGTTCCTTATAGCCACAACTAGTTGTCAAGTTTTCAGGAAAAAAATATGGCAAAAATAATATATAATAGCCAAAGTTCGTAAATCACATTCATTCAATTTATCTGTGATCAGCAGCAATAACTAATGACTAAGCATGATTAAACACATTTAAGACAATCCTTATCCATGCCCAAAATCTGCAAATAATAAAAATCAAGTTTCTGAAATAAAGACAATAAAGCTCAAGTTTTTTTACAATGTACAAAAAGACAAGCAATAACAAATAAGTTCCACTATGGACTATGGAATGTTCAGCTCAATCTCAAACAACTATTCCACACAGGAATTCTCAAAAAAGAAAAAACCCGGATCCAATATTGTCTTGGAGAGCCCAAGGGTTAAAATAATGACAAAGAAAAATTAAAAATAACATTTCAAAACAATGTTACGTACACAAGGTATTACAGAAAGAATGATTTATACGCACCATTTGGAGAGTAAATACTAAGATGGATAGGAACAGGAGAAATCTGTTTTGACCTCCCCGTAATTCTATCAGTTTCATCTTGAATTTCCTTTCGAACCATAGCTGCACATGAAAATAAGAACAAAAAAAAAAAAAAAGATTCGGTATCACTTTCTGTAATATATGTCAAGACAAGCAACAAAATTAAAAACAATGTTAAATTGATAATCAAACAGCCAACTAATATTGTCCAGAGCTAGCAAAATCTAAGAAGGACCCACGACCTAGTCCCAGAATAAATAGTTTTAGGTGGGCCTGTCGAAAAAAAACGTACTCAAGAACCCCAAATCAACTCGATTTTAAATAATTTGGGCCCAAACTCAGCTCACAAGAACATCCAACAAGAAACCAACCCAATCATTAATTTTTAATATGTTACATTTTATGTATTTGTAAAAACTTATTTTTTTCAGTATTTTAACTTTTTATCAGATTCACAGCTTGGTTTAAAATTTTGCACTAACCATCAAGACCTTGTACAAAAAAGGCCCCTGCATACTCACTTTGGTCAATAAATTCAATGCCAGTTCTATCATATTGTGCTTCTTCCACAAGCTCTATAACCAAAATGATTATTAACTAAGACATTACCCTTGAAATACGTAAACATCATAAGACTCTGGGTAGTATTCAAAGCAAAAAGGCAGAACAAAAAAAAAATGTATGATCTTACTTCATAAAAGCACTACACAATAGAAGAAGAAAAGGGAAAAGAAACGAGAATCAGTAAGATCTTAGTTAATAAACAGTAAATGATATATGCAGGATAGATTACATACAAAAATCAGAGAATCTCCTCTTGGGCAGGTGAAGAAACTCCGCGTATTCCTGTGTTCCATCATCTGTCTTGTGTAATTGCAGTACCAAAGGCCGCCTAGTCACAATCCCTGCAAATATCCAAAATCACATTCAAATATTCAATACAACATCACAAAAATATATCCAAAATATATATAAACCAGGTTTATCAGAATCCTAACCAGATCCTCTGGGAAGAAAATCTCGCCCAACAATGCTCTCCAACACCGAAGATTTTCCTGAACTCTGTTTTCAGCTCAAATCAAAACAAAACAATCAGACCAAACATAGAATGAAGTGTGTGTGTGTGTGTGTGTGTGTGTCCCTCTCCCTCTAAACCCATTTTCTCTCCCAAAGTCCGTGCATCTCCCAAAAAAACTCATTCTCTCTCTAAATATCCCTCTTTTTCGCTCCCCAAATAACTCATTTTTTATCTCTCTAAAGTTCTCTCTCACAAACAATATCTCTCTATCTCACTCCCGAAAAACCTCACTTTTTCTATCGAAAATTATCAGTTTCTATTTTCTCCAAAAATCTCTCTATCCATAAATCTCTCCACATACCTCAATTTCTCTCACCACATATCAAATCATCCTCTCTCCGAAAATCTCTCTCCGCCCCAAAAGTCTCACCATCTCACCCTAAAACCCTGGCTTTCTCTCTCCCTAACAAAAATTGAGAAGATCGAGGAGAAGAACCTGTCCACCGACAACAGCGACAGAAGGAAGAGCCTCCCAGAGAGAAGAGAAAGTGGTGTCGCCACCACCATAGTCGCCGAGCACCGTACACGCCCTCTGGATCCGATTAACCAACCCGATCAAGCTCTCCATGGTCGCCATCTTCACACCCTTAGATCTGACCCAAATTCCGATCCGCCAAAAACCCTAGAATTCCAGCAAGAAGGATGATCGAAGAAGAGAGAGTGAGAGATGCGGTTTGGCTTGGAATGGAAGGGACGCCAAAAGGAGGAGAGCTGTTGTGGTTGGACCGTGTGAATGGTCTTATGTCACGGTCGGCGAAAGAAAGATACTATAAGCTGTGGCTGCTCATTTCATTTCATTTCATTTACTACTACTTTCTACGCGTTTGAAATTTTGAAATTTTGAACGTTCTCACACGAGTTTTTTGGAAGCTTTTCACCAAAAAATGAATTAAAAAATAGGGAGTAATAATTTTTGGAGCTGTCTGTTTTTTTGTTGGTTAGTTGGGGCTGAGAAGTGCTGTTTGGGTTTTAACTTGAAGTGGAACGAACATATTTGAAGGTTTCTTGACAAGGGCGCTGCTGGCAGGTCTTAATTGGCAAATTTTGTTTTGAGCGATAACTGGTGTGCATCTGCTGGAGTTTTCTTGAGTGTTTCGGATGATTAGTTGGATGAATCGATGAAAGTTTGGTTAATTTTATTGGGAAGAAAAAACAAAAAAAAAATGTTATATGTACCAATTTATTACTTTTACTCACCTCATTGATGATGCGACACTAACTCATTAATTTAAATATAAAATTATATTAATAAATCATCTTACACAACCTCATTTATCATGTTTATTGGTGTGAAATATCCGTACAGAGAATTGATGCAAATAGAAGATTCTAGGGTTTATTTGGAAACTTCAAAAACCGTATCAAATAGATTGGGTTTAATTCATAACTATAATAAGATTTTTAAATAAACCAACTTATAGGTGATTTTAGAAAAACTGTGTTTATTCATTGTCCTCAAAAAAAATGTTTAATTGAATATTAGAAAAAAAAAGACTTACCAAACAATGTGAAATGAAAACTTGGCCAATCTAACCAATAACTCCAAAGAGTAGCTAAGTTGACAAGTAACTATGCCTCAAGAAACAATAGTCCAGAGTTCAACTCTTGCTAAACTCCTTGAGGTCATCCACATAAAATTCATGATTTTCATTGATCTTAAACTTACTTATTTGGTCCATATAGGTTATGGGGTTTCTATGAGTCCTTATATGCCCTAAAAAAGTTTCTTGTTATTCCCAAAAAAGAAAAGCATATTCTCAAATTAAAATAAAATGGCAAAACACAAGCTTTGTCAACCACTTAACTCTATTATTTAAATAATTAAAAATTAGGAAAAAGTACACTTTATAAAACTCATGGAAGCACAAGTCCATGGAAAAAACTTATGTTGTCATAAGTTTCCTTCTACCTGAAAAACACCGTGTCTTTATGTGAGTTTTAAATACATAAAATCAATTATACTCTTAAGTTGTTATTTTTTATACAAAAACTTTTAAATTGGCATAACTTTCATTCCATATGTCGGTTTTCAATAAAATTTATATTGTTAGAATCTATTTGTTGAGACGTTCAAAATAAGACCCATAATGAATATGAAAAAAATGTATTAAAATAAAATAGTTATATGGCTTATGTTGTGACTAAATATACAGCTACATATAATTGTTCAAATAAAAAGTTATATTTCAAATATTTGTGTAATCTAATTTTAATATCATACAAAAATAGTTAAATTCAAGTGTTTGAGACTAAATTTAATTTATTAAAACAATTAAATTTAAGTGATTGTTCTTAAATTAATACTTTGAAGTGGGTTTTGTAAAACAGTTACATGTAACTATTTTAGAAAAACAACTAAATTTTGAACCCATGTGTGGGTGACGAGTTAGGTGAACAGACCCTTGTTTTTACACTAGCTAACTATATATATCTATATATATAGAGAGAGAGAGAGAGAAAGAGAAAGAAACAGAAGAGAGAGAGAGAGGAGGGGGGGAAGTAGGATGTGTATATTTTGTTTCAGAAAAGGGAAATTGATGTGGATTTGCGGAAAAGAGAAAACAACATGAGGGGGCATTTTTGTATGAAAGGATTTAAGATGGACTTATCCCTTCGTAAGAATCTACTATGTCCTAATGCCTTCATAATTCTTATAATATGGATTTTTAGCTAAAGTCCCCCTAGTACCATGTTGATGTCTACACGAAATACGAATGGCTCCTAGTAGATTCCTCAGGTTGCATAGTTCGGTAGCCACGTTACTGATTCTATGGTCCGTCGTGGCTTTAGGCCACTCACTAATTTTGGCCATAGATGCCTAATACTCCGATTGGGCCACACACAAATTTTGGAGATTATATAGTTCATTTAAATAAAATAAAAAAAGGAAAAGAAGGCTTCTCTTGACTATCATGGATATAATTTGCCACTTTAGAAGTGTTGCAAAACAAACGAGTAGCAATCAGTATGACATAAAAGCTCGAGTCCTTGCAAATTGCAACTCATCCATCACAAAAGCTCAAACTGAAAACACAAAATCACAATTTATTTAGGTAGGGAACTCAAAATACCTTTACCTCAAGCGAAAAAGGTCGAGGGACTGAGGCCAACAAATCATGTTTGGGAAAAGAAGCATTTCTAGAATCACATAAAATTAGCCAAACTACATTGTTTGTAGATCTTGATGGGTACAAAACTAAGAAAAATATTTTTTTGGTTTACTTTCTAGATTACATTTTAAACATGAAACACGAGACAAGCATGAAACAAATTAAATTAGATGAGGGCACAGAATTGAAAGCTCACCTGCCTCGTAACAAATGATTATGTATAAAAATCTATACATATAACAATTGCTTGGTCGTGTTCCAATACGACGATCATGACAATACAATCTGACCAGTTGGCTCTCCATTGCCAAGCATGACTTGACTGATGTGCGGATAGATGGATTTTGAAGGGAAAGACTCATTCCTGCTTGTAACCAATGTTGGGTATTCTGGACTCCACATGTTGTCTTTTACGTAAGTCAAAATTTCCTCCTGCAAATCAGGGACATTTATATCAGTGTGAAATATAAATTTTCGAACCTGTTAAGAGCATGTGAATTTGGTGATGTTTAAGCTTCACAAACAGAGAGAGAGAGAGAGAAAGAGAGAGAGAGAGAGAGAGAGAAGTAAATATTTTACTATGAATAACAAAAGGCTTAATTAGAGTGGGACGTGGCCAGAAAACCCCAACCCATTTGCAAACCCCATTGAAATATCTTTAAGGGTTCTTTAGAATATTTTAAGCGCTTTTAATATTTTGGAATTTGTTTCTAAAATTTCTAAGCTTATTATGATATATAGATATCTGTTTAGGTAGAATGGTAGCTTTGGATTGCACTCAATATGACTTGACCTCTACCTGTCCTAAATCACATTGCTACCTCTAGGCCCATTGATGAAACATTTCATTTTGAACTTCATATTTTTTTTTGTAAATAGGAAAAATTCTAAATATATCAGACACAAGCAACAGAGGATAACAACAGGCTCTGTTCTTTCTAAACGCATTTCGTTTCTCCATCTGTTTATAATGTCAAGAAATAATCAAAACTTTTGAGAGGTCCATGTTGTTTAGCACTAAATTTGAGCAGCCTCTGGAGTCTGGTATTTGCCAGTAATCAGTAAACAGAGAGTTGAGGGTTAGGGCATGGGCATGGGCATGGGCATTTTTGTTTTTTGATAAGAAACAAAATGTATTAATCAGAAAGAAGAATACAAATTGGACAAGGAGTCCAACAAAGAAACCAGAAAACACAGCAAAGCCCAGGGTTACGGTATTTTTGTCGATTGAAAAAACAGGAGGATGAAGGGCATTTTGCTTTGAGCGAGACAATTGTTAAATGATAATGGACAGAGGTTTCTGAATGATACTTTTTGAATACAATTATCCCACTTATTGTTTTAACTTTTAACTACTGAACAAATTATTTAATTGGGTTATTTAGATTGAAAAATTCTTTTGAGGGATCCTTGGAAAATTCAGCCATCCTATCCACAACCTTACTAAAATTCTTACGCAAGTTCGATGATCATTTGAAAATTTTGACGTCCACTTTGATTTTGATGAGGGCCCAAAGTAATGTACCAGATTATAAGTTTATAACAACATTAGAGATCGAAATAGACGTGCATGTCAAATATAAACACAAACAAGACAAATCAGAGCGGCTCCCTGAGAATCTCTCTTTAAGTGAGAAATTCACCAGAAGGAAGATAGCATAATCCAATACATGGCCCTTTATAATTATATGCATCACATGCATGGGCATACTCTAAGCTGCAACAAGCATGAGAATAAGCAAAAGAAGGAATCATATCATAAAACTAGATTATGGCACCAATAGCACCTACCTGAGTAAGTTTACAGAGTTCTCGGGCATCCATTTCGCGATATCCTTCTGCTAAGTCCTCTTCTATAGCTTCCCTCACTACCGCTGCAGCAACCTCCTTCGTTATATCACGTATGCTGCAGATATGAATTAGGTCAACATACAGGCAGAAGGCATTTAAATTCAAGCATTTCAAACTATTAAAAGGAATTCCCAACTTATGCACCTGGATATTGAAGGATATATAAACCCTTTGAGAACTTCCTCCTCTGTCATATATGCAGCTAGGCTGTAGTTAGCAAACGAATGTCAGAAAACCCAAAAATCTCAATTAACCGGCTAGAACATCTCTTTCCATTGTGAAAAACTCAAGAAGATTTAAAGAAGTCATAAATAATACCCAAAATTTTCACAAATGTATGCAACTAATTTTTATATGCCTAAATCAATACACAACAAATATATCATGAATCACAAAGAATTCCCAAATTATTCAAATGATTTTAAAAATATACGCCTTCTTTTTTAAAAAATAATAATAAAATAAAATTATCATTATTATTTTTTATTGACTATGAACTGCTCCCTACCCGGGCTCGGAATGCCCCTCTTTTATCTATTTATTTAAATTTTCATTGTTTATTGAACCAATGGCCTCCAGATTTGTTCACAATATTTTCTGGATAAACTTTGTACTGTTTAGTTGTTGAATGAATCCCAAATCCAGATTTGTCACAATTTCCATTTCAATAAAAGTTAATTCAGAAAGCAATATCTGAGAAATACCACTCTGCTGCAGCCTGTAGCATGCCATCAGAGATGATCCTAGAGCCAGAAAGAAGGGTACCAAGTCCAATCCTGCAAGATCAGATAGGTGAGAAACTGAAGAGGGAAATAAATAAGCTTAGGTCTACTCTCCATTAATAAAGTGCAAGTGGCAAAACAGACCCTGGAAAGAGGTACATGTTGTTTCCCTGGTTGCAGTGGCCAATAAGACCATTTCCTGTGGAATTCAGAAATTGAATTAACAAAGCTCTTATATTCATATAGCAATGATTTGGTGGGAATCTTCTAAAGTAGCATCAAATTTGAAATGCACCTGAAATGTAGACATGCTTAGTGAATCTAAAGAACATCAATTTTAAAGTTAAATGAAGGCTAAAGCTTGCTTTCTAACACAGTCAACGATGGTCATTTAAGTATTTTCTTTTTCTTTTTCGATTTTCATTTTTTCTTTTAAAACTATATCAAAATGGCCATAATAGTTTAACACAGAAGTCATTCTCCATACCAAAATCCACATCTTTGAAGGGACTTCCACTTGCAAATATAATATTGTCACCAACAATGGAGAATGCTTCTTCAGGGGTGCATTCAGCTGTTAAAAAAATAAGAATGAAAAAAATATAAAAAAATTAGAGAAAAGACCATAATATAACATATGTCAAATTATGAACTGGTAGGAATTAATGTACCATTTTTTGTAGGGTTTGACATTGCAAATATTGCTGGTCTAGTTGAAGTTGAACCTTTAAGGGCCTCCAATACCTAAACAAGAAAGTGCATGATATCAATTTAGCAAAACAAAAGTAAGCTAATGGACTACCCAAACTCTAAAAATAAGAACTCTAAGCTGACAAAAAACCACCAAAAAGTACTATTATTTTTATTTTTATTTTTCCATTGAACGAGCTTTGATTTTGGCCAGAACCCAAGCCAGATGCAACAAAAAACAAATTTATTTGATCCTAGTCAGATGCAAAATAATGGAGTAGAATGACAAAAGTATCATTTAGCATTTAGAACCAAACACGATTTGTCCCAGAGAATTGCTTTAAAATAACTCAATTGAATGTTGCCTGCTTGATTGATGCATGACCTAGCTTTCCAGGGATCCCAAGCGTGGCCAGTTTACAATAGGTGTAATGAACTGCATGTCATCGTCAAGCTTACTATGAATAATCGCTATAACAAAAAAGGGGAAATTACAGTTTCACCCCCTCAACTTTCACTTGAAAACACTTTGCAACCCCTATTTCAAACACCTTGGCCCCCTTCATGTCTGGAAAATGCATTTAACCCCTACAGTGTTGGTAAAAATGATCATTTTATGAATTTACCCTTACCATAAGGTGAAATGACGAAATTGTCCCCATTATAGGGGCATTTTCATCCAAAAATATTTTATGAGTGGACCACGTGTGTTCCACATAACCATTTTCCGTTCTACAAATATCTTGATATGCATAATGATTGGGGATATTAACTGACAACCAACCAAACAACTAAATGCGAAAATGCTTGGGGATATTAAAAAGAATCTTAAATTATTATCACGGTATACAAATATCATGCTCAATATATAATATATATTTTTTTAATGAAAATATCATGCTCAATAATTTCTTGATATGCATAATGATTTCTGAAGAATCATAATTTGGAGAATGGTGGCATCCCTTCAATAATATTGTTATATACTCTCCGTCCTGTAAAGATTGTCCCTATTTCCTTTTTGGGCTGTCCCAAATGAATCAATGGGTGTGAATGCAATAAATGTGCTTTCCTCAAAAATATAGTTTTTTCAAATAGGATAATCTTTACAGGATAGAGGGAGAATTCAATAAACATATGAGAAGCAGGAAAATAAATCATCCATTCCCCACCTCTTTAGAGAACAAGCCCCCAACTGCAGATAATCCAAGAAGTACATCAGGCTTTACTTGCTGCACCTGATTAGCATAGAAAAACGAAGAAATGATCAGTTATGTTGTTAATAATAATGAAACTTAAAAAGTGTATGATCCATAGTTTAGAAGCCATCAAGCTTCCATTAAGAAACAAAGCAGTGGCATCCGTAATGTATTCATACAAAAAACATCTACAACAAAGTTATCAAACCAGCAGAAGATATCATTCAAGAAATCTTTAGTTAGCACCAGAAAATAAAACATCTCTTTACACCAGAAATTTTTATTTCAATTTTTGGGAGATATATTACCTAGAAGTATAACCCATCAAACAAAAAGGAGCCTCAATAAAAAGAAAGAAGTACTCTCAAAGAACGTAACATTTTGTTCAAAACATAACAGCGAGATTGAGGATCCCAACATTCATAACCTTTTTGAGAGAGAAAAGCACCGGAAGACACATTGTCTTGCAACTGAGCGGGAGGGGGGTAACTTATTCGCACTACCATCCACCACTTGAACAAAGAGAGTGCACCAAGTCACCAACCAATATAAGAAAAAAAAAAATCAAACACATGTAAAATTATGGATGTTGAGGGTGGCCGCGCTTGACAGATAATGGTGTTTGATTTGTTTAAAAACCGGCAATCAAGACAATCCTCCCCAAAACTCCTTTACAACTCATATTTATCATAGTGATACACCCATCTTCCAATAAGTTCTATTCTTGCGCTTTATAACACCAGTTTTGTGAGGCATGAGCACATGATGCTTGATTAATCATCCCATGAAAATTAAAATACACTTAAAGCACAATTCTGACAAAGTGAAAGCATTCTCAAAGTGCAAAATATGAATCGGGTACAACACCAAACTTCAATAGTTAGATGTGGCCCCACCTCTTTTGGGGCCACATCAAACTATTGTCTGATTATATAATGGCTAAATCTACTTCCAATACACGAGAAAAATTATCTATAATGACACAACGTTCAAACCAGTAAAATCTATAAAGTGGTATGGAGGGTTTGAAATTTGAATTATACGAACCACTTCCACAAGACTCGCCCCTTCTCTTAATCCTTGACGACTGGCTTCATTGACCTTTCTTGCAAATGGCTGAGCATCTGGATCAATATTTTCACGTTCCTCTGTGATCAGGCCCTGAATTAACACAATAACAGTGTATTTACATATCATGTTTAACTAAAGAGAAGAACCTTCTCAAATTTCTCTCCATGAAGAGAATAGCAATGCAAAGGTTACATCTAATTCTTTCAATGCAGCAGGTAATAGATCGGCATTACACGGAGATCCTAAAAGCCGCCATAAGAATGTAGAATTTGAGCAAGGGACTACAAAGAAAACTTATCATTGATAGCTGATACCATTGAAATTGATTGTTCAAGTAGTGATTATGGCATTCTAACAATGTTAGTGGAAGAGTTCTGCTGAATGGAACATATATTTCCTTTAGAAAATGTAATCAGATTGGTTTCACAGTGTTATCAACAATTTAAAATTCTAACTTTAGACGAGTAAAGGGTTGTAGGCCTGAGGTAGGTGGACAGCAAACGTAAAACATACAGTCACTCATCTACAATTATTATTACTAGAAGTCAGACGCACACAACACAGTAATTATGGTAATATGTAAAAAAAAAAAAACAAAAAACAAAAAATAGGAAGAACAAAACTAAGAACATTATAAGTCAAGTTAAATTCAATCCCAGTGTTAAAATCATTGATTTTTGTTGATTTTCGTTTTTTGATTTTCAATATCTGGAAAAGCAAAGAATTTTGAGAAAAATAGTTATTTTTTTGACAGAAACATGGGGGACGTGGGAGACAGACATGAGAGATAAAGAGTTAAAGAGGGAGGGACGTGGGGGAGAGTGAGGAAGAGAGGGAGAAACTTGTTGGGATAGGTAATTGTTTTCAAGTTGTTGAAATTATTATTTGAAAATTTTTATAATTGGTGCCAAACCTTATACCCTACCGAGAAGTTGAGTCCCCCCCCTTCCCGGGCGGGCACCCCAACACAGGTTTTTGTTACATCCAACAAGATCAAGTTTTGAACCCCAAACCTAGAAAGAGCTACAAGGTGGTGGCTCTAGAAAGAGCTGAATAGCAAAAAAAGGATTCATGTAGGCTATACTAAGTAGTTGGGATTAACGCTTTGTTGAGTTCAGTTAACATTTAGAAGAGGACATATAGCCAAGTTTGATCCTAAAAGATCCTCGTATGTGACGCCCATGAAGTATGGCAAAAGGAAGGGATATAAAGTCGTTTAGATTATCTAAATAAGGAAAAGTCAGAAATATAACAAACCATCCATGGCTTTACTTTAGTCCCCAACCCCGGAAAAATCAATGGTTCTGGAACTTACAAAAAAGGAAAAAAATTAGCGAGTCATTCCCGAAGTAAAAAAAAAAAAAACATATTAAAGATGATGCAACCCAAAATTTGAGGCTTAGGCATCCAAACTGCAACCTGCATATGTTTACCATTGGCTTTTGGGATTCAGTACACATCCCAAGATGAACTGCGTTACAACCATGAGGTTGCATGCTCTAGTTTACCTTACCCATTAATATAAGCCATTTTGGGCTTCAGTGCACATCCCAAGGTAAACTGCATTGCAACCATGAGTTCACAACCTCAAGTTTTAACTTACCCATTAATATAATCCACACAATAGGTATGATGTATGGCTAGGGAGATCAAGTTAACATATGCTTGCTAGAGACAAAAAAAAAAATAATATATATAATATATTGAGGAATATCTTTACTTTCATATTGACCAGAGCTAAGCAATTGACTGGATATTAGTTCCCTAAGTTGAAAAATTAGCCTGTCTACAACCAGACCAGACCGAAAGTGCACAAGGCCAGTCCAAGGTCCAGATTTGCAGGCATGTTACCTTCAGGCTGGAACATGGCTTGACTATTTCCAGTCTGGTATGATATGAAATATATTAAAAATGTGTCTATTACTCCCTCCGCCCCACTTTGTTTAATCACATTTTCCATTTTGGGATGTCCCAAAATGTTTGCTCATTATCATGATTCAAAGCACATAATTATCTTACTTCCATAATACCCTTTAGTATATTTAAAATTATAATTATTATACCCACTGTCACATCAAGTAACATTAGACTATAAGAGGGTAATTGAAAGGTTAAAATTAATTGAGTAACATGGCAATGCATTAAAAACATCGTCTTCATATGTGTGTATGGTCAAAGTGGCTAAAAAAAATGGACGGAGGGAGCATATGATAACTTTATTCCCAACTTATTTGCAATTATATGTGAAAATTATTGATACTCTTAAAATGTGATTATAAGTATAGATCATACAAAATAATAAATTATTTGTTGTCAAGAAAATATTAAAATGATATTGTTCATAGCTTTAGTTTATAACAGTTTTTTTTTTCCTAATATTCTTAGGTCCTTGCTGGCATCCAGGCCAGGGCCTGTCAAAATGTTGCTGATAGGCTGTTGCTTGACTAAACAAGCCTATCCAATTGCCAGATATACATATTTAACTCCATTAGCATCCAATCTAAAGATGAGATAACCATCTTCTTGTATAAAAAAAATAAAATGAAATAAAATAAAGTTTTTAAGCCTAGGACTATAATGCTTTAACTAAAAACTCTACAACTTCAGCAAAATGACACAATGTGATGACTCACCTTGGCATCAACTACCCAGAATTGACTTCGAGCACTATCAAAAGCAGATTCATTGTTTCCTAACATCCTTGCCATTGTCTTCCTTGCAGCATTGAGGACCCCTATTCCTGCACTGCAGCAACACAAGATTGAGTGAACAAGTCTCAATATCTAGTAACTTACATGATAAAAACCCTTTCAAGATATAAGTTAAAAACTACATAAAGCATGAAATAACAGAGAAGCCTCCCAACAAAGCAATTGGCAGATTAGTTAACAAAAATGAAAAGCAGAAAGCCGTGGAAAAGAAAATCAAGCCACAAGAATCCTCCTTCACTATTCTGCTTTATCTAGGTCCATATCATCACATAACCATAGGATCATGTCTTTTCCCACAGCTTAAACCAACTTTTGATTGGGCCTTCTCCTTGTCATTGAGGCGCCTTTACTAATAGTCTAACACCACACCTTACTGGTACAGTAAGTGATCTCCATTGCACGCAATTATTCTAACTTAGCCATCTTTCTCATCTAACACTCAGTAGGTGCCAACTTCTCAAGAATGCATCCATTCTATTTCATCTTTTTGTACTGCCACTCCATCTGAACATCTTCATGGCAGCAATACTCATTTTTCACACATTTTTTAATTCCAACATTCTGTGCCATAAAGCAATTCTATATGTTTTATTATTATAACCATTAAAACGTGTTCTTGTTTCTGTCCAATAGTAATCCTTTAACAAGCACATTCTAAAATTTCGAAGGTTAAAAAAGTAAGGAGAGAATACTAACCACTAAATGTATGTGTAGCACATTGAATATCAGATAATCATGCAAAAATCTTCCATCCAACTCCCATGGGTGAATGTCAATAATTGGGAGAACGTTTAACAGCCATTTCTCAATCTATATAGTATAGTTATTCCTTACTAGCTTTTGTTCATAAATGAGGACAAGTATCAAACCTTCCAGCACCAGCAACAACTATCTTTTGCTTTGGAAAGTCAATCATTGGCCTTCCTTGTGCTCTTACAGCTCCTAAAAGACCAGCAATTGCAACTCCAGCTGTTCCCTGTTCGTAAACAGGTATGAAATAATGCGTGTAGGCCCATAAAAGTATATCTCTAAATGTTAAAAACCAAGACCACGATGTATCCAATGACACGGTTTCCATACAACCTCTTAAATTTTTATCTCAAATTGAATAAATAATTCTTGAGAGCATATATATTTTTATAATTCAGATAATATCATACAACATCCACAAAAGATAAAAATGGTGTGCAGACACAGCAGTCCACTTGTTTTTGGTAAAGTTACGAAATGAAACCTCGTTATCTTTGATGCTGGCATCCCAACAATAAAACATCTTTTTTTTTATTCTCCCTTTGCTTTGTGGTCAACCTGAACCTAATCCATAGGGCTAAGTTTCAACCCAACTAAATGCTCCTTGCACGGTTGACCAAGCTGCAAACCATGGCTTACATAGTTACATATAGTTTTGCTTGTACATTTTTAAAAGTAGGGGGCTCTGCCAGCCTTTCAACGAAAGTACAGGCGGTCCAAGCATAATTTAGTAATTTACCTTAATTTATATAAAAAGATATTAAAATCCAATGTCAATATAATGGGAAGCTATCACATGCAACAGAAAATGCTGTTACCTGTACATCATCATTGAACATTCTGTATGTATCCCTGTAACGCTGCAATAACTTGAAGGCCCACTTGCTTTGGAAATCTTCAAACTGCACAAATCCAGATGCATCAATATCACCACACACACACCAAAAAAAAAGAGAGAAAGAGAAGAGGAAGAACAAGAACATGAAGACAGAGAGAGAGAGAGAGAGAGAGGCAAACAATGCATTGCAGCTGCTATTTGATGATAAAAATGTCTAACAATCTCTAATAATAAAAGAATGTATGAAAATTGAAAATAACCTGTACAATCACATGCGGCCAACGAGTAAACACAGCCTCCATGAATTCGTCAATAACAGAAATATACTCCTCGCCTTCGAGCCGGTGTTCTTGCAATCCCAAATCTGTAAATAAAGAAAAGAAAAAAAATAAGACTACAGTTTTGTTTTAATTTGCGTTTCATTTTTTTTTTCTTCTTCTCTATCTTCTGGAAAAATTAATTTGTTAATGATGCACATGAATTTAAGATAATTAGAATCTGACAAAGCACTAATCTAAATAAATTCACACCACTGATACCACAAATGTCACTACCAAAGATATTTTGGAGGAATTCTGAAAGTAGCAGGTCCACATGCATGATGTGATTGACCATGACAAAAGTAAGTAGGGTGCATTGAGCCATAAACATTATAAAAACCAAGATATGTGCGCCTAAAGCATGCCAACCAATGTGATGCTAGAGCACCACCTATGCTTGTCCATCATTGGCAACATGGGTCTCATAAGAGAGACAATGGTAGATCTACCCATCAATCTAAAGCTTCAGGAGATAATCCTTCACTAATCATGGCTAGAAGATCAGATATGATGCAGACTACCAACTACCTCCAGCACACTAATGGGCCTAGTTGGCCTTAACAACCTCTTGCTGGAAGAGTGTGACAGGGTATCTTATCATTACTAGGGATTCCGTAAGAGCCTATATCCCTATATAGTATATAGATAATAATATGAAAGTGAGAACCTTAAGTCTCCTTCAAAAATCCACAAATTTTTCCCTCCTTAATTCTGCTATTTGATCTATCTATAAATCAAGTTGGTATCAAAGCATTATAGCGAGTGGAGAACTTTTTCTAGAGCAAGTTGACCAGTTCCAACCGAATGCTGATGTAAATAGTATGGATGCTGACGTTAGAAACAAATGACATTAGGGCTGCAACCCGATTTCAATGGGTTGGTTAGGGTCGCTTCTCCAAGGTCTTTGGGGCAGTCTTGGGTCTAGAAAATGAGGAACTGAAAAGTCCGCTTTTGAATTGGCATGAGAGAGAGACTATTCTATGTACTAATACTCTAATAGCATAAAAAACATATTCATTAACAAAGGTAGACTTGTTATTTAGCATGAATGGATAAAAAAAATTCTTACACAAGGGATCTTTGAGGAGTTTCTCATTGTTGGTTCCAACGTCAATCATGACAGGAAGTACCTATTGAGGGAACCAAGAAAATAGAGAAAAATTATTAAATAAGCTATCCTAGCAAAAACACAAGAGGAAAGAAAATTTGGTAGGAAACAACTATTAGTTAAAAATCAGATTACTCATCTGATCAAGCAAATCATTACACTTAGAGAACAATAATCTAATGAAGATTGATACCAAGAACATATTATGAGATTTCATTGGGAATTTACAATAATGATAAAATAAAAAGAGAAAGAAAAGTAGCAAGCAGTGATCAAGCAAAACTCATGCTCTTGTATATTCTTAGAAATTGTAAAAAGCGATATACTGGATTATAAAGTAAAAAGTGTACAAAGAAAGTACATCAAAGAGGAAAAAAAGAACACGAAGCAAAAGTGATCCAGAATAATTTTTAGTGGCATACTGATTGATGGAGGGTTTTATAAAATTGGGGCATAGTTATAATTAATTACTCTAGCTCAGTTTAGTTACATCTATAATTAAAGAAAGAAGATAAAGGACTAAGTCAAATTACCAAAGATTTGCCCTGTTTTAAATTTACACTACTTTTAAGGATTTGGCTAACATTCATCAACTTTCACCAATTCAATAATTTTAGTTCAAGGATGCAAGCTTTGAAGTGATCTCACCCAACCCAGAGTCCATTCTACTGGCTTAAAATCCCCTTCAACAGAAAAGAGAACCATTAACAAGATTTCTCAAAAATAAGCACATTGCAATAACACTATTTAAATAACATACAAGGATTAATGACACTTTGAAGGGTTAGATTATGTGAAATTGACGGCACCATTTCCAATCATGCTCAAGTGACTAAATATGTTTGTTTGTGTTTTTCTGGATGCATTTGTCAATCTAAACATTATGTAAAATATCAATATAGAAAGAAGACCATTATCTGCTACAATGGTAAAAGTCTAGGGCTATTAAGAGCAAATAGCCACTTCATGCTTAATATGCCCAATATTATGACCATATCGAACTCACCCCTCCCATAACACCCTCTGTTGAGGTACCATCACAAGGAAATGGCCTTATTGGCCTCTTCTCCATATTAAAAAACATGATAGTAGAGCAAAAACATACCCTTTGAGGATTTATCCCAGCAGCAGCAACATATAGATCCAGCTTCCCAATTGCAATTCCAATCCCTTGAACGCCAAGGTCTCCTAGACCTAATATTCTGCTTCCATCCGTTACAACAATCATATCGACCTACAATAAAAGGTGATTTTTCAGTGCTGAATAGCTTTTAATTGAAAAGATGCTTCAGTAGTAAACCGAAACATTTTCTGCAAGACCAAAAGTTGAAAGATTGAGAACTATAGCACTTAAAGCATTTATTAAGCCACATCTCACAATCAAAGCCAACACCAAAGGAATGATTCATACATATAGTATCCCAACCCTGCACAGTGAGAAAGCCAGCTTCTTTCCACTTGCAAAGTAAGAAAAAAATCCATGCACTTGCAAAGTAATTTCTTCTTTCCACCTACATTTACCGAGTATTTAACATTGCCAGCTTCTGGTAATACCACTCTCAAGTCTCATCTAATCATGTAAAATTTTATCTTGCCACTTGGCAGTCCTCTTTCCCATTCTCTATTGTTGATAAGTCCACTTCCTCCAAAGTTATTCAAGCTAATGGCCATCTATGTGCAATTAATAGAAGTAGTATTCATCCTACATTCCTACCACAATCCTTCACTCATCTGCTGCAAATTATTTTCCAAAACTTCCTTTAATTTTCCATCTATCCATATATTGACTGAATCCCTGAAATACTCAGTGACCTTTTATAAATCACCTTGAATCTAAAAGGGCCTAAAGTCAAAGGGGATGATTGGTGGCAGGCAAGAACAAGATGGTCTGATAATCATACAGTGATCTGAGAGGTGGTTCTGCAGCTCTTCATTCCAGTGTTTTTGCAAAGCAGCGTTACTGCAGCCTTCTCAGTAATGTCTAAATTTTTTTATTAAGTCATTACAGTCTATGCCTGTCTTTTTTTGATAAAAATGAAAGAATATCATTGATAACAAAAAAAAAAAAAAAAAATTTAGCAGCAATGCTACAATGCTACACCTTAGCAGCAAAATAAAAACTTAAGGTATAAAAAGGAGATAACATGTCTGCTGCAATTCTCCAAAAATGATCATCCCCCCAGACAGGTGGTATAAATTACTAGCAAAGATATCTCAACCTAAGAGATAACATATCTAGGAAAAAAATTTGATGGAACAACAAGACTAAAATCAACATCAAAGCCATGATAGAATTCAAATCTGCACCAATCAATCACGGAAAAAGGTAACTTTATATGTAAAAACAGCATTAAAATTTATAAAAATTAAGATTTGTGTGCCTAAGAAGGCTTAAATATTATGGGCATAGCAATCAAGCAGTGGCAGCTCTACTAATCAACAAGTTGTATCAACCCAATTAAATAAAGTTGATCTATAGTCATTAATTGCATAATTCAAAAGTGCTACTGACCTGATCAGCTGGCCAATTATAAACCATTGACATCATTTCTCCACGATCCTCAGCACTGAAATACATTCCCCTTGGCCTTCTAAACAACCCACTATAGTTCTGGCAAACAAGACCAACAGTTGGAGTATAAACAATAGGTGCATATTCCTCAATGTTGGCAATCAAAACCTGTAAAAAATAAGACATAATATCATGATTCAAGATAAAATCTCCTAACAATGAGACCGACAACCAAATGATAAACAACAAGATCATCTGTCAGATGTTTTAAAAATGTATAAGAAAGATGTGCTGCAGGCACGCAGCCACCATCACATGGCAGAGTACTTTCTCTCCATACCACAACCTATCGACCAACATAGGGAGAAGAACAAGAAGAGACCAATATCGTCACTTGTTGTGACACTGCAGGGTGTGGGAGGGTGGAGGGATGCACTGGCAATGGTAGTGATGGCAGTGGTCGGTTCATTCAGGTGCCCACCAATTACGCCCCAATTGGACAGGTTAGGTACTAAAGTTTTTCGGGTTGCATTTAATTTAATTTTTTTATCAACAACAAATTGCATTTAATATTTCAATCCTCAGTTTCCTCTCCCCTCAATGGTTAAACTCAAGCTTAATTTTGATGGATGTTCATAGGTCAAATTGGCATCGGTGGTATCTATAGAGGTAATGATGGCAATGTTATATACAATTTCTCAGTGCCCTGTGGTCTTGGCTTTGCTATTGAGGCCAGAATTGGGGACCATTTTTGGCATTAAATTTGCCAAAACCTGTGACTATAGAGATATTTTGGTTGAGGGAATTCCTAAACCATTACTTTATGAAGAGGAAGGGGGTAAAAGATTTTGGAATCTCTTAAACACTCACACCAAACCAATCACACACGTCAAGATAGTATAGATAAAGCAATTAAGTTATAAACTCACCTTATAGTACATTGTCTCATTTCTGTCATGCAACCGGTTAAGTATCCGCCACTTGGCCAAAGCATACGGATCAGATGGTCCATCTCTTGCTTGCACTTCAAGCCTCTTCAGGTCAGCCACTGTTACCAAATTTTAGCAATGACAAACTCTAAAACATAAGAATATTATTTTCTAACAACTAACTCCCCATACTACATAGACCACATTACCAATATTGTGCAGGTAAATAGTAAGGTATTAATCTACGAGACTTCATACAACCATGGAACCTAATAGGTAACATAATGGGCCAATCTCCAGTCCTTGCATGAATGAAATTTAAAAAGGTTTCAGGGATCCAATTAAAAAGCTTTCAAAGCAATTCAACAAGTATAAATTTCCGCTTCATATAGAATGACACTAAAATAATAACTGTAATAATGCCAAGTTAGATGCAATATGTTGCCACAGGAGAAAAAGGGAGAGGGTAGGAGGAAGATACAAACTTACTAAAGCGTTCGATTTGCTGTTCAGAAGACATTACATTTGGAGGGAGAAGTCCACGAAGATCAAGACGATCTCGTTCAGTCATGGAAAATGCTGTTCCCTAATATTTCACACATAACGTGGCATATAATTTTTCAGAAACTTCAAAAACTAATGCTGTATAAAAAAAATTAATAAAACACCAAAGCTGAGTTCATAAAGTGATAACCCAAAAATTAGAACCAAAAAATATTTAAAATTTAATACTTTCATCGATAATTTGACCCTATCAAATGATAAATTTACAAATCTAAAGCAAATTTAGACCAAACAAACCGAATTAAAGAATTCCACACAAAAGCAACAAACATGGAACATCCAAAGTCAGCAAGTCTTCCAAACAAAGTCCGCAATTCTTCAAAACAAACATAAACATTTGATCTCTAGTCTTTATTGTAGACTTGTAGCTGATCTAGAATAGAGTAAGGGCCTGTTTGGTCATCCAAATGAGAATTAAATGGTTATAGTTTATTTTACGTAGTATTGAAGTAAAATCCATCATCTTGAATGGGAACATCCAAAAAAGGTTGTAGTCATCATCATAGCTGATGTTATAGGATAAGTTTTAGAAATTGATGAAACACCTCCTTTCTAAGTTTCCACTCTCATTTGTAATGATGGCTATCATTCTCTTAAATTTTCCCCTTCAAGATGACAGTTATCATTCTATTAAACTTTCCAATACAATATTATTGATTTGTTCACAAAACTATATACAAAACAAAATGAAAAAAATTCAATTTACAAGGAATGTCCAAACAGTCCCTTAATCTATTGTGTATGCATATAGCCAATGAAGGAAATTACAATAAACAAATCAAACTCGCAATCATCAACTCTCGAAATCAGACCTAAATTTAACAGTGATTATAAATCAACAAAATGGAGTAAACAAAAATCACACTCCTTTAAACAATGACCCATACTTGCAAATTCAACTATACATACAAACGTATTTATACATATATGAATCAATGGTGAGCAGGATTAAGTAGACAAATCACAGTCCTCCAAACAGCAATCCAATCTTCAAACTCGAATGAAAAAGGATCAAAATCAATGAAAGTGAAATGAAGAGATCGAAGGAGGTAGCACCTTATTGAACCAGGGATCGTGAAGGATGTCGAGACTACGCTTGTGGACCATGCTGGGGCGGTGTCCTTCGGTGGTGGTGAAGGATCGTGTCTGCATCACCATCGGAGTGGTCAGACTGCGCTTGAGGCGTTTGATGAGCGACGAAGAGAGCCTCATCTGGTTAGTGAAGTTCGACATTGCCGAAGAACAACAAGAAGAAGGAGGATAAGAAGATCACTTGAAACCCTAACCAGTAGAGAGAGAGAGAGAGAGAGAGAGAGAGAGAGAGGAGTCAAGGGCGATAGTTATGGCGTTGAAAGGTGATGCAAATGGGGATGATGGTGATCTGTGTCGTCCCCTACTTTTTTCCCTCTGGTAAATTCGGCCGTTGTCAATGATTTTGGGACAAATCGGTGTTTTATTATTCGGATTTGTTTAGGTTATCCAATAAGGTTATGCCATGTGAGCCAGAAGAGGGATGGAGATTCCGAAAGTTGTTTTTCTTTCCCTCCCTTCTCTGCGTCCCAACAAAGCTTTGGGCAATTGTCTTTTTTAATTTTTTTTTAACGATTGATCTATCATAGGCTCTAAGTTTTAACCTAAATTATTCCTTTAACATGCTAGATAATTAGAAATTTCATACTCTACACAAGTTATTTCGACGAAAAGTCTAAATTTGCAGTTTTTCTAAATTAATTTTTTTATTAATTGATGTTTTTTTTTTTTGGATAAATATTAATCGATTGATGTCATGGTTGCTTCCTTAGTCACATTAATTGAACAAATAAATTTTTAAAAAGCGGAAATCGTGCTCTTGTCATTTCCTTAGATCACTTAAACAAGGTTTTTATAGTTCTCATAGGTCTTGATCTTAATTGATCCATGTGGGTTGTGAGGTCTTTCATGGATTCGAAGTTTGTCTGAAGGTTTCCTCGTTAAAAAAAGATAAACAAAAATAAAATAAAATTGGATAAGTAAATTTAAGACTTTACGCAAATGAGTTGAACAATACAACACTAAAGTCAGACATTTTTAACCATCGTGAAACAGGTGGATTTTGCCAATATAAATACTGAGGCCAATAGAAGATATGTTGTATTTTGTGCGTCGTAAAGGATTTGCCAAAAGATGGTCATGGACTCATGGGTATATTGCACAGCCTTTAATGAAAATAAAATGACAGTTGATGGAGCTGTTCAGAAAATGGCTTCATTTCTACCCCTCTATATTTGCCAAAGAAAGATGGGGAAGATAAGGAAGCTAGGGACCATAAAGAGGTTCACGGGAAGAAAGGGAGACCAAGAGGGTATTGCAACTTGCAAGCTTTGATTGAGCCAAGTTGATTTAATTTTTAAATTGACTACCCCCCATATGGGCCCAGACATTATTGTTTATGGCCCGAACCAACCAACTCTCCATTCGATCCTTCGTCCAATAATTTTAATGGGTTTATGGATACTCCTCATAGCCCTAGAAAATTACTGGATTTCCATTTGGATTCCAAATAATTTGGACTCAGCATCGTATAGGCTTTTAAACGCTTGGGCCCGCTATTAGCCATCAGGTCTAGTTGCATGTCCCATTCTATTAAGATACTGAGTTTGCGAAAATCTTAATTTCGATTCCATATGAAGTTATGTGTAGGTGTGTGTTCTCCATTCGTTTGGCGCAAAAAAAAAAAAAAAGAAGGAGAGAGGAAATATCAAAAACCTCCCTAGAAAATAAATTCATATCCAAAAACTCCATTAAATATTTTTCCTATCTATTTAATCCAAATAAAAAAGAATCATATCTATTAACTCCAACTAGCTAATTTTTTGTTTACTATTGTTAAAAAAAAAGAGTGATCCGACTAAAATACCCTTATTTGAAATTAATGAAAAAATTGCATATTTAATTGAATTTATACTGTTATCATTTTTAGTGTAATTAGAAAAAAATTAACTATCATTAATTAATTCTTCTGTAATGTACACATGGGGGAAATGGAGAAAAAAACGAGAGAATGGGAGAGCAAGTATGCAAGTTTGGGAAAAGAGGGGACAAGAGGGAAAATTTACTTGAACATGCATTTTTGTCATTAAAAATATTATTGTGAAAAAAGAGCATTTTAGTCGGATCACTCTTTTATTTTAACTACAGTAAACAAAAATTTAACTGATTGGAGTTAATAGATATAATTCTTTTTTTATTTTGATTAGATGGATAGGAAAAATATTTAATGAGATTTTTAGATATGATTTAATATTTGACTGGGGTTTTGGATATTTCCCTAGGAAAAAAAACACACTCAAGCCCAAAGGTGATATGGAGCAAAGGAATGGCTATTGGCTATTGGCTATTGCCTATTGCGACCTCACTTTTTTATCAAACCCCCTCTTCGTTTTGATTTTTAAGATTTTATGCAAAATATAAAATGTTTTTACAAAAACCGATCGTGTTGCTTACTATAAAATATCATTTTGTACAACTTAGCAGAAGAAAGTTTTTTCAAAATATATAATTTAAGTAAACTTTTTTTGGCAAAAAATGAAATAAAGGTTATAAATAGCTAAAAAGTCTACTTAAACAATAAATTTTAGAAAAAAATTATTCTACAAAATTTTTCAAAATGATGTTTTCTAGTAGGCATCATAGTCAATTTTTCGTAAAAACCTTTCATATTTTGCATAAAACCTTAAAAACCTGAAAGATGGGAGGTAGGGTGATAAAAATGGGGGATCACAATAGCCGTTTCATGGAGCAATTACAAGTTTGCAAAGCAAGTTCGGTAATATAAGTATGATCCAGGATTGAAATGGGTACTGGGTATTGTGAAGCCCGAAAAATAGTTTTCCATTTCCTCTTTTACAAAATCAAAAAGGCTTTATAAAAAAGAGAAAAAAATAATACTTTTTTGGTTCACCGGTATCTTCACCCGTGATTAAAGGAATCTCAAGATATTAATACTGGTTGGGCATAAGGGGAATAGAAATGAGATTATTAATAATATGCCTATAAATCATGGAAATTGAATTGTTTCAGTATATTTTACATATAATTTTGATAAGTAAATCCATTATTGTGACCGGGCCAATTCTATCAATAAAACGATATTTCTCATAAATAAAAATTACCATTAAATTTAATAAAAACAAAATGTAAACGAAGTTTTTAAAAAAATGAATAACAGAGAATGATACAACAAGCCATGAAAAAGTACATAAGAACTTAAAATGCACCTCTATAAATACGTGCAACCTCAAATTGTTTATCAGAGATGGGTTCATTGTAAGTCCTCGTCCAATCAAATCACCGGTTGCCCATTTTAGTTAGGCTGCAGTCCAACCTGAAACGGAGGGTTGGTGATTGGACTGTAAGATTTTAGACAGGAGGCCTGGTCCAAATCCAATTGAAGTTGAGGCTTGAGGCTCGATCCAAGAACACTTAGTCTTAATGATTGGGTCATCTCGAAAAGGTATTGGGTCAAGCTGGCTGGGCTTGGCCCAACCTCATCAGTTTTTCATGCAGCTAGTATTATTTCATTCAAATTCTAATTACATATCATGATGTCAAAACAGGCAAAACTTTAGGAGGTTGGTCAGTGGTTCTCAAGAAGTATAAGGTCTTGAAAGGAATTATCAGTGAGGTTTCTTCTGGGTGTCAATTGGTGCAGTGTGAACACTAACCTAGCCTATATTTAGAGGATTGGTCAGGTCAAATGATTGTATTCCCTACTAACAACAAATAAATAAACAAAACACTCAAGTTAGATTGACTTTTCAAAACAAATACATGAAAAGGTATTTTAATATAAAATTGATTAGCTAAATCATCGCCGCCGTCATCAACCAGGAAAGAACAATTATCATCATGGACTATGGTTCAATATCTCTTTTATATAGACAAATTGGTCGACGGAGAATTTTAGAGGCCACCAGCTTATGTTGCAATTGATTTTCTAATTGAGATAAGAGTTTCTAATTGAGATGGAATGCTCACCTATCAATAGATAATGTTTTAAACATTTGGTTGATTATTTAAAGCATTTTTAGTTTATGACTTTTCAATGGGTTTCTAGCTTTCGAGCTACCTCATTAGCACCCCCTGGCCAGAAGTAATCATTAACAAGACATTGTTTTAGACCACTAAAAAAAAAGAAAAAAATTAATGGATGAATTATTAAAAGCAGTACTCATTCCACAACCCAAATTAATCAGCACAATTAAATTTGAGAACCATGGGTTGACTAATAATATTCCGTATAATATAGTTTGAGGAGGCTTTTTTCATTAATATATATAGAAAACTATGATAGCGATGGCATGTTAGTTTAATGGCATTCTCTCCACTTGTTGAGTGAGAGATCTCAATTTCAAGTTTATGGAGAAGCATTGATGATCATTTGTTGAAATTAGGGGTTAGAGATAGGGATAGATTCTATCAATTGTCTTTTAAAAAAAAAAAAAAAAAACTATGATGATGAAATAACTCACAACAGTTATGCCTATATTCCCAACATTTTTCCATGTCTTATATCCATCTGTTGATTACTTATATGTTGTCACTTTCTACATCCAAACTTACCTGCAGGATCGATTATAATATGTGCCTGTGTGTTGTTTTTCAGCCAGCTAGTTTAAACTGTAGTGATTTTTAATGGGTTATACGCTTTATACCTTTCTTTTCCACGGATGGAGATTCCCTTTCTTTCTTTTCTTCTTCTTCATCTAGCATTTCTGCAACCCATGTCACAGAGTACGTGTCCTTCAACCCTCCCCTGGCCTCTTTCCAGATAGCAAGATCGAGTTATGAAATTTCTACCAAGGAAGAAAATCTTATGTGACTGTTGATGTGATATTACGAGCTAATGAGAGTAAAATAAAGTAAAATTGTTAAATGCTTCTTAGTTTCATAATACCATTTTGCATCACTCTTATTGACTCATGACACCACGTGATCGTATTACAGTTACACTAAACGTAAAAATAAGATTGACTCGTGATTAAGATATTTTATTGACATATAAGCTTGTGTGGATATTTAGGTTGGGTTTTTTTTTTTTTTTACCCATTTAGATAAACAATTTGGGTTTTTGTTTTCACCTCCCAAATGGCCAATTAGTCTTCTCTCTCCCTCCATTTATTTTTTCCCTTCGCGAGGGTAATACTCTTCTTCTCAATAGCACATTATTAACCACACATCTTTGCATTGACTAAAAGTTTCTTTTATTTGGGGGTCATGATTAACAAGTTCTTATAACATGATGATATTGCTAATTCTTTCAAACACAATTAATTATGATAGCGTAGTAATATTGAATCATTTGTTACAAAAGAAAATAATGTTTAGTTGTTTACATATTTTTATTATTTTTTTCCAATAATATATTTAGACGTTTGACTTGACGAATCCCATAGGAATCAGTAAGACAATATTAAAATAAATCTTATTGATAATTAGCCCTGAGAAAGAGTAAGAAGTCGATCCTATGACTTTACACATTTCGATGCGAAGTTCTAATAACAAAAAACCCACCCTTAAAGCATTTAGAGGATTGGGAGAGATGGAAGATTAAAATTGGCATGAAATAAACGTGAAAGGTAGTATTTATTTGTCTAATAATATTTTCTTCAATCATGCTCCTAGTTTTCAACACAAGTCCACAATCACTCCATTGGTTCAATTATCATCATCAACCCAAGATCTAAATATTGGATTCTCTACCAACTATTGACCATTTGTTTTGCCACGTGCATTAACTTGATTCACTAGCACACTGATTAAAAACCACACTCCACTCATTTTATTATAGGGTTCTCAAATCCATTTTGAAAATGCAGACTAGACAATAGCTATCAACATGACACAATGTCCAGAGGAAAATGCTTGTAACTTTGTACACAATGTCAAGAGGAAAATGCTTGTAACCTTGTACAATGTTGCAACTACTATGAATTATCCCCAAACCACCCCCCCCCCCCAAAAAAAAAGAAAAGGAAATCTCTTTTTATTATCCATTAATAATTAGGCTTCCTTTACTCAAAAAATCATAGACAGAGTATTAATCACTTTTCCTTATTTTTTATATTTACTAAGGGCCTGTTTGGATGAGTTTTCTGGCAGCTTAAAATCACTTATATGGCTCAAAATCACTTTTCCGGCATATTCAGATGATTTGCTCATAAATGCTTATGGGTTGTAATTAAAAGTGATTTTAATAGAAGCGAGATCCTCTCAACTTCGATAGAAAAGCTGTGTGGGAATCAAGTAACCTTTTAATGAAACTTTGTGTAATGACAAGTGTGCCCTCCATGCTATAACCCGTGAAAACAAATATACCAATCATATCCTATTGCATTCAACAGTTTTTGATTCTCTTCTGATTATGTCTAACAGTTGAAGCTGCAGTTGGCCCAAACAAGGCCTAAGATTTGAACCCATAAGTCCATCTCTCCTGATGTCATGCTTGCACCAATATACTATACAACAACTCATTCCCAATTTTTATTTGGACATTGGAGTCGATGTTTGATTTATTTATCTCTTAACGGTAAATCTTCCCCTTGTGGTTTTAATTTTTCGAGCAAATTCACCCTTTATACATGACCTTGCCATCAAAGATGTGGTCTCATACAAGGGATTACAGAATCAAGTCAACACAATGGCTTTGTTCTACGTTGGCCCCTACAATATGTAAGCTTTCATACTTACCATCTTTTACTAAAAACTAGCAATCAAGGCAAAAAAAAAAAAGGCTACTGTCAGAATATGATAGTGAGAGGTATTCAAAACCGGTGGACGTAATAGGGGCAAGAAAAACCAGGCAATATATTTCAAGTTTTCAACCACTTCTAACCCATCTCTATCCTCTATACATGTATTTTATTATTTGCTGTTGCTGTTTGGTTCTACCTCAATTGACTTTTACTCCAAATGGGCTCTCACAGGGCGGCATGGCAAATTGTTTCCCAGGCCAATATGACAATACAAGATATATCAATCTCTTGCTTTCTACTTGATAGTTTAGCCTACATTAAAATATAAAACAAGCATGCAACTTTTTTTCACGTTTTCTGTTTGTTTTTATATCATTTTTTTTTATTAGATAAGTGAAGCGACATTTATTTTAATTGCGGGGGCGGTCAATGGATAATTAGATACCATCCCTCCTAGACATATGGTTTCAAATTATATAACGTTGAGAATGTGTGAACAAATAGAGTTGACAATTGTTGGATTCAAAATCAGACGACTCGGAGGCCTGAATTCGAAACCTGTTAATCTAGTAGGCCTACAACATTTAATAACAAAACAGGCAAATAAATATATTTTTTTAAAATAAAAAAGGGGGAATAATTCGGTTGTTGCTTTATAAAAATTCAATATATGATTGGATAAAAGACTCACCAAGATTTCTATATATATGTATACACCTTCCATGGATTTGAAAAATAATCCCTTTTAATTAAAGTTAGGCCCAAATCCATGACGTTTGAAGAGGAACAGTCGTTGTCCACGACATGATATAATCGATCATTAGTCAAATCTTGCATGTGCCTATAGGAATTGGTCAAAACACAACTAGAATAATGAACAATGTCCCAATTTTTCATCTTCCAATTTTTTTTTGTTTTTTCCTTTTTTTTGAGGGGTATCCAAGATCATTATATTCAGACTAATTTTTCGTAATACACAAATCAATTTTTAATGTAGAATTGTTTCTTTAGATATGCTCGGTAAAATTATACAAGAAAAAAAAAACATGCAAAATTCATTGTTAATTATACCAAACAGAAAATGTTGAAGCTAAAGGTTTCATCTACTCACTTTGTTTACTAGCTAAAGTGATCATTTCAAACTAGTAAACAGATTAAAAAGATGAGCCTCTTAAGCAACTTTAAAGGAATGATAATACTGCATGCCATCTTTTGGTAATAAAACTAGTATAAATACATGCATGATATATGATAAAAATCACATGCATCTGCAGCTGATTTGTTTTCTTTTTTTTATTTTGTCCATGTTTGCTGACAAATCAAGTGAAAAATACTGGAATGAAGATGACAAGTCACCCAACCCAACAACCATCTACAATTGGATTTGGGTTATTCAAAAAAAAAAAGGTGATGACCTATTTTCATGTCCTTTTTATTGTACCGGCATATGTTCATAATTTATTTTCACACTTTTTTCTCATAAAAAGAGTGTAAAAGCCGTAAAAAAATACATGAAATTATACCCTCCCATGATAACCATGCGCACCCGCTCATAATTAATTTATACAATATCATAGAAAATAAGTGGTACAACAATGTCATAGTAACCGTTGCTCGGACCCATCAGCCTATTCTCGTCGACAAGATACTTTATATGACATGCTACATCAATCAACTTTTTAAACGTTAAAAGAATTGCAACCTATATGACATGCTACCTTAATAAACTTGTTGACATAAAGTTATGTGAGATGAAAACAAAGCAATGGGTATTCAATCTTGTGATTATTGTAAAACAAATATCTGCTAATCAATATCCACGTGATAGACCAATCAGACAACTCAAACTATTTTCATGATTGAAATGGTGGGCCACATCCAAATGAACAAAAATATTTATAGGAGACGAAAACCATTGGACCCACCAACCTGAACCGTCCAATTCATCTCTATTATTAGAAGTTTAAAACCATATAACCATGATTTGGACACTGATCAAAAGGAAAAAGTACCACTTAATGTTGATAAATTGGGCCATATACAAAGATTTGGGTGCACCGTACCCTGCCAGGACCTTTCCCAATCAGAAGGTGAGAAAGGTCCACATGATTTTCAATTTTTTTTTTTTTTTTTTGGTATAAATATATATTTTTTTTTGTGAGCAATAAACTCTTCTTGTCAGTTATTGACTGTTCCTTAATCTTTTTTTATCTGCATTTAAATATATGAATATCCCAACTTCTAAATGTCAAATCATGCTTCATACCAAATAAGGTCTTATCAAGAAGCTTCCAAATATATATATATTTTTTTATATACTAAATTTGGGTTTGGTTTTTCTTTTTGTCGTCAAGATTCAGTGTTTCTCTCAAACTTTCAATCAGAGACTAATCACTATTCATAGGGAGAGAGAACCGTTGATCAAGGGATTTTTTAACCAAGATGATGGGACTCGAACTCGTGATCTTTCACCTTCATTCGAACCAACCACCTTGGGACCTACGTGAAATGCATTTTAAAGAAATTTCAATATCCACTCTTTAAAATAAAAAAATGGAAATTGGGAAATGCATTGAAAACTCATAATAGGGTAGATTCAATGTCGACTCAACTCTTGTTGGTATTTGGACCGCCAAAAAACAGAAACAAAAAAAATGAAGAAAAAAAAAAAAAAAAAAGGAGGAAATGGGAATTAGTATTGAAAAAGAAAGAATTGTTTCTTAACAACACTAGGGGCACCATGATATCGTTTTCGATTTGATTGATACTAGGGTACGTACTATAATTGTCCATTACAATAATAGTAGGTTATGGTCACCGAAAATCAAATCATGGTTTCAAATCTAATCTCACCACAACCAAAACAAGGAAAAGGGCAAAAGGGTTGAAGAAACTTGAATTGCAATATACTTTATTTTGTTCATACTTTTTTATTCAATTATGGTAGATTAATTATTAAACGAACCAACTCATCCATCCAATAAAAGCAAGATAATCAACTTCAACTCATGGGTCCACGTAGTGGCACAATCAGGCTTTAAGTTGAGATGGGGGCAACCATCATCACTCAAATTAGTTTCATAACAAACTTTTCTTTTAATGAAATAGATTTTATAAATTTAATTCTCCAGTTGTAGTACTTTATGGTAAGAAGATAGGTTAACAATAATTTCTCTTACCTTCTTTTATCATCAAATCATCAAACACTTCACACAAAAAGTGAGATGACTGATTTTTGATAAAATCAATTTACTATGCCAAGCCTTACATACCTTCCATATTAGTGTCGTCGAATTATAAGTGGTTAAATTACTTTGATTTTTCCCCGTCATCCTGTGGCTTTTTTTTTTTTTAATTTTTTTATGGTTAAGGTGTATGGATCACTTTGCGTGCACCTCGACTAAATTCCTTGCGATTTTAAGGACGTACTTCCTTACATTAGCTTAGTGCATTTAGGAATTAATTCCTAGAGTACTCCTTAGAGGAATCGAACTCAGTTTGAGATAATAGAGGTGCTATTTTCTTACCAACTGGACTAACTCTCTTGGGTCTATAACATATGGAAGAGATAAATTTAATGTTCATGAGAACTATAAAATTTTAATTAGAAGAACCCAAAAGATTTAATTAGAGTAGAACTCAAGATTTTCCTTTCTAAGGCATAATCTCCTGCCAAGTGAATCAAGCTAACCCTTGGGCACACACATTATTTATTGGTCGAAGTCTACTATGATAATTATTAATGAGTAGCACCCAGGTTTTCTATTGCCATCATTTAAGAGGAACACTAATAATAATGAGCAGTGCACTCAACCACTCATCGAGTACCCACTCAAGTTTTATCGTGCCAACATTTAATATAGGTCACTATGGTTCCTTTTTTTTTTTTTTTTTTTAATAATACATGATCTTTCTCATTGTAGGACACCAACCAATTTATATGGTCCATTTCACCAAGTTTTTACATATTCTAAAAAAGTAGAAAGTTTCAAGCTCAACTCTTTTCATGGGATCAGTCAGGAATCGAATTTTTTGAGTATTTACAGATGTAAAATGAGCAATAATCTTATTTACGTTTAAAGATTAGACGAATAGAATATTTTAATATCTCATTGGAAAAAAATAAAACAAAATAAAATGAATAAAACAGTCTAGAACAACTCGAGTTAATTAGGGTGGACCTCATTCAAACCTTCTCAGAACTTCTTACTAATGGAGAGGGACACAATACCTACTAGGCAATGATAATGCAGCCTCTCTCTATCTCTCTTAATTAAAAAATATAAAGATCAGTTTTCATTGTATATTATATAGAATATAGAAAACTACCATTGGATACCTGTTAGCTTTATACTATTTATTTAAGTTGTTGGTAAAATGGTCACTTGGCTCAAGTTAAAACCTCCTCAAATGCAAATATATATAAGAGTGATGGAAAAAAAAAAAAAAAAAACCAAACAAACAAACGTGGCGGAAAATGGTCATGTAATTATTTTTTTAAAAATCCAATGCATTTAATTATTTACCGAACCTGTAGTACCATCTCTAATATTGAAAATTACAATTAAAACATAAATAAAGGGTTCAACGTATTAATCGGATTAGGAGGTTAATATTGAAAAAGACACAATTAATGTGTATCATGTTTTGAATACGATGATGTATATCGTATGCTCTACTTTTTATTTTATTTTAAAAATTTATCTATACTGGTATTTAGTCATTTAATATGATCAATTTGAAATACAGCTGAAACCACCACTCACTCCTTGTCAATCAACGCTGAGGATAAAATTGACTTACGTGCTCAAAATGGTTTTAAAAAAAATTTAAGAGAGCGCTTAACAAGACGCATAAGGGTGCCCTCATTATAGTCCAAAGCCACATAAAGCATTTATGCGAAGTCGAAACCAAGACCGATACAACCGGCAAATTCGCCCAAATATTCAAATGGGCCATCAATCCCTTAAGCACAAGCCCACAAAGTGAGCCTATATAGCCCAAGTCCAATACCAAAACCTGGTCCTTCATACTTCTCCACGTAGACAAAAAGTGCTACCCCCACGCTTTTCCATAGCGCGTGGAATCTTCATAAGCTGACCAAAGGCCGTGGGATGTATGGCCATCATGTACTTCGCCTTTTCTTGGCCACGCCCACATGATAGGAGACCTAAGTTTGTCCCCATCAAACCGATTTCACTTGCCACGAGCGCCAATGAACGCGTGGACATAACAGTCTCCTTAACCAATTGAAATACCCATGCAAGTGAAAAAAGATCACTCGCTGACTGACCTGATAAGGTAAGAAATTTTATGACTCTAAATTTTGAAATCCAATCATAAATTTTTAACCAAAAACGAAGAAAAAGTAAGCATTTGAGGAAACTTCAGAGAGGGTGGGGTGACTCTTGTGTGTTTTGATCCGTGGGTAGAGGAAGTCCAATTTAGAATTGATATAATGGATTAATTGTATGTTGAGTATAAGAGAAAATCCAATGAATTTGACTGACTTTCGTAAAAATTTACTGTGTAATGAATTGATAGAATGTCGGAATGGAAGAATTAATTGGATTTGATGAGTAGAATCAATTTGTCGACCTTGAGAGTAAGTGAAAGTCAAAATACACTCATCTTTTGCTTTTTGAAACGTGAGTTATAGAGATTTAGATTTGGTGCAGTTACTTCATAGTGTAGTAAACATAGGATCGATGACATGTGGCAAAGATAAAAAATAGAAGGTTAAAATTCGAGAGATGTATCTGACGCTCAACGCTTAACAGTTCTCTATTTCTTTCCCTTGTCACATGTCATTGATCCTACGTTTACTGCACGATATAGTAAAAATAGCCAAGTGCACTAAATCCGAATCCTGAGTTATAGTGCTTAATTTATTTGAAGTTCTGAACAATTTATCTTACTATCTTGAAAATAAAGTAAGGAGTAATTTTTTTAAAAGAAAAAAAAAAGATAATTAAAACTCAAAATTTCAATTTCATGAGACGGTTTTTTGTTTTTGCCATATGATATACTTGTCGAGTGCACTAATCTGGGTGGACTTGGTTTTACTCGGCAACACGGCAATTACATGATAATTAATTTGTAAGAGGTAGAATGAGCTCTTGCGTGTCTTCATTTCATTTTTTGACTCTCTCTCGCGCGCGGGCGCACACGGCACACACACACACACAGCTTCCCATTTCCTCTCTCCTCCCTCTCTCTCTCTTTCTCTCTCTAAATTTAATAAAGATACCAAAACCCCGTTAGCCCCAACACCCACGCACACTCCCACATAAAAACTCACACCCACTCTCTCTCTCTCTCTCTCTAACACTGGGAACAAGACAAGGCCTCCCCCATTGATTTCCTCATCAGATCTTCAAAATTTACAGGAAAACAGCCACACCTCGAAATGGCTCATCACAGAAGAAATTCACCACCACAACCACCACCACCACATGACCCCTAAATTCAGTCATATACACCCATATATACATACATATATGTATACAAACAGCTGATTTTATATATATATATATATATATATAAATGAGGTGTAAGAAACACCTCTCCGACCTCAGTAGCAGCGTCGGCGTCTGCGCCTCTTGCCTCCGTGAACGCCTCTTCTCCCTTATCGCCGCCCAAGCTCAAGCCCAAGTCCAAGTCCAGGCGCAGCTACGTTCCGCTGCCGCCGAAGATCGCCTCAAATCCGACCCGCATCCACCTCCCCTCATTTTCCCTCGCTCCGTCTCTCCTTATATTTCTCGCCGGAAAGCTGACGACACCTCATGGTACCACCACCAGCACCACCTCCATTCGGTATCCAATCAGAGGTTCTACAGTACTCCGCAAGTGGGTCCCGGCGGGTCTATCACCACCGCAGGCTCGCTTACGAAGAAGCGGGGCAAGTTCTCTCTCATCTCTAAGCTATTCAGGTCCAGATCCGAGAAGCTCGACTTGGATCCTAGGGCTTCGCGGGATTCGTGCACGACCTCCTCGTCGTCGCCTTCTTGGTTCCCGTCTATCTTCTCCGGTCGACGGAAAAAACGATCGACGATTTTCTCCGGTGATCGGGGACCATACCGGACGAGAAATCGGGGAATGTCGCTGGAGAGAGCGCCGGATGACGGCGATGAGTGTGACGCATCGAGCGGGTACTCATCAGAGTCGTCGCAGGGGTGGAAAAGAACGCCGGTGGCTGTGCCGGTGACATCGGTCCGGCGGGGGCGGCCGGGCCATGTGCGGAACACCTCGGGACTGGCGTTCTGTTTGAGTCCGCTGGTGAGGGCGAGCCCGAACCGGCACTGGAATCAGAAGTGTATGCCGCCGGAGATTGGATTTTCCGGCGAGTTTAGGGTGTCGGCGAAGCCACACTTGTCGACGGCGGCGTCGTTCTGTGCTAATAGATCGAGGAAGCTCGCTGATTTCGGGAGGGGCACTCCCAACCGTTGATTATCTGACCGTTGACATAGACTACGGCAACGACGAAGATCGTATGATATTTCTTGAAAGTACGGTTTTGCCCTTCTTGGTTTTTTTTTATAAAAAATTTGTTATTTTAGTCTCTACTTTTCCTTTTTTTTGTATGATCATAATTAAATTATAAATTTGAAAGAACAAGGAGGAAAGTCTTCTTTCTTCGCTGTACATGTTTTTTTTTTTAGTTACCAGAATATTTAAATTATTTTTTCATTTGCATTTGCTGATCTGTCCCTCGTAGTTTATGCGAGATTACATATGTACCCTTTTATGATGAACATTTCTTGGTTTGTTTTTTTGGATAAATTTCTTGGTCTTTCTCATTTCAACGCCTTTAAGACCCCCATAACATAGTTGCTCAGATACGACTTTTTTTAAAAATAATAATTAAAAAAATCGAAAAATAGAAATAAGGGGAGAAATAAGGTCTAGATGAATGTGTGTTATATGCTTAATCCCACCATATTGATTAGTGATGGATGTTAGTAGATCATGAAATTTCTAAGTTCAACTTTTTTCTAAATTAAAGTCTCTCAACACCGATGGACCCCAATTCCATTCCATACCCAATTCCATACCATTAAATAGATTCAAAACACACCGCATTAATGGAGAGTGACCGATCGATATCACTAAAAATATTGGGTTTTGAATTTTTTATCTGTTGTGGACTTCTCTAAGCAAAAGCCTTTCAACATTTATTTCATACCATTAGATGAGCATGAGTTGGCTATTATTCAAATTTGGTTTGTAATTCAAAACGAATTGAATTTTCAAAACCAAAAATCTATACACATTGAAACGTATAACATGCGAACATTAAGAGGTCAAATGGCCTTTTAAGACTTAGGTAACAAGAAACAGGTATTGTATTAGATTTTTCACTCCCTTTAAGGACCATACATTTGTCATATATATCTTTCTGTTAATTGATGTATAAAGGGCACTAGCTTGACTTCTATTCTAGGCGATTAGTCAAATCAAAAATTTGAAAATCTCTAATAAAAACAAAAAAAAATGTAACATGTGATGGTGATGTGGATAACAAAATATCACATCTTAGGAACTCAAAAGTTTTGAGTGTTAATATTTCTTCTTACTATGAGATAATCACAGTTGGTAAAAAAGGAAAAATGTAAATTTGTTTTTCTGATATGATAGAGAGATTAACAGGGTTTGACTCTGAAACCCAAACCTGGACCAATTAATGAGATTTTAACGAGGGTCCAGAGTCCAGAGGGCCCATCCCAGTTTAGGTATGAAATCAGTACTTATAGGAAATTGAGAGAGAATGAGGGAGTATAATGGATGATGATGCTCCCCATTGGAATTACAACTTAGGAATGAAAGTGGGTCAGATGGTTGAAAAAATTGATCTAGTGCTTGTGGTGGGGCCACGTGTAAACTGTCCATAGAATAATGAGATCAAAAAATAATTTAGACCAAAGAAGCACCCGCATGATATTTCATCAGGACCATCCATTTTGTTGAAAACCGAAAAAAAAAAAAATTTTGGAGAGTGGAGATTGGGTCCCACCCATTAAATTGAGTGGCAACATTACGCGCAATCCTCCTCTTGTCTGCCCTTCTCTCTCTCTCTCTCTCTCTCTCTCTGGCTCATTACTGGTTTAAAGGTGGAAACTGATGAGTAGCAATTATACAGAGGAGCACTATTAAATACAATGTCGGACTAAACATAGGGCTAAGGTCAGAAAGGACAGGGGGGTCATTTAGTACACTTCCTACTTCCACCTAGGCTATTATTTATTTATTTTATTATTATTTATTTTTTGCCTCTGAGGGACCGTTAGCTGGGTGGGGACCCTGATGTAATTTTATCCTAACCAAAATCATCATTAATGGACGGTCAGAAAAGGGTGCTAGTTACTAGAGAAGATGGTACAGTACGGTTGATCAGCTTTAGATCTGGACCCTTAGATTTCTTGGTTTTTTGAATGGTGAATCGCGGGTCAATTTTTTCTATGCCAAGGCTATCTAGGAGAAAATGTCATCGTGAAGACACCCTTCACGGATGTATTGACAGAGTTCGGATTTAGTGCCGAGGTCTCTACCACCAGTTGGATAACGGTTTGAATAGTGTATATCAAAAGTTGAAAAAATTATTTATTAAAATCATTTAATTTTTAATATGAGTTATCCAACCCGTCATCTAACAATGCCGAGGTTATCTAAGAGAAAATGTCATTGTGAAGACACCCTTCACGAATGTATTGACAAAGTTCGGATTTAGTGCCGAAGTCCCTAGCACCATTGGATAACGGTTTGAATAGCGTATATCAAAAGTTGAAAAATTTATTCATTAAAATCATTTAATTTTTAATATGAGTTATCCAACCCATCATCTAACAGTGCAGTGATACGCAATCTCAATATGATACCGAATTCTCCTACCTCAATACTAAATCTGAACTCGTATTGATGTGTATGTGGGGTTTTTATTTTTTTGGCTTAAAATATGCATTGGTCTATTAAATATTAGGGTTTTATGTTTAAAATTTTATTGAAAGGTGTCATGTGATTTGATCATAGGAGTAAATCAAAATGTGATATTATCTTTTATTAACTTTGATTGATCTAATTGCACCCATTTTTGAAAAATATTTATCTGTGCAATAGACTCGATGTGATACCATGATGCTTGTCTCAAATCAGACGTTTGAAATTGCTTGAAAATTTGAAGAATTCATAGAAAGAGGAGTGAAGGCACCCTCTCAACAAGATTGCCTTGGCTTCCAATTGAATTTCAAATAGAAAGAGAGAAAGAAAAGGTTATAAAATGAGATCCCCTTGCTTTGGCCTAAAGGCATGGTTTTTGAATGGTGAATTGCAGGTTTGAAAATTTTTAAGCCATGCTAAAATTTTCGTTAGCTTTGGTTTGAATTTCAAAAAAAAAAAGAAAAAAAAAAAAAGGAAGAAAAAGAAAAAGAAACAAAAAATGAGATGCTTAATGAAAAAATTCATTTAGAAGCAACTTTTAATAGGTGCCCTTTTCTTTTTCTCAGCTCATTCTTTCCAGTACTTTGTTGTCTAATCCATTGCTCTCGTGATTCATAATATTTTTTATTTTGGTGATTTGTCACACTATTGAGCTTATCCAAAAGTCTTATGACATCATCACATCACCTTCGCAAGCAGATGACTTCTCCAAAATATCTTTCCAATTTTTCATTTGACTTGTTTTAATCCCTATTAAATTTAGGGACACCATCTTTGAAATTAAATTTGATATCAAAACTTTCCAGAACTTTGCTGCCATAGAAGACAGATCAATGACTATTCTATTCCAAAAATAATTGTCCCATTTTTAGATTGAATTTTAATCCCTATTAAATTTGGAAAACCCAATCCAAAATTAAATTTTCCTGATTTTTCAAAAGCATAATTAAAAGAGATTATGGCAGCGAGTTAGGGCAGAGATGTCAAAATCTAATCTGAATCCGCAACGCTTGTCTTTTTTGGCCAAGCGAGGGTATTTCTAAACCATTTCCGTCATGCACAAACCATCTATAATGCTTTTGAAGACCCAATTTTCTTTTATTAAAAAAAGGGTCAAATTGGAATAAAGCTCCATTCATCCAAATTTTAAATGATAGGATCAAGGAATGGACGCCCATCAACCATAATCCAACCTAATTAATACAGAGAGAGAGAGAGAGTTTATGACGTGAACGCTCACAATACCAACCCAGTCCTCGGTTTTGTACAGTGGATTTGCCGAAAAGGGCAATAAAACTGCCATGGATTTTGACAATACGATGGGGATGTAATTTGGACAGGACTGTATCGGGATGAATTTATGTTTAGATTTTTAATTATGTATAAGCAAGGTTCGCCTCCACCCAAGACCTAATAAAGTCCGAAATTAGTGCTAATGTTCGGTTTATCAAAATATATAGCAAATCATAATAAGAATAATAATAATAAATTAGACTGCGCTCTAATTGCATGATGTGCACATCAGCTCGGCCCATGTCTAATTAACTATAGCCAGCAAATTTTAATGCTTTTAATGAGCCCAAGCTAGATTTCTATTTTCTATACCATCTTTCCCCCTTTATTTAAGAGTTTTATTCATTTATTTTATTTTGGTTGCCCCTCATGTCTAATTAACTATAGCCAACATACTTTAATGATTTAAATGAGCCCAAGCTAGATTTCTATTTTCTACACTATCTTTCCCCCTTTATTTAAGAGTTTATTTATTTATGTATTTAATTTATTTTGGTTGCCCGTTTTTGATTACTTAGGGACCATTTTGAGAAACTTCTACTTCCTATTTTTTTTACTTCTTAAAATTAAAAGTTGAAAGTTTTGAGTGTAAAAAATTTTGAAAATTACTTTTAAAAGTTGAGGTAATAAGTGATTCTTGTTACCTGAATTTTTAAAATTAACTATCAAAATTTTGCATTATAAAAAAATATCAAATTTTTATTTTTTTACCTTTAAAAGTGAAAAATACGAAGTAGAAACTTATCTAAACGGCCCCTTAGGTTTTGGCACTCTAAGTCTACTACATTTTAAAAAAAATTAGTATATATAATGAGGAAACCCTTTGGATCAACCCATATTTCCATCCTGTTGTAATCAAAAGTATATTCATATTCCTTTTGGCCAAGATAACAACAAATGGGAAATGAGTGCCCAATTATATATAATTTCCTGATTTTTGCATTCTTGGGTGGGGTTGGGCGTGGGTGTGGCATCCTCACCATGACCACATATGGAAGATGGCAAGATAAAGTCTATCTCATTATAACTATCTCCCATTCTCCCCTCAATTGGTGGTGAAACCATTTGTGCAACATTTATAGGTGGGTTGGTGGGGTGGCTTACCTTTAAAGGGGTTAGTGAGATTATGTTGTAGTCTATTAAGTTAATTGACCATTTAGTTAATTAATCACCACCACATAACCTTGCGTTATCGCATACTTTATGACAACCAATTGCCGTAAGAGTCTAGTTGGTGGTTGAATTAATCCATATTATTCAATCTTAAATTAAGTATTACATGTTAGTTGGCAAGTATCTCATCTGGCCAGTGATATATGTTGGTCTGTCTAGTTGCAATTTACTGTGGAAAACCTCACCCAAATTAGGGCTTTTTTAAAACTGGTTTAACAAAAAAAATATATATATTCATTTTTATAATGGCATTATGCAAATTGCGGTGGTGTTCTTTAAGAAATATGACATATTGTGAAGATGTCATCAATTTTGGTAGTAAGGTCTCCTAGGGAGGTGAGGTGAGGAGGGGTAGTATATATAGGGTGTATCACAATCTAGGTTTAATCCAAGTTATTATTATTATTATTATTATTGTTAGGGTAAATTGCACTTTAGGGTCTGAAGTTTAGGTCAAGTTTCATTATATGGTCCAAAGTTTAAATTGCGTCAATTTAGTACTTGAATTATTAATTGAGTTGCAATTTAGGGTTTGCTTTTAGAATTTTCTGTGTTATTCCTATTTTGCCATTTTTATGGGTTTGAAAACCCTATTTTACCCCTATCAATATTTAATAAACATTTATATTTTGATAAAATCTGAATAACTCTTATCTTATTTCTCTCTATATTACCATTTTCAACATCTAACAAACTTTTATATTTTTCATTTACAAAACCACAAATTTAACGGTGGAGTGATTCAGATCTAATCAAAATATAAAGGTTTATTAGATGAATTTTGGGTAAAGTAGGGCTTTCAAATCCATGAAAAAGGTAAAGTAGGAATAATACATAAATTTCTTATGATAGGCCTCAAATTGCAACCCTAACAAATAACTTAGGTACTGAATCGATGTAATTTAAATTTTGAATCCTAAAGTAAAATTTGACCCACACTTTAAACCCTAAAATACAATTTACTCTTATTATTATTATTATTATTATTATTAAGTCGAGTTATTTCGATATGTGTTACTATGATTTTTTCCATCTTAACCTTAGCACAGCGGTGGGAATCCATAAGGAAAGGGGGAGAGCAGCTGCTGCAGTTATTAAGGCAATGAAGGCTAGTCAGCTTCCAACCCTGCAGGGATTGATCCAGTGGACCAGTCCTAGAAGAGCGGCCAGTCTACCAATTCATACGCGTTGGAGACCTATTCTTACAATTGAGCAGCCAATACAAGTCGGTGTTCCCACTTTAGTGCATTTATAAACTTATTTCTTATGTACCCCCTAGGTAGCGTAGATAATAAAAGACCACATTTTAGGATTTAGAAATTTCTAATACGAATATTCATGAACATGTATCACATCAAACTAGCCTAAACCTAAACTTCAACGGGAATAAACCTAAGATACTCACATTTCGTCCAAAAAAATTGATTGTTGACGTTGACTTCCAAATCCGAGCTTCAAAAATCGGGAATTAAATTTCTAAAATGTGTCTCATTTCCATTTTATAAAACAACTTCATAATGAGGACTGGGGCCATTGGCAAAATTTGATGTTGTAGACTTGTAGCATTTTCTAAGAAATCCTAAAAATTAATCTTGATACCATCATTCTTGATAGTAGCTCCAATTTTTCTACGTCGCCATATTTTTCAAATGGTTGAGTACTTGAGCTGCAGCTTCAAATGCTATGCAAAAATTTAATACTCATTTTAATTTCACGGGATATCGAAACAAACCCTTAATACCGTTCACAAAAAAAAATAATAAATAAAATAAAAGGAAAAATAAAAAAAAATCTAAAAAAGTAAATAAATGCGATTGATTTGACAAAGATGGCCCTAAGAAATGGGACTAGCCAAGATCAAAATGGACTCGACGTGTTCGGTAGGCATTGGAATGTTGCGTGGCAATTTGGAGTATTATTGCAAAATTCCAAGTTGGTCAATTTCACAAACCATCTTTGAGCCAGACAAGAAGTAGCTAGGTGGGATCCTTTTTCTCCAAATTCGTTTGATGGAAACGAAAAGGTAATGAAAGGACCCCTTAATTGGGCCTTGGCCTATTTTGGTCTTCTTCTTCTTTAGTAAAAAAATATATTGGAAGGACCCTTTATATTTTCACCTAAATTCAAGCTATCCTCACTGAATAAGTGGCCTGTTTGTGTTAACGCTGATATAGTATCATAGGTTTGTACGAAGTTACAAACACAATAGATTGATAAATGCATGCGTTTAAGTTTGGATAAAATTTTGAAATTTTTTTTTCCTTAGGTAACGTAATAATTAAACCCGAACACAACCCACCCATAATTAAACTCTCTCTCTCTCTCTTATCTCTTTTTTTTTTTTTTTTTTGGAGGTGGGGTAAACATGTTTCTCGAAGCGAAACCAAAGTCTCTCTTACTCTTTCTAGGAAGCTACTTCCTAATAAATGGGATGGTTGAGATTATTCTCTGCACTTGTGTCGAATTTTGACATTTTGGCCCATCAAAAAAGTATAAAAATAAAAAATAAAACGGTACTGTAATATAACTGTATTATTCAGTTGGATATTAATACCTAACTTACTAAACTTAATCAACTTCCAAGAAAATATATTTGAAGGAAAGAAAGAGTGATATACCCAGAGGCACAGATCTTTCATGCTTCTTGGGCCAAATAGCAACATGCGAAGCCAACCCAAGGCCAGCTGAGTTTTGCCTTGGTTTACCCCAATCACTTCATCACCAGGTTGGGCTTTAGTTTTAGTGAACAAGATTTTAGGGCACACCTAATACAGAGTATAAGTATAAAGGAAATAAATTATAGTAACCAAAAAATTGTTTGAGAGACAGAAATTAAAATGTTTGAGAGAGGAATTACTCCTACCTAGTCATATCTCATATTTTCAAATTACTATTTTATCCAAAATTAAAAAAAAAAAGAAAAAAAACTTGATTATATTGCTAAGAAACTATTTTGTAAATTCTATTGATCGAAACAAATAGAGACCAAAGAAACTCTCTCGTAATTATTTTCCTATAACCCGACCAATCTAAAATTTCCCCTATAAGAAAATGACTGATATGTTTGTTTACGCGCGTGATTAAAGAAAGGTGAATTAAGATAGTTGAACAAAAAAAACATAAAAAAAGAGTGCTACTACTTGAATAGGATAAATAAAAAATATATAAAAAGAAAATAAAAATGGCCCAATAAAAAAATCCTCAAATTGTCAAATGAGAATAGAATCATGCCTTCTGATGATGAATAAAGGTTGGAGTCACTCAAAGAAAGAATGACTTGGTCAAGATTAGTTAAATAATTGAAATCATTGGTGTTTGATCTTTTTAAGTCACTTCATAAACTAGCTAGGGTCAACAAGAGGGGGTATGGCGTGTGGCTTTTTGGTGGGTGAGTTTGGTTTGTTAATTAAATATTCAATAGAAGCTATGTCATGACTTGACCACGTGGGTCTATGCCATCCCACATTCACACCCTATGCATTTAAGGCAACCAACTAGGTTGTCGAGGTTGCCTAAGTAGGTTACTCGAAATTACCTCCATCAATAAAGGAATTCAAAAAAGAAAAGGGTTTGAGCATAGCTTATTTAAGTCAACAACAATGTCGATCCAACCTTTTTATCGAGTTGATTTCAAGTAGTTAGATGTTTAATGTATTGACATGATTATCGAGTCGATTTCAAGTAGTTAAATGAACATCTTATCAAATCAAGCTCAAATAACTTGATTTGTTTTATAGGCCTAATTTGGACCATAGCTTTAAAGAAGCCTCCGTTTCATTGTGTCAGACTGCTAAGAGGGCATCTCGTGCCTTTTCTCACAAGTAGTTAGATGTTTAATGTATTGACATGATTATCGAGTCAATTTCAAGTAGTTAAATGAACATCTTATCGAATCAAGTTCAAATAACTTGATTTGTCTTATAGGCCTAATTTGGACCATAGCTTTAAAGAAGCCTCCATTTCATTGGGTGAGACTGCTAAGAGGGCATCTCATGCCTTTTCTCATAAGCTTTTCCGTTTTTAAGACATTTTTGACACATAATTTTTGACACATCACGGTCTAAAACTTTATCATGCTAAGACCGTTCTATGGGTAAAAATGTCCAAATGGGTGTCCTAATGGGTCCAGACGGTGTGCTGCTCAAAGTTGACGAAAAATTCTGTTCAAACAATGTTAGATGAGAGAAATTATCAAATGTTGATTGACAAGTGCGATTAACCATGGAAAAAAATTTAATGAAATTTTTGTATGTTCCAACCTTTGAGAAGTCCTTTGTCTAATGATAAAAGGCGCATCTTGAGATTTGTACAATATCTCTTAAATTAAAAAGAGAGTTCGTCAATACACGTATGAGGGAGCCCTCATAGTAGCTATTTTATTTTCATTGTCGCTATACCAACTATAAATGTATGCATAAATATATACCTCTATAGTTGGTACATTTTATTTAATGTAGAGCGAATTGATTGATACATATCTTAGCCTCTCACACATTGATTTCTCCCTAGTAATGGAGGAGGTTCTGTCATTCTCAAATCTTTCCTCTAAGATCTCCATAGGTTTTGTCCAGGCCCCCGATTATACTGTTAGGTGAAATGGCAATACTTCTGGAGTTATGGCCATCCATATACTTCTTAAAATTCTAAATCCCACCATTAAACCTCTCAACTCACACCCAAGAAAAAGAAAAAAATGAAAAGAAAAAGGAACTACCAGTTCTTTTCCTTTCCTTTTTATTCCAATCTTACACCCGACCGCATAGGATAGGTCCCTCCACCCTTCATTATTATTATATCACAACTAAATTTCGACTCCCTAACCTTCCCCTTACAAAAACGGGAGAGATATCACCACGATTATAAAGCAATGGAACAACCAGCGAAACCCTTCAAATTTGCTTTGACAAATTTATCTTTACATTTTAGATTAGGGATGGCTTAATTCAAAAGAGGAACTCAATTCCGAGGAGGGGTAATATAATCTAGTTAATTTTCTAAATCTGATTTTCTATAATCAATGCATGCATGCCTTTTTTTTGGCTAGAATCGATTTTAAGGTCCACAATCATTGAATACCACCAAAGACAACTAGAGTGATGCTATGAATTGATGGACTATTTTGAAGGCCAACTTGAAAAATGGACCCACTTATTTGACAATCGAGATGGAGGGCAGATTGATCTGTCATTGCTAATTTGCTATCATCACATAAATTCAATTTGGTCAAGGTCATTATAGATTGTCTCTTGTTTAGCCCTCAGAACTTGGTTGGTATATATATATATATATATGTATATTCCATCCTATGAGAACATGCTGATATAAGTTTGCTTATATCAGTATCACGTATTGGAAGTTGTATCTTTTACATTAACCCAATATACCTTATAACCAACCAATGTAAAAAATACAAATCTCAATACGTGGTATTGATATATTGGTTCCAAATGGCACAATTTTTAAATACAATTTTAGTTATTATATTACACAATATGGATAATAAGAAAACCCCTTTACTTAGGGGGCTTTATTGGCATCCCAAGACTTACTTTTCATCCCCCACTTAAACACATTGTTTTATGAAAAATTTATGAAGTTTTTATAAAAATTGATCGCGTAAGCTAGTAGAAAATATCATTTTAGGCAACTTTTTAGAAGAAAGTTTTTTCAAAATCTATTGTTTAAATAGACTTTCTTTAACCGATTATAGTCTCCGCGTCATAAATGACTACAAAGTTCACCAAAAAGATAGATTTTGGAAAACTTTCTTCTAAAAAGTTGTTCAAAATAATGTTTTCTAATAGACAACGTGACCATTTTTTATGAAAACCTTTTATATTTTTTACAAAATCTTAAAGTGTAAAACAGGTGGGGGATGAAAAGCAAATCTTTGAGTGAAAAGCAAATCTTTGAGTGGCAATAGAGGCCATCTTTACTTATTATCCATCATCTCCTGGCACCCTTATATGGCCTCATGAACCCAACAATCCATTCACTAGTCAGCCCATAGCTCTCTCAGTTCTATACACAGCCAAAAAAACTACTAAAAACCTCCTTCGGCATAACATACGGATGATGCCAACCGTACCATTGTCATCTGTTCTCCATGTAATCAGGGCCAAGAAACAACTCAACATCCTTGAGGTCACTGCACTCAGTTCAATCAATCCAGCCAAAAGCTTTTGAACCATTCCGATTGAACCCTCTTAATCAACCCAGCCAAAGAAAAAGATAAACAAAACCCACCCACCCCCCCACCCCCCCCAGCGGCGCCGCGAACAAGACCATTGGACCATTGTATCAACTTAAACAGAACTATGCCAGCCCAGATTTCCATCTAGGGGAATTCAACCCACTTGTGTTCGAAAATGAAAACTTCTTTCGTTTAAAAGAGTTCCTCCTTTCCAGCAACATGTAACGGAAAATAACTTACAACCTTTCTCAAACCTATGACTGCCAGCTTATTTAAGCTATATAGCCACCAAACTATTTTGAACAGAATTGTCTTATATTTTCCATCTGAACCAGATAAGTCCAGATTATAAATGGGTATGTTTCCATTAACAAATACACTTCCAAAGTCTCTAGCAATAAAATCTTCAACATTGTCAAGCTCAATTATGGACTAAGAAGTACTCAATGAATGCCATGAAAAAATAAAATTGACCTAAATTTAAACGTTATGTAAAACACAATGGAAGGACTTCATTCCCATGGGAATGTGGGATAATCAAACACACCATAATAGATTTAGACAAGTCATATACTATATATGAAATTAAGAGCCGATGATCAGACAGCCATACAAAATATTGAACTAAAAACTAATAAATATGAAACTATATGCGTAATTGTTATGGCAGCATATGTAACAAAACAAAAATAGAAATAATCAAAGATTACCCAAGGCAATAAGTGTCTATACATTCTTTCCAAGATCACTGACGCAATAATCAACAAGAAGAATCATTACGGTTCTCAACATCGGTTTGTGCTTTTCTCACCTTACAATCATCAATATAATTCTGATAAATATAAGAGGCAAAACCCCAAAGAGCCAGAAGCAAGGCAATTATCTTCACTCCATTCATCTTGTCATGGAAAACTATCACGGAAGCAATAGGAACGACAGCTAAAGCAACTGTACTGATAACATTGGAGAAAAGAGATGACACCACAAAAATTAAGCCTACAACACCAACAGAACAAACCTGCCAAGCCACAGCAGTCCAAACTAAAGTCATCACATAAGAAACTCTCCCCTTACCAAAACCCTCCATTTCTTCCTGCAAAGTGTTCCACTCTCCACTTGCGAAAAGGCCCACAATAGAGACACAAGTGGCAACAGCTGATGTATAAATTTGCATTTCCAAAACCACAGAAAATGTCTCCTTCTTTAGTATCTTTTGGAAGGTAAACTGCATAAGGGAAAGCAAAAGTGAGTAAATTGCAGAAGCGCCAACAGTACAAATGAATCCAAGGGCATGTTTCCACTTAGAGACTCCTGATGGTCCATCAGAATCCTCCTCATTGACTGAAAGGAGAGCGGCGGAAAAAGATAGGAGAACCACAGAATTAAGAATTAAAGAAGTGAACTTTTGCGAATTGATGAAGAAAGAGAAAACCGCGTTAAAAGCCAATTGGGTTGCACAGAGGAGGGAATAAGTAGAAGCAGAGAGGTACAGAAGCCCGGTAGAATACAACATGTTGTCACCAGCTAATAGCACTCCAAGAGACAAGTAAATCGAGGCAAGTTTTGTGATAGAAGGTTGGGTGGAAGAAGTTGAAGGGTCCTTAGACGAGGGAAGAAAAAAGAGGGGGATCAGGAGGATTGGGAAGGCAGCAGTTTGGATAAGTGTAGCCATCCATGTACTATTTCCACCCTGGGCATAATAAAATCTCCCAAGAACAACAGCAGCAGATTGGCCGGCAAGGAGGAAGAAAATGTTGAGTGCCACCATAAACCACCATTGCCAGCGGTTGAATCTAAGTAATGGTAGTTGGTCAGTTAAAGTTTCATCTTTAATCAAGATCGGCTCTTGATTATCTGCAGGTTGAAGCAACACACGTGTAAAAAATTTCAGTGTCTTTCTAAACAATGAGCTTCAGCTGACTAATATTGAATAATAGAAAAAAGGTACTTCAACTAAAAGAAAAGTATGGAAAAATTAATAATTAATCAAATATTGTAACATCAATAGATATAAAATTTTCCCAATAGTTGAGTTTGTTAACAGATAGGCTATATGACTAATGAATCACTATGTATTTAGAAATTTTTAGTCAAAAGTTTAAAAGAATAGAAGACTTAAATTCAAGCTTTTAAAAGCACATCTACTCCAATACAAGACTGAAAATGGAAAAAAGGTTCCACAAGAGAGAAGGACCCTAAAGTCCTGAACAATGGCTCTCTTTAACTAATGATCAAGGTGAAAAATATATGTATCACATACATCTATGGTCCAAACTCCAAGGTGCCTCAATATGTATGTCTGCATACATGTATATGAACATAGAAGGACCACAATATTTCCAGGAGCATTTGTATAGTATTTCCTTGGACATTTCTTATTCAAAACATGATGGAAACACCAAATAGCTCTAGCATTAGTGCTTTCCCATCAATATTAAATACTTACATATACGCATGGGTGTATATGTGTGACACTAAAAAGCTTGTTTAATATAAAAAGAAGTCGAAAGGTTGTATTTCAAGAGTTCATCACCTATTTTTGTCCTGAGTTCTTCCTCCAACATTCAAAATCTAGCTGGTTAAAAGTTTAACAATTCGGACACTATGGGCCTGTTTGGTTCTGTGCTCTGAAAACATATTTCTGTAATGATTTATTTATTTATTTTCATTTTTTTTTTTTCCTGAGTCAGATTCGTGTCATCATAGTTGCCAGGAAACTAATGTAGAAAAAAGGTCTGCAAAATGGTGTTCTAGGTTTCTGTTCCATGCTCAATAAAACTATGAAAACTAATTTCTTGTCACTTTCTGATTATGCATTTCAAACAACCAAATTTATTTTATTTTATTTTAAGAACCCATGCTTCAATCTTCTTGTGAACAAATCAAAAGAGGGTTTTTAGACCATTAATATTCTTTCACTTACTCACATACAAATTATATACAGAAAAAGCTCAAATTGGCTATAATAATATCATTGAAACCTATCAGAAATAACTATCAGCACACATTAATTACCCCCCAAAAAAAAGGCCCATTTTCATAAATGGAAAAATAGGGTACAGTAAAATCCAGTTCCTCCATACTAAAATAAAAACAAAGAAGTACTCAAAATATAACTAGATTTCAATCATGCTGAGAAGTGAAAACCCAGTGACGTAAGAAATAAATACACGAAAACCCATCTCTAATTTCTGATTTTATTACAAGTCACATACACATGCGAGAGAGAGAGAGAGAGAGAGAGAGAGAGACCTGGCATGTTGATAGTTGCAGGGGTTGAAAAGCGGCCCTTGAGAGGAAAAAAAAGAGCAATAAGAATGGATGGTAGGGAAGTCGGCTATAATTTATAAAGAGCGGGGACGTACTGTAGTGGCCCATGGAATCGCGGATCGGTAGTGCCAGACTTCATGGTGGAATGCGGTGTACATTAGCCATTCCGCACTCGCCACGTGTACCATAAGAATGAAAGTGCGGGATCTGGATTAAAAAGAGGGGAACCTGTACGATATCATCAGTAAGTATGCTTTTTGACCTCTTCTTCTTCTCTTTTCTATTCTGTTTTTTTTTTTTTTTTGGTGGGGAAAAATGGCACAATGGGTCGCCTAGGGGGTATTTTTTTTTAATTAATGTATTTACCTACGTGGCATAACATGGCCTTCTTTTTTTTTTTGGCTTTTTATTTATTGAGGTAGCTATTTATATGGTATGAATTTAAAGAGCACAAAAAAACACTATATATCTATGTGTTGATATGATTATTATCACATTAATCTAAAAAATTATAAATAAATAGCACTACTCAAGAAGCATATGTTACGAATTTCATTATTCAATATTTCCCGACCTACAACTCTACGACCATTCAACAAGAATTTTTTTTTCTCTAAATCTCTCCACCCTATTAAATCATATCAAGAATCCATTCTTTTTATTTCATTTAATTTTGGGTTTTTTTTTCCCCCCCCCATTTTTTCTACCGCTACCCTATAATACCAACGAAACCCTTACCCAACCACCCACTTTCGGATGCCACGCCTGTAGCATTGTGCTATAAAAGCTTTGGCACAACAAGGTTTTTCTTTCTTGATTGTTATGATTAGTCTATTTGTCATTATCCTTCGTTGCTGCTCTGACATGTTAAGCACTCAACACAATAAGAAACATTTACAAAACAAAATCATCCACTGCTGCTGCCACTGCAAGAGGGAGACAATTGGGATCAATAATTAAACCAAAGGAAAAACAATGACACAGTAATTCCCCATCACCTCAGTCCCCAGCATGGGCTACACCGTCAACATCCTTACCAAAATTGGGTGGAAAATTTCAATTTCCAGGAGCTCCCTTAGCAGGACCAACACTTTCTTAGCAATGGCCTTTCTTTGTATTGTAAGAAATTTATTTCTCTTCTGGTAATGCCACGGACAGTGAGTAGATTGGCAATACCCAAAAGAACATACCAACAGACCACTGAAACTCGAATTTATACAGAATCATAGATCTTCCATTCCCCACCTGATTTGACAGAACTGTTATATTCTTTAATTATAAACCAAAATCAAATGTGAACATAAACAGTCATTTTGGAAAGAATCACCCTGGGTCCACAAGAAAAATATAATAACGAATAGGTTAGGACTAGTCCAACTACAATGATTGTCGTCTCCTATTTCATGAATTTCTCAGCAATCATCCATACCCAAAAGCTCGATAGTCAAATCAAAAAGGGAACAAGCACAGAGAACTTTACAGACACTTCATAGGATCACCAAAACATACAAGGAATGGGCCGGAGGAGCAGGAGCTTAGATCAGCGTCTCGTATCAGCAGGCACATCCTCCTGACTGTTGTTGTGACTGAGATGCATTTGCATTGCCAGACCTAAGATTGACATCAACCATGTCTTCTTGCTTCGTCGAAGAAAGTGTTTCCATTCCAGGTAAGGCTGCTGCTATCTTCCGAAACAGTGCCTGAAAAGAGTTCCATTAAGAAACTCAATAAGGTTGCAGGACAATGAAATTGCTTATAATACAGGAATAATGAGTAACACAAGATGTGGATAAACCAGCTTATGTAATTAAAGGATCAAAGACACTAGAGAATCAGTAAAATATTGTATACTTGTTGCAACCAGCAAGTACGATACAGTTCTTCCATAGAATATTCTCTTGATCCAAAATGGGACATATAAGATCTATGTAACATGGACTCAGGTATGGGTGTCAGGTGTGGGTATGTAAGTGTCAAATTCGTCTACTTTTCAAAGATTTTTCACTATTTTGAATTGTCGAGTAGGAGTACCCACACCTATATCACAAGTGTCCAACTCGGGTATGTGTCTAAATGTCAAATTCATCTACTTTTCAAAGATTTTTCACTATTTTGAATTGTCGAGTAGGAGTACCCACACCCATGTCACAAGTGTCCGACAAGGGTACTTCACACATTTTGAAGTGTCCATATAACATGGGATAAAATAATTCTAACCATCTGAAAAATTATAAACTCTTCTGGACCTTTAACCATATCTTGTGTCCAAAATGAGGCTATAGATCAGATTATCAGTGTTGTTCAATTAACCTAATTCTCTGACCAAAAAATTTAAAGATGAAGCCACTTGTATTAAAGTTCAGCTCAAGCACAATCATGTGCATCGCATTCCAGCATCTAGTCATTATTGGTTCAAAGAAATGGCTATCTGGTAACAAGATTCATAGCTTACCTTTATATTGAAGCCAGCCTTGGCACTGGTTTCAATGAACATAACATTTAAGTCGCGAGCTTTGGCTTCTCCTTCCTCTATCGAGACTTGCCTGTTCAATCATCCACATTATGCCAAAGGCTTGAGTGAAAAAGATAACACCACATTTTAAATACAAGAAACCAGTCTAATAACTGCAGAGAAATGATTTGTACATTACAGGCCATGTCAGGGCATTCAATGACTCTCCTTTGCTTTCATGTATAAAAGTGAACTTCTGTGACAACTAGTTTCTACCATGTGTTTGTTTGCAGTTTACAAGTACAGCAGGTATTTAGGAAGCAATGCTGTATGGAAAAGAGGCTCTATACTAGAAAATGTCATTAGTTTCAGTGTCCACATGTCAGTTCTCATGAAACCATTGGGGCACCAAATTTATTTTTAGACCCACAACTCTGAACAGAAGTAGACAAGACCTTGCCATTCTGATGAGCCCTTGACATTCACCCACCATCCCCACTCCCCCCCCCCCCCCCCCCAGCCAAAAAAAAAAAAAAAGGATTGAAAAAATATCTATATAAGAAGAAGAAGAAGAAGAAGACAAGAGACTGAGTAACTTCCTTTTATTCTCTAGACCCTTTTCTGCAGATTTGGCAGTTACTTGGTTAATTCACAACTTCAATTTTTCAACATGATTGAGCATTAAAAAATCTTAGTTAGTCTATATGATTTATTCCTTCATAAGAAGAGATAAACCTTAATTCTCTTCTTCAATTCTAAACCTTTTTGATACCTTTTGTTTATAAATTTATATAAGTATTGCTTGGTTGCTTTCATTTACAAAGGAACTTACTACTGCTAGCCTTCTTCTAATAACTACAAAATTTTCTAGGGGGAATTTTAGATTGTTTGGGCAACGGGTAAATAATTACAGTTAATAGTCATTGTTAGTTAAGTTAGTAGTAATTTGTACTGAACTGTAATTATTTTCCAGTAGCCCAACGAATCCAAAATTCCCCTGATTTTCAGAAAAAATGGCACTGAACTGTGGAAAATGAATTCAAGAAGTCAGTACAGCCAACAACAAATGGGGAATAAGCCAGGCAAAATATTTTCAGTATAGACAGCAAACAAGACAATAAATCATTACCTTTTGTCTACAAGGTCAGTTTTGTTCCCAACAAGGACGATGATAACATCGCTGCCCCGCTCAGTGCGAACCTCCTCAATCCACTTGGAAGTGTTTAAGAAAGACTGTCTGCCTAAACCACAAAAGGGGCACCAAAATAGTTAGTGATAATCATCTTGCATGTAGCAGAACAACAATCAATCAAGTAGAAATATCAAGTCCAAATGCATTGTGTCAAAAGACAAGTGCAAGCTTAGACTATACATTCGAAGCTATGCAATTTCACACACACACGAAATAATAATATGATAAAAGCTGTATTTATTCACGACACAGATTGACTTTAATAACCACATTTTTAGAATGTATAACACAAGTGTGAGCAAGTGAATGAATAAGATAGAAGGTTGTTAAGGATGCAAATCATATAGAGAGAGAGAGTGATTGCATACTTGCAACATCGTATACAATGACTGCCACCGAGGAGTCCCTAATATAGCTTGGAATGAGACTCCTAAACCTTTCCTGTCCCGCCGTATCCCTGTAACCACACAAAATTCAGAAGATAAACCTAAGCATGATATTCCTAAGCATGACAGATGGGGCATTTCAATTCACAGGCATAAATTTTTACGTGTCAACATTAAGAATTGGACCCAAGACGCACCCAATCCTTCAGATCCCTCCATCATTGTGCTAGGACAGCTTTGGAAAATAGGTATATTTGAAAGGGTGGGGGAGGGGGAGGGGGAATGAAACAAATTAAATCTTTAGTGGCAATATTATAAACAGGCCTAAAGAATCAGAAAGTACAATCTCAATCTCACCAGAGCTGCAATCGAACAGTTCTATCTTCAAGGTACATCGTCTTTGATAGAAAATCAATACCAATAGTAGCCTGGTTATCAAGTAATGACACACATAAGCTTAGAAAGAAAAAAATATAAAAAAAGCAAAAGAACAAGCTAAGCATCCTAGATGAAGTAAATGAGACTACAAATCTGTATACTGGAGATAAAATGAGGACCCCCGATAAATTTAGAAGATTATTAGACATAAAAATGGATGTAAATTGCTCCTACAAAGGAGCACTATGATAGACAACAAATGAGAACTATTAGTAGAAAAATTCTGCCAAAATCCCAACGAAATAAATAGAAAAAATGATACTTAGACCATCAATAAAATCACTGCTTTGTAAAATATTTTAACCATTAACACTAATATTAAACAACTTCTAATATATTAATAATATAAATGATATTCTATAACCATATTGATTATCAGCAAACAGAGATACCTTGATGGATGTCACAACAAGAATTAATATTTCCAAGCCAACCTCCTATTCTCCTCATATTTGTAAACACAACTGTTTTTTAATTAATGAGAAAATTCACTAGAAAAACAAATGGAAAATTAGGATCCAGATCAGGTGAAAATACAATATGATACCAAGAATACTCATTTAACATTTCCAATTTTTCACATGATATGTTTTCAATTCTAAATCTTAGAATCTTTCTCATACAACATTATCAAATCAAGAACACACAAGCAATATAGGAAAACTGGTAACCTGGCCAATCATGCGGTTTCGCTGGCACTAACAAACCAGTCATTAATTCTTCATAAAGTAACTCATATGATGTACGGGGTTGGGAGATTTGAATATTGAACCTTTTGAAGGATGGATAGACATATAGCCTCTATGCTAACATGAATTTTCATCAAAATGACAAGAGGAAGGCCCAAAATACTGTAGTTAGAGGTGATCATAAAGGACATGAATGCTACGGCTTTAAATAAATCCTTTGATAGAACTAAACTGCGATAAAAGGATTCTGTAGCCGACGCAATTTAGTTGGGATTAAGTTTTCATTGAATCGATTATCCGTTTGCAACCTGGATTGGGGCCAGTGGTCAAACTGGTGAGCCCATATCCTGGCCACAAAACTGGGTCGATGGCCCTCCAGGTTTGATAACTACATTCTTATTCATCCATCGTACATTGCCTTGAATGTGGGGAAATCATTGTATAGATGTGTGTGTGTGTGTGTGTGTGTGTGTTTGAGATTACAAAGCCGTTTTAATGCCAGTAGAAGAATTGCTAATCAGATTCATACCCTAAACAGGTACATTTGTGTATTTTAATTTTAGTATTTACTTCAGTTTTCGATTCATAGACGTTGGTATAATTCAAGACCAGAGGTACCCATTTTCCTAATTTCAATTCTTGTTCTGCAATTTCCTTCCATGCATCAAAAAATCGATTTTTCTCTGTCTCTGTCTCTGTCTCTGTCTCTGTCTCTGTGTATATATATATATATATATTGAAGCAAAAAGAACGGGGCAGGCATTTGTCAGATACCCCAAAAAGTTCTAATCTATAGACACAGTTGTTGGATTGAAAGAAAAAAAAAAAAAAAAGGCAAAAATTAATCAAAACAAACAACGGTCATACACTTCCAACAATATTAAAATCACAAAAAACCAAAGAATCAATCAGATCCATCGTCGCAAAGAACATTATTCTGAGATCCCAACGCAAAAATGAGGCATAAAATCACAAAATTAGTGGGTGTTTATATTACCTGATAGGTATTGTCGAATTTGTCATACATGAAGCGAGTGATGATACTTGTTTTCCCCACAGACTGATCGCCTAAGAAGACGAGTTTGTATTTGGCGAGAGCCGAAACCGGAGCCATCAATCGGATGAATCCAGGAGCCTCGTACCGAATCAGATCGAATTCAATCGGATCAAGATGTTTCCGACGTTGAGGTCGAGATCTCGCCGAGAAATCACCCGAGTCGTCGCAGGAGAAATCGAGGCGCGAGAGCTGGCCCTCTGACACCTCGTTTTGGTTTTAATTTGGTGTGTGTTTGTTTTATAGGCAGAGAGAGAGAGAGAGAGAGAGAGAGGCGTTTGTGGTGTGCCTTTGTTAGTTTCCGCGTGAAATGGTTTAAAAATGGTCTCGCCCAAACGAAGCTCCACACTTACCTTCCTTCATGTTGTGTATGACGGAAAAGCTGAGATTTGGGTTGGATCAAAATGGTTTCTTTTTATTTTAATTTTTTTTGGGCATGTTGCAAATTGCCCAAACCAAAAAATATAAAAAATGGAATTGCCCAAAACAATCAACTCTATAGTTGGAAAAAATGAAAAACTATTATGAGGATGCCCTCATAGGTGCATCAACAAGTTCTCCTATTTCTTAAGATATTACAAAGAATACCAAACGAACTCTCTATTATTTTAGGAATGATTAAAGCGAGTTCTAAACCATAGGCCCTTCAAGGGTTTTACATACCAAAATTTATCATAAAATGTTATTTAGTTTGATTACATATGTTAATCAAAGTTTGATGTTCTCTCTTACAATATTTGGTTATAATTCTTTATCAATTTTGACTAGTATGAGTAATCCCATTTTAACATATATTTTTTTTAATTGAATCTATACAAATATGATGGCATTGCTTGTATCTCCAATTACATGCTTGAGAATTGAAAGAGCTTAAGCCACTAGGGTTAGCCTAATTGGAAGAGAGAGTGAAGTAAAAAGATTGATTAGGATCAATTAGAGGTTCGAACTCCTCCCTTATTTAAAAAAAAAAAAAAAGGAAAATGAAAAACGAAAAAAGAAAGTTGAAAAAGCTTTTGAAAATGAAAGTGGGGGGGAGAGGTCATAAGAAGAGTAATGGGGTGCCCTTTTGCAGCCTCGCCTAACCAACAACTCAGAAATGGGAATCTTTGAGCCTCAGCATTTAGTCATTTGCATGCATCGAGACAATGGCTGTGATATGCATCTTTCTCATGATTTCAATATTAATTTGGTCTATCTGAAGCCAAATGTTTTGGCATTTTTCTCATATGAAAACATCAAACATAGTTGGTCTTACAGAAGTAAGAGAACGAGTGCTAAGATGCAGTATACTCCTAACACTAAGGGCCCTTGGTTACCCTTTAACCTCCACACCCCAAAAAAATGAAAATAAACAATAAATAATAAATAAGTACCATCGATGAACAGAAATTAATTGATGAGGTGTCTTGCCAACACACTGCAATATTCCAATGCAAGGTCCATAATGAAGAAACAATTCTGCAAGTTCAGCTTCACTTATGTTACCTAAGAAGATCCTTTGACCCAAGTGATGAAGCAGTGAACATAAATAGAGAGAGAGAGAGAGAGAGAGAGAGAGAGAACAAAAATTTAATATTTTTGGCCACCTCTTCCACCAAACCAACAATTTAAAAAGAAAAGATAAACCTGATATAAAAAATAAAATTAAAAAACAAAAAAACAAACAACAACAAGAAGAAGAAGAAGGAAAAAAAGAAGAAAAGACAACAGAGAGTAAGCAAGTTTCCTCATGAAAGCTAACAAACCCCACCATTTTTCCCTGAAAGGCGGATCTTTGATCTCCTGCTAGCTATAAAAGTTGTTAGTGTTTCTTGAGTGCATTCATTTTGTCCCTGAGGTAGTAAAGCTTGGCCCTCCTTACTGTCTTCTTGTCCAGCACTTTTATCTCCTTTATGTTAGGCGAATACCTGTTATCTCCCACTCATTAGACCATCATGAAGACACTAACAGTAACATCAAATGAAACCACAAGTCCAACATAAGCAAAAAGATTTTTCCAAGTTATAATACAAAATGTTCATGTCCTGCACCTCAAATGCCAATGTAAGGCACTTAGCCTTGGCATCCACAAAGCTAACATGAGGCTCTCTTGTATTCATAATTGGTTGTATCAAGAATGAGGCATCATTAGGTGCATCTAAGAAAAAAATAACCTTTTATATCATTGGCATATGCTTCAAACTTCTTTTCAGGTTGATGGACACTGTGTTACCCAAAGATGGTGGAGCATGTGAACGTATAAATTTGCAATGACCCACGGTGATGTGAGACGGGAAGATTCCAACCTTTCTCACAATTTTATTTTTACTTTTGTTGTTGGAACAATCTTATTCAAAAGTAAGTTTTAACACTATTTTTAACTGTCTCTCAGATAGCATTTTTCTTGGTGAGGTAAATGATACACACACGCATATATAGAAAAATGGGAAGATGTCACCAATACATAAAACAAAGAACTTGTAGTCAACAAAACTCCAACTATATAATTTTGTGCATGGTCATTTGTATTCAGTAGAACCATGCCAGGATCCTTCCGTTTCGGGCTTGAACTAATGTCATATAAGTGAGCATTTTCATTATCTTTGATTGAATATTGAGGAGGAAATTGCACATAAAATTGTAGCACTGTTGAGGAAGAGGAAAATTCATTTTTAGACTTGTGTATCATATCAAATACCTATCAAGTTAAAGAATAAAATATACAAGACAAGGCAGCTATATTTTGTTGTTAGAAGCTGGGAAGTAAAGAAACACTGTATTAAGAAAGTGAGTATAAGTGTCTCTAATACAAGGATGTTGAGATAAACGAGTGGCAATGCAAGAAAAGACAAACTACAGAATGAATGAATGCACATGTGAGAAGCTAGAGGTGTCCCAAATTACTGAAAGGATTTACCGAAGGAAAAAAAAAAATATAGACAGGATAGACCTCTCCATGTGTGAGAAAACCAATAAATGGACCTATAGCGAAGAGTAATTTGACTGGGGTTGAAGGTGCTACAGTCTACAAGGACAAGAGAAAAGCCACAAAGATTATGGGTCAACATACTTAGATAGGACCTGACAGCCTACAAACAGAGAAATAGGATCCTTGATAAAGCTAAATGGCAAAAAGGGATTTGCACCACAAACTCGAAGTGGTTGGAATTTAATAATCTGTCTTATTGAGTTGAATTTAGTTTGTGCTCCTGTACAGGAACAGGATATTGGGGTAGACACAGGTGATAGGAACTGATTCTTACAAGTGCTGTGTGTCTGTTCAGTGCGTGTATGTGTGCTGTCAAGATTAATTGCACATCTCGCAAACTATAACTGCAAAAGAAAATTTGCCTTTTCCTGCGAAGACTTAAAGATCACTAGACATTATGGAACATGATGAAGCCAAAACGTTTTCTACATTGGTCAATCTTTCTCTCTTTTTTTTAAATCTTTTTACATGGTCAATCTTTCAAAGGGTCATTACATCAACTAGCCAAGCTTCAAGGATTAGCAGGTTTCTGGTATTGGCAATTCAGTAAACCTTGTCTTCAGGCCAACCAGAAAAATAATTAAAAGCATCAAGTAGAAAATAACAAATACTAAGGGGCCTGTATTGTGTTTTTAAATTAATTAAAGGATCTCCAAGTTCACTTACAGTGGGAAGAGAGATTCGACTCCAATCCCTGCCACTTGCCTCCTTAATCTAAATGTACTATTTAGCCCAGCATTACGCTTTGCAATAACTATGCCTTTCAAAGTTGAAACACGCCTCTTGTTCTCAGGAACTACCTGCTCATAACAGAAGAAATTAACTTAAATACACTTAACTAAGTCCCCCACGCCCAAATAAAACAATAACAACAATAATTCCCTGAAAAAGAACTTGTCGTACCACTTTGAGCTGGATGATATAACCACGCTTTATAAACAGGTATCTCTCTCTGTGCCCTCACTTCCTCCACTGCTTCCTTATCTAAAATCTGAAAAGTATATTATCAATTAAAATACAAATAAAGATCAGAAATGTATCAGTTTTTATCCAATAATAGTGACAATAAGAGGCATGCCTGCATGATATGCTTGGCTGTTTTATCGAGCCTCTTAAATTTGATGCGAGGAGCTATATCGGCAATGGAAGCAGAAGAATCTTGTGGAACAGATTCAACAGGATTGCCCATTGTTGTCATGGACCTGTGGGGGAAAGTAGGCACCACTGCAGCACATTGACACAAACCTGGCCTAGGACCTCTCTGTAACATTGATACTGAAGGTACACCATTCTTAATAGATGATGTCAACAACTCTGATTGGGAGCCAAACTTTTTCTGCTGGAATAAGTTCACAAGCATCAAACATAAGGCCTCAATTTTTATTTTTATTTTAAAGTAAAAACAAAGTCTAAATTCGATCAAGAGAAGGATGTTATTCAAAGATGGCAATGAAACAACGGAGAGAGGGGTGTGTGGTTAGTCTTTGTATATGGCTTATGTACAAGCCCTTTTTTATCATCAATACATATTTACCTTGTCAAAAAAAAAAAATGCAACGATGGTAAGAATGCAACACTGCTGAACACTGTTCACTTCCGGTGCGTTTGGATGAGGGATTTGCAAGAGGGATTTTGGGCTAATATGGGATTTCAAAGACATCCGCTGCTATTGCCACCTTCATAATTTGGCATTAAATCCCATCTTAACTCAAATCCTACAAATCCCTCATCCAAACACAGCATTAGGTTTTGATAATCAAAGAAGTTCAAAGGCATATGACCAGAAAATACTTCCAAATAAACCTCTCACACAACTTCTCCACCAATTAATGTTTCAGTAACCAAACTAGCGCTTCCACCTGCCCTTTAGTGACAAACATTCGCAAATGCACAGCGTCAAACCGTCATCCCAAAAAAGTGCCCCTTCCCCAGACGAATTCTATAGGTTTGTATTAGACTGTCAGTGCACCTTCAATCCATAATAGGTGTAATTAACTATACCCATTGTTGGCATGAGAAAGTCTGCAGCACTGGACAGCGCGAATGCAAATATAGTATTCAAAATCAGCGTCTGATGCCCAAAATAGAGCAAAACTCCAATACAATAATCACATATTTGGATTTTCTAAGCTTCAATTCCTTTTCCTAAATTTCCTTGGGGAACCAAACAAAGCATAAACAAAAATCAGTAAAGAACTCACCCGATCGTGATAGTCGGTGTCCACATCTGACCTCGGCGGCTTAGCGGCGGCCGAGAATGAGGGGCGAAATGTTTGAAGAAAAGGGCTTGAAGATGGATTTTGAGAGAGAGGGGTGTGATATAGGGCCGTGAATATGGCGAAGTGGTGGTGTCGACTCTGAGTTTCAACGAGTCGATTCGCGAGTGGGGTTACCGAGCAGGCTGACCTGCGAAGGATGGTAGCGAAAGCCATTTGAGTTGCGGAGGTGTGAGAGGGGGGGTGGGATGGAGGGTTTAGGGTTTTGAGGGTTTATGCGGAGAGTGAAAAAATGGACACCGATGCAAATTGCAAACACAGTGGCTGCCAATGACAATGGAGTTTTACGGGAAAAAATAGAGAAGTTGGTAGGAAAGGAAACACGAGCACTACCTTCATAATAGAAGAGTAAATAAATGAGAATGGGTGGGCATTGGCACCCGTAACTTCATTTTTATCCTCTGTCTATTTTAGATTTTCTAAAGTCTTATGAAGCATATTGAAGTTTTTTATAAAAATTGATCGCAATGCGATATGCAAAATATAATTATTTTGAATAATTTTATAATATAATTTTTTTATAAATCCAACATTTAAGTGGATAACTCGCTACCAATTGATATTTGTATTTATTGAAGCTTTTTTGTTTTTTTTTTGCTTACCCTGTGTGGTGCAGTGTAGAATTATAAAATTGAATTGTGGGTTAAGTTAAGTTAATGGGGCTAATCTAATAGTGAAGGAGAATGAAGTAAAAGGTAAAATCAAACGAAAGAAGGTTGGCTTGAGTGGAAGGAGTTCTGGTCGCTTAAGTAAGAGGTCTCAAGTTCAAACCCTTGTGGATGCAACAAACTTTCTTAGGAGAGGTCCCCGCTTCGATGCCCGATCCTATCTCGGAGGATTAGTCATGGGCGAAACCTAAGGACACCTTGAGAAACCAAAAAAAAAAAAAAAAGAAGGTAAAATCAAGATAAGATGAGGGTTTAAACTTTAAACCCCTTAAATTATACCAAAAGTGTGGGTTGGGTGAGCCATCTGGTGGCATCATTTGTCCAAACTTGCGACAATCATAGATTATTGCTGCCCATGCTACTACATATATTGCTTTTACATGCAAATAAAGGCACCGTTGCCAAAAAAATAATTTTAATTCATCAATGAAGTAGTATAAGTTATATGGCCATGCTTAAGAAGAAATCGAAATAGAATAAAATTAGATTTAAATGGTGAGTGCCCTCCCTAATTTCGGCCAAACAATATATCAGTTGCAATTGACAGGATCACCATTGTATGCAAAAGACATGTCTAAATCACTAATTTCTGCTCCACTCATCATTAATTATGTAAACACTGTTGCAATTTATTCAAATTATGCAAGTGAGATGCATTTTAATAGATCTCATGCCAATCTTTAAGACGAGTAAGTGTGATTTTGCTTGTGAATTGATCGAAAGTTTAGAATATCCAATTAAATTTCAACTATTATTTTTCAAGCCTACTTTAACTTATGATCATGAATTCTATTTAAACCCTACTATCAAAAAGGCTCTAAATGTGTCATTGACATTGGTGAATACAACCCAAGCCTCTAGTGCCAGGCCAATGACACTTTACACATCTCTTGTTATAAAAAGAGGTATAAGGTTCAAATTGTCAAGACTTTGATAGCATTAGAAAGAATCCTATCATATGGGATCAAATGTAGAGACTCATGATAAATCTTAGCTTACGTTTGGTTTGAAGGAATGGAATGAAATGGAGTAGGAATGGAATAGAATGAGAATGGGAATGAGAATAGACATTTCATCCTAATGTTTAGTAAGAGATGGAAATGAAATGAAAAAGTAAAGGTGTGACCTATTTTTAATGATTTTTATTTATTGAAATAAGAGAATAGCCATTCCATTCATTTGTACAATTAAACATTCACTTAAAAAAAAAAAAAAAAAATGAAATCACCATTTCATTTCTTCCCTCATTCTCTCATAACAAACATAGCCTTACATTGTTCTTTTAAGTCGTACTCAACAAACAATGGTTAGACTATGGTTGCATAATGATATGTAAATGCCAAACACTAATGCTAAACATCCCATGCATGAAAAATGTTATTGGTATCCATGTTTCATATGTTCTTATGAATTTGTGTTTGAGGGCTTACCATTACTTTTAAGATGAAAATAGGAGAGAGTGAAAAACTGAAAATCTTTATTTGTTTATTTTTTGCTAAATAAAACTGAAAATTGAAGTCGGTCTACGCGCCTCATCTCATTTACTTCGCGTAAAAGAAATTCCGAAATGACACCTCGCTCACGCTAATACACACAGATTTCATCATTATTCTTCATTCTACATCTGACAGGGTTCAATCTTTGTAAAACGACGCCGTCTACTCTCTCTCAATCTCGCTCCCGCTCATTCAGTTACGCTATACCCTCTGCATCGGTTCGGTTAGGTTTCGACTTTCGATCTCTGTTTCCACGGAACTTCTCCGATTCTCTCTGTCTTCGGGCTGGTAACGCTTTTCATTCATTAGGTATGAACTACAATTTTGTAAACCGAAACCCTAACCCCCTGTTTGGTTGCTGAGAAGACGAAGGAAAATAAATATGAAAAGAAATACAGTTTCGAATATCATGTTTTATTTTGTTTTGGATTTTAAATACAGAATTACCCACTTTAACTAAGCGCAGATTCGGTTTGGTGGAGGTTTAAAATTTTATCGTGTCCCAAACAATCATCTATTCAAGATTCCAATCCTTGTTTTTTTTTTTTTCCTCAGCGGCCAAACACAGCTCTCAAAATTGGAATTTCTATATTCACATATGCAGTTCTTGCAACTCGTAAATTATTTTGACGAAAATTACTCTCCGTCTGGTTCCTGAGAAAACGGAGGAGGAAAATGAAAGAAAGTGAAGTTTTGAATCTTGTTTCGTGTTGTTTTTGTTTTCTTGGATCCTGAACAATGAAATTCAAGATTCAAGATTTTAGTTCCTGTCATTTTCCTACATTTTCGTGGCAATCAAATGGAGCGTAGGGATGAATGAGAATGTAAATTAGTTACAATTTGATTTATTCTAATTCTTGTTGTAATTTCACTTCCATGTTTGGCTGCAGTGTGAGTACTGGTGTTTGGTGATTGTTGTATCAAGATGGTTTCGTTTGAGACAAGCGACTTGAAAAGTGAGTGCAAAACATTTGATTGATTGATTAAATTTGATTACTGAGAAAATATCATGTGCTGATAAATTTGTTTATTGTTTGTGATTTAGCTATAACTGCTGAGCTACATTCTGATAGGGCTTTTATCTATTTTTGTCACACAGTGCTTGGTATTTTCCTTTTAATTGTTATGAGTAAGAAATGAATTGTTTTGAGAACAGAAAGAAAAGTTAATGCTCAGTTTGGTTGTTGACAAAATGTAGGAAACTAATAGAAATCTAAATTTAGAATCTTACATTTTTCGTTATCTCAGACTTGACAAAATGAAATTTAATACTCAAATGAGACAATTATTTGGCTCAGTGGAGTTGATTTTTATGTTTTCTACAAGATTTTGATTTTGATTTTTTTTTTTAATTTTTCTTTCCTCCATTTTCTTAGCAAGTAAATGGTTGGTGAGGGTATTTTTGGATGCATAGCATGGTTCTATTGTGTTCTATATTTGGGTAAGAGGTTGGTTCCACCTCCAAACCACACCCCCCTGCACGGTTAAAAGTTTATGACCAAAGAAGTTTCTTGATTAGAAGTCCCAAAATCATCTGCTATATTTTTCACGTGGAATATTTTTATATTGCATGAGTGACCAGTGATAACCTGGATATATGCCTCTTTATTTGGTAAATACTCTGTTTCTGATGGACCTATAATTCTCTTACTCGCTTTAACACCATAATTAATAAAAAAGGAAGAAGATTAGATGAAGTTGCTGGACACCTTTTTAGTGTAATGGTTCTAAATCTGATGTTTCTTGTTTCATTTTATTTTGCATGTCAATGTAAGCAGTAAATTCCATGAGTTTTCCAAGAGAGTATCACTTTATAATGTCAAAAAATTCGTAATGGTTTACTTTGAAGGAAAACATATTTATCCACTGGCTGCCAAAATGCTTTGGGGCAAGAAGGCTTATGCAGTTAAGTGCTTGCCTTTGAGCATAGTGATCAGTGGTGCATAGTTCCTATGAACCTGACTGTGGTGCCAAGCACTTAAGATGCATGCCTTGTCTTTTATTGGACAAAAAGGTTAAGATGGGTTTTTTTTTTTTTTGATAAGCAAAACATTGAGATGGTTAACAGTCTACAATGTATGTTGGATTTCTTTGAAAAATAACTTGGCTTAGTTAACCTTAGTTATTATATATTTTGGTCCAGAACATGGCGTTGTCAAAATGTGGGGCATGTTAATTTAAGTTGAATAATGCCATCAATTTCTGGGGCCCTTCTGATTTAAGTGAAGGACAAAAGAAGAGGTTAGTTAAGTGACACAATTGTCTAAGGGTCAAGTTGGTAAATTTTCTTACATCCCCCCCACCTACCCCCCATGGGAGCCCAGGTATCATATATGCCCCTTTCAAATCGTGACCAAACATGGAAAATAGATGTTATACCCAGAAATGATTCCCAGATGACTTCTAGAAAATATGTCCAAATTTCAGGTTCAAACTAGGTTGGACATTGGAAAATAAGTGTTATGCAGGCCAATTATCATACCCAAACCTAATTGAAACATAAGTTTCTGCCACCTTGGATGCTACCTCGAGCTATTAATGAATGCATTTTATTATTTATTTATTGTATTTCATTCATCCATCTCGATATATCATTTCAGCTGGGCAATTTTTTTTAGAAACCATGAGAGTAGTGTTTTCGTAGTGTTTCTTTTCCTTCTCTGAGCCCAAATGTGAATGTTTTGCTACTAAGGCGCAGATCCATAACCTTTTGTTCGGTTTAAGGCATGCTAAAATTGTGACCTAGGGAGTTATTTTTGTGGAGGAGGAGACTCTTATCCAGTTATCTCTTGGTTGAAGGGAGGGGTGGTAGGTAGGTAGTTGGAGGTATTGGTGTGCTTTGATAGAGGTTTTGGACATTGCGAGACAAATTGAGGCTATTTTCAATTGGGTTCATAAATTGGTTAATGTGAAGTGGATTTTTTTAGCAAAGAAAGGGGTCAATATGTTGAAGACTTTCATAGGCCATTTTTCCTTTTGTTTGGAGGTCTTTTGTTTGTTTTCAGGTCACTTGGGGAACCTTTTATATATTTTTCTTTTTGTTGATAGGTTTGGTTGTCTTTTTGTTTCTTTTAGGACTTCTCACCCTTTCTTTATAGATTTTTTTTTCCTTTTTTTCTTGGTGGTGGGGTGGGGTGGGGTGGGGGGGGGGGGATTAGTATAGTTTTGATTTATCCAATTAAAAAGAAAGAAAGAAAGAAAGAAACAACAATATTTGAGATTTCTATATTCATATTATATTGTTGTTTATTAACCTTCTTCACTTGGAATTTAGGTGATTTTATTGTAGCCCTCATATTTTGTTATGGACTTCAAATTATTGAGTAATTATTTTATGAGTTATTGTTTAAAAATTCTAGCGGTGCTTCTAGTGGGTTCTTTCTTTTCTTTTATATGTAAACATTTTAATATTTTTTGAATGAATGAAGCAGAAGTTGGGCTAGGCTTGACAGGATTTGGCGTACTTTTCACGTTTCTGGGAATCATATTTTTATTTGACAAGGGATATCTTGCCATAGGAAATGTAAGGAAAGCATTTCAGTTTCATCTTAGCTTCATGCTCCATCTTTTACTTATGGTTCCTCCCCGCTCCCCCCCTTCCACCCTGCATTGATCATTTATGTATTCCTGACACATCTTATAATGTTGGCTCACATGTCTGGTGATCAGATCCTCTTCTTGTCAGGAGTGACATTAACCATTGGTCTGAAGTCCACCATCCAATTCTTCATGAAACGCCAGAACCTCAAGGTTATGATTTTTTTTCTTCCTCTCTTTCTCTGTTGTTTGTTTGTACTCTATTATTATTATTATTATTATCATCGACATCATTATTGTAACAATAATGATGACGATGATGTCGACAATAATGCTCATATTCTGCTCTTGCAATAATTGGACAGGGTACGATTTCATTGGGTTCTGGTTTCTTCCTGGTCCTTATTGGGTGGCCTATGATGGGGATGATTTTGGAGGCATATGGTTCCATTGTAGTCTTCAGGTTTTCTTGATTGGTCTCTTATCCTTTTAACCTATTTATGTATTAAATTTTATTTGTTTCTGACAAGAAAAATTATGCAGTGGTTTCTGGCCGACAATTGCAATTTTTGTGCAGAGGATTCCCATTCTTGGTTGGGTGTTTCAACTACCTTTCGTAACATCGGTATGACTAATCAAATGTTCAAATTATTGACAAAAATAATGCTTGTGGTTGTTTATTGGAATTCACGTGTATATATTTTTTGTTTTCTCTAGTATACCAGGGAACTGGTATGTTTCTTTAGAATTTCATTCCCTTATGTTGGATAGGCTTGATCATAAAACTGGGCCATTCAATATGTGGACCAGGTGATGAATGATTTAGGATCATCAGGTTGGTGTCTGACTGCATTGGGCCCTTGTAGTTTCCTTGCCAAAAGCCTGTAGCACATAGGCAATTGCTGCCTAAGTTGATGTTATGTAAATATAATGTTATAGATATTGGAACCACTGCATTGTCACAGTTCATTCTCTGGTTCATACTTGATGTCTGACTTGCATTTTGCATTGTGAATCAATATATTTTCATGCCTAAAGCATCATGCCACATGATTTCATAATTAAGGCTTTACTGTTTTTCTCTACAGTTTTTGGGTCGGCGCAGAGGGAAACGGGTACCGGTATGAGGATCCTTAACCAAAGAAGATGCAAAGAATCAACAGACTTGTACCCCTTGTACATATCGTCTGAGACTCAAAACTTTCAAGGATTGGTTCATTGTCACAGTTGACATAGTTGATTGATGAAGCAATCATTATGCATAGCAGGAGAAAAGTGGGAAAAAAAAAGAAGACAAAAAAGAAAAAAAAAAAAAAGAGAAGGAAAGATGAAATGACCTTTCTTTGTAAAATTCCTTGGTCCCCTCCCTTTCCATGTTCATTTTCTCTACTTTGATGCTCAAGCTGCTTTGAGATTTGTCTCTGTATATTTCCAGTTGATACTGCATCTAAATATTTTTAGAGTGTTAACTCTTACAATCTCATGATATGAGTCATTCAAATCGCATAACCTCTGTAGTTTGTGTTGCATTCTTCTGATCATAGTTACAGAAAGGGTAGCAGAATGTAAGAAACAATACGAGAAATGGAAATGGTGAAACAAACTGCAAAAATACTGCACGATATGGGATATAAAACTAACTGAGATATTTAGGAGGGGAATTAGTGGCAAATATAGCAACTAAATTGCCAAAGGAAAGGAATGCCATGTTGTGACATAATATATTTACTATGGAGGGTTACTTTTATGCTGCTTTTCCATTTGTTTTGTGAGTAGTCTTGATATTGTCTCATACTTGGATGATGAACCACAATGGCTGAATCTATATCCTTTAATGAGTGGTGGTTAAATTAGGATTGAAGAAAACTAATAATTTGGTAGAGTCTTTTATCCATAGTTGTGTGGTGTTATGGGAAATCTAGCAACACAATAATTAGCGTTACCATTAATCACTGTTTAGAAAATTGGATGGAAAAACGTCACGTGATCATTATTAATTATACGAATGACGATTAATAGTAGTACTAATTGTTAAATTTATAAACTGTTTAAGGGAACATTGCAACTATTTTTTATTTGAGGGGGTTACGTGAAAACGGATCAAATATTAGGAGGTTTCTTGTATTTCACCAAAAAGAAAAAAAAAAAAAAAAAAAAACCTTACTGTTTGAAATTCAGATGGATTGTTTTATAAACCGGTAAAAAAACCGACCGTGTGGTCGGCCTGGGCTTTTTTGCTCCAAATACCGAAACTATCCTCTTGCAGTCCACTTTCACTCTACGAACAAAGAGAGGAGAGAGAGAGAGAGTGAGAGAAGGAGAGATGGCTTCGGCATTGAGAGCAGCGATGCTTCGCCACATTCGAGTCCCAGTTCAAACCCTAACCCTGACTGGATGTAATTCGCAATCAAGGATTCTCTGCGGCTCCCTCCGATCCATGTCGTCTCACGGTGACGATCATCTCGACAAAGAAGAGGTCATCGACAGAGTCCTCTCTGTGGTCAAGGACTTCCCAAAGTCGATCCTTCCAAGGTCGGTTAGCCACTCAGTGAAAATCACCACTTTCCTCATTTTCCTGATTTAATTTTTCCTTTTGGCATCTGTTTGGTTCCCTGGAAAATGTAGGAGAAAAATAGAAATAGAAATATTGAATATTAGGTTTTTGGTTAGTAACTGAGCTCAATATGGCTATTTGACTTACTTTCGTTCGTGTTACTCCATTTTCTCTTGGGAGATTTTTTTTTTTTTTTTCTCGACTTCCCATACCAATGTAGAAATCTTATGGTTGGATTATATTCTAGTATTCAAATGGAAGCCCTAGATTTTCATTGTAAAACGTAGATTTTGGTAGTAGCTCGAATCTATGTAGCATTCATCACTTCAAGACCTTGATTTTGAGAGTTTGTTTATTTTGTGTTTGGATTTGGGTTTGGCTTCTAGCCAATGAGTTCTGGAAAAGTATGGCCAAGCGACCAGTAAAGTCCAGTCATGTTGAGTACAAGAGCACATGCCTTTGTGAATTGCAATAAACAGGATAGAATCATCAATAGCTTAAACATTATCTCAAGGAACAATAGAGGAAGTTCAACCAATATTTGATGAGTCGAAGAGATTTGAAGTAAAAGATTATTTGTAGGGGTGGAGGTGCTTCACTGCTTTCTAGTGTAAAGTTCTATCTTCTTTCCTTCTGTTGTAACACTACGCGGTAATCCTTTGAGATATTGGTGCCAAAATCAAATGTAAGAGGAGAAATAGAAGCTGAGGTAAGAACATTAATCTTTTTTCCCCCGCACTCTCCCTTTTGAACAGGAATCTTTGCAGGGAAAACGGCACAAATTGAAGGAAGTTACATATGTGAAATGATTTCCTTTATTTATTTATTTATTGTTGGTTGATTGTTTGCACTTCTTTTCCTTACAAGACCAATACATTTAGGCTTGAGAATCTAATATGGTACGATGAGGATTTAAATTTCATTATTTATCCATTTGTTTGAAAGAATTTTTCAGCTGCACTTGCATGTACCCATTCATTTGCTTCTTGTCATATGAACTTGTGAGCCATATGTTAGTTCTCCTAATTCATTGTTCTTAGGGTTTATATAGCATCTAAATGATTCAGCTTTTATGTTTTTGTGCTTAAAGTTTACCCAAAAATTTTACTGTCATTTACATTCCAATTCAGGATCATTTCCAAAATTCTCACATTTTTTGTCAGACCAAACTGCCTTTCATGATGAAATTTCAAGGGTGTTGTTAGAATGTTGAAACTGGACATAGCATACACACTTGATGACTTTTTGAGAAATAGAGAGGAGAGAATGGTTTGGATGGGAAGTTTTACATTGGACATTAGTTGGCATTTGATTTTATAATCTTCTAGAAGATGTAAAGTTTTCTATACACTTACACCAATAAGAAGGGACTAAGGTACCAACAAGGGGAGGTAACCTTTAGATTGGATGCGACTTTATTTTGAAGATTTTTGAACTCAAGTTTTTTTGTCTTTCAGTTTTACTGGTTGCAAGATATAACTCATGAGTCATGATCGCTAAAACTTTGCCATTTCTTCTCTTAGCTTGATGTATCCCAGAGGAGAGATCCAGTGGCTATAATGTGAAAAGGTGGATGAGGATGCTTTGCTTGGATCTAATATCAACTAATTGTGAATCTTTTTTTAGATCAGATTTTACCATTTTCAGCTAGAGTGACATGAAAACCATGAGCTACGGGCCTCGAATAGAAGCCTTAAAGTACTAGATTGGAGCCAAAAGAGAAGGATAGTAGATATTGAACTCTTTTATTATTATTATTATTATTATTTTTCAATAGTGGAACCTGAAGATATTGAACTTGAAAATTTCAAAATTTATTCTCCAACTAAGCTGTTTTGTTACGTCCTATATTTACAGCTTCTTACATTGGTCCCTAAGCAAGTTGGCTCGTAGTTATTTCACTCCCAAGTGACCTAAACCTAAATTATTTGGATTCTAATTTGAACCTATGTGACTAAATCCAACCCATTAATTAGAAATAAAATCCATTACTTTAAACCTATAACAAAAATCCAGCCAATGAAAGAAAACTTATAAGCTAGCCTAACTATAAGCATAATAAATTTTTTAAAATACTCTAACTAATTAAAACTCATGTAATTTAAAATAGAGCTAATGTAACTTAAGAGATATGACCCTAAAACTTAAATAACTTATTGAAAACCCTTCCAAAACTAAACCCTTCTCTTCTTTCATTACATACCTTTACTTTATCCACCCATACAAAAAAACAAAAAAATGAAAAAGAAAAAAAGGACTAAACCTTCAATGAACCAGCCCCATATGTATTTTATCTGGAGACTGATCTTATTTGCCTTCGTTTCTAAAAATTGCACCTCAATCTTGATTGCATCATCTAAAATTGAATGAGGGCCATCTTACGAAAACTTTTGAGATTGAACTTTCTTCATTTTTAGATATGCAAAGACAAATCCACTTGCTTTGGATGTAATCAACAATCATGACAAACTAATGCAAATGTAAAAAATTTTAAGACGATGGGATGATATATCTCTAGAAGTTTGGGTTTGTAAAATGTGGACTTAATTGTTATTTTGAAGCTTGTATAAAATTGGATTAAAAATAAAATATAAGTCTCTATCAAGGAGGGTGTATAGTGGGGGTGTATAGCATGGGAACTTGATCATAGGGCCATGTCCTTTGGTGGATGCCACACTAAAAGAAAAAAGTACGAAGTTAGTATTGACAAATTCGGGTACTCATGCTCTAGTGATTTCCGAGTTTGTGGGTTCGTGCAAGCCTCCTATCGTAGGCCGAATTGGAACAGCATGAATATGGTACTACCTTTGTACTAGATGATTCCTCCATAGGAGCATGGCAGTAAAGCTATGTTCTTAGAAATAGTGCACACTGAACAGGTGAAAAAGCAATAATTTATTTAGACAAATAAGAATGGAAATGTCAATCGCAACGTTTTGAAGGAGATGGGATTCTTTACACTGATGGCTTGTGAAGTAAGTCGTGTTATAGAGAGAAGTTGCCCTCCGGGTTGGTCCTCGATTGAGCCAACAGAAAGCCGGCCGGCTTCGAAGGGTTGACTTTTCTCTATAGCACGGCTTATTTCATGGCCGTTACTGTAGAGGATCCGATCTCTCTAGGAAATCATTGGTACTTCCCTTAGCATAAGAATTCGTCTCCCCCTTGAAAGGGACATATAGAGCACAATACCAAGTCATTTTCAATAAGTAAAAGCACAAGCATTGGGATCAACATTAATAGAAGTGTTGAGTTTCTTTAAGTTATTGCACACATCTTACCACGTCATTTATACTCATGGGGATCCTTGAGAGTCCCTTGAAGGTGAGAAGAATTGCTCAGGCCATTAGCAATAGAATGGGCATATTTAGCGTTTATACTGAATATCATCTTCTTTTTCTTTTTCCTTTTTTTTTTTTTTTTCCAAATAATGAAAATGGGAAAAAGTTGCTGGCATTACCGTTTCTTCTGCAATTATCTGCAGGTGACTCCTGATGTTCATTTCCAGAAAGATTTGGGCTTGGATAGCTTGGACAATGTGGAGATTGTAATGGCTCTAGAAGAGGAGTTCAAACTGGAGATTCCTGACAAGGAAGCCGATAAGATTGACTCCTGTAATCTTGCTATCGAGTACATCTATCACCATCCAATGTCTAGTTGATTTGAGCGAGGGGACATCTCTCATATGATTTCATGTAAAACAATGGTTTGTTTTAATCCTGTTTTTGTTAACTTGTTGGGTGGTCATGGAAATTTGACCTTCATAATGGGATGGGAAATAATTGGAATTTGTTTGGTAAGAGTAACATTTGCAGAACTAGCTTTTCATGGCTTTGTTTTGCTTCTAAGCAGTTAAAAGTTTCTTCTGCATCCGATGAGCTGCTCCAATTCCATGTGTTCACTTAGGGGATGCCTTTCATTATGCCTTCTTATGTTACATGGGTTAAGTTGTGGGTGTTGGGTAATGTGTCTAGGAGTTTTATGCCTTCTTATGGTTCTTTTTCCTCCTTTTTTTTTTTTTTTTTTTTTTTTTTTTTCACAACAGAGCATATGTTTGAATTCAGTGTGGTTTCATGATTCCCACCTTGAATTCAGCATTTTGCCCATTTTTCCATAGGCTCCCTTCATTGCTAGAGAGTACATATCTGAATTTTCCTTGTTGCATTCTACTCACAATGTAACCACCACTTCATTTGTCCGATTATACTTCAGTTGGAAGTTTTTTCTTAGGACCAAGTCCAAGTTGCTTTCGATGTTTTTGTTGATTATGCTTTTACTTCACCATAGTCATAGAGGATAATGTTTGAGACAAAGTGGCTCCTACTGACTTTTTGTGGATACTTATTACATTCCTCTCGCATTTTGTACCCAAGGTAACTATAACTAGAACCAACAGCCATAATTTTCATCCAGGAAGTAATCTGTGAAAAGGATGGAAGACCTTGTGTGTTTTCACCACCATTTTCATATCTTAGCATCGTAGTCGTAGTTCCATTCATCAATCTGGGATTTGTACCAAAGCACAGCCAGCGCAGGTCATATCAGGTGGGTCACATTCATGATTATACGTCATTCAAAACCGAACCTAGGGTGGGGAATGAGGTTGTGACCACAAATGGTCACAGCAGAATGTGATACTAGGTTTGTTCTTTTATATTTCCTTAATTTATCTGATTTTTGAAGTACCAATATATATATATATATATATATATATATATATATATATGGTGCAATTTTCTTTTTGATATACTTTGGTGATCTGTTGAGGCATTCTTGAATTATATAGAAGTATGGTGTCTTTAAACTGGAAAATGACCTCTTTCTGTTTCTACTAGTGGTTTGAGAAAGAGAGAGAGAGAGTATAGAATTCGCGCCTAAAAGAAGCTTTCATAGTCAAACACTGAAAAATGTGACAGAGACATTTAAGAACCCTTTCTTGGATTACATTTGAGGTGCGTTTGATATTAAACTTGGAATTCTGAGACGTCACCGTTCGTAACTACTTGATGCCATAACTATCAGACACAATAATACGTAATACTTAATATTTTTTAAACAAATCTTTTTATATTTTTCGATACAATCAAGAACATCTACTATACTAAATCCCATCCTGAAGGTTAGGTCTCCCAACCCATTTTCCTCGGAATGTGGGTTCTCCATTCGAATCCCCAACCTAAAACATAAAACACAAAACACTCCCCTTGTTGGGCATGTAACATGTTTTTTCTCGTTTCTTCTTATATGACCATTTCTCTCTTGGTTAAGAAGAGCAGGTGTTACCTACTTTATTCTGGTATCAAACTAAAATTTAAAATTTTAAAAAGTATCTAAACTTTTTCACTCACAGATAAGCATAAAAATAAATAATCGGTGGGATTAGGGTCAATTGGGTCCAGAAGAGTCATTGTAAATCCTTTAAGCTAGGGCGTGTTGGGGCAGGAAAATATGGAGGCTTTTTCCAACATTATCTAGAAGTTTCGGCAATATTTTAACATTAAGCTCCCACACAAGATGTATTAGAAGTCACTCTTTCTTGAGGTTGCTTAAAAACACACCATTTGGAACATATCTGATTTTTTTTTTTCTTGGAAGAAACTTACAGTTGACATGAAGACAGTATGTTTCATATGTGAGCATATTAGCCCAACTCCCAAATAACCATGATAAAAGAATACCAACTAAGAAACAAAAGCAGAACAATGGACAGACACAAATGAACAAAGACAACCGGGACAACAAAAAACAATGAATCAATGAACCATATTTATGATCGAAAGCGCGATTGCAGACAACTGAAACGTGTCGTTATTCCTCTTTGTTAACGGCGATACCACACCATCCTCCTGAACGAACCCATCTTCACAAGTTGTAGAAGCATCCATAGCTGCACTTATTTCCATATTAGCATCGGTGAAGTTCTTGGCCCGGTAGTCTAGCATGGCTTCTTTCAGCGTAGGGATTGCATCCGAATAAAGATCGAGGCAATCCGTCAAGCATTGCTTCACATACGGATCCAACTTCGTGTTCTTGAGAAGCTCTTTAATGTAGCATCTTGTGTTTGTGGCGTTGTATCGAATCAATCTGATAGAAATCAACCCAAGGTGTCGAAGACTTGCACAATGGCTATCTGGGGCTGCTTTAAGAGAAGCTACACAGAAGTTGTAGTTCACGTTTGGGTCGTTTTGTGAGGAGTTTCTGCAAGTTTCATTGATGAGATTGGTGCCGGTTGTGAGGTGGAAGGTGAAGACGGGGAAGAGGAAGAGAGAAAGTGCAAGGAATGGGAAGGATGGCCTCATTTCTTTTGTTGTGGGGATGGGATGATTCTTCTTGTTTTGTTCACTTGGGACAACAATTTATAGGAGTAGGTGTGGAGGAATGGGTTGTTGTGGATTAGTATGAAAAAAAGGTTTCTATATGATAATGTAAGTGAAAAGGAATGTTTGGATATTCTATGATTTATATTGTAGGCAGGGTCACAAAAAGTCAAAAAAACATTTAATTGAGATTTTAAAAATAAATAAAAAAAAAGAAGTAAAAATACTCTGAGGTATCATGCTTCGCCGGCAATTTTTGATTGCTTTCCTGATCTTTTTCTAAATAAAATAATAATTAGAAAAAAAAGGTGAATTCTTGGATAAGAATTGGAAAATTTGAATAGTTGGTATGAAATCAAGAGATTCAAGACCCATACTGCTAGTCATATCCCCTTCATAATTGTTGGATTTGACTAATAAAGAGGTATTTGATACCATATATGATTGGTGATTCCTAATTGTATTGACTATTAATATTGTTATTAGATTTGCCCACTAATATAGAAAATGCAGATTTATATGTGAAAAAAATTAATAAATAAATAAGGGAACTTTGGCTCCTCTTTTATGAACTCCATCAAAATTACTAAATAATGTGAAATGAATTTGGCTCGACTCACCTTTTTTTTCTTTTTTCCTTTTTTATTTTAAAAAAATTACTAAGTATACCGGTTTTGTTTACCAAATTGGTATAGCTGCTAATGCATGAATCCCATTACATTCATGTAATCAATAGAAAATTTAAACCTTTTATGTCTTAGAAACGTGAGTGTGACTCATTCGGTGAATGAATCTAATAAATAAAACTGACGAATATAGCATTGCCCTTTTTTAGAGTGAGAGTATGAGAATAAATTCGAGAACTATATATGTCCATCCTTCTTCCTCTATTGGCAAACAACTGAGACGCATATCCAATAATGTGAAAAGTAGGGTTTGGCCAAGCCATAGTGAGTTATGGGTCCATAATCAAGGGTCTGGGTATCAATTGACAGCTGACCAACCCTATCCATGAGAAAAGGAGAAGAAAAAAAAAAAATGTTCTGTGAGCAATAATTTTGGTAGATTGGATTCACACACAAGTGAAAAGTTTAAACTCCTATTAGGCTATTGTATTGGGAAAATTTCTTGCACGTAATCGTCAAGGGCCTCAGTCAAATATCACATATATCACACAATTAACGGAATGAGGTCATACCTATGGCACAGCTTGCACGTTTCTACTTCCTGCATGCTTTCGGTGGGACCAAAAAAAAAAAAAAATCACACATTTAGAGAAGGAAGAAAGTAACCCACAAAGTAACTCAAATAGTAAAGGATTGTGGCTTAGGAATGGCTTAGGGGTGATTTGAGCATCACAAAGGATTAGTCTGGGTCTATTGATTTGGGATATCTCTCGTTTGACGCAAAAAAAAAAAAATAAATAAAAATAGAAGACTTATAATTAGAGCCATTTTCATTTGTGGTAATCGCACCTGAGTGTAAGTCACAAATGGATCGTAATTGTGTGAGAGAACTGAAGTTTGTAAAATTTATTTATGCATGTATTTATATACAAGAGCATGGGTGAATTTTGGAAAATGAAAAACTTCTATTTGCCAGCATTCCACCAATAATTGAAGTGAATAGCTCCTTAGTTTGTAAGGATCAAATTCTTCGCTTGTAAGGCTTTGGTTTGATTCCTAGCAATCTTTTTTAGTAGGCAATCTTTAAGTCCAATGTAAATTCTTACTGAGCCTTACAGCTTGCTCTAGCCTTGGACTGGGGTTGCCTCCCCTCATCTAAACTTTTATTTTTTAATTTCAAAAATGGAAAATGATTTGGTCTAGGCTTCACTGGGACTGAAACTTCGGTAGGCCGGGTTGGGACTTGGGAGGAGGGTAGGCCAGTCCAGCATACAATATAGTATCCCAAACCTAGCTCATACATAATGGTGGGCCTAAAACAATCCAGTCCAGGCTTATTTAATAGGGGGCTTTAGTGGCACCTTAAAACTTAGCTTTTTATTTCCCATTTATTTTAAATTTCTCAAAATTTTATAAAAAATACTTTGTATAAAAGTTTTCATAAAAATTGGTTGCGAATATCATTTTAAACAACTGTGTAGAAGAAATTTTTTCGAAACTTGTCATTTAAGTGGACCTTTTGATTATTTACTATTTATATTTTGATTAAAAATATCTAAATGTGTCAATGTAACAAAATAGTGTGACACATAAACCACAAGTGTGCATTGACACATGCACATTAATATAAAGAAAATGTCAGGTTGAATAACAATTCACATAAAATTTAGGAAACATTATTTTGAACTATTTTATCTTCCTTCTTTTTCTTTTTCTTTTTTTTTTTTTTTCCGGTTGGAGAACAAGAAAGTGCTTTTGACAAACCTTGGGTCTATATAAGACCTTACAATCCATATGGACCAAATAAATCTAAAATCCATGAGAATCATAAAACTTGTATGTGCACTCCAAAATGGTTGATCAATTTATCATTTTTTTCCCCTTAAGGGTAAATTCCCTAGAGTCATAGTAAGAAATCCACAATAATTTCCATGGGCGACTTCACCATAACCAAATATATTAAGGAATTTTTGCAGCTAGTAGTTTAAGACTTGATTAGTCTGTTACCACTACCTCCTCCCCTTCTGTTTAGGCTCGCCGTTTGCCTCACTATCTGCTGCCCAGCATCCCCTTCAATCACCACCTTTGGCCAGCCTTCGATAAAGCAAACTTAGCTGCTGCTGCTGCTGCCTCCGCTGCCATTATTACCAAAGCGTGCTCAGCAGAAGAATTTTACCCCCCAATGAGATGCATACAGGGACTAGAGGCACCATTCAACAGAGCTCGTTGAAAAGAATGAATAAATCAGCTCCATTAGATGATTTCAACCATCAAACTGCAATTGAAAAAAAAAAAAAAAAAGGAAAAAAAATTCTGAAACCTTTATGCTGTGATCTGAAACCCTTTACTGTTTATATAAAAAATAAAAATGTAAAAATAGTGAAACCCTAATAATTAATGGGTTAAAAACATTTTAGTGCCACTAATTTTACCAAGTGTTTTTATTGAGGCCGAAAAGAATTTAATTGGATAAATTAATCTATTAACTTTTCTAATAGATTTTAATGTGGTCCATTTGTAGATGTTCGTTAATTCACTAAAGGAAGACACATGTGAATCGCACATGAGTGCATACGTGGTGTTGATGTGGATTGTCAGTTCAAAAGCAACTCACGTGCATTACGCGTGCTGTTTTTTGGAAGGAAATGTCCCGAGGTCACACCAGACAGTCCACATCAATGCCACATATGCACTCATGTACATTTCACGTGCACCTTCCCTTAGTAAACTGACGAACATCCACAAATGGACCACATTGAAATCTATTAGAAAAGTTAGTGAATTAATTTGTTCAATTAAATTCTTTTTGGACTCAATAGAAACATATTGTAAAGTTAGTGACACTAAAATGTTTTTAACCCTTAAATAATTTACAGGTTTGAAAAAAGATGAAAACAAAGAGAAATTTCAGGGAGAAAACAATGTTAACCTGTTGAGATAGACGAGTGACGACGGCAGAGATGTTCTTGAGGAGAGAAGAATAGAGAGAGAATGGCTGTCGGAGGGTAATCGTCGTCTGGGTAGTTTCTGTCGGCTTTGGGAAAATGTTCGCCAGCGTCAATAGTGAGACTGAAGGGTAAGTGAGAGAGTGAAACACGCTTTCTACCTTTTTTATATTATACTGAAAGCGTAAGTAATAACACCGCTTTCCATGTACTAAAAGCAGCGTTGGTAATGATGCTTTTTTTTCTTTTTCTTTTTTTTGGTTGTGACTGCTTATTGCTGTATTTCACTGCATATGCCACCAATAAAAAGCTTTTAGCCAAAAAAAAAAAAAAAAAAAAAAAAATCCAATGAAAGTATGGTGAATGATTTTTCTAGGACGGCTATTGCTGCTACTAAAATTTTTTTGCACCCTACTTAGTGTACATAGGACAAAATGAACAATATCATATGTCTAATTTGTTAAGTTCCTACCTCAAATTAGGATTAACACCAAAATCAAGATTAATCATTTTATCAACAAAGCGTGAATGAGATAACAAGCTTGTTGTTGCCAAGTAGTCATGTAACTTAAGGGTTCCACCATTCCACACGTTATATTTTTTAATTTTTTTAATTTCATTTGGTGTATATTTGCATAGAAGGTGATGCTAAGCTAATTATTGATAGCCTTTGAATGATTGATAAGTTGTCCATGGAAGAAATTTAGATTTATTTATCACCAGTTAAAGATTATTTTTGAATGAGTTGTGAAGATTTAACCTAATCATATTTATAATAATTGGGACCTTGTCCCACATCGGGTAAGCTGAGTGTTAGGAGTGATATAAAAGTAAGGTTCTATACCTTTAAAAGTTATTTAGGTTTTTAAAATGTTATATACCTATTAATCTTACATACTATTTTGTCACATCTATTAAATCATATCAATCATTTTCTACCCTTCCCATATATCTTTATCTATATCTATACTACCTATAAAAAAATGAATGTGAAAAAAACTTTTGATTGACTAATATACCCTTATTTTAATTTTTAAATACACAACTACCCACCCTTCTACATATATAGGAAATATAGTAATATAATTATAAACACATACCTTAATAAGAATTATAAGGAAATTATAAAATACGATTCAATTGAAGAAAAATTAAAAAAGAAGCAGGCTTAAACAAAAACAAAAAAAAAAAAAAAACCCAAAAAAAAAAAAAACCATTAACTAATGCACAAGAAAAAAAAGAAAATAAAAAGGAAAAGTCTAATGAACCACAAAAAAAAGTCCCTATCAAATTGTGAGGTTCATGAAACTTTGTAATATCTACTTGCAAACCCAAAATACCAAACAAAACAAAACAAAACCAAAAATAACAAAAAGAAAAAAAAAAAAACTTAGATCATAACCCCAAAAAAAAAAAAATAAAAAAATGTACAGGCCCAAATAAATAAAATCATAAGCAGTGATCCACCATGCATCAACGAAGAATATATATATATCAAAATAAAATCATATCAAAGAACTTATGTATAATGAAGTTTCAAAAATAATTTTAAGCACTATGATTTGGGAAAGATAATAAAAAAAAATAGTAATCATATCAAAGAAGTAAAGAATTAAGTGATCAAAGTACTTTCATATTATGCAAAGGCATGATAAAATTATTAAATTAAAAAAATTATTATCATTATTGAAAAAAATAATTTAACTAAAATAAATTCACGTGCAATGCAAGTGTACACCAACTAGTTACCCAAAAAAAGAAGAAAAAAAAAAACAAAACATCGGACATTGGTCCATCCTGCAATGGTAAGTAATTTTTTTTTAATTTTTTTATAGTAAATATGAGCTATAAAGATTACTGAACAATAATTCATATTGACATTATTGTTATTTTTTATTTTCTAATAAAAATCAAACAAATTGTACAGATACAAACTGTACACAATTCCAATGTAACAAAATAAAAACCCTTAGCCGCCTAGAAAGCATTAACTATAAACCCTCACAAATAAAACAAACAAACCCAAAACCCCCTTTCTTTCTTTTTCCCCTTTCATTTCTTCATTTGAAAAATGCAAGACAGATAAGGAAAGACGCACACAGAGAGAGTGAGAGCGAAAATGGCGAACCTGAGAACGGCTATGGACGCAGCCTTCTGGGACCTCAACATTGCCTCCCCTCATAACCTAGACGGCGTCGCCCGGCTTGTACCCGGCGACCCATTTCCCCTCGACGGGACTCGAGCCAGCCGAGTCCTCCGGGTTCAGCAGCTTTCACTGTTGGGTAATGGGTTCCCTCTCGGTATAATTCCTTCTTATTCTCCCCCTCGTGACAAGGAGTTGGGTTCTTTCTCTCTCCATTCTCTCTTGCTTAGACCCTCCACCCCTAATTGGTAATAAATCCTCTCTCTCTCTCTCTCTCTAGTTGGCTGATTTGTGAACTTTTCGAAAAGTGGCATTCCATGTATTTGAGTTCTCGTAATCAATTCAAAATTCTCATGTAGAGTGGTTGGATAGATGTTTTTTTTTGGGCTCTATTACTCTATTGTTTCTTATGATGTGGTGGTATTGGTATATTTTGGAACTTCAGGTCATGCTTTTCATCGATCAATCTAACTCCCGCTTCATCATAGTCAGTGTCTTATTTTTCATAAAACAGTCCTAAGCCTGAGAAAGGAGGTGGGTTCTAGTAGGTTGACGGCCAATGTAAAATATGTAGTAACACTTCATGAAAATAAATGTTAGAAGCAAAAAGGAATTCATGTAACGCTTAGGACTTTGGAACTTGTAATAAAAGCTTTCCTGAGTTGAGATGTGTTCAATGATCAACATACAAATTATGGTGAGACATTTTCCTTAAATGTCTGATAAAATCAGGTTTCTCAAGGCTAAGTTTAATGTATTTACTGAAGAGGGTCACTCATCTATGCCTAGATCACTTGTGAACCTTCATTCTCAAATTGGTTATTGTGAGCTTGATTTTATCAGATGTGAAAAATGCTTGTTTCATAAGCCCTTTTTTTTTTTTTTTGGGGGGGGGGGGGGGGGGGGGGGGGTTTGGGAAGATGAAGAAAACAATGCTTCTTTTCATAACTTAATTTTTTGGTTATTGTTTACATTCTTATGTTAGTGGTACAGTTCATTGGCTTTTCCCTTTCTTCCTATTTATTTTTACTCGTCTTGCTTTTAAATATTAAGCAAAAACTTCATTCAAGGATTTTTGTTTTCCTTGATTGGCCGAAAGGCAGGCCCAAACTTGAATTTTCTCTGCTTGGTTTCACTGGACTCTATCTTGGTTCGTCTAGTTTTACATTGCTTGCCTGGATTAGACTGGGTTATCTTTCACGTAAGATTTCCTTCAGCTGATTGAAATTAAGATTGGAGTACTTTGTATGAAATAAATTATTCTAATTTTTATCTTAAATATTATTAGTCTCCGGAAAAGTTTTATGTTTAATTGTTATCAGAAGCAATTGAAATCTCCCTTGAAATTTCTCAATTTAACCAACTTCTTTCTAATTTCTGTTATACTTACAAATAATTATACATTTGCAAACGAAATTCTTCTGCAGAATAAGTTGTAAAATTTTGGATCCACTTGTTTGGAGTTCAAGTTCTGGACTTTGATGTTTCAATTCCATCAGCATTATTCCTGACAGAAAGGGGCGAATCATGAGTTAAATATTGAATTTAAATCCTGTGTATAACTATTATTTGGTATTTTATCAACCAAGGATGCCTCAATTTGCTATGCATTCTTAAATCTCTCCCTTACTCATTGGTTTGTTAAATGACCTTCCCATGTATAGGTGGCTTGGATTAATTGGGCAGTTTCGTCCAAAGAAACTGATTTCAGCTCTCAAGGCAGAAGTGTCTGGTGGTGATGAGTTTGAGTTGCCTACATTCAAAGATGTGGCAAAGCATTTTTTAGATAAGTCACTTTATTCTCTCGGACTATGCTCACAGCTTTCTTTGACTCCCTCATCATCCTTGATCTTGAGCACAGAAGTACATGGTGAGAGGAAGGGGCGCCGCACCAAAGCGATGCTCCTTCAAAAGGCAAGCATTCCCATTCTGTACATCTTTATATATATCTTCTTACTATGTTGAATAGTACGAGAAGTTTGGTTGCTTATTTTGTATTTTTAAATTTTCCATCTTTCTTTTCTTTCATTTTTTTTCCCATTCCTTTTCAATTTATAATTTTTCTCATACCATAATTTAGAAAATTTTCAGTTTTGGGAATCCATTGGCTATTGTCATCTTATCTATCAGAACCAAACCGACGCAGCCAGTCGGATGGGTTAACCTGGTCCTTGTTTGGATTCTATTTTATATTTATATTGTATATGGATAAAGACCAGATTAAACCACTTGAACCTGCCATAGTTTATGTGAACCGACACAAATCAAGCCGGTCAGACCGGTGCCTTATGTATGGCATGTCTATTTAAAATAAACGTGTTTTTGCCAGTGTTAGGACACGAACCATGGACAAAGCTACAAAGAAATCCACTCCCTGCCACTACAATGATTATAGGCCTTGAATCAAACATGGAGTGGGTCCCAGCATGGACTTCTTGGTTAAATTCGTGCAAATTATTTTTAGATTCCTGCAATAATATTTTTCCCCTTTATCTGTTATTTTGTTTTTCTTCTTAAAAAACACAGAAGAAAATATATTGATTAGAAATGAAAAACGTATTAATATAATAAAAAAAGCTAGAAAAGCGAAAGAAACAAAACCCTAAATCCCACATGAAGCCAGAATCCCTATTCAACCTGAGAGAGATATATTAAAAACAACCCAAGCCCAAACCAAAACAAAATCTTTAGTGGCTGAAGCCCATCAACGTGGTTCTTAATAACGCCTCCAATCTTGATTGGACCTTGGTTACAAGAGAACCTCCATCAAAGTTTAACTTTTCCATTCCCTCTAGATGGGTAAACCTCGAAGGTAAGGAATAGGAATGGCTTTTACTATCTATAAGACCAAATATCTTACCACTCTTCTAAATTGCAAAATAAGGGAGCAGTGGAACACCTTTAAAATCTTTAGTGACTAAAACCCACAAGGAAGCCATGGAAGCAATATTTTCCCTTGTGAGATATGAATTTCATATGCATAAAAACACACTTCAAGATTGTAGAAGGTACGATTCTGGATTCAATATAATAATAAAAAGGAGAGTACAATGAGAGGTCGGCACGTGATGAAACTGCCGGGAAACACGTGGGAAGCAAGTTGCTTGCAAGGAGGGTGAAAGACAATGGTGGGGACACCGTTCTGGGATTAGGAAGATTGGGAATCTGTGAGACTTTAGCAAAGCATTCCCTATAAGGGACTTCCTACTAGATCAGAGGAATCCCTTCTCCAATTCTCTTCTCCTTAGATTGAGCTTTATTTTCTTCTCTTATCTTTTCATTCCTCTTCTTCTTTTCTCTCTCTCTCTTCCGTTCTCTCTCTTTTGCCTTAAGGCTTGGGCCTCCTTTTATAGTGAGCCCGAGACATGACTGTTCAGCAATCAGAGGTGATGTGACCATTCGAGAGATCTTCTCGAATGACCCTTCAAGAGCATTTAATGCCCTTCCGAGGCAGGTGGGACTATCAGGCTCACGAACCTCTTTAGGATCCGCGAGCCCATCCCCTGTCACATCATGTGTACTTGGACCAGGACCTCGAAGGTCCTTAGGTAAGATTACCTCTGATACCAACAGTATATCTCACCCACTCTCTTACTAATTCGTGTCAGTCATTAAATGCTTGCTAATTCGTCTCATATGGGTCCGAGGTATCATAAAGGAGACGACCCTTTGAGTCATCCTCGACTCATCCTTCCTCTGATCCTCGAACCTCCCAATCCTCGAACCCTCAGCTTCCCATCCTCGCCAACCTCTTTGTCCTTTATACTCCTGAAGCATTCCTCTTCCCTCTAAGTGTTCGCCCTGCCCTCGTGACTCTTAATCCTCGTGGAAGGAAGATCATGCTAGTCACGTGCCATACTTCTATTGGCCCCAGTTGTGTCTCTGAGGGACCCTCACTCCTTGTTACGAGCGGCTTCCCATTGTCGACACGTGTCCTGAAATCTCATATGCCTACAAAGATGTCTCAACTTACAACTTTCTTGGGTCCACATGTCTTACATTTTTTTACTGTATGTGGCTGAAAAACCAATGAACTCCATATTGACTATGTAAATTGTTTTGGTGACAAAAGTAATCAGTTTTAGAATTTTTACTTCGCTAATTAGTCTTCATTCTTCTTTGTTGTTTTTTCTTTTTGTTTCTTCTTCTTCTTTATTATATATTTTGGGGGGTTCATAGGAATCAAGCGAGCTGTGTTCCTGTTCCCCCCCCCCCCCCCCTTCTTTCTTTTTTTGTTGAATAAGAATGTGTTCCTTAGCCTTTCATTTGCATTTTCAGCTTCCTGATCATGATATTACTCTGGAGGCAGCATGGCCTGAGCTTTTCATTGACCGTAATGGAGGATACTGGAACGTGCCTGAGTCAATATCCTTGGATTTGTCGTCCCTTGTTTCAGAATCTGGATTGCGATACCGTTTTGGTGTACACAAAAGTAGTGGTCATCCCCAGGCTGTTAGTGCCACAAATGGTAAGGCTCCTGATGCTCTAATGCCTGGATTATGTGGAAAGGCTGCCTTTTCTTATGAAAAGAGTAGGGACATTTGGAGGGAAAAGGAGACGCAAAAGGATCTCATGATGAAAACAGACAAGGGTTCGTTTTTCCGGCCTGCGTATGATGTGCGTCTTAGAGAACCACATGCAACCATATCTGGAATAATTGGTAGGGTGTCTCCCTTTAGTAATTGATCTTTTGTCCTAGTTCTTTTAAGTTATTAATTGGTTTGACTTGATATAATCAAATGGGCTCTACTACAACCTATTCTTATGGTAAACATTGGCAATATCTGTATGAGTTCCCTCTCTCTCTCTCTCTCTCTCTCTCTCTCTCTCTCTTAAAAGCCTATCGCTCTCTATTTTATATTGTGCTGTTATAGTTTAGGGCTGCAACCCTGGCAGGTTGGGGAGGTTAATCCAAGGTCGACCTGAAGAGTGACATCATCCTTGCTTGGGACCAAAATGATTCTTTTCACTTTTGTGTATGTGAAAAGAGATTACCTGCTAATTTGGTTTTTCTTTTGTTAAAGTGGAAGTTTTATTTGGAGGTTAAACTAAGTAACTAACATAGTGTAAGCGATGGACATTTAAAAAATTAGGCCATTTGTCATCTTCTGTGTTCTTTGCTTAGCTATAAACCTTTTTCTTTCGGGGGGGGTGTTGTTTCATAGGGGTGCCCAAAGAGGGGGGGGGAGCCCATCCCCTTTCCTATAACCTCTCCTCCCCATCAAACATGGGTGTCAATATGTACTTCCATATGCTTGAACCCGGGATCTCTCTTCCAAGTGGAGAGTACTAACCACTAGGCAAAGATGCCTTGGTTAGCTATAAACCTTTTTGCACATTAACCATGACCACTTCCTAGATGGGGCTAAAACTTGTGATCATGGCTCACAATATGGTTTAAAACTTTATTGAAATACATCTTGTTTGGCATTGGTGCACTCAGGTTATCATTTACTTTACTTTAATCATCATCATTATTTTTTTTTTCAGAGAACACTTATTTGATTCGTTCTCTTTCTTTTTTTCACCTGCTATAATGACACATTAGGTGGTACCGGTGCGGCCTGGTTTGGGAGCAAGGATAGCTCAGTGGCTGTTGAATCGAAGGGAGATAGGGACAACATTTCTGCAAGTGCTAAGAACAGTTTTTTGAATGCTGATTTATTTGGCTCAGTTTGCTATACCTTCCAACATGGGAAGTTCAGGAAGCTATATGGTGACCTGACCCGTGTAGATGCTCGTCTGGATATCTGTTCTGCTTCGGCTCTTGCCAAAAGGGTTTTTAATATTTTCAGGAGTTCTTCGATTAGTAGTGCAGAAAATCCACTCTCTACCCCTAGGCTCAATTTGATCTTTCAACAGCAGGTATTTCTATTTAAATTAAACCTTTTATGATCCCTTATGTTCTTAATATGGAATCAAACCTTAAGTCCAGATTGCAGATGATGGGGAATATATCAATTTCACTTGGTATAGTTAAGTAGTGAGGAAGCAAAAGACCAACTTAGCCAAATAAAAAAATGGAAGAAAAAGAGGAATAGTAAAATACTGAGATAAAAAAAAAGAAAGAAGAAGAGAAATAGTAAAATTAAATAGTCATTCCTTCATACTGTATAAAGCATAATATATCCAACGTAGTCGATCATAACCATTCCAGTCGGTAGAGCCTTTACCATCCAAGTAATGCATTTGGGGTTGGATGGTCATGGTTACTACCGAGTCATATCTTTTTTTGTTGCATGATCTTCATGTTCGAGCCTTTTGTTTTCCTGGTATGGCACCAAGGGGTGATGAACTTCAGAAAAGTTGAAAGTCTTCCTAACTAGTTATGTCGAAAGAACCAGATAAACCTCTCCTTCTAGAAATTGATATGGAAAGAAATGAAAAATATTTTTCATCTCTAGAACCAACAATGACTGGTAGTGAATTACCATTGATGTGCTTTATTGAAATTCATTGATACCATTTTTTAGTAATACTCACGTTGTTTCTTAGACTGGAGCTGTGCGTCAATCCTTAATGTTACAACTTTGCTTTGCAGGTTGCTGGGCCAATTGTCTTCCGAGTAGATTCCAAGATTGCGCTTGGTTCTTCGTCTGAGAAACACGGCCCGCTTATCGAAGATTTTATATGCAGCTTGAGTTACTCATTGAGACTCCTACGCTCTGGGAAAGTTGTAGCTTGGTTTTCACCAAAAAGGAAAGAGGGGATGATTGAATTGCGCTTATTTGAGTTTTAGATTTATTTGTGTGGCTTTGATTGTCTTGTCTGGAACACTAGTTTTTCCATTAGCTAAATTTTTTTGCAGTGCAGGTTTCCCCCTCCCTTCAATCTATTTAAATTTGTCTTGCATTTGTGAGACTAAATAAGATATGGCTACAAGAGTTTTTAGACATAGCCAATGGTCCAATTCAGAATGAAAGGTGATGCAAGATGTTCTTAAAATTATGAATGGTCCAATTCAGAATGATTAACAATCACAGGTATTTTGAATGTTCTTATTTTGCGTCCCCAACAAATTTCAATCTTACGAGTGCGAACGTCTGTCCTGGGCTGGTCATGCGTTTCTTGTTAAAATCCACCTTATTGTCTCTTCCCATTTGACAAACTTTTCTTGCCAAGAGAATTTTCCACACAAAAATTTTCAGCTCCATTATATCAACCTTTCTAGGATGGGCAATATTGAATCTTCATATGCTGGTTCCACTCCATATTAGGACCCATGGCCCATATTGGTCAAACGAACTAGAAAGAGAACTGCGTGGTGCTTTAACTGGCTTGGGTGATCGCTGACCACAACTTGTTAAAATTGTCAGTCTCATATCATGGGCGGTAAAACAATGAACCCCGCCTGCAAGGCAGAATTTAATGATCAGAGGATATAATAAACCCGTGTAAGGCATAGTTTGTTCCATTTATTCTTGTGGTGGTACAGGACGAGTCACCATTACAGATTTACAGCCATTGTCAATCACTCCAGAATCTCTCTTTACTCTTTTTTATCTTCCAGTTGAACAAGAAGAATTTAGGGCTTACCACGTAGTTATGTGCTCCAACAAGGTTTGGAAACCCATTTTTGAGACCTATTTTCTAAAATGACCCTTCTTCTCACAACATCAAAATTATGTTCTGTTGAAATAAATTTTTTTTTTTTAATCTTGAAACAAAGGTGAAACCCTTAAAAATATGTTTCCCAAAATTTCTAGCCTTTTTCTAAAAAAAAAAGCATTTATGGGTATTGCTTTCTTCTAAGAACAGAACCAAAAAGATCCTCCAGCTTGGCAGGGACAAATTTGAAATGTAGTCTTGCTCAGCTGCGATAGTTGCAAAGCTCACGCAGAAAACCTTAATAGTAACAGTAAACATGGTGAAGTCAATGTGCCACTAATACGACGGGCGAAGGCAATTGTGATACCAATGCTGCTGCATTCAACTGCGAACCACGCTCTCTAGCCGGAAGCAGGTTTCTGCCAGGTAATTTATTAGTATCAGACAGAAAGGACCCCAGTAAAAGTTTCTCCTGAAATTGTTTGCTTAATTGCTTCAGTGTGTCATTTCCTGGTAGTTCAGTTAGCCACCTCAATAAACAAGTTGATATAAAACAACTTTATTTTCTATATGGAAACCTTCCCAATTATGCATGGACTGCCTTCTTTGGATTAATTAACTTTTCCTTGGAATAAGGGAAATTAGTTATAGCGGCAGCAATAATAGAGGTCCGGTCAGAACAAAACCCACAGGTATCCTTACAAGGGAAGGAAAGGTTAAAAGCAGAGAATGTGAGGATTAGACAAACAAAATTTTTTATTTTGGTCTACATTGAAAAATTAATACACGAGAAAGCATGTCTCCTCAATTGGTACAAGCGCAGAAAACATTCCCTTTAAACATAGCAATCTCTTGCAAATTTCACAAGATGTTGAGCCCCTACTCAACCACAGCCAACAGGTCCCCCGCCTTACAGAAGCAGTGCCTAGCATCTGTTCCCAAATCCACCTGACAAAGCAGCCACAAATGCATTACTTAAGTTTCACACCCATGTATTCAAGGAGTATTAGGATCCATAGTAATAGTAGTAGGAGTAGTAATGATGACAAAGATGATGATAAAGCCTTATTATGCAACTGATAACATAAGCCTAGTCTGTAGGTAGATTGCCCATGCATGGTGCAGTTGTTAGAGAGACACATATCTGGGATTCACTTTTTGAGACGGAACAACCAGTTCTCATATTGACAAGTTGCCACACCACATATCTGCAATCGCAGATTGCAGCTATTGATCCAGCCAATAGTGTCCAGATCAGTTTAGCACAACAAGACTTACTAGCTTATTTGCCACAGCACCACCATAGTGACAAACAGAATGATTAACAATCATGGACTTGTTAAATATTTACTTCAAAGATGTTTACTGACACAATAGAATTACATCCTACCATATAGAAATAACAGAGCATGAGTTAAAACATCCAATATCCTAGGCTTTATGCAACATAGACTTGTTAAGTGGGCCTCACTAACAAAGGTCTCAATCACTCAGTTCAATCCATGTGTGGAATGATAAAGGTGCTTAGAAATGAGGACTTGGATTCAAGATTGTCTCCCTTAAAATGTTCACAGAATTATAAATTCTAGACAGTTTTCTAAAGTGGCTCTCGTTGTTACTACTCTCCAGATCCCTCGTCTCCAACACTTGTTATCTTCGAAATAAAAGATAAATGTAATTTTAAGCTTATTGCTATGCTCCAAAACAATATCAAATGTAACTTTTTCAATAGAGTGATTTACTTCACTCAACAGCCCATGGACCCCATCATGACATAGCCTCTTAAAGTGGATTACTCGCAGGGGATTGGAAACTTTCCTTAGCAAGGATGCCATACAACAAGGCTTTTAAGTGCTATGTAATAAACTTCCCTAATTTAATACCTCTTACCTCATAAGCATTGATGTCTGAGAAAAGAACCTGAAAAAGAAGCATTTCCTTCTTTCAGACAATGCAGCAGGCACCAGAACAAAGTATACAAACTGAAAATTATGCAATTAATTTTATAACGAACATACAAATAAGTTTTTATAATTCCTTACCTTCTTCCCAGCCTCCACCTCCCCAACCTCAGCACCAACAGAGAGAATCTGGAAACAGAAATTTATCATTAAGCATACATTAGAATGAACAGACAAATTCTTTAATCTGCATGTCTCCACAAGGACAAGTGTTAAGAGTTTTTCCCACCTCCCCCATTAAGTAACGCTCAAATTTAACAGCTGATTTGGGCAACAAAACTCCACCAGCTGATTTCTGTGGCAAGATACATTTTATCCATCAATATGGCAGATAACAATGTGGAAAACATAAATATATTTACAGTGTTACACAAAGACTTCGGCACTTTGCACTCAATTAAGATTTAAAGTTTTTTCATGCCACAAATAAAGATCTCTATATAGTAATAAAAGGACAAATATGAGAAACACGGGCAGACTTAAAGGAAGAATTTATATCCCAGATAAATGCGGAAAATGCTTTTTTAAAACCTGAACCATACATGCCCTAAAGTTTCCTCATTATCATTCTCAATAATTTTCATAACACTTTAAAGGGGGCTGTTGAAAAATCCTAAAAAATGGTGTTCCCAGATACAAGGTCAAATGTCTAGGACAAGTGTTCACCAAGTGTAATCAAAATAGATATACAATATTTAGTTATTCTAAATTGAGCTCCGAAAGGCAAAAGCAGGTTATTACAAATACAAGAAGTAGCTGAATTTCATTGAACCATATTCATCACTCTTTGATTGTGTTCTTCTTGACAAGTTGCTTGATTATCTTTCTAATTTGCTGAGTTTCTGAAAGCTTCTTATTAGGTGACTAATGGGTATTCTTTGAATTAATCTTATAGGAAAACCCAACTGAAAAAACACTCCTAATTTCAATTTCTTTATCCTTTACCCGATGAATTTTCCAGTTTGATGAACAGTCTGGGTTTTAAAACATTGCTCAACACTAATAAAAGAAGAATTAGAGATATATGCAATACATTGAACAAAAGCAGCTATAACCATACCTCAGGTAGCTGCTCTAGACGAATCAGGACCCTATCAGCTTGAGGAACAACCTGCAAAACATAGTTACACAGCACACAGAATCAAAACCCAGACCAGTAAATATGATAAAGAAAAAACATAGAATATATAGGAAATTAAATGTATACAAATATATATACGTATAAGAACCTTTGTAGGTTCCCATTTCTTCGCAATTGCGTTGATTCTCAGAGAATTCCTTCTAACACCTGTTTGAACCCCAGATACAAAATTAATAATAAAAAAAATCTGAAAAAAAAAAGGGAAGAAATTCATGGTGGTTTAATGAAGCTTTAATCTCCGTTTGTTGGCTGAGAAAAGCAAGGGAAAAAAAATTTGCAATACATTTTATCTTTCATGCTGATTTGGTTTCGAGAAACGATGAAAACCCAAACAAATGGTTTAAGTTAGTAGAAGTTCCCTTTTTTCATCAAGAGATTAGTTTTTTTTCTTTTTCCTGCATTTTCTCAGCAACCAAACGGAGCCAAATTAGGGTTCTGACATACCTAGTAATCTGTGGTTAGAGAGAGAAGGGAGATTCGTGTGGTGAGGAGAGAAGGGTTTTGCCACTGTTAGGAAAGTAGACGCCATGGATAAGGAGAGACTCGACTCAGAGACGGCTGTTGGCAGATGAGAGAGAGAGTGGTCGAGAGCAAGAAACTGAAAACCCTTATGCCTCCTGTGAGAGTGTGCGCATGCGTATTATATGTACAGGTGTCAACCGATGATTGGTCTAAGAATGGCCAGACGGGACCGTTTTGATCGACGGTTTTCTAGAAGGTTTGAGAATTTGTCCTCAAATAAGAGGGAAATGCTTTTCCACCTCTCCTACCACTCCCCCCAAAACTTTAATTAAAAAAAACTCATAATGGGTAGGAAAATAGAGTAGAATTTAGTGTCATTGGTTTATTGGACTCTATCACCTAAACCTTGTTTTCATACTACATTGTGAGACTTCTTTGAGCATTGTCAACAGAGTCTAATAGTTTCATCTTTTTAATTTTCACTCAAAAATATTTTGTGCTTATTTAATTTGTTTTCAAGCAATTTGATCCTCTTTCATTTAAGCCAAAAAAGGAATTCAACTTCCACAGCGTTAACATGAATAGCAAATTTTCAAATATATACTTTCCTTATGTTGGAATGAAGAAATTATCCTCATGACCAGGGGATTTTTTGTTTTTAAAATGTTATGAATGGATCATGTGCAAATCATGTTTTATTAAAAAACCGAAAGGGTGACTAATTAATGAAAATGTATGAAGTGCCAATTAAAAAACCAAATGGGTGATTAACTGACGTAAATGTATAAGATATAAGTCAATTTTTCAAACATGAGGGGGTTAAAGTATTTGTAAATAAAATAGATGAGTGCAAAGTATTTTTGAGCGAAAATTGAAAAAGTGAATCTATAATTTACCCATAATAAAATTCCCAAAAAACTAAGAAAGGAGTGCCTATTTTCACACCATTTTTTTAATTTATTTTTTAATTTTTTGGTTAGTCTAAACCTCTTTACAAGTAAAAGACGTGTCTATTTTGCTAATCCACAGTGGAGTTTTAAAGCCCAAGAGTTTTTTTTTTTTTTTTTTTTGGTTTAGGGATAAGCCCTTGATTTTTGCCATAGAAGGTTAGTATGAACTGTGGCCAAGACAAGCTCTAAACATCAAAAAGCTCTACAAGTCACTGCTGGCTTCTTGCCCGGGTATGTCTTGGCTCTGCTTATGTTAGAGGTTTGGGGTTTAAACCCCATATATGTCTCCCATTAGAGAGCTTCAATCACAGGCTCATGGTGTTTATGTGACAAATCAAAATATATTGGTAAAGTCATGGACAAAAACAACCATATTTTATAAAGTTTACCCTATGGAAACCATTGACCACAACCCCTCTTTTTATAGATTGAATTGGATACTTGGATGGCTCTTCTCTTGGTAACCACCTCTCAGCTAAATTTTGTTCATCCTAGCAAATATAAATACATAAATAAATAATGGTTTGTGTATTTCATTAGGTCTCAAGGGCCGGTGCTTTGTGTATTTCATGTTACTAATAATAATATCATCTTCTACTTTTGGTAAAAGAAAAGAAAAGAAAATAAAATAAGGAGAGGGTGGTCTGGTATTAGGGGTTTGGATTTGGTGCTGAGTTGATAAAACCTAACACCATGCTAAGGTAATCTATACCCTTAAATGAGAGATTAGATGGTTTGGATTGAAAGTTGAAAATGTGTTACTCAAATGATCAAAATGACTTCATTGGATAACCTTTTCAACTTTCAAGTCAAGCCGTCCAATCTCTCATTTAAGAGTGTGAATTATTATATCATAGTACTGAGTTTTATCAACTCAGTACCGAATCCAATTCCCCGGTGTTAATGTATCACCTCGTAATGTTGATTTAGGCCCTTCAATTTTCCGCACAAGACAATTTGGCCTACAATTTTTCCACAAAAGACAAATCTAATGCTGAAACTTCAACTAATACAACCTACAGGACAATACTAATAATTGGTCATCTTATTCAAACCAATGTGTTCCATCAATTGGACTGGTGGTGACGTGCATATCCTGTCCGAGGATGCTTTAAATTGAAATATCATACTTTTGATCTTATCTTTGGGCTGTTATTTATTTTATGCGAGATGGCTTGAAAGAGTTAGGACATACAGTATTGCTATAATGGTAAAACATGTGAAATCGAACCTATATATATCTTTATTCTTTTGGTTGACAAGAATATCTAAACCTTTATCCAATTAACTCCTCGAACATAGTTATTGTCCACTTTATATTGATAAACCTTACTGGTGATGCTATACGAATAAGAAATCAAAGTTGGTATCTCTCACTTATTGAGATGTAAGGCATAGGATCTACTCATCTACCTCTCAATGGGTGATGATTTATTGTGATTGGATCTAAGGGTTCGCTATCTTTATTAATGGAGTGTTAACAAAGAGGATCCTCTCCTTATCTTGTTTGTTGTTTTGTTTTTGATCCTCACCTTCTTATTTCTTTAACAAAACACACTCCATATTATACATAAAACTAATCTAATCAAAAGACTTAGATATTCGAACTTGAAATTTTTTTCCAAACCACAACCAACCTTTCCCAACAAATGAGAGTAAGATCTCACTAGACAACAAGATCATTGGTGATACACCAATCCTGCCATTGTAATAAAATACATCAATAAAAAGAGAGGCTTTACCCTCAAAATAATAAAAAAAAATGAAAAAATAATACTTCATCCGTTTCATAATAAATGTCTCCTTTGAAAAAACACGTTTTTTTAATGAAACATTTTTAAATGTTTTCACATAAATACATATATTTTGAAATTATAATTTTGCCCTTAAATTTGTAAAATATTAGAAAAAAAAAAGAAAAACTTTTTAAGGATATTTTAGGAATTGAGTTAAAAAAAGATCATTGACTTTTTGAAATAGAATACTTATTTTAAAACCTTTTTTAAAAAAAATAAGACACTTATTATAAAACGGAAGGAACAATAAAAAATAATAATAATAATATAAAAAAAAAAAAGAAAGGAAAAGAAGGGGGAAAAACCCCAGATAAAAATAAATTAAAAATAACGGTGGGAGATGATCGGTGACAGACTGGTCGGGATGACTCTGGTACTGGTAATTTGGCATCCAAAGGCAAGTGGGCCGAAATCTGCCAAAACAGCACCTCCTTTTTTCCCTCCAAATTCTCAGACAATGGTGGGTCCCAACCAATTCTCAGGGTCATGAAAACTGCAGCTGTCGTCTCGGTCTCACAGGTCTCACTCCTCAAACTCCGCTCCTTTTCTTAACAAAAAGAAATCCGTGCAACACTGCACACAACGGCTACTTGGGACCACCACTCTTTCCTTTTCTCACTCATCCCCGCACCACCCTCATCATTTCTTTTCCTCCTCAACTTTTTCCCGGGAAAATATCACTCCCCATTTCCCCATTCACACCACTCCAACATACCTTATATATAATGTTGTGTATCCTCTGAAGGAGGTGGAAAAAAAAGAACCCTTTTCTGAACTTGGGATTTTCCCTTCTTTTTTTTTTCTTTCAATTTTTCTCCCCGATTCCTTGTGAAAAGGAGAACCCATTTCAGTGTAAAAGTGGGATTGTTGTATTTGTAGTGATTTTGGTGATAATGGTGAAGAAGGTCTGCTGTTCTGAGTGGATCATTCTCTCTACATTACTACTAGCAGCTGTTGTTTACTCCGAACACCATGGTAATGTAACTATGCCGCTTTTTTTCTTTCTTTGGCTTTTGAAACTAGTCTGATCTATGTTTTGTGTTTGTTGTTCTTGTAATTGAATGTTCTGTGTGAATGTTTTTGGGTATTTGTGTGTGTGTATCACTACTCTGGAATTTATTGAATGGTTCCTTGAAAAAAAATCTAAAGTGGTAGTGGAAAATGTGAAATTTTTTGTTGCTTTTGTAAATCTTTATGCTCTGTTTGGGTTTTGAGAAAGTGTAGGCAAAATAAAAGACCTGACAAAACAATAGGACTAGGATTTATTATTATTATTATTATTTTGTTTCCTCAGTTTTGGCAACCAAACGGATGTTCCTTTCTTAACAATCAACCAATTTTGTTTACTATCTTTAGTAATGAGAGTAAATACTTGTTTTAATTTCCCTCAAGAGGTGCCCATATAAAAGTTTTACAGTTTCAAAAGCTTAACTACCTAGAATGTGCTTGAAAGATTGGGAAAAGGCTTAGGTGATTTCATAAGGTTAGTTTGTTTTGGGATCATGAATGTTTTCTTCCTTGGTAATCAACTAGTTTTGAGAGATTAATGTTGTAGTCAATAGTGATGCAAAGCTACAAAATGGTAGAATTTACATTGAATGATAATGCTCATTAATCCTTAAAATCTTTGTCATAAGCAGTTTTCATCCTTAATTTTCTATATTTTGCTCTCTGTTCTGTAATTAATGGTTAATCTTTTGAAGAACAGGGTCCACATGGCCTAACTTTTCTTAAGAACCCGAGAAAAGCATAAAAACCATAAAAACGAAAGCAAAAAAGTAAAATTATGTTTGAAAATTATCTTTTTGAAGCAGTTTTACTCCTTAAAAGCAAAAATATCATGTTTGGTGAATGACAAAATTTAAGAAATGGCCTATTCACCTTCATGGCTTAATCATTATCTAGAAACTTTCTAAAAAGCACAAAATTTACATTCATTCTTCTTACAATTTATCTTCAATGTAGGATTAGCCTTTGTCACTTTTTTCATTATTGTAATGATTTTTCAAACTCAACTAGAGAGTTATGTAGTTAACACTTAACATATATAAACACTATCCTTCTAACCATATCATGAAATGGTTGGAATTTCCGCTCCGTTACATTATTTGTATTCCTATTTATATTATTATTTAATATAATTATTGTCACTGGCTAATAACTCCTAGTCTTGTAATGTATAAAAAGAAACATTGGTGCCTCTGACCTCCCTGCTCTACACAATAATAAAGCATGGATGTACAAGACTACACATAGACATTGTACTGAATTAAAAGCTGTAAATTGTATGCTTTAATATGAGCCAGCTTGCATGGAACATTGGAAATATAAAATCAAGCAAACCAAAATAGAAATCCAATTCCATTGACTTAAACTTTGAAAATGATTTGATAACAAGTATTTCCATGCATTCATCTCATATGATCAAGGAAAACAATGGCTAATTATATCCCTAATAGCATACACCTCTCTCTGAGATGTAAAATCTAATCTGTCTCTGGCATCTTATGTTTTGCCATTCGTTCACTCCTTCTTGACCACCAGTCCTTATTCTCAAGTATAGCAAACAGATTATCTGTTGTACTTGTATTCTAACAAGTATGCAAATAGCGTATATAGCTAGAACAATACTGCACTTTTTTATTCAGGGAATTCCATTGTTGATCCCTTTAAGATATCTTGAAGGTGATAATGCTCTTCACAAAAACGATAAGATATGACCAGACATCTTTTTATAACTGGAGTCAGTTTCATAATCTTTGCTTAATATCTATACATGTATAAATTATGTCCACGGCCCACTTCGTGTGTGTTTAATGCTTCCATGACCAGGAAGCTACCATTGGAAAAGCTACTTCCGGCAAAGCTTCCTTGGGAAGGCAAGGAAGTTGGGAACAAAACTTTAAGGAATTATATTAACAAAAGTTACCAACGGGATAAGGATTTGACGACCATTGTGTTTAATTAAAGAGAGAACCTTTCTCTAAACAGTAGGCAAGCCACATTTTTCCTTTCTAAGAAATGGTTTTCATTGCTCTGTCAACTCCTAGAAGTGTTTGTCTTTGATTGTTTTGTTTTTGGCCCTTGTTTCTATGAAATCAATTGTATTAGCCATTTATCTTGTCTGAACCACATTAATTGCCTCATGCTGTCCTTCCTTGAGCTGTTGAAAACTTCTATGAAAAAAAGAACAAAAAAAGAAAAGAAAAAAGAACACCTAATCCAGCTTTTTTTTTCGCATTATAAATATTCATCATCCATGGACTACTCCATTTCTCTTACATCCTCTAGATGTTTCAGGTTGCCCAACCCGAGATTATAGTTGTTCCTCATCCTCCACATATAGGAGTAATAATTGGTGTCCATCTTGTTAGAGCTGTTTTATTTCCAAAAGCTAACTCGACCATCTATAATGGCCCTAGGTCCAACACCTTTATTTTAAGCTGGTGCTTTTTTGGATTGTTAGTGGCTCCGCCTAAGCGAATTATCCCTTTAGACATGTCATTTCTATTTAGACTCATCAGCTTTATAATCATCACAATTGATGACATTTGTATATAAATCATTGTAATCTTCATTGCCAAATTAATTACTTAACAAATTGCGTTGTGGAAAGTAAGTTCTCTGCAACACCCTTTGAGACTATTCCCCTCTTCTTTTACCCCCCACCCCTCCTTTTTTTTTTTTTTTTTTTTTTTCCCTTTATTCTGCTTTTCTTATTTTGGAAACTTTCAGTAGAGAAATAAAAATAAAAAGAAACCTCTATGACAAATTCTGCTCCTTGTTTTCCCAAGTAATATGTTTTCTTGCATTGAAGTTAGAAAATTAGTTATCTTTCTCTCACATTGTAGCAAACCTTAATTTTCTCCATTTAATACTTGTTAAGTTTCCAACCTAAAAGCCTAAGCTTATAAGTGGAAGGCCCAAACAGGTATATTAAGCCATATCAACTTTTTATATTTAAACGATGTAGGATGTGGGACTTCCCAATACTCCTCCTCACGTGCAGGCCTAGCAAGACAACAACGGGCCTGTCATGTGGACAACAACAACGGGCTCACAAATGAAATAGGCCCAACAACAACAACAACAATAACGGGCTCATAAAACGGCCTAAGAACAACATGCTTTGATACCACGTTAAGTTTCCAACCTAAAAGCCTAAGCTATTAGGTGGAGGGCTCAAAAAGGTATATTAAGTCATATCAACTTTTTATATTTAAATGATGTGGGATGTGGGACTTCCCAAAAATACCATACCCCTTGGGGTTGTTATTATAGACTACCTCTTTTATTCAAATATGTCAACCTTGTCTACTGTAAAATGCCAATTTCACAACTATGGAAAGTCTCAACAAAGCTTAAGGGCCTAGCTTAACAAATGTTATCTTAGTGTTTGTTTTATTTGTTTGTTGAAATTTTGTCTTGCTTTAAGTAGTTTCTTCTATTCCTTAACGGAGTTGTTTCTTAAATCTAATACATGATTTTTTTTGTTAATATATATATATATATATATAGCTAGATACTAGAGAAGTTCATTTATGAGCGTATCATATTGAGAAAGAGAGATAAATGAAACCTTAGAATGTGAAGATACACACTGCTGAAGAAATTAAGTACTTACTTATCATACAGTGAGTGCATGCATAAACATACAGAAAATTGAGAGCTTAGTTTTGTTGGTGACTATGCAGCCATGCACTGCATGTCGGGACATAGTTTACATTAGTCCCTTAATGCTTATTTATGTCAATTATTTATTTATTTGTAAAACCATCCTTTTTTTTCTTCTTCTTTTTTTTTTTCAGCTCAACTCCAAATCCATTTTTACCCATTGTGCTGCAGAGACACTACCTATCACCAGTTGAGCACTTTCAGAGAAAAACCTCCCAATCTCTTGATTAGAGAGGGTTGTGTAATACCAGTAACTTATTAAATAGATATACTTTGATCTGGTTTTTCAACAATGCCACAAAAGATAAAAAACAGGTCGATATCAAATTACTGAAGTGACGTTACTAGAATCATGATTCTACTATAACAAATTAATATCTTACCAAAATCTTTTACATGCTGAATTGTTGGGTACAAAATGTAGATTTGTTGTCTAACTGTTAGTGGCTGTATGTGGTTCTCATTGGATATAAATGAAACTTTTTTTCCTGTGACATTTGGAAGGCAAAAATTCATTCTCAAGAATGGAGATTACAAAAACTGGACCCATTACCACAAATGAAAGTAAAAAACTGAAACGACATTACATGCACTGAATAGATGCATTTTGCTCATTGTGAGAAGCCAAAGGCACTTATTGCAATTGCTATGGAAGAATTTTAAATTCCTGATGTGTACAAAAACACACTTTGTGGTTGAATACCGCGAGACTTGATGGTGATAGTATAATAAATTATATTCTACTACCATATCTTCCAAATACAATTATATTTATAACATGCCAGGTCTACATCCTAGGTTACCTGTGTTACTTTCATGTCTGACTTGTGTGTAAAAGTTCCTTGAAGCTAAGTCCAACTATAATCATCTTCTGTTTGGTGCGTAGGATTTGCAGAAAGACCTGGGGGGTTGGCAGTTTTGGAAATAGGCTTATTTTTAAAATTAAACACCTATGCACTTTGCATGCAAAAAATTAAACAAATTTAATTCATTGCTGAAAATAAATTCAAACTCAATCAACCAACTGTACAATGGTTACATTGAGTGATGTATGCATGTTTGAAAAGAAGGATGTTCCAAATCAATGGGAAAAAATCTCAAGGGGGAAAGCAATGCATGAAATTAATGTTGATGTTCTGATTTTATAATTATTCGAATAATTGTGCAGATTGAATGGTTACATTGAGTGATGCATGCATGCCACATTTGATTTTTATTTTTAATATTTTTGGTCGTTACATGCTACTTTTACCACAGGAAACCCAGCAAATGAACTCATCGACATCATCAACAAGAATCGAACAGCCCAAAGGCTTCCACTTCTAAATGACAGTCCTGGTCTCGGGTGCATGGCTTTGCAGTATGTCGAGGAATGCAAGGGGAACTGTAGTAGCAACAACATTGTACACTGTCAACCACAAGAAGACGACTTCACTGAAGTTTTTGCTCCCAACTGTGGTGTGGAATTACCCACTTTTGGCACCATATCTGGCCACATTGTGGGATGTCAATCCAAGTATCTTGAGCCATCAGTAGTCTTTTCGCAAGTTCTCATTCGAGACAAGAAAACTCTCTCCCTTCTGAGTAATAAAACGCATACTGAGGTGGGCATAGGCTTGATTGGGAACCATAAAGGGCCTTTCTTCTGGTGTGTGTTGTTTAGTAATGGTCAGACAAATTCTACATTTGTTCTTGAAGATCGTGGTCAAGGGATCAAGCAAAAGAAGGGGTGCTTCAGCGGAAGCAGTATTCCATGCAGTGGGGGACAAAGGACCAACATGTTTTTGAACAATATAGTGACCATGGGCTTTCTATACATTTATCTGTTAAAACAGTTGTATTTATTTATGACTATCTGAAGAACTTTACGAAACAATGCTCTGTGAATCTGTTACATTTTGAACTTAAGAAGACACTGAAAAGATCATCCCAGATGCAACTTTCGCTCCATTTTTTTCCTTGTATGATTTTTCAGATGGTATTATAAATTGCCATTCCCGAACATTCTGGTCCGGCGTCTGCCCCAGCAAATGCTACGGGTAAATTGAAATGTTTGTAATGTGATACATGAAAAACTGACCTCATTTGAGTCAGTCATCTTCTTTTTGTTAATTTTATGATAGCTGATTATGAGCGCATGTTCAAGATGGATTGACTGAAATCAGAAAGTTGAAGAAGAGACGAGTTCTAGTCTGATTTTTTAAGTTCAATTAACAATTAATCAAAATCTTCCCAATCAACAGGCTGATTAAAAATACCTAAGTATAGATTATGAAAAACATGATTAGAGAGGAATGATAACCATTCAAAGGGTATCATTCTTTGTCGGAACTTTGAGAGTACCTTAATCATCTACATATCCAAATGGCTAAAGTAAAGTAGAATAATCCAAGAAGGAAAATATCCATTGGGAATATATCTTACCTAAATCAAGTATCATATTAATAATGGGAGTACATTCTTGTTGTCAGGACCCACTTTAGGAGTGTCCTCCACCAACAATGTCATGCAGAAGATCTTGATTTTGGAGTCATTTGGACCACAATAATTGCATACAACATTTACTTCTCACCTGGTTCTTTCTTTCCTCTCTAAAAGAGGATCATGCTATCTGCACCTATGTGAAATATAATCTGTTATGAAAAAATTTTGAAAGTAAAATTCACTAAATTATCATCAACCCTGACAAAATATGTTGTAAATTGGAGATTTATCATAGGAAAGTACTATAATCTCATAAATAGGGCGATTAACTAGTTCCTATTGGATGAAATCGTATGTAATGGGACAGGATCGTCACGATCTGTCTCTGTTGTATCATTAGGTAGAAAATTGAATGCACACCATGGACTGTGAATTCTCAACTACTTTGTAGAACCATTTATACCAGTCCCCACTAATAAAACGCAATGAACACAAGGAGGGATCGTACTTCATTTAAATGCCACCGATCAATGTGGCTCAAATACTTGATAATTTTGTGCAATATTTTCTTAGTTTTAAATCCACAGTACTGGTATGACCACACCCTTAAAGTCTGCATTTAAGTTGCATATGGTTGAAGAGATGTTGATTTTGACTTGAATGACCAGAAATTGAAATGGTAAAAGAATTCAGTTATTCTTATGGAAGCTAGGCTAAGTAAGAAAAAGGAAAACTTTAATCAAGTTGCTATAACACATATATAATTTGGCTGAATATTTTTTGGATTGACTTTTGAAAAATGCAGACTAAATCTAAAGATTGAAAGTTCAAGCCAAACCAAAATTTTAGCCTTAAATCAAGCAACTTGTTTTTGAATTTTGCAAACAAATTTAGCTAGCTGGGCAAGCAAAGCAAGGATCAACTAGGAAAAAGAAGGGAGCAATTATCTACTAATGAATCTTCTCCTCCTTCTACATCAACTTTGATTCATGTAATATGGTCATCACTAAAATTATGGTACGTAAGAAGAATCAAACATTACCATGTATCGATTAATCTTATAGTGAAAGACTTATCACTTAATAATTCTAAGATCAAGATTCAAATCTCCAATCGATCCTCAAAAAAGAGAAAGAGAAATGCCACTTAATGATAAAAGAGAAAGAGAGATACCATTTGACGACAAGAGCGGGTAATTATTTACCATGTTCATGAAGACTACTAGTATAACCAAAAAAAAAAAAAAAAAAAACCTTTTGTCATGGGGAAGGTTGTCACGGGTGCATGGGACAATCCAACTGGATCTAAGTTAATCCATTTTGGCATCTAGGACCACCAGAAAACAGTTTTTGGAATCCTAGACAGTCTAAAAACAACTTAAAGGGAGATTCTAGTTGAGAATTCAGAAAAGAAAAATTACATCAAAATTTATTGGTTAGTATCCAACAATGTGAATGAAGAGGAAAAAAAGGGGAAACAACGAAAGTTTATTCTAAGTGACATATGCTTAGGAAAAGTCAAAGGGAATGAAATAAAGAGTGCCGTAGTGGCCCTCCTAAAGGTTGGTCATTTATCATCAATGTGAGAGACAGAGAGAGACACACACCATTTATTACCGTGTGTCATGTACCACCGTATCACATGACTCGAATGACAGCAGGAAACACAGCGCCCTTTACAACTCACACACTCTCTCTCCTCTCTCAAACGTCTGTAATCTACTGAATCTGTCCAATTAAATGCAGAAGACAATCTTGAACTTTACTTCTCAACCGTTGATCTTAACCAAAACACAATAAACTAACAATCTCAGCCGTTTGTTTTTTTCAAAGCAATTTCAACAATTTCCCAAACCTATATATATTGGGGGGGAAAAAAATCCGTAGCATTTATGAAGAGAAAACTGAAAAATTGTCATATATATCTATATTTATCTACAGTGGACAATAAGAATTTGACACTACCTAATCGTCGAAATTACGAATCATACCCCCGAGAACCACCGAAAGAGTTCGCTGATTTCCTCTCCCACTCGATTCGCCTCTACATCCCACTCTACGGTACCGGGAAGCTCGCTCCGGCGACTGCTGCCAGTGAAAAATCTGCCGGAGCTACGAAACGAGCGTGCGCCTGATGAGACAGAAACAGATAACCTGTCCACGTATTCCCTCAGCCAACTTCGCCCGGATGATACCTCAGAGGCTATGCTCGGTCCAGGCGGCTCACGCACCGGCGCAGGTGCCCTTACTGGCTCACTCGCTGGAGTTTCGTTCTCGTCCTTGTCGACGCGTATGTGGTCGGAGACTCCTCGGACGTGTGTGTTCATGACGGAGACCTCTGACTCGTCGTCGACGACGTAATCAAACGAGCCAACGGAGTAGGATCGACGAGCCTCTCCGGAATCTGACAACGCTTGGCGGCGACTGACATTGCCGATCTCAATCCGAAAACTGTCGCGTGCGGCGGAGGTCGCCATGACCTTATTGAGGATGTCGGATTCCGAAGCGTGAATTGGAGATCGACAGAGCGGACATGTCTGATTCGACTGGAGCCACGTGTCGATGCACTGCACATGGAACGCGTGGCAGCAGATCGGTAGAAGCCGGAGCTGATCGTGCGGCTCGAATTTCGACAGACAAACGGCGCAGTCGCCGCTGGACCCGCTGCGTCCGATGACGGAGTTGAACGTGAAGACAGGCAGAGAGTCGATCACCGATTGGTCCTCTGGCAACACGCGTCGGCTGGAGAAGCGGTTCTCACGCTGCAAGCTAACACCGCCGGAGACATTATCGGTGCCGATGGAGGACGAGGAGCGGCGACAGAAGCGGTTGAGGTAACGGATAAGGAGACAGAGAGCAGTCGAGACGATGACTGTGACAGAGATGACCAGAATTACAGTGATTATGCTAGGGTTTAGGTTCTGCATTGAAGAATGTGACGATGAAGACGCCGATGAGGATTGCACATATGCATTGTCGTTGTTCGCTGCCGAGCCTCCAAGAACGTTATAGAATGGCGGAGGAGACAGAGACAGAGACGACATAAGGGTTTCTCCACTTCTGCCTCTGATACAGATGCTTTTAGAGAGAGAGAGAGAGAGAGAGAGAGAGGAGATGATGCTGAGATGCGCCGTGTTAAGTCATGGGTGGGTTAGAGTGGCAGGGGAAAGAGAGTAGAGCGGTGTTTAAATATGAGAGAGAGAGAGAGAGAGAGAGTTTAGGGATAGAAAATTTAGAGAGAGAGAGAGGGTGGATGCTAAGATGCGCCGGTGTGAAGAAGGGGTTAAAAGCTGAAGGTGGTGTCTATAAATGCTGGCCTTTTGTATGAATACGTATGTATGTCACATATATACATATATGAATGAATATGTGCAGAAGAGAGGGCGGAGAAGGATTTGGGTGGATGGGGGGAAGGCACGTGAGGAGCACGGGTGAGGATCAGGATGGGGTACGTGTTGTACGGATGGTGGTGACATGGGGTAGAGTGGTGGTGGCTGCAGCGGCGGCGGTGGTGGTGGTGGTGATGGAGAGAGGACAGAGAGGTTGTGGCAGGTATAAGAATGAAGGCGATGATAATGAAGGGGGAAATGAATGCACGCAGAGCTTTTAAGAGGTGGGAGAGTAGTGTACTGTAACAATATGCTCGCGAAACGCATGTCTTTTGTGGAAACGATAGCTTGAGTGAAAAGCAAGTTTTTTTCTTTCTTTTTTTAAACACAGAAGATTAAATTAAAATTACTGATTTTTAGTTATGATTATTTATCTTATATGGAACTAAAAGTTTAGGTTAATCCAACTTGACTCTGTGTGACAGCGTCATCATCTTTTCAAGAATTAGGAATGATATGAACACTTGGATAAAATCCAATCATGTGGGTAATATTGGGAATATCTTTTAAATTTAAAATAAATGTGCTGGTCCTTGTGAGGCTGCGAGGCCCATTATTTCTACTTCTATTTTTGTCTTTTTTATTTAATAATGTGGTTAGTAGGCTAGTGGCCATATCATCATCCACATTAAAAAAAAAAAACAAAAGAAAAGAAAAAAGAATACTCTTAAAACAAATGTTTTCTTTTTGTGTTTCTTAGCTACATGCATCATTAAGAAAAGAGAGTGAACAAATAAATAAAAATTGAGGATGAATAGTATTTTCCAAATAATAAATTATCTGATTTATGCTTTTTAAGGAATTTGGTTCCACATGTTTAAGAGAGTAAATTTGAGAGGAATTGTGTTACATCCATGGGATAAATTTATAAGGTGATGTGGTAGTTATTTAAAATTTTCCTTTTGAGAAAAATTAATTTTTTTCCTTAAGAGAAAAATGGTAAAAGAAAGCAACCAATCATGGCGACTTTACTTAAGCATGACCATAGTAGCTTCCTTATCGCTGAGGAACCCATTATAGGAGAGGCCTAGACAAATCTATAAAAGACAGACACACAAGCGCTATCTCAAATTGATTGAGCCATAACCTCACCTCAGCTCTACTAAGGATTAGTGGGTCTAGTATAGAGTAATGATCTTCTTTCCTTCTTTTTTTTTTTTTCAAATTTAATAAATGTGGATTGAAGGTTGTAAACTTTTTTTTTTTTTTTCAAAATTAATGATTTTTTTTCACCCGTTTTTGGGTTAATAGAATCAATGATGTCACGGGAACATATTTATGGTAAAGAGTCCTAAATTTTCCTACAATTATTGGAAACCAATATGGTAGTTTGTTCTAATTGAATAGACAATTGTTATAAAGATTGGTAGTCTATAGAAGTATGAAGATGCCACTCCACAAAATATGAAGCAATATATTGATTTGATGATTTCAGCACTCTACAACATTAACAAAAATTGATTTAGTCAAAGTTATCACTTTAATTGTTTTTCCCTTTCATTTTTCGGGATAGTTTCAACACTCAATTATTGGTTGTGGGAATAGGGTTTCACCAACCCTAGAGCATTAGGATTGAAAGAGACCAATCTCTTTGCGCAGAAAAAAAATCCTCTAAACCTTTTTTCAAACATGGTTTTATGAATGCATGGCCGGCGTTTATAATGCCATTATTATGAATGATAATGGTAGTGGACTTGGGTGTTGGAACTGCTAAATGTTATATGAATAATGATTAATAGAATAATGTCCACCATTATATACTAGGGTTTTTTTTTTTTTTTTTTTGACAATATTGTTACCAAAAACCTCAGTAACACAGTGACACATTTACAACAAGTAAATTTTTAAATATTTAATAAATTAAACTTTTGGGTACCTCTCCAGTCTCCACCTCTTTGAAAGGGGAGGTTGGGGATAGAGGATCTCTTTTCCTTTAAAATTGAATCTTGACCAAAGTTTCCTAAATATTAGGCCACTTTAAAGGAATTATGAGACAAATTTTAGTTTTTTACTTGCACCAAGTAAATGGGCCTTCTTCAGGGAATTCACTAACAGCACCTTAATTTTAGTTGACTTGCATTATTTCAGTTGCATCAATCATGGATCATACTGAACTCTAATTCCATTCAAAAATTTATTCCACACGTCAAGCATGTACGCCCGACAAAACACAACAATTCATCACAATATTAGTACATAATAACATAATTGTACGCCCGTTGGACGGAATATTTCCTCATCCTATGTGAACCAGTTGAAGCAGCCAAGCATAGGCCAGCTCAAGCTGAGGTTTCAACCATGTGCCAACTAGCTGCATACAAGCTTGGTTCATGAAAGTTTGGCCTAACTTAAACTCTTTCACAAGCTTAATTTAGCTTGTTCGTTAACCTAATCAAGCATTCATTTCTAAATCGATCGGTGTTTATTAGCAAAAACCCTTCTCGATTTTTCGTTGTACCTAACTAATTTTACGATGTCAAGTTTGGTACAAGAGCAACTCTAGGGCTTTCTTGAAAAACACCCTTTATTAAATTTCATGAATGCATGAAAACAACATTTTTTTCCTGAAATCCAAATCAAAATGACTCTCACCATTCCCATCACTTTCACAAAAAAAAAAAAAACCCATTGTCACATCAAAGTCCGCCATAGGAAATTTTGGTGAAGATAAAGCATTTTCCTTCTTGCAGAGTAGTTTTAAAGGGTAATTTCCGCACCACCCAAACTTGACTCAAAAAAGGTATATATAAAAATGCCCAGAATTTTTAGTTCGAATTTGGTCTGTGTTTTTGGTGAACAAACGCAGTTCATGGGCATCACACTTTAGCCCCTATAATTAATAATTTATTTACCTTTCGATGCAACCTCAAGAATTTATATATGAAGTCAAAAGGAATTTGATGCTATCTAGAATGTTTTTGGGAAGTCAACACATTCTCGAATTAGACAATTTGTCGGTCAATCTCGATCGTTTGATTAGTTGCGACATTATAATTAATCATTATCAAAATAGTAAGACTACCGGAACGGTTAGCGGTATTGATCAATTCATGCATAGAATTAGGTTTGAAATGGTGCAGACCCATAAAATGTGGGGTGGATCACTTACGAAATAAAAAAATGTATATATAATACAAGCATGACAATGTCATTACCCTTCTAAACAATGTACTAAAGTATCACAACCATCTCACAACTCAACAATTTTAAATCACATGTCCTCTCTCTCTCTCTCTCTCTCTCCATATTGTACTAAAAGTTTCATACCCATCTTTTTTTTTTTTTCATTAACAGTTGCATAGCTATCTTAGTACTATCCTCAAGAATATAAAATTTAGTTACATTCTCTCTCTCTCTCTCTCTCTCTCTCTCTCATCACATTGCTTACTTCACACTCTTGGTATGCTCCCAAAGTACTAAAGTTAAGGTATCCTCTACCAAGGAAAATCAGGATCCTTTTGGATTGCAGGTGGAGGTTATGGTTGTCACTTGAGACAAACATTAGCTGTCCAAACTGTAAAATATGTTTCACATATCTTTTTAAGTAAATTTAACATCTTATGATAAAAATATAAGGGTGTATCCTCCAATCACTTCCAATTTTATGTAAGAGCAAAATACGATTTTGTTCGTCGGCATTCTCTTCACATTTCCATATGTTTTTTCCTTTGATTCTTATGAAAAATACTCAAAAATTCATGCAAATTCAACATGCATCTTCATGATGATTGGTGGCATTTTTCTGGGCAAGCTTTTTTTTGGTGAATTAATAATCCATATGTGAGAATACCCATATTGTAAGTTTTGCAACCACCACTTTATCTTGCAGAAAGCTGTGTGATTGGTGACAAGACGAGCTTAAAGCTCATGTGAGCTTTTGAGGTCATGTTGATGACTAGATTGACATGAAAACATTTCTTTTTTCTCTTTCTTTGACTTCTTTTTTTTTTTCTTTTAACTTTTAGTTTTATTCGATAATGGAAGATGCGAAAGATGATTAATAAGTTTGTCCACTTCTCTTACCCGTTGATGTGACAATAACAAATTAAAAATTAAAACAAAAATTTTCCTTCCTTTTTATTTTGAAGTTAAATATTGTTGTGTAATACATAATCTTAATTGCATGGTGCATAAATATGATAAATTTATTTAGTATAATTTGATGCAAATGATTGAATGGTATGGAGTCGTGCATGAATTATCCTATAGGTAAGGAAAGTCTTAGGTTCTGACATCCTCTCGGAATATCGTCTCCTCGAGGTCTCCTCGTAGGAGTGGTTGTCTTGCTTAGTGCAAGCCTTCATTCTCTACGTAGGTGGTTCCCGTCGTCTGGTGTGGGAGAACGGTGTGGTTGGTGATAGTATTCAACCTAGCTATGGACGAATCCTTAGCGGATATGTGGAAGAATCTTGCTTTAACGGAAGAAGAGTGTGAGAATGTGTTTGTTACTGGTAGTATGCAGGAAGCCAGTACGGCGAGAGTACGGTACTGTCTTGTTGGAAAACTTCTAACGGAGAGGCCATTTAATGTTGAAGCGATGAAATCGACGTTAAAACTGGTTTGGAAACCAGCGAAGGGGTTAAAGGTTACGGACATAGGGAAGAACCTATTCTTGTTCCAATTTTTTCACCCGCTAGATCAACGACGGGTTGTTGACAATGGCCCATGGCACTTTGATAAATCCTTGGTGTTATTAAAGAAGGTGGAGGGGGACCTTCAACCATCCGCGATTGTCATGGATACTGCCTTCTTTTGGGTTCAAGTATACGATCTGCCGCTCACTTGTATGACAGTGGAGGTTGGACAATTGATAGGGGCCAAACTGGGTGGGTTTATTGACATGGAACACAGCGATGGAGGGGTGTGTTGGGGCCGCTATATGCGCATACGGGTAGAGATTCCGGTGTCAAAACCTTTGAAACGTGGGACTATGTTGAACTTGGGGGGGAAAGCGATGTGGGTATCTTTCAAGTATGAACGGTTGCCCATCTTCTGTTATTTTTGTATTTTGATTGGCCATACCGAACGGGACTGTGTCGCACGGTTTGACAGTCAGGGTGAGAGGTCTGCCAATGCGCCGCTTCAATATGGGCTGTGGCTACGAGCTCCGGAATCTGTAAAGTTTAGTAAGGCACAGGGGAAGGGTGGTTTCCCCTCTCCGTCTGCAACAGGCGCTGGCCTGAAACCGGTTGGGGGAGCACCGGCGGGTCAGGCTTCTGCTGGCACGAGGGATACGGGGTCTGGCGAGGAATTTCCGGCACCGTCTATGGGATACGGTATGATCCTCGCTACAGCAGATTTGGTGGGAGCACATAGCGAGAATAGCGGCGATAGTCGTGGCCCACATCTCGGCATAGGTAAGGATAGTCTTCCCATCCAAGATCGGATTTCGGCGCGGGAGAATATTCATGAGGCAGATTCGAATTTTAGCCTTATTGGGAGAGATTTATCGGCTGGGTATGGGGTGAATGGGGATGTGGGTTCTGGGCCAGCACAGCAGGTGTCTCCTGGTGGACCTATTGGGTTAACGGATGGGCTAGGAGGAAGGGTGACTCAGGCTCATTTGGGTACCCAGATGGATGGCAGTATGGCTGGGATTTCTGCGGCCTGTCCAACACCCTTCAGTTCTCCCGTGGAACCTCCCATGCGACCTGGTGGGGCTGCCCCGGGTATTGTTGAGGCCAAGGCCTGCCTTTCTAATTCCTCCTCGGCATCTCCTCCTTTGTCCAATCCGCAAGATAATACGGTGGCAGTAGCTGAAGGAAATCATTCTGGGGTTAGATTGGGCAACTGGAAGCGTCGAGCTCGTGGGTTACGGAGGTGTCTCGAGATCACACCTGTGAAGATGGCAGTAGGGAAACGTAAACAACTTTGGGGGGAGGACATAGGTGGGGGTCGTGCGTCGGGCAGTGTAGGGGAAAGAAGGAAGAGGTGCCGTTCTATGGTAGTAGAGCAGGGATCTCAAGATGTTTTAGATGAGTTATCGGCGGCGACTGGGTCCCAGTCCCGCCGGTCGCAATGAAAACTCTAAGTTTCAACTGTCGAGGGCTTGGGAACCCTCGCACAGTTCGCGCACTTCACGATGTTGTGAGGCGCAAGGATCCCAGTTTGGTTTTTTTAATGGAAACTAAACTTCATAAAACTGAAATGGAGAAGGTAAAATTTAAATTGGGTTTCAGTCATGGTTTATTTGTTGATGCTAATAATAGAGCAGGGGGTCTAGCACTTTTATGGAGGTCAGGTTTGGAGGTGGAGGTGTTGTCTTATTCTGGTCATCACATTGATGGTCAAATTCTGGAGTATGGGGTTGCGCGATGGCGTATTACAGGCTTCTATGGTTATCCGGATGTGTCTATGAGGAAATTGTCTTGGGATTTGTTAGTGCTCCTTCATTCTCGCTCTACTCTCCCTTGGTTGTGTGTAGGGGACTTTAATGAGATTCTTACAGCAGGTGAAAAAAGCGGACGAGTTTCGCACGCAGAGTGGCAAATGAGGGATTTTCGCCAGGCAATCACTAGGTGCAATCTGCGGGACTTGGGTTTTCACGGCCCTCAATTCACATGGTGTAATAATAGGAGTGGGGAGGAATGCACCCGAGAGAGGCTTGATAGGGCGCTTGTATCAACAGATTGGAGTTTCCTATTCCCATTTGCCTCTGTGGAGAATCTTGTGTGTAGTGCCTCGGACCATCTACCTATCCTAGTTGATACGGATGGTGCAGGTGGGGGGGCAGGCCGGAAAAAAAAGACAATTTCGCTTTGAAGCTATGTGGGTTAGATCTGAGGAATGCGAACAGATTGTTCAGGAGGGGTGGTCTATGTTGAGCTCTGGATCAGCTATGTTCCGTGTGAGTGAGAAAATTAAATCTACTCGAATGCAGTTGTCTGCATGGAATTTTGCTACGTTTGGGAATGTGAATAGACAACTAAAGAACATGTGTGAACAGCTCCGAGCCATAAAACAGGGGCCCACTAGTGCCCAGTCGATGGGAGAAGAGAAGCATATTATGCAGCAGATGGATGAAGTCTTGGCACGAGAGGAAGTTATGTGGCGGCAACGTTCACGTATTGTGTGGTTGAAGGAGGGGGATAGGAATACGGCGTTTTTCCATGCAAAAGCTTCACAGCGGCACCGGAAAAATCTCATCAAGGGCTTAAGGGATAATCAGGGGCAGTGGCAGTATAATGATGATCGTATTGAAGGTATGGTGGTTGACTATTTCAGGAATATTTTTACGTCTTCTAGTCCTCAGATTACTGGTTGTTCTCTTAGTGGGGTCGAGCGTTGTGTTTCGGATGAGATGAATCTGGCACTCACGCGAGAATTCCAACCCCATGAGATACGTGACGCTCTGTTTCAGATGCATCCTAGCAAATCCCCCGGTCCTGATGGTATGTCTGCTCTTTTTTTCCAGAAATATTGGCATATTGTTGGACCCGATGTTACCAAAGCCGCTCTTGCTTTCCTTAGGGGAGGTCCTATGTTAAAAAATTTTAATTACACACATATTGTATTGATCCCTAAGGTAGAAAGCCCTGAGTATATAACCCAATATCGCCCTATTAGCTTGTGTAATGTGGTGTATAAGATTATTGCAAAGGCCCTTGCAAACCGCCTTAAAATCATTTTGCCTCAGATTATCTCGCCTTGTCAGAGTGCGTTCGTGCCCGGCCGGCTTATTACGGATAACGTGTTGGTAGCCTTTGAGCTAATGCATTTTTTAAAAAATAAACGAAAGGGCAAGGAGGGCTATTTTGCGCTGAAACTTGACATGAGTAAGGCGTATGACCGGGTGGAATGGGCATTTCTTGAAAAAATCATGGTGAAGCTGGGTTTTTCCCTTCCTTGGGTGCAGTTGATTATGTCCTGTGTTAGCACAGTATCCTATTCAGTTATGTTTAATGGAAACCAGTGCGGATATTTTCAACCTTCTAGGGGGCTTCGTCAAGGGGACCCCCTTTCGCCTTATTTGTTTCTACTTGTTGCAGAAGGTTTAACTGCTATGTTAAGGGGTGCTGAAAGGGAGCATAGGCTGACAGGAATTTCTATATGCAGAGGTAGCCCAAGGATTTCCCATCTATTTTTTGCGGATGATAGTCTTCTATTTGGCAAGGCCACAGAGGCGGAAGGTCGAGCAATTATGGGGGTTTTACACCAGTATGAGGTACTGTCTGGCCAACAAATTAATTTAGAGAAGTCATCTCTCTTTTTTAGTACCAACACGGGAAGTGACACGAGGACTATTCTTCGCAATATCCTACGTATTTCCCAGGAGGGATCTCATGGTAAGTATTTGGGTCTTCCCACACTTATTGGTAAATCTCGGAGGGAAGTTTTTGGTGTTCTGAAGGAACGAGTATGGAAGAAGCTGCAGGGTTGGAAGGAAAAGCTTTTGTCGAGGGCCGGTAAGGAAGTTTTAATTAAGGCTGTTGCACAGGCCATTCCGACTTACGCTATGAGTTGTTTCAAACTTCCTTGGTCTTTATGTGAAGAGATGAAGGCTATGATTAGCAATTTTTGGTAGGGGCAAAAGGCAAGTGAAAGAAAGGTTCACTGGTTAAAATGGGATCTTTTATGCTTTTCAAAAAAAGATGGTGGCTTGGGCTTTCGTGACTTTCACATTTTTAATAGTGCTTTGCTTGCCAAGCAAGCTTGGCGGATTCTGAATAACGAGCACTCACTTGTTGCTCGGTTACTTAAGGCCAAGTACTTTCCCCATTGTAGTTTCTTAGACTCTTGTCTTGGATCTCAACCGAGTTTCTCATGGCGGAGCATTTGGGGGGCCAAGAAGGTGTTGGAAAGAGGTGTCCGGTGGCGCATAGGGAATGGCAAATCAGTGGATATTTGGCAGGCGAAATGGCTTCCCACTCCTATCACTTTCAAGGTTACGTCACCTAGACAAATTCTCCCTGAGGGTGCTCTTGTTAGTGATTTGATTGACACCGAGAAGAAGGAATGGCGGAAGGATTTGGTGGAGCGTGTTTTTCTGCCTCATGAAGCTGCTACCATTTGCCAACTCCCACTCAGCAATAGATTGCCTGATGATAAGCTCATGTGGCATTATAACTCTAAAGGGATTTTTACAGTCCGTAGTGCATATTTGATGGAGCTGGATGCTTTGCGGAGGCATCGCAGTGATATTTCAGGGGAAGGGTCTTTCGCGGGTAATGGAAATGAGGTGTGTGCTCTTGTGTGGTCCCAACCCATTCCTAACAAGGTTAAGCACTTTGTGTGGCGAGTTGTCAAAGGTATCATTCCGACGAGAGACTCTCTTGCAAGGCGGCATATCCCCGTCGACCCATGGTGTCCCACATGTGGCCATTCGGAGGAGACCATAATTCATGTGCTTCAAACATGCCCGTTTGCCGTGATGGTTTGGAGTCATTGTGGTCTGGTTAGGTGGGAGGATCGAGCTACGGGCATGGATGTTGGTGAATGGATTGCGGATATTCTTCAGCACATGGACAAGAGCGTGGCACCGTTAATTTTGTTGATAATGTGGGCTTTATGGAATGGGCGGAATCGTTTTGTCTTTGAAGGATTCAAGGACGAGCCTAGCGCAGTGGTGGACAAGGCTGCTTCCATTTGGGCAGAACTCTCAGCGGGGGCGGAGGCACAGGTGAGCTCAGGTCTGGTTCATCGTGCCCAGTGGCAGCCGCCACGCCCGGGTGTTTACAAAATCAATGTTGACGGGGCAACTTTTGCTGAACAGTCTTGCGTGGGTTTTGGGGTGATAATCCGGGATTGGGAGGGGCAAGTTATTGCTGCCGCCTCGAGGCGCTTGGCTGGCTCCTTCTCGGTCTCTTTGGTGGAGGCGATGGCTTTTCGTTTCGCGGTGGGGCTAGCGCAGGATTTGGGGTTGCACTCTGTGGAAGTGGAAGGGGATAGTCTGGAGGTGGTGAAGGCTCTTGCGACTACTACGGAGCTGTTGACTCCATTTGGGCTTGTTGTTGAAGATATTCTACATGATGCTGCTCATTTTTTTAGAGAGGTGTCTTTTTTACATATCCGGCGTGATGGCAATAAGGTTGCTCATGGCTTAGCTAGACACGCTAGGTTTCTTGACGATCTCTGTGTGTGGATTGAAGACATCCCTACCTGTGTAAGGGATCAATTCCTTGTTGATCTCAATTTTGAAGCTCAATAATACCTAGATCTTTATCAAAAAAAAAAAAAAAAGGAAAGTCTTATACGAAGTATATGGTTTGAATTTTTGCCTAGGATCCGTGGAGAAATAGCCGTGATGTTGGGCCGGATGACCAATAAATTGGTTGAACTATTCTAGCTCAAGCCAGGCCTGATTTGACCAAGACCTAAATCCGACAACTACTCACAACTACTGGCTACTGGCCTGGCCTGAACAGTAATTAAGGGTCAAGACCAAGGAATAGCTTCCAACAAGTGCCCCACATTTAATAGAGGGACTCGTATGCACAACCAAATCTCACCCCACCTTGTACTAAAATAAAAGATCTCACCTTACATTAACACCAACTGAATTAGGGCTCATTTTGTATCAAATAACATTTAAGATAAACCCATAATTTTTGCTTCTCGAGACATAAATCTTAATAACTATTAATCTATTCCTTAAAATTCCAATGTAGGAATATGATTTTGGGGTTTTTAGGGTTTTGACTATAATAAAAAGAATACATACATATATATATATATATATACACACATACACACGAGGAAAACACGTGAGGCCTGCAGCAGAAATTGATGGGAAGGAGCAGAGTGGAATATTGTTGAGGTCCTTCTATTCTACAAGGGGAGAGGGATTTCTAAGTATGAGCAATAGGATATGTTCAAGCAGGAAGTCAAGGGTCAGAATGGTAGAAAATGAGAACTCACCATTGAATGTTCCCACCTACGTAGTTTTGCTCTTAGTAAATGAAGGGAACATGAAGGCAAGAAAGGAGTGGTGTAGAACAATCTTAGGGTCACCTTGGTCAGATAGAATTAATCGTAGAATTGAACTCAGAACGTCCGCTCCTTATTCATCACTTGAAAACAACGACATATTAAGCTCAAAGCATTTTTTAGAGAGCTAAAGTATGAGTTTTATCTACAAAGATCAGAAAGTCATCTAGGATTCGAGTTTATGAAAATCATTGATATCAATTTATTAATATTAAAGAACGGTTAGGAGGGAGGATAGTTTCTATCGATTATCTATTAGAGACAAGCTGGATCGGTACTCCCACTCACCAATAGGGTATGGGCCCTACGCCCATGAGTTGTACTACGTGTTTCAAGACTATGAAAACAACCAAAGCAGTTTTTTATTTCATGATTTAAGATCATGCCATGATTTTCAGTAAAATTTATGTGGAGAAATTGAGATGAAAATGATAAGAGAGTAGGAACCCTTATGGGATTTGGCCCACTTTTTGGCTTGTTGAAGCTGTATAAGTTTCAAAGAGACTTTATAGAGAGTTTAATGTGTAGGACGGCTGCTGTCAATATTTAATACCATTACGTGACTACATTGCATTGCTTAATGCTTCGCCCAGAAGAGAGAGGGTAAAAATATATACATGCATAGGATCCGAATCAATATAAATTTGTGTGGGTAAGAGAGAGAGAGACTGTCATAGGGACCTGGGTGCAATCGATTTCAGGTGGACTGTCCCCTGTAGCCCAGCACAAAATTTAACTTGGGGATTGAAGCCTCCAACCTACCTCATTTAAGGCTGGAGAATGGGCCATCCGACATGGTTAAAAACAAATGGGTGAAACAGAACCCAATAACACATAGAGCAACTAACTATATTCTATAATATGGATTATAAATAGACTAGCAAATATATATCCATTACAACAGTCCTCTCTCTCTCTCTCTCTCTCTCTCTCTATATATATATATAAGGTAGGGCTGCAAATGAATTGAGCCGTTTGTGAACAAGCTTGATAAATGCTCGTTTGAATTCGTTTGATTAATAAATGAGCCAAACCTGAGCTTGAATACTAAGCTCGTTTATTAAATGAGCCAAGCTTTGGCAGACCATAGCTTGGCTCGTTTACGTTCGTGAATAAGCTTGTTAAGGGCTCGTGAATAAGCTCTCAAATAGGTTCGTTAAAAGGCTCGTAAAATATTTTATTAGTAGGCTCATTAAGGGGTTTGTACAAATACCCTAATTTATTTTTGGCTTCTCTTTGTTGAGTGGACCATTTAACATAAAAGAAATAATACTTCCTTTAGTAGTTGTATCTTGTACTTATCCAAAGAAGATTTTTAAGGTTTGTGAACTTTTATCTTAATGTTTAAAACTTACATTCATAAGATTAAACCAATCTTGGATACAAGCTCAAGCTCGAGGCTCAAACTTGGTTTGTTTAGTTAAACGAGCCTAAGCTTGAGCTTTTCTAAATCTTAATGAGCCGAGCTTAAGTACAATAAATTAAGCTCGTTTAAAGCTCGGCTTGTATATAAATAAACAAGCTTTTAACTGAGCCGAACTTGAGCACTCCAAAACTCGACTCGGCTTGGCTCGTTTGCAGTCCTAATATTAGGTAAACACGTCTTGATATAACTTATATCAACACCCGCATTGAAAATTATACCTCATGCATTAGTGAATTACGAGATACATACATATTGCTTTCTTTGCACTCTTGGCATGCTCTCATAAACTATAATGCAGGTCTCATCCTCTTGAATGAACAGCTTTCGCTTTTAACTTCTCGTGAGTAACCCGTTCAAAGTTCAAAAAAATGGGGAAGCAGTGAGTCTGGGCACGCCAATCTATGGAAATTCCAACCTCAGCTGCAAATTTTATTTCAAAATTATGATTATGAAGAGTACTGTAAAACGAATTCAAAACTGGTGCACCAGCCACAAGCGGTTACTGGTTTTGGACCAGCAATTTCTTTAATTGCAAAAACTTTTAAAATAACTTTCAAGGTCTAATTCATCGAAACAAAATGGATCAAAGCCCCTAAAACAACCAGCAGATTCCTTCCAAATAAAGGAAATTTTGTTTTGAGTTTCTTCGCATAACATTAATCCTCCCTCATCACACCCATATCCCTTTTCCTTGGTTGTAATGATGATGATAATAGCAATGGCATGATCCTTTATATCAGAACTTACGAGTGATAAAAATATTAAGATGGTGAAGTACAACCTGAAAAGATGATATAAAACACAGATCAGCTTCACTACCAAGCCATACACCAAACTGGCACAATAATCACTGGTTCATGATCTAAACTGCTTCAACAATTAAGACGCCACTCTATAGACAATGGAAGTAGCTTATATCAATACATACTCCTATACCACAATGAAGTTTGAGTAACATTGCTCAGTAAACCCCTCTTGAGAGATTATGAGTGAAAACACAAAATCGAAAAGGACTGAAATCACAAGACTAGCAACCCCCCTCTACTAAACAGATATAGATGGTATATTGTTAATTTTACAGGGCTGGAGCATATTGGTAAGTAAGCATTTAGTGCAACGGAATATGAAAAAGGAAATAACATGAAATTCAGAGGAAATATATATTTCGAGGACAACATTTCAAGAAATTGGTTGCTTTGTATTTACAATTCCATCTGTATTTGTAATTCCATCAAAGAGAGGGGCTTTCTGGGACAGAACCCTCAGTGACACCCTTGCAAACATCTCCTCTGCAGAGTGGGCATACACTGTGAAGCACCAGCAGCGGAACAAAAAGAATAATGTCAAATAACAATAAAGGATTAAATTATACATTGGAAAGAGAGTAAAATGGAGAAACAAGAAAATGGTAGCAGTGAAGATACCCATGTATTTCTTTGAGCCATTTATCAACACACGACATATGATACTCATGACGGCATGGGAGAATTCTTATTTTATCTCCTTCTTCATACTCACATAAGCAGATGTAACACCTGCGATTAATGTGTAGAAATTAGCTATAAAGGCAAACAAAAAGTAATGAAATAGGATTCCAAAATTGTGTGGAGGAATTTGAAATAAGTTTTAAGAATGTAAGTTGACTGAAGGAAGAGAACAGCAAGTTTGGAAAGCAGCACACATCTTACCGAGAAAAAAAAAAAGAGGGGTGGGGGGGTGGTTGTGAAGAAGCACACATTTGAAACCATGCACATTTGTTTTAAAGATTGGTGAGGAAAGTACCTAAATATGTATGAAAGTACTGAAAATTTGTTTGTGATTACATGAAATGATAGCATCACTTTGACCTGAAAGTGGTGTCTAGCAACACTACAACCAATTACAGATCTTTCGAGCTGCACAGGTACTTGTCTAGTAATGATGTAATCTACTAGTATCAAGTTGTTATATGTTGTTTGAAATTTGAATATTGGAAACCAATAGCCACTTCATCTTAAATGTTGAAACAGCACTTGATTTGCAGTGCATATCTTGAATCACTGTTATAATCTTTCGTATAACATAGGTTCTTGTCTAATGTTCTGTCTTGTATGTCTTGAATAACCACAGTTGTCCTTGGTATACACACATATTTGTAATAATATTTAATATCCTTTACATGCAAAGATGCTTGCTATAATATTTCCCATATAAAATGTTTTGTCGGTTTCCCCTGATGGCAGTACTTAAGACATTCTATCTACATTTGTCCAACTTCATCTTCACATTTTTCACTTCTTCTTCTTATCCTTTTTTTTTTTTTTTTTTTTTTTTTTTTGAGTGGGTTGCACCAGAGGGAAGTGGGGGGAACTTAGGTGTTAGTAATCTAGATCTTCAAAACATTTCCTTTAATTTCACAAATAATTCTACTAATTTCCCAGGTTTTCTAGCCTCCTTTGCAACACACAAGATATCGCCCCTTGATATATTATACAACAAAAACATTTGAAACTTAGCACATGTGTATGTTGACTACATCTCCCAAACTAATAGTTTCTCCTTATCTCCCTAACTAATAGTTTCTCTTTCCAAAAGTAATTTACCTGCATAGAAAATGAATAAAATCATATCCAGGCATGCATACTTCTTCTTCAAAAGTACAAATACACCAAAAGAAACTTACTGTTGCTCATCATGGGCTTCAGTCCCAGTTGTGTCGGACTTTTTGTAATTCTTGAGAGGTAAAGAGTTTACAACAGATTCTGGAGCTGGGAGTGAAAGCATAGATAATGAAAGTGATGCAGGATGGTGATGAATTTCATCCAAGACCTACAGATCAGATAAAGATATAAAAAACATCAACTCATGTTGTAAAAAATCAGGGCAAGTATAACTTTAAATATGGAAACATCAGGAAGAAAAACATAATCAACATGCTTGACTTGTACATTAATAATGGCCTGCTAAACTCTTATTTCATGTCAACAGTTGTACCTACGCAATTGGAGATTGTATCTAATACAGGTGTCCAGAATTATATGAGTCTATCCAAGTTAGCATGGGGGTGAGCACACTGGTCCCCCTATGTATACAATGTATTACAGCTTCCAGATAATACAGGCACACTAAATATAGTAGTGAGAACATAACAACTCAAAAACAAAGAAACTTGTAAAGGAAACAAATGAGTTTTTAGAATGATGGAGATTTTGAGCCAACGCCACTACCAATTTTTCTTTTCTTTTAGGACATGAATGCAAATACCGTAAATTTTATAGTTAAGTGATATCCATGACTTTCAGTCTTTCAATACAAGCAGATCTATCTCTAGTTTTGGTCTTCCTAAGCAAAATGTGATGCTTGTCTTACTAAAAATTAGTACAAATAAGGATAGCAACAAGGTGGGCACAAGAAGGTAGATCTAAGGCATTCTAACCTCCAAAGAAAGTTCGGTGGCTGCAAATTCTTAATGCAAAATTCACTCCATTCAAAGAAAGAGAATATTACAATCCATTTATAGATACTTTTCTAATAACAATAAATCATATCCTCTGAATCAAACCAATCCCAGCCACACATTAAAACCCCAATTAAAGAACCTAAACATACCAAAATAAACCCTCAATAATTTGCTGCCAAAATAGCGGGAACATTACCTCTACAATAAAATGAACAGTAACTCACTACAGTAGCTTGCTTCCTTCTTTTTTTTTCATTTTTTTTTGGGGCTTTTGCTGAAAAGCCACGGTAGCTTGCTACTATAAGTATATAACTTCTAACTAAAGCCTAATTTATTAGCCAAATAATTACTAGTATTCATTATCTAATTCAATATACTAAATAAAATTACCAATTTTTTATGAAGTGATATTTTTTTCTTCAAATTTGAATGAAAAAGTAAGAAAGCAGTATTTTTAAAGAGTTTTTAGAAATTGATATGTTAAATTATGCAATTGAAATGCCCTTTTCCTTTATGTGTACTCAAAATAATTGAATAAATGAAACTATGAAGTTTGTTAAAACTCAAACATGTGTCAACTTAGTTTCAGATATCATCACAAAAAACTGCACTTTTATCAAGGTTTTAAGTAAGAATTTTTTTTGGCTATCAGGTAAGGTTTTAAGTTAGAATTGTGGTTCTAATGCAATAGTAATACCTAAGATGGAAGATTCCTCCAACTAAGAATTGTTTCTCACAATTTTGAAATTAATTGCTAAGAATATTAGTATAATTCACATTTTTATTTTTCTCTTTCTTTTTTTATTTTTAATTTTTTAAATTGAATATGTAGATTTCAATAAAACTTTATAAGAGTTAGAACCCGCTAAAACATAGGGAAAGTTTTATAGATGGCTAACGCATAAATGAAAAATTAATTAGGCCAAAGCCGCTTGTAACACAACTCAACAAAAATATCAATTTATGAAAGCAAAAACTTCCCATATAAAAAATTCATACAGCACAACCAAGTAAGTCAATAGAAAAGCCATTTGATCAATGGATTCTACCTCAAATAATGCCTCAGCAAGCATGACAACTCGTGAAATACTTGCACGAGTACTGAACTCTTCAGCCATCAAATATGAATCACAGGAGCATGTACCGTCAGGATGGAGCCCAGATGGACAAGAGGCAGTTCGCCGACCTCCCTCATCCAAACCACCACGAAGTCTATCAGAGATCTGTAGGAGTGGGAAAGTTGAAGAAGAAGAGAAATGTAATATTGAAATCAAAATTTCTTGTGTTGTGTCAATAGACCATGCTTTCTAGTCAGTGACCTATTACATCTACATAGTCACATAGACAAGTCAATGGCATAAGTTGGAAAATAAGGTTCAATCTGAACTTTTCAAGAGATATGGCCATTCCAAAAGAATTCAAGAAAGAGAGGCAAAAAAAAATCCTAGATTTCCACTGACCATGAATTTCCTTCAATTCTATACTTCCAAGCATTTGCTAGGATAAAAACTAATGCAGCAGGCGCAGGAGTAAGGAAGCCTATATTCACAGTGATAAACGCCCCCAGTACATGCGCACTAGAAATGAACACAAACACAATCACACAGTACTAAAAACCAACTAAGCAGCCAAATAAAACATCCATCAAAATCACCCACGCATTTGTAAAATAATAAATTTACATGTGCTAGTTTACTACCAGACCCAAGCCCAAGAAGGAATAGGATTAAACAAGGTTATCAGTACCAAAATAAACAAAACCCTTAAGCATGAACCTTGAACCTTTGAAGCTTTGAACCACTATAAGCGGACCAGAATGGTGGGGCAGAATTTAGCTTGCTAACCCCAAAAGGCTGCTATAAGGTGTTCTGGATAATAATGATAATAAATGTTTAATTCTGACGTGCAAGTTGACTTCATTGGGGACAAAATTATATCCACAAACCCACAAAAAACATATCATAAAGTTCCATCCAAAATAATATATTACAGCTGTCAACTTCCATAACATAGATAAAAAGGGGAAAAAAAAAGAAGGGGAGTTTTATCTAAAATGGCCTTAAAAATTCACAAAAAAAAAAAAAAAAAAACCCGTAACTATAATATGCACAAGTCAAACCCACATAATAAATTAATGACTAAAATGCCCCAAAATTGAAAGACCGTTTTGCCCTTTAGAGTCCCAGAAATTCAAGTATAACACATCTTTCCCCATATAAGTTAAGGTCCTTTAATTTAAACCATTTTAGTACTTTGAATCAGACCATCATGACAAGGGCATTTGTACCACAAGCTACATATCTTGGATGAAGTTGATGAAAGTGAACTTTCTGTGTTTTGTAAATGGTTTTGCCATTATTTGGGGTTGACCAGTATATATCTCAGTCAGCGGCTTATTTAGATAAATAAATTTTTCTAGAGTATTTTAGCAGTTTACCAAGAAATTTTATCATCAAGCAGAAATATATTAAAAAATTTACCTCTGATCTTGATTGCCATCGGCGTTCATTTCTGCGATGACTTCTTGTGCTCACATAACCAAAACCACGACCAACTCCATCATAATGGAGATCACCACTGAAATCAAGGAGCCATCTGTCATGAGATCCTAGATCATCAGCATGACTAGTTGCGAAAATTATGGTTGGTGAATCACTATGCCTTCTCAAACTGCGTCTTGAGAAAGCATCCCAAAACAATCTTCTACTATTCCTTCTTGCCTCACGATTACTTAATTCTGCGATGCTACTAGATAAAATGTTGGAAGAGATACTCACCACGTCAACTTGAAGTACACTTTCACCTCTCGGATCTTGTACTGTGTCGGACACAAGAAATCCTGGACCTGGAGGTGTAGACTCTTGAGAAGAATCGTCTCCCACTAATTGGAAAGTTACTAGAGAATCAGACACAGAACCAGCATCAGAATTATGGAATTCCATACCTGCAGACTCCCCAACTGAACCTAGATTTCCAAGCCCCCGAGGCACACTGCTTGAGCGTATATCTTCTGCACAAATTGAAGGAAGACCATTGTCCATTGAATCATCAACTTTATCAGCTGCATCTAAGCTACCCCTTGAATTTGCAGAGACTGACTCTTGAGATGGTTGTTCTTTAAAGGAAGTACTAGCTCTATCACTATTTCTATCCCTACAATTTTCCATGCCAGTACAATTAGCATCTACCCGCTGAGGATCTAGTTCACTACTCTCTGAAAGACATTTCCCACGGCTGCTTCTTTCAACATTTCTCAAACCATAATTGCCAAAAGCATCCTGAATAGTATCATTACTGCTCTCAGATGAGGCACCATTATCAGTTTTGGAACCCGTGAAGCCAGTTTCTGAACCAAAGATTGAAGATGATTCCTTGGAGCTTTGAGATTCAGCACTAACAGGAGCTAAATTTTCTAGGGAACTCATAGATGATTTAGCCAGATGATCTTCCATCTGCAGGTAAAGAATGTCATCAGGTCAATATCAGTTTTAAAAATAATTCACTCCAATAATTGGTTCACCAAGTAAAGAATTTAAGAATGTTATGATCATCAACACCAACTAATCTTATGAAAAGTTTCTCGTGGTTAATATGATTTATAAACACCAGTAAACATACCCTTTTAAAAAGAATGATTATCACATTATACCCAAAGACACTTCTAATAATAAACTTGGTCCACTTCATGTTGCAGATGGAGTAGTAAGACAGTGCTAACACAAATATTACCATCCAAAAGACTATTAACAGACTTAATTTTACAGCTTCCATGCAGTCTGACAGAAGTTCCAAAATCAAACCATGGCCACATTCAAAACCCAATACATATTACCTGCCCCACTAAGCCACCAAGTTTTAGCCAGCTTTTGTTGGTTTTTCATTATTAAGTCAGGTAAGTCAGGTTATGTTGGGAATATCTTAATCTGAGTGTAACAGTCTGCAATCGGGTTGAATCGTAAAGACAATAAACAACTTTTTGAGTTGATTACAATGTGCGTATAGGTAAACATAGTTTGCAATATAGGGGATATTATTCTTAAAAGCGTAATGGATGGCACGATACTACCAAGATAATGCCTCATATCACTTTGATCATGTTTAATTGAATCTTGTGGTCTAGTGGTTAAGAACCCTTTTTAAATCATGTTTAATTGAATCTTGAAAACCATCATTTTGATTTAATTACCAATACAATTATCCATGAAATATTAGCTGGCCAATATCCAACTGAAGCCACTTTCTTTTTTTCTTTTTTTTTGGGGGGGGGGGGGGGGGGTGTTGGGGAGCTCAACTGGTGCAGGTGCAGCCGCCAATTCTTATCAAGGCTAGGCATGCCAATCCCTCTTGGATCAAAGATATGATAAAATCAATCCAATGGCAACTTTCAGATCTGGAAATTCGAACCATATAAGAATCCATTGGATCCAATAACATTCATTAACAAACTAATCTAATTATAGGATTCTCAGATACATCCACATACTGTTTTCTAGTTTCATTGAATACCGTCCATATTAAGCACATTTATAATTCAACAAGAAAAACAAAATCAAATTGTAAGGGCCTGTTTGGTTGCCCACATAGATTCATTGTAATCTACATGGAATTGAAGGTACAAATCCATCTTATTGAATGGAACCATTTAAAAAAGTTTGAATCATCACCACAATTGGTGTTATAGTATCAATTTTTAGAAATTTGTGAAATTTTTCCGCTATTAATTCTTATTCTCAACTGTGATGATAATTGCCATCCTCTTGAATTCCCCCATTCACGAAGATGGATTTGCTTACAAAGTTATACGCAAAATACTATGAAACAATTCAATTCACATAGGACAGCCAAACGTGCCCTAATAAAATGCACCAAATTTCAGTCCTATAATCACATGCTTCAAATAGAGCTAACTCTCCGTTTGGTTGCAGAGAAAATGCAGGAATATAAAGAGGAATGAAAATTTTGAGAATCTCGGATTTTTCTTCACTTGGGACTTGAGATATCTAAAAATAATACTCCATAATAAATATATAAATCCACTACAAACAAACAAATAAATCCACTCGACTGAGCTCAGAGGTTGGCCGTTGGCCTAATTATGGTGAACTTTCTTCTTTCTTTTTTTTTCTCTTTTTTTTTTTTTTTGCATTTCTCGGAAACCCAAAAAAGAAAAAGGCAAAACATAAAAATTCAAAAATTGACTATCCTTTTCCTTTACTCGATTTTCTCGGGAACCAAACGGAAAATACATCAATTAAAGAACAAATTAGTGACTAATTATAGTTGTTGAAAATCATCGATCCGCCTACCTCAAGGGGAGCGTGTGAAGATGAGCCACCGCAGATGAAAGAGGAGAGACTGAGCTTTTTGCGATTGGGTCGGGACCCAGGAAGGCGCGAGCCCAAGCGACTGGTGCTCGAACCCATCTTACCCTCAACTACAGAGAGAGTGGTTTGCGTGTGTATAAATATAGATAGAGAGAGAGAGAGTTGGAAAATGCTGGAGCCGTGGAGAAGGGGACATACCACAGACAAAGTCGTCTTTCGATTTGGAAATGTGATACGAATTTGGGGAAGAAACAGAGAAAGAGAGAGAGAGAGAGTATAATGTGTTTAAACTCAGACCTAAGGTGTTGGTATAAGTGCCACTGTTTCACTCTCGCATATTCATCTTATTGTTGATAGTTGATACAGTAGGTTCGGGGTGAAGGTCTACTAAAGCCCAAGCCCGAGCCCGAGCCCGAGCCCACGACGTATAGCATATTGGGTCCCTGTTGCCACCTCACAATTTTATTTGCATCCCCCAATTATTTTAGTTTTTAAAGTTCTCATTCCCCTCAAAATGATGTTTTCTGATAGATTAATCAGTTTTCATAAAAAAATTTTATATTTTTCAAAAAAACCTAAAGTAAGTCGGGGTGAAAATAAAATTTAGGGATGGCAATAGCCTGACCTTAACATATTAGGGTCATAGGATGGAAGTCTGGAAGCGATTGTAAGCCCAAACCAATCCTATCGAGTTTGAGATATTCAACCCATGGCATTGTAACCTTGTGGCATTTTGTTTCAAGATAGTTTTGGGTTTCAAAAAGGCTTTCTGTCTGAGAATCTCCCAATGGATCAATTCAAGTCATAATCCGAGCACTGACACTCGCCTAAGGAAGTGTTTAAAAAAAAAAAAAAAAAAAAAAAGACCATGTTTAGGTCAGGTTGATAAATGGAAAACGTTCTTGGGTTTTATATGGGAAAAGACAAAAAAATGTAATGGATTCCACTTTTCCTTGTTCCGTTATAAATAAAAAAATAAAAAAATAAAAAGTAAAAAGGGAAGAAGAAAATTAAGAGAGAAAAGTGGAGTGGAGGGGAAGGCCTAAACTTTTCTTCTTCTATTCAGGTCTTTTCCTTCTCCTTCCCTTATCTTTCCTTCGCAGATTCTAAGAACCAAACAGAGCCTCAATGACAGACTATTCACTCAAGCTTTCATCTTAGTCATGGACAGATCAACCAGGTTAGTGTACATAATTTGCATTTCCCAATGTTTTCCATCCTTTCGCCCAAAAGGACTGGAGTCTCTTTGAATGTGAACGTGAAAGTAAATTATGCGGAACCTGTCTGGAAAACATCATCACAACTTCAAAATGCCATTCATGAGAAAGGGAAAAAGCATTCGCATATCAAGCTCAGGTTTCTCCCAATCTGTTCAGCTTGGTTTCGTAAACAAAGCATCACTTGCCCTACCGTAGAATTTTCAAATAGGCCATGACATGAAAGAGCACATTTGGTGGATTTCAAACAGCACAACCAAAAGGAAAGTAAAGGAAAATGCTCAAAATAGCTACAAATGAATTTCCCTAACAATTTTTGAACCTTTTATTTAAAGGAAATAATGAAATAAACTTAGGGCAAGCTCTTGATAAGTGGTGAGATGTACTTTTATTTATGGCATCTAATCAGCTGGCACTGTGTTGAAATAAAATATCACTGAGAGGCCGACCAATGAACTGAAGCCGACACATGGAAACATCTATTACTTAAAAGAATCTAGAGATCATAAAAATACGATGAATATTTCCTTTTTCTCGTGATGGTAAAATAATCAGATGAAAAACCCTAAAAAAAAAGGAAAAAGAAGAAGCAATATGTTTCTTCAAATTCAACAACACAGTTACACAGGTGCCTGGAACCTAAATCTGGAATTTAAAGAAGCAGTACTGTTAAAAGTTGCTTCTCAGTTCTCATAGTTTTTATGACATCTCTACCACCACCACGAAAATTGATTGAAAGACCTTTCACATCGCCGTAAAAGCCTTCTTCCCACCAGCAGAAGATCCAGCTGGAATCACTTTCAACACATTGAACCTCACTGTCTTAGACAATGGCCTTCATAATACATTAAATAAAAAAAAGTTATGTCATGCTTGAAAAAGAAAACATTTATTATATATCAAGAAGCACGAAATACCAAAGATATAGTGTCAAATGGGAAAAAATAAAATAATAAGGGTCCCCCAGTTAAAAGTTTAAACCTGCATTGGCCGATAATAACATGATCTCCTTCTTTTACACGAAAGCATGGGGATACGTGAGCTGGAATATTCGAGTGTCTCTTTTCATATCTGAAGGAAGACAGGAAAAGATTTTTTTTTTTAAAAGGTTATACATTTATAAACCCAAAAAAAAAAAAAAAATGTAAATTTTATCTGCAAGTTGCCCCACCTTTATAGAATGGCAAAAATAAAAACAAGCTTAGTAGAAAGATTATAAAATACATGATAGTGCTTAGCGAAAGAGGTTGAGAATGGACCAAAAGGTTGACAACTCAATGCAAACTTAATTACAAATAATAAGCAGTTATCAGTACCCAATTGCACAACAGAAACAGATGGAGAAATTCATTTTGAAGAAAATAAAATAAAAATAAAAGAAGGATTCATTTTTCTTTTTTTTCTTTTTTTTTTTTATCCTTTCCAATGATAAGAACTCACCTTTGGTATTTCTTGACAAAGTGAAGGTAGTTCCGTCGAACAACAATGGTTCTCATCATCTTGGCACTGTGGCAAGTGCCAGCAAGTATACGGCCTCTGATAGAAACAGTGCCAGTGAATGGGCATTTCTTATCAATATATGTCCCTGCAAACAAGAGATGCAAACATCAGTCATCAAATGCTTTGATCCACAACAATCATAGTGTAAACAACTGGTATCCAGTACACATACTTCATTATAAGTCATAATATGCAAGATCATAGGCATAAAAGGTGCTGATAAGCCAAGGGGAGACAAAAGTTAGCAGGAATATCCATCTTCATGCATGCATGCCTGTGTAGGGGTGTGAATGAGCCATGCAAGGTTAACTAACATTTGTGCTTCGGGGATTAAGCCCAAAGTCCAGGTCAAGATTGTGCTATGAACTTAGGCTGAATCTCACCTTGGAAGCCTGAGATACTCAATTTGGGATGAATCACCTAGACAAGTTCAAAATGGGTTTGGCTCAATCAATTCAGCTCAATTTGTGTTATTAACAAAATCTACTTTTATAAAGTATAAACTCAAAAAGCATTTGATCAAATCTTTCAATGTCAAAATTAACAATTGTATATAGGGAAAAGAAAAAAAAATTCTAGTCACTGCAAGTAATATGATAGAGAGAAAACACTCAATTACCAAAGTGAAGGACAAAAAGTAGTCAAAACCAAATTGTACACCAAACTATGTGTCCCGCATTTCTTAGTCAGAAACATGCAGATTAAAGGGTATTTTACTTAAATGAGTGGGTAAGCGTGCCCAGTAAGTAAATAATAGATAGTGGTGAAAAGTGTTCAAATAACCATTCATATAATCAATTAAACTTGATTGATTATATGGAAATGCAGTTGGATCCTGAAGAAGGGTTACAAGATCGATACAGAATCCTACTTTTTGTTGTTGTTTGTGTGTATGTATTTGGGGGGGGGGGGGTTGGTGGTGCTGCGAGGAGGGGTTAAGAATCAATATATAATCAGGATTATCACAATCTGCACCAAGTCCATCCCATTTTCAACCAAACTCGACCACAGTCATTGCATGTTAAGGCAAATACCACATGCATTTAAAATTGTTTGGAGTAAAATTGTTTGGGGTGGAGGTTTTCGTGGGGAGAGGTTTTCATGGATTTTTGCTCTTTTGGGGGGAAATTGTTTTTGTATTTAATGAGTTTAGTAAAATATTAATCCTATGATGGTTCAGCTTCCTCCTAAAACAGACAGAAAAGAAAATGAAAAAAGAAATAAATAAATAAATTTTAAACAAACTTTAAGTTGGTACTCAGTGGCACCAGATAACATAAAAATTGTGGACCCAGACCAAACTAATTTTTGAATTTTCCAAACCACCCCTATATCTATCTATCTATCTATCTATCTACGTATATATAGATACATACATATATATATATATATAGATATAGATATACACATAAAATTAATTTATCATATAGCAGGACCAATTCATCAAAACCATATAAAAACAAGACCAAGAGGTCAAGCAAGCAAACCTATATATATATATATATAGATATACACATGAAATTAATTTATCATATAGCAGGACCAATTCATCAAAACCATATAAAAACACGACCAAGAGGTCAAGCAAGCAAACCTTCAGTTGCCTCCCTGGGTGTCTTGAAACCCAAACCAATGCTCTTCCAGAAACGGTTTCCGCCCTTCCCAGGCCTCTTACCCTTCCCAGATTTCTTTGAACTGACAGATATTTCGAACCAGATTAACATAAACTCATAGGCTCTGTTTGTTCCAATGGAAAATGTTTCCCGAGAAGGGAAAAAAAAAGTGTTTCCTTGATAATCAATAAAATTTGGGGGATGTTTTACATTGAGGCTTGGTGAATTTATATTATGTCTCTTCAATTATCTTCATATAAAAAATCTATCTTAACAAAAGGGAAAAAAAAAAAAAAAAACCACTTCATTTTCTTATTAAAAAAAATTTCGCTGTGCACATTTTCCATCCAAACAAACAAAGATTTAAAATAACAATAAAATTTAAAAATGACACAATAATCAAAACAAAATGCATTTGTTTACCATAGAAACACCTTGGGCTGCTTCAGAAAAGCCTTCTCCGTCTGCAACAAAAACAAAAATAACATATTATCCAAACTGCAATCATTTACCCCCCTCCCCCCCGGGCGCGGTTTGGTTGCCGAGAAAACGAAGAAACGAAAAGAAAACAAAATTTTAAATTTCATGTTTCAGTTTTCCCAATATTAAACAAATTCCACAGCTGTGTCATGCACAATTAAGTGGAGGTTAAATTTCTCTTCAACAAAATTTTGATCTCTATTCTTTTTCTGCGGTTTCTCAGAAACCAAGCAGAGGGCAACCTCACATTCAAGCTCTTAGAACTTAGAAACAGTACTTTAACCAGAATGCAAAACATAGCTTCATATATAATATATATATATATATATATAGAGAGAGAGAGAGAGAGAGAGATGTGAACCTGTTCGGCCATGATTGAGGAGTCGCCGAGGATAATATGACGAACGGGAAGAAGAATGGAAAAAAGAGAATGGAGTCCCACAACGCACAGTAGAAGAAACCCTAATCCGAACTGTACAAGCCGTCAGAATGGTGGAGGGAAGCTTATAATTTATAAATGGGCTCCGCTCAATACAGTCTTCATTGATGCAGCGGGGTCCAGCTATACAGCACCCTTTGGTTTAAGGTAAAAATAAGTTGCGCTCATCTCAACAATCAGAGTGGCGCAGCGGAAGCGTGGTGGGCCCATAACCCACAGGTCCCAGGATCGAAACCTGGCTCTGATAGAAAGAGTGAAAGGCTTCCTTGCTACCTGTTTTACTTTTTCTTGGTATTCCACCATACTAATCCAATCTTGTTTACATCCAAATCTATGTTTTTTTTTTTTTTTAGCGATATATTTATTCATTTATTTTTTTGACTAGTTTTTTTTTTTTTTTTTTTTTTTTTTTTTTTTGGTATGAGATACTTATTTTTATTTTTTCGACTATTGCTCCAAGGTGTTCCAATCTGTGGCCCAACTAGTTCTTAGCAAGGACTTAAATATCGATATCGATGGATATATCGAGAGTCCAAAAACATGGATATATCGGATATATCGATAGATATATCGAAAATTTCGATATCGATTCAAAGATATAGCGGACACTGTTAGTTAAACACATATATTTTCATTGAAAGTCTAGGAACAATGACTAGACTCTAATTAAAAGTTTAGAATTAAAATATTGCAGTTTAAATGTGCATTAGACAAGTATATATTGTGTAGGGTATAAAATTTGTACCATAGAGCAATAGAATGAATATTTTAACAAAGTAAATGAAATTTGTTATTTCATAACACTAATTTAAGCCATTAGTATAATTAAAATAATTATATAAATCAATACTAAAAGAGTAAGAGGTGATAATTTTGACGCAATAGCAAAAAAATGAATGTCTTGATATCATTAATATAATAAATATATCTTGATATATTCAATATATCAACGATACCATGTGAAAGAAAGATAATATTATGGTTTTATATTGACATATATCGATATTTTATCAATAATATTAAACATATCAACAATATCGTAAAGATATTTTGTGAAAAAGATATTTCAATTAGATATCGTATCGAGGGGTACAGATACACGGATATATCGTGGATATATCGAAGATATCGTGGATATTTTAGTCCATGGTTCTTAGTCTCAAGTAATACCACCACTTAGCACTTAGGCAGGTAATTAGCCAAAAAAGAAAAAAAAAAAAAAAAAAAAAAAAAAAAAAAAAAAAAAACCCCCAGTTCCTAAAAAGAAGACAAGACATTGGGTTGGGTTTGTCTTCTAATTTTTAGGGAAGTAGTTGGGTTCATGCATTACATTACTTTTTTTTCCTTTTCGTTTTTAGTAACAAAAAATGTCTGGATGTACAGCTGAACTAATCACTGGAAACAGATTGGGCCACCACTCAGACTGCATTAGGTATTTAGGTTCATGCCTTGCATGTATGGATATTATGTGAATCCTTTTTCTTTGGTTCAAGATATTATGTGAACCCATTATCCCAATGAATACAGATTCCATGTCAGCCCTGTGCTGCTGTTTCTCTGTATTGTTTTTGACAGTCAAGCAAACAACAGACATCTGCAGGGTTACCTAAGAAGCACTGTAATGCAGTTTAAAGCCCAAAAAAAAAAAAAAAAAAAAAAAAGGCCCATGAATTGCAGTAGTATTAAATTGTTCATGCTTTTGGCATGGAAAAATCGCCAAAATGTATATTCACACAATCCAAACAGCACCTAATGGATTTTAAATCAAGGGGACTTGATGATAAATTTTAGCTGCCAAATCCAAGAGTACATGATCCCTAATGCACAATAAACAGAAATCAATATAAGGGGAACAAAGGGAAATCGGTTACCCAGAAAGTAAGGATGTAAAAATTGACCCCATATCTCAACAACCAAAAGACCCAACAGGTAACTCTTGCCAATCCATCCAATAACAAACCCTCCTTTCTTGGTTGCAGCACTATCACCTCTTTTCGCAGATACTTTAGTCACCGCAGTCTCGGTGAACTGTGCGGAAAAACCCAACCACATTAGAATGGAGTGTAAGAGCAGCAACAGCACTTTTATTGGGTATTCTTGGGCTTCGAATAGAAGTGGAAATAGTGAGTAGCAAGACACTGCAAATCAAATACAAAAACATATCCACATTAGTCTATAAATTAGATGGTATGAATACCAATGAATAACAAACCCCATGTCACTGCTTTATTTTCCTTTTCTTGTCTCCGAATTTTGTAAAGGGAATTAGTGTAGGCACAAGCAAAATTCAGGGTGGACGACCTTATCGATCCCAGGTTTATAAAATGTTCAATATAAAGGTGCACAAAGCTTATTGTTCATAAAGGTGATAAATTTTCACAATTCACTTGCATTCTGAACCATTTCAAAATTTTCCTTACACTTTGGTATTTTGATAATCTAAACTATTTTCCACATAAAATTTGTAGTATTACCAAAAAAGAAAAATGAAAATCGGGATTTGGTTTCAATTCTAAATGGTACAACATAAGGAATTTGAGGATTAATTTCTGGCTTAGTTTAATATGCATAAAGCTGCCTCATTGTAGCAAGGGAAGAAAAAGCCTGAGCAGTAGAGATTGCATCTTTGCGAAAAGGTGACAGAGTTGATAGACAATAATTGAAGCAAACGGCGGTTAGTGCAAAAAAGAAAGCATCCCAATTGTGAGAGAGAGAGAGAGAGAGAAAGGGCAGCGAGTTCAACTTATTTTGGCAACAACAGTGCTAATTCTATAAAGACAAACTACAATTACAAACAGGAAAAGGAAGAGGCAAAAGATGAAAAATAATAATGTAGCACACCAGCACCTAGCAAATCTTTTTTTTTTTGGATGATGAGCAAACCCCGGGCCCATATAAGACCCCACAATCCAAATGGACCAGGTAAATCCAAGGCCCATGAGAACCATGAAAACTTGTGAGGGTAGACCCAAGGGGTTTGGCAAGAGTTGAACTCAGGACCTCCACTTCTTGAGGCGTGGTCCCTTGTCAACTGAGCTACCCCTTGGGATTAGCATCTAGCAAATCTTTGGGCCTTGCTGTATGCATTTTGAAGCATAATACCGTGAGCAGTAACCAAAAGTGCCTACACCATAGTAGTTTTTAATAGAGAAGATAAATAAAGGTGCAAGAAGTATACCTATAGACAGCAAGAAGTAATGTCTTGCATCCTCCAAACTATGCACCGCAACAATGGCTAGGGGGATCACAAAATGGAGCGATGCCTTCTCATGAACATGCCACCCAAATAGAAATCCGCATGTGTAAGCATAGGCTACCCATCTAGTGATCATCCCTGGCTGTGGATTCCTCCAGGCCTTAATCAGACACGGAGATATGGAAAGCAGGACCATGATAAAGGTTGTCAATGGAGTGATCTGCATTTCATTAATTCAAATGTGTACATTAGTTTTGCTGATGTTTTGGCGAATGAAGTAGAAAACTGATGTAACTGGGTTCCATCAAAGTCAAATAACCCAGGCTATTATGCCATAAATACAATCCATCAATTCATCAATTAAAATTGTTCAACAGAGTAATAACTTTATTAACAGGCAAGGCATTGACTAGAATCTTAACTATACGACTTTCTATTCCAGTGCCAGTATCATACTGTCCAAGTTCATGCTAGAACAGATACACCCTGCAAATGGTCTAAGGTTGGCTTGCTAATCACCAAAAGGACAATGTCAACTGATTGAACAGTCTCGATCAATAAGCTGCTTTGCCAGACAAGAGCAATAGAAATAGGTTTATTCAGAAGAATGGTGATCAGATTTATTTTGCTTCTTACACAAATTTACTAAATAAAATTACCTGGGGTAGTACAGCAAAAGGCGAGGAGTCCCCGACTAGCCCACCAGTGAATGAAGCTGCTGGTACCTGGATGTTGAACCCTAGTTTCCTGAGCAGGAAAGCAAGCCCTTTATCTAAGATAATATAGAATACCCAAAAATTTGGAGCCCAATATGCATGGCAGAGTCCTCTACCAAAAGGAAACATGCGACGGATGACTTGGTGTATCTGCAAGGTAAGAATTACATAATTAATGCAGAATGCAACAACAATGACTGGATGACTGATAAGCAATGGCTTCACTTGTTATATTTTAAGCACAAATGCAGCTCATTAGAAACAATTCGCAAGAAAATTTAAACATATGAAAGGTTCTATTTGACATCTGTTTTGTGAGCATGTTGTAGGTTTAAGGAATCGCAATGGTATTTAGGATGAAAGTTTCTCGAGATTGATTGGCATGGTTTTCCTTGTTCTTGACAACCCAAAGTTGTGCTTTTTTGTTCCCCTAAAATAGCCATCAAGGTGTAATTGGTGCTGTGTTACGAGTGAGAAAAAGGTAAGGAAAAGAAAGAGAAGGCGTGGGGGGAGTGGAGTTAGTCATGGTAGATTATCTAACCATGTAAAATTGATTAACCATGGAGTGGGAACGGTTTTAACTAATTAATTTCTTATCTTTAACTGCATAATTTCTGTTTGACCTTTCACAGATTTAACTCATATTAAAATTATCGATGGCATCTTAATTTTTTATTTAACCTTCTCCATTTTTTCCTTTTTTTTTTTTTTTGGGGGGGGGGGGGGGGGGGTGTTGGGGTCAGTCCCACCAAAATATATGAGCCACTCTGCTATGATTAGTGAATAACAAATTGGTATGCCTTCAACTAAATCCTGAAAATGAGTAAAATCAACAAGAGAAAACAAGGCGAAATATGATACGCACTAAAGATTCTAAAACATCTTCGTTTCAAGCCATGACAACTATTGCCTGAAATCTAAACTTCTAAACATGACTGGACAGTCAAAGTAGGATATACGGGACCTTATTGACGTAGTTTGACGGAAAAGTAGTCAAATCAACAAGAGAAAACAAGAACGGACTATAATTTGCCACAAAGAACCTAAAACACCATTGCTTTGAGTCGTTATAACTATTCCCCAGAATCAATACTTCTAATTATACATTGGACCTTGTTGGCTTAGTTGTTGGAAAATGAGTTAATGAACAAGACAAAACAAGGATAGACTAAAATTGGACATAAAGGCATAAACACCTTCATTTTGAGTTGTGAAAAAACTTAATACCATATGAAAGACAGTTTACCTGCCCCTGATACAAAAATGGACCAAAAGCTGCTGCAAAAACCATTGCAACCGCCACCCCCATCATCAAAAGCCGCCTCAAACCCCTAACCAATCCAGCACGGCAATAATGCCTCAACAAATACACAAAATAAACTGGTGCTGCCACTGCAAACAAGTGCTTGAAGCACAACAACACGGCAAAAACAAACCCTCCCATCAAATCCCTGCCTTCCTCCAAATAAGAAAGAGAAACCAAAAGCAACCCAAGAAGAAACCCATTATACTGAAAATGCACATGATCCACAATCAAAAGCCCCGGTGACCAAATAACCAAAATCCAGATCATCAATCGTCTTCTATAACCTAATTTTTTAGTCAATCGATAAATACCAAAAAATAGACACATATCAGAGACAATTACAGTGATTCTTTGGAAGTAAATCACAGAGAGTGTGTTGTAGTTCAATCCCATATGCAGATCTACGATATTGGGGTCGATGAATTTAGTGAAAATGGAGAGGAAGCGTTCAAAATAAGCGAATAATGGGGGGTAGTCGAGGGTCCATGGGCTCGTCTCATCGATGTACCATTGAGAAAGAGGGAGGGAATGGGTGAGAGCAAGCCAATTCCGGTGGACTTCAAAGTCTGTGCTGTGGTAAGAGGGGATGAGGAGGAGCTTAATGCAGGTGGCAACGAGGCCAAACCAAGTGAAGTTTGACATGGGTTTGAGAGGTTTGTTTGAATAATCTGTCTTTTCTTCCATGGTTCAAGAATGGCTTAGTTAATAAGAAATACTATATAAGAAGAAGATAAAATTCCATTACTCTCCGAGGAAAATCAAGAAACGGGAAATTCAAGTCATTTACGAAGTACTTATACTGAAAATGCCGTAGTTAACTGCTCTCTAAAATTTCTCTTCAACTCATACGAATTAGAAAATTCTGGTGGGTCTGGTATCCCAAGAGAAGAGATTTAAAAAAGACATCTTGGATCCTGAATAAACAGACTGCCAATGCAATCGATTTCTCATTTAGCAACGCAAAATTCAAACTAAGAAGACAGGGAAAACAACCCAAAACCCTGAGATAGCCTTTCCGTTGCAGTAAGATGAATCCAAACGCTCCAGCACTACCTGTTCCAATCAAAAGTTCCATCAAAAAGCAGCTAAAATTCTCCAAAATTAAGTTGCACGGAAATCAACAACGCAATGTTTGGTTCCTGAGGAACTGAAGAAAAACAAAAATCAAATCAAATAAATTAAATTTGAGACCCTCCTTTCTTTTTCAGCACCCAATAAAATTGAATAAAAGAAATCAACTTGGCTAACGAGTTAACCTGAGTTTTCTATTTTATTTTCTTCTTCCCTTGAGAACTAAACATAAGAAAATATAAGATATCAAAATTTTTTTCCCCAGTCTTCTTGGCAATTAACCATAATAGCATCTCCAATGGGAGAGCTATAGTGTGAGCTAAAGCTATAAATAGCTTTTAGCTCTAAAGGGCCTTCTCCAATGGGAGATTTAAATGGTGAGCTAAAATAGGTCAGAGCTAAACTGAGATAAAATGGCTCTCAGTTTAGCTCTGAGCTATTTGGCCATGCGGGGAATGGTAGTTAGAAGGAGGGAAAACTAGGTGAGCTAAAAAATAGCTTTTACTGCATTGGAGCAACCACTTTACTACAGAGAACTATTTTTACTGTAGAGAGCTATTTTTACACTTTTTGAGCTAAAAATAGCTTTTATCTCACCAAAATAGCTCTCTTGGGTTGGAGATGCTCTACGAAATCTAATTCAAATAACCTAGATAGAACACGCCATAAAAAGCATGAATCAGCCAAAAACAAATGTAAATGAAATCCATATCATATAAACAAAGAAAAAAACTCCAAGTGTGTTGGATTGTTACTCTTTTACATTCAGATCAATCCAAAAACTCCAAATTTGCCTGCTTCAATCGTAAAACTCAACCAACAGTAGCTAAAACACATCATATTCAAAGTAAATTAAGGCAATGTTTAATTATCAATTCAAAAGTACTATTATTTCTTTATGAAAGCAAAATTTGCTTTGATTTTGGCTCCCAATCAAAAGGGGAAAAAATGTACTTTCAAAATGCAAACCAAAAAACACCAAAAATTTTTAAAAACTTGTTTTGAGCCAATTGAACACATCTCAACTCCAAATCTCTGTCATTCTCTACATGTATATATCTCATCGACTGACCTGAAGTTGTAGCCGGGTCTGGGACAAAGGGAAGGATCTAACGAGATTGTGAGATATCTTGAAGGGGTGTTTTTGTGAAGTTGAGAGGGTCTGGTCTTTGTATTACTGTCTCTTGATTTACATTTATCATAATATTGAAAAAAACTTTAATTTTTTATAGTTCAAACACATTGAGTGAGAAATCTCAAGTTCAAGCTTATGGAGAAGTATGGATATTCGTTTGTTGATACCAGAGGAGCCTCCGATGGTCTAAACGGTCAGACAGAGCACAAGCCAAAGAGAGAGTAGCTGTAGCCCCACAACGGCAAAACCCATTCTCCAAAACGGCAAAACCCTTACATCCAAAACACTGAAACAGCAGAAATATACAGAAATAGAACAAGTAGATAGGGATATTAGCAAGAGAAAGAAAGAGAATGCGAGAAAGAGTTGAGGAAAGCTGGAGTCTTGGAGAGAGGAATTGTACCTCCAACGACAATCGCAGTGATTAGGGCTTGTAGGCAGAAATAGGGTCGTCGGACTCGTCGACGGAATGGGCAACTCTGGCCGTCAAGCAAGGCCGCGAAGGAGAGAGGGTGAGAGAAACCCTAGGGTGAAGTTGGTCATGTTACAGTTAGACTGCAGGTGGTCGAATACGCCACAGGAAGTCGTATAAAAAAATAAAATTAAAAGCGCTTTTAACAATAGTGCTTCCAAAAGCGCTGGTTACACTAGCGCTTTAGAAGCGCTATGGATACTCCAACTTTCCTATTTTTTTTTCCCTTTTTTAAATGTAAAATGGTAAAAGCCTGTTTTCTTGCCATCCCACAATTTCATCTCCACCCCCACAACTTTCTTCCCCCCATTTGAATAAACTAATCAGGGAATTATAGATTGGTCCAAATAATTACACGTCAATGACGAATGGACTACTACCTATGATTATTTGCCTATATTCAGACTAATCTATAATTCTCTCTAAACTAATAGTGTACATATGAACTGTTTAAAATTGTAATTTTTAATTGTATGATTATATACACTAGTTGGTGCGTACGTGCGTTGCATATAAATTTTTTTGAGTTAAATTATTTTTTTCAATAATAATAATAATTTTTAAAATTTAATAATTTTATCGTACCTTTGCATAAGATGAAAGTACTTTGACCACTCAATCTTTTACTTCTTTTGATATGATTACTATTTTTTTTTTTCATTATCTTTCCCAAATCATAGTGCTTAAAATTATTTTTGAAATTTCATTATACATAGGTTCATTGATATGATTTGATTTCGATATATATATAAATATTTTATTCATCGATGCATGGTGGATCACTGATTGTAATTTTTTTTTTTTTTTGGGCTTGTACATTTTTTTTAAAAAAAATGATTTTGAATTTTTTTTTAAAAATTTATTTTTGGGGTTGTGATCTAAGTTATTTTCTTTTCTTTTTTTTGTTATTTTTGGTTTTGTTTTGTTTAGTTCGGTATTTTGGGTTTGCAAGTAGATATTGCAAAATTTCATGAACCTCACGATTTGATAGGGATTTTTTTTGGTGGTTCATTAGACATTCCCTTTTTATTTTCTTTTTTTCTTGTGCATTCATTAATGGTTTTTTTTTTCTTGTGCACAAGTGTGTGTGTATATATATATACACACACACACTAGATAGATATAGCACACATGCGTTGCACGTGAATCTTTTTAAATAATATTAGTTATACAAAATAATAAATACCAAAAGATTTTATATTTTTTCATAATAGATAAAGTTTAAAATTCAAAAGTACATTTTTTTTTTTTTATAATCAAAATTGTGAGCGAAAGATTAAAAACTCTTTAGATATACATTCAGAATTTTTTTTTCTTCATAAAATGAAATATTTAAAGAGTTTATATTCATATATATTATCATACAACTTGATAGTTGCTCTAAAAAAAAGAATTTGAGTAAGAACCTAACTTTAATTTGTCAAGAGTTTGAGTTAAAATCTAAATTTCATTTGTTACCAAATAATAAGAATGTTTATTATGTGTTTTAATTAAAGGAATAGTAGATATGCATTTTTTTTAAAAAATAAGGGTATATTAATAGTTCAAAAGTTTTTTTAAAATTCAACATTTTACAGTTAATATAGATATGTACTATAAGTTGGCTAGATAGGGTGGGATTTTTATTTACTTATCAACTTAGATGTTGGTACCTGACTAACCAAATAGGTACGGTACAGTTTTTGGTACACATAAACACATATAACAACATTGAATATTAAAAGGAAAAAAAAAACAAAAATAATAAAACAAAAATTGAACAACTTAAGGAAAACTAAATTCAAAAATGACAAAAATGCAGAGACTATTAAACATTTAAACCCATTAAGAAGAAGGCTTTTGTAAACCTTTTTGAGTTATAATCTAATTATTACACACGGGAATGATTGTACACCTTTTTAAGTTCTAATATATTTTTTGCATGCAATGTTATAAAAATTAGTGTATACCTGATAATTTGATACTCCATATTAGATAATATCAGGTACACTTAATGATTTATATTTTATGAATCCAATTGTTTTATTAAATATATTTTTTATATAAAAATTTATAAAAATAAATAATAAAAAATCAAATCGATTCAAAATTGATTACTATTCGATCAAAACTTACATTTATGAACATTTTGGATGAAAACAATTCTTAATCAAGTTAATCCGAAATTAGGCTCGGCCCATTTTAAGTGTCACCCCATACCCAATTCGAAGAGCAGGAATGCCGACATGGGCCACATTGCAAGCAAAACTCTCATATCCAATCGCCACACTCCATTTTCATCTCACACATCTCCACAAGAAGAAAAGAAGCAAACAGACCTATACACCAGAACCCCACTCATCCTTCTCTCTCCTTCCTCTCCAATCCCTACCACTCTCTCTCTTCCTCTCTCCGACCTTGCGAGAGCCGAGCGACTCAACCCATCCAACCATGTTCCGGCAAGCAACTCGCCTCCTCGTTCGACCCATCAGCAGGACCGGATCCAGGCGATTCTCCACCGATCTCCCGGTGGCTGAGACGGCGGACGAGTCCTTCGTGGAGGCGTGGAAGAAGGTGATCCCCAACATCGAACCCCCGAAGACTCCGTTGTCTTTCATGCAGCCTCGCCCTGCCACTCCCTCCTCCATCCCTTCCAAGCTCACCGTTAACTTCGTCCTTCCGTACGCCTCCGAGCTATCCAAAAAAGAGGTCAGTGACAAGTAAACACCCTATTGATTGATTTTATGCGGGTTTTGTTTGGATTTTTTGGTGGTGCTTGTTTTGACCTTGAATCCCTCTATATGTATTTATGTTATATATGTATATATCTGGAGCTATTTCGATCTGAATTCATCTGGGTTTTGTTCGGTTTTCTTGTGTATGTATTTATAGATTGGGTATTGCAGTTTTGGTTCCAGGATTTCATACTTCTATGTGGCAACTCTGTTTTGCTGCAAATGGGTTATTGAGAATTCTCTGTAATTTGTGTTCTCTTCTTCAATTCGATTGGAGAACTTATCCTTCTGGGCTTTGATTGAATTCCACTCATGCTTCTGAAACTTCTATGGACTTGTTTGCGAAACCAGTTTAGAACTTTCAGGGAAAGGCACTCATGTAATGGATGATTTTATGACATTGATGTGAACAAATGAGTCTTATTATACGTTAAAAAAAAATGCCATCTATCTGTCTCGACATTCTTTTTTTCCATTAAGGCATCTGGGTTTTGTTTGGTTTCAATTTTCCTCTTCTTTGATCTCAACTAATTCTTTCTGCTGCATTCCTCTTTCTTTTGATGTCCCCTTACCTGCATTTTCGGCCACCCATGATCATTTCCAAAATTGGCAACTGTGGTTGAAATTTGCATGTGGTTGCTGTTCATAGTCCTGGTGTATGAGGGAATGACTTCCCATCTTAGGTAAATGGTAATGATACTCCCAATTCATATTGCCATGTACCCCTCGTTATTTCTGTAGAGGTACATTATCATATCCATGATCTACTGTTAAAAGGCATGTTAAGAAAAATGCCATCTTTCTGAATGCTGAGGTCATTGATTGATGAAATTGATGACAAAGAACATCATTTGTAAAAGCAGATGTTGCTTGAAAGATGTAAAGTAAGAACCAGCTGGATGCGTGGGTGAGGAAGACATTGTAAACTACTAAACTCTTCGACTAAGGCAACCCGAATAGATTATTTTGCTTATAATTAATTTTGTATATTTCTTTTTGTCATTAGTTTGATTATAGTGGCTCAATTGTTATTTTCGTATGTCAGTCACATCACACGAGGAGAGAAAACTTGACAAAACCATAAATCATACAGCTGGATCCCTGTTTAGACTTTTTTTTCAGAAGTATTTTCATGGGTGTTAGAATTCTCCTGCCCAGTCATAAGGCAATTTCATGTTAAACTTAGCGAGAACTTTGTTAGTGTCAATGGAAGTACAAACAGTAGCATTCTTTTTAGTTGTCATAATTTTTCTTTAAGATGTTGGTTTTGCTCCTGTGAGTTGCAAATTCTATTATTGTCTTTTGTTTTTTCCATCTGTTGTGCTCTTATGTTAAATCCATTGCTTTTAGTTTTTTTGCTATTTAATTTGAGCCCAAAATTACAATGCACATTGCAAACTCCAGTCCCTTATTTATGGTGAATTAGTGAATAGTGACAAATACTGCATAAATAAGCGGTAAGAGTTAGGCACAAATGTTTATGCATTAAATGTGCACGGTTACTGATTCCAAATGTCAGACAATTCAATTCTATTGAACAATATGACGATAATGGTATTTCAACTTTTAAGATAGCTTAGTATGAAGACTGTAATAAGAATTAAATGGATTGTGACCAAAATTTTTTTTTATAAATGACTGAAACATTATTTGAAAATGAACAGCTTCGGTGCAATGTCAAGGAGACCAATAAATTATTAAAAGTTTGATATCCTCAAGTCAGAAACTGCTACAGGTTGAAATGGATATGTACTTTCCTTGGCAGGCTAAGGTTCATAGAGTGACTTATGAATAGTTTATTTTTGGACCTTGATTCTTTTTTTAGCTATACAATTTTCATAGACATCTAATGTGATGGTGGTATGGAGTCTACTAGATAGAGGGTTGGGGTGATTGTTTTGTTACTTTTGTATACATCTGCAATGGATCAAATGGGCATTCTGAATTAGAAAGCAGAATTTTTTTCACTGAAAGGAGATGCAGCTGTGGGTCGGTCTTTCTTCAAAAAAGGGAAGATGTGTAATATGACTTGTAGTCTCATGAAGTCTACTCTTATTTTTGAAACTTTTATTTTTCCAAAGAATACATAGCATCCTAAAGAATAAGGGAAAGGTTGTGGTTGGCTCTTCAACGCATTCAGTGAAATGGGTCAAATAATGGGTTGGAATCTGATAGGGATCTTCTCCGTCAAATCCTTGTTAAAGTGACTTAGCAGGTTTGGGGCAAGTTGGGGCATGTGAGCAAGTATCATTGATGTATTTGGTTGTTTGGGGGTTGACTTATTTACATTGAATCATTTGGGAAGTGTGCATGTTGGCTGTTTGTGTGTGGTTGGCTTGTAGCATTTTGTTTCTTTGGTAATCTATTCTAAAAAATGTTGTGGCTATATATGGTTTAGATTTTCACGTTCTGGGATTTTTGTTGACCTTCAGGATTATGTAATACAAAGTTGCTCAAGTTTTTCACATTCTGTTTTGTTTTGTTTCGTTTGGAGTCAATGGTTTTTTTACATGCAATCTTGTGTATCACTGGTTATTATGCCTTTAACCTCCTCCTGTGTGGGAACTAGATTGATACTGTGTACTAATTCTATTGGTTACGGTATTATTTTAAAAAAATTTCTCACTAAATAGATTTTTTTTTTCCTTTCCAATTCCCCCCAACATCACTTAAAAGAGAGTTCTGAGTAATCTGATCCTGCTTCTCATAAATTCTCTATGTCCTAAAATACACAATGCCAATATTGGTCCAAACCTTTTTCCAATGGAAGCAGGTGATCAATATTTTACTCATAGCTTTTGCACAGGTGGGGGGGTGTGTTATATTTCCTTATTGCTTGGGTTGCATAACATGCATTATTCTTCTTCCAAACAATAACAAAGAGAAGAGCTTGAATTTATGTCGCTGCAGTAAAAATTCAAACAGTATTTGAATAAATCATGAAATGATAAATATTACAGAAGGTCTACTACTAGGTTTAAGGTCCATTTGAATTATAAATTTATAATTGACATTTGTTTCATCATTTCAAAGAGAGTGGAAATACTACCTCCTCTTCTTTCCACCTCTTTGTTTAGATTGTGAACAAAATTCAAACTTAAAGAAATTCTGGTGGAAGAAGGTAGGTTACATCAGAATTTATTTCATTTACACTATTTATATGGTAATGTAAGGATGTAATAACATATTTGATTACTGTGCATGTTTATCATTGTAACTGAAAGGGTACAAAGACAAAGGCAGAGACAGAAAAATGTTAGAGCCAACTTGTGGTTGGTAATGAGTGTGATTGATACAAATAATTTTTACCCTGTATTTGTATTTCATGGGTAAATGCTTTTTACAATTCTTGTACCTCTTTTTGTTATAATTTAGAGACATAGGTTTATTTATTCTATACTTTGAATGGTTAAAATTCAGAGAATGCTTATTTTAAGTTTTTTAGTTTTCAAGTCACTGAAGGTACATTTATTTTTTGATAGGGTAAATATGTATTGGTGAACAAAAAGGGCTTAGCCCATGTACATAAGCCATATACAATGACTAACCACACAACCCTCTACATCTTAAAGCAATCCACAAAATTAACAAAAGAAAGATTGGAAGTATTAGTGTGACTAGAATACCACAAAAATAAAGATTTAACAAAGGAGGATTTGAGGTCCATGAGAGTCTTCTCAACCCTATCAAAAGTTCTAGCATTTCTTTCCCTCCAAATGCACCACAATATAGCATGCAGAGCCATATACCAAGTCACTTTAGCCTTTTTGTGCCCCCCCTTAAACCACCAACCCGCCAATAAGTCGTAGGTAGAGGAAGGAAGCACCCAATGAACTCCGAACATGTTAAATAAAAGCATCAATAGATTCCTAGCCACAAAACAATGAATGAAGAGATGATCCACCATTTCCGCATCTTGTTTACAAAGAACACATCTATTCGGCACATACCACATTGAAGGAACATTTATGTTTAAGCTGATAGAATTTTTTGTTACTAAGCATACCTCTTGACCTTGTCTATAAACATATTTAGTTCACTTGTGGTTTAATGGGGTGGATCGGATTAATTCATACACTGAACAGTGACAACTTGTATTGGAATTTTCTTCTATACCATCGTCAACTCTTCATACATATTTTTATTGAATAATAAGAATATTGTTTGCTCCAAGCAAAAATAAAAAAAGGAATATTGTTTGCAGCTATTAAGAGATTCTTTGGGTATATTTATATTTCCACCATTTTGAAAGCAGATTTTGCAGCTGGGGTTTCGAGGATATGGCTATTCAGTTGTGTGAACTGTGAACTAAACAGCTAAACTAGGTCTCTCATTATTACCAAGTTAAGAAAATCCCTTATTATTTGGGGGCTTTCTTCTTCTTTTCAGTTTCTAGTGATTATGTTTTTGTTTTCAACAAAAGTGTGGTTTGGAATGTAGCTGGCCCTAACAAGACTCTTACCTTGGGCGATGAAAACCCTTCACAAACCTGCACAATTTGAGTTGGGGTGTGGTGGGGTGGGGTGGGAAGGAAATAGATGAGAGACAGGCTCTTTGGGAGATAGAGAGATTTCTATGGTTGTGATTGTTTATGTTACCCAATTGAATGGCTAATCAAGAGGTCCTTTGGACCCTTTGTAAAAACCAGTCAAAGGATTCACTGTCACTACTCAATCATCAGCTTTGACTTACTTTTTTCAATTTTTTAATGCAGTAATGTATTGGTATAACCTCTACATTTTTTTATTTTTTATTTTTTTGTATATGGATCTCCTTGTCAGCTTAGAAATTACCACCAACGTGTACATTGCAGAACTTGAACTTGAACCCAGAGTCACTGTACTAGTTATAAATAAAAGCAAAAGGTGGCAGATTATGTGACCTGTCAGAAAAAAAAGAAGGGGGGGGGGGGGGGGGGGGAGATTATGTGGGATAGAAAATTGTTAATATATGTATGGTGACCAAGATTAGATTGTTTCTTCCTGCCTTATGGATCCCTTAAGGAGATAGATGGACACTTATTGGAACTGAAATCAATCATATCATTTTGTTTTCACTAGCATTCGAGGCACTATCCGGCCTTTTAGGATGGAGTATTTATATTTGTTAAAGATATTATGGTATCATTGACAAATGAGAATAGCCAATGAAATTGTATCACTCATGAAAGTCATAAAATTAAGTTTAGGGATGTAGTGGTATAATATTTGTGTGTGTTTACAGGTTGATATGATTATAATACCAGCAACAACTGGTCAGATGGGAGTTCTTCCTGGACATGTAGCAACAATTGCAGAACTGAAACCTGGGGTCATTTCAGTTCACGAAGGAAATGAGGTGACAAAGTACTTCATTAGCAGCGGCTTCGCATTCATCCATGCAAACTCTATTGCAGATGTAATTGCTATTGAGGCTGTGCCACTAGATCAAATTGACTCGAGCTCAGTCCAAAAGGGGCTTGCAGAGTTCACCCAGAAGGTGAGCTCAGCCTCAACCGACTTGGAGAAGGCTGAAGCCCAAATTGGAATGGATGTGCATAGTGCTCTCAACTCTGCTCTCACAGGCTAGTAAAATTAGTCTCTAGTCCTCTTCTTGATTCAGTAATTTTCTCACTTTTTTGCATGTCCAGGGTTGCCTCATTGGCACCTAGATTTGTCTCCTTGAGCCAGAAATTGATCTGAATATTTCGCTTGTCTTTATGTTTTGATTGTGGGATTGATGATAATAATGTTGAATAGATTTTATCATCCTGGCAAGAAAGTTGAGCACAACTTGCTGGGAAAAGAAACTACTGCATTTCTGTTCTCTCTCCCACACTTGCATGAAAAATCTAGTTATCTTTGGTAGATGGATGGTTTGGTGAGCATGATTTTCGAAGTCATCCTATCTATTTGACCATTTGCTTGTCGTGATTTGCTGCCATCCATCGGTACCTGCGAATTTTACGGTGTGTATCTGCCGTAATAATTGGGTTTTATCTTTCTAAGTTTCATTTTAGATTAAATTGTCATGCGTTTATATTAGAGTAGGAATAAAATGTAATGGTGTATTGGTGTGCAATGGCCCACCTCCAGATTGACTCTCAGATTGTGCAGTAGCAACTAGCAACTGATCTCCAAAGCTTTCTAGTTAAATAGCGATGCAAAGACCACAATCCTCTCCAAGGAAAAGAACCGCAATCTTTAATCAAGGAAGGAAGGATTCATCAGTTCATTGGGATGGAGTAATGCATTGGCATGCCCTTTTGCGAATGATTTAAGATTACAGTGTACCTTCCTCTTAATTAATCTTTTCGACAATTTATCCAGTATCATGGATGCCTACCAACTTTCATTTTCATTTTTATGCTGCTTTTGAATTTCGATGAAAATTTGAGAAGACACCACAGAAAATTTTTACCGAACGATTTCAAAATGGAAAATACTTGCCTTTGCCCTTGGGTGGAGGAGTTCCTTCTCTCTTCTTACTCATATTTCACCAATTATCCAAAAAAATAAAGAGAATTGATTGTATGCATGCATTACCATGTTTATATAATTATAAACACATTTTCATAGGTCTATATATATATATGTTATATGTTTATATTAACATGAATGCGCAGAAACGTGTCCATATTCACTTATTTGTTTGTTTGAATTTTTAAATTCATATTTTTCTAAAATATTTATGACATCTAGCAGAAAATGAATTGAAGTAGGAAAGAGCTCCTCCATCTTGGGGTGGAAGCAAGTAGTGGTCCTTTAAAATTTTGAGTTGGTGCAATTTGTTCACACCTTGCGATCTTGACAATCTTTGAACTTTGAATTATAAAATAAAATTTGCTGTGAAATTAATAATCATGATCACCCAAACCACAAAATGACGACATGTTTTTTTCTTTTTCTCCCTTTGAAAATGACAACATGCTTTTTTAATTATTTCCTGCATGCAGTATTTTAAGAGATTGATGATTACTAGATAGGTTCAGGTTGCTTAAACACACGTCGTACCATGATTAACTTAAATTAAGGAAAAATATCAATTTTAATAACTCTTAAGTCCTAATCACCGGTCATTTTAATAAAATTGAGTCAAGTCTTGTAACTTAGACAAGTCCGACTTTAAGGAATAAAATATTCAATGGACATTATGATTTTATTAACTGAATACCATGATCACCCTGCCCATGGAATGACAATTTGTCTTCGAATTAGTCCAAAATTTTATCATTGCAAACCATTAAATAATAAAAGGGAAAAAAATATCTACATGAGAAAAGGTTACCCAGGGATTCCTCTTTTATTAAAAAGGGTATTGCAACATATTCAAAACTTGCATTGTAATTAGATATACAAATTCATCATAAAAATGTTACGTGATTTAATCAATCATATGCACGAATCATTTAGAAAATCCATTACCAACTTTGTCCAACTCGTATGATATTAATTCATTAGAACCATATCACCCGATAGATGAATCCTATGAATCCATTCAGAGGATGTAGCATTACTCTAGTGCAATTATTTATGAAATGAGAGAGCTCATAAGAAAGGGAAGAAGGTGGTCCTCATGTGAAAAAAGGACAAAAATGAAATAGTTGACTTCTAATCTCTCAACCAATCAGCTACAGACATGTTTCCGAGCCTACAAGAGCTTGACCTCATTGAATCACCACTCATTAAAACCACCATCATGCTCCAACTGGGAATGCCCTAAAAATAATTTGAGTCCTCATCAGGCTATCTGACGTGGCACAACGTAAACCGTCCATTTAAATCCACCTCGTGAACCGTGATCTCTCCTACAACGTAGATCGAGAAGACTGCTCCCCTTTGTTTGTCACAGTAGATGCCACGTACACTGGAACATATTTTATTTTGGTGCTGAGCTGGCGAGCTTAGTAAGACGCACGTGTGACGGGCAAACGAAGGAAAAATGAACGATTGCCGGTCTGGGTCTGGGGATGATGTTTGGCTGTATGATTGTGGGCCCATGGGGACAAGGACCTTGGGAATAGATGAGTCAGAGTGGGCCCACTTGTCTTGATGTTTGTCTAATGTAATCTTTATCCGCTGTGGGGCCGATGGCTTACTTTACTCCAAGCAGGTAAGGGGAAAGGACAAAGAAGACTGGGTCTCTAAGAAATTATTTGATGTTTTGTGTGATGCTTTGACTAGAATGCCTGTGGTGGTTTCATATAACTACATAAATGCCATGGTCACATATTATTTTGGCCTATGTAATTGTGTGAAATTGCTCCAAAGTCTAAACAAAACCCACATCTCTCCTCCCCACGCCCCAGGAAAAATGATATTTGTAATGCCGTAATGGTTTCATAATTTTTTTAGTTTTTTTCATTGTTGTGCTTGATAGGCCCTTTTTTTTTTTTTGGTGTAGTACTAACGGCCTTTTCTCTGTAGGAATAGCAACTTACCAAAGCTTGAGTCTTCAAAACCTTAAGCTTGTACTAATGGGTGGACAGGAGAGCTTTGCCCACTAAAAATGTTTAGCTTCTTTTTTTTTTTTTTGGGTAGAGAAAGGGATAAAGTACTAAAACCCCTAAAATTCCAACCAATTCTTGCCAATGACATGATAGCTCTAGAAGCATTTTATTCACTTTTTAAATAAATGATTTCTGGTTCAAGTTTATGAAAAAATATTAATATGTATTTGTTGATATTAGGGGAGGTTAGGTCAGGGATGTGAATAGATTCTATTGAGTGTATAAATTATATATAAGAAAAATCGTTCCAATGTTTTCTTTGCTAGTGTGTGGGTGTAAAGAATATGGATTCATGTGGTTAAATTAGAAGAATACCAAAGTTCATGGGTGTACTAGAAATACCCAACATGAAGGGAACCAAATGCCAAAAAAGTAGTTCAAAAAACAGTCAAGAGATGCATGCACTGCGCCAATTGATTCAGTCCCATGGTTTTAACTAGGCCAGCCAACCATCTGCAAGTGGACTTTTGGGTATTCTCTGGACCACCATAATGGGTAATCTCAATCAATAAAACCCATGCCTTTGGTAGAAAAATCAAACTATTCACATTATTTTAGGGACATGATTGGTGTAGACCACCTATCTTCAGTGGACCGTGGAACACCTGATTTTATAGTCCACTTGTGTGATCTCCCATCCAATCTCCTCTTTATATAACCTATGCCGAGTCGCCCTTGTCTTTCCCATTCTCACTATCACATCCTCTCTTCCTCTCACCAATAGTCTTGGCGCATATTAGCAACCTTCATCCTCACTGTAGCTCTCTTCATCTTTGTTCACACCATGAGGACATCCTTTGCTTCTTCAATGAGACCGGGCATGTTTTCCTACGCAGGGTGTGAAGAGCCACACCAACCTCACTTTCTTCAGGCTTGTTTTCTATGCCGGAAACCTCTTGGATGTAACAAAGACATTTTCATGTACAGGTAATTAGCTGAGACCCTTCAATTATTTGCTTTTAAAATTTGTCACATTATTTTCAATAAATACAGCAAGAAAATATCAACAATGCCCATATGTGAATTTGTATGATTAATTTGTAAATCAATGACAATTTTTAAATTTCTAATAAAATAGTCCCATTTTTTATCCTCAACCAAAATATTTTATCATGCCCAGATGGGTTGAAAGGTTTTTTTTTTTTTTTTTTTTTTTTTTTTTTTTTTCTCAAAGATCATCCGAGTCCACAAATTTGAAGATTTTCTAGCACAATATACAAATAAATCCACAAACCCATATCTGATTTATTATTATTATTGAGAATTACTCATTTTCTTTATGGGATTAACACATATCTGATGGGTTTCTTGGGGTTAATTTTTTTTTGCAGAGGGAACACTCCATTTTGTAGTAATGAGTGCAGGCAAGAACAGATTGAGATTGATGAGGCCGAAGACAAGAGCTGGAAAACATCTGCCTCCATGAGATCCTTAAGAAAAACAGACCCCGAAAAATCCGACCCCTAACAAGGCTGTACGGACGAGCATAGTTGAAGTGGCTTTAATTACAAGTGGTAATGCACAATCTTGTAAAAAGATGGTCGTGGGCAGTAGCCTTATCCGTGTTCTAGAATTAGACTTGAGCCCGTTTCGAATGGGACAGATGTACAGTTTTGAAAAATGGTCTTTGGAACCAAAAAGGAATAATGGGTATGATGGTTGATGACCTTACTCGCATCCCGAAATTAGTCAGATCAAAGATGTGATCGAAGTTGCCCATAAAATTGGCGGATTGGACATTGCACACATTCTCCTTTTTGGCAAGGAAACGACCGCACTCGTTGAGAGGCGCTGTGGAGGGTTCCATATATCAGCCCATTGGGATGGAGTTTGCATTGGCATGCCGCCCTAAGAGTGACCAAGATTATATGTGTAACCTTTTACCATCAACTTTCCTCTCGATCTTCACTAATCATTAGAATATTGGAAGTATTGGAATCGTTATTGTTGATGGTGATGACCATGATGATGTCTGGAATTCGTACCATGTTATTAAAACCTTATCAGTTTGTCAACAAGTTTGCAGAGTGAGCAAGAAGTTGTGATGTATAAACCCTATTACGGCTATTTTAAAAAGTTTTGAGGCGTACATGTTGTATTTGATGTTATAAGATCAGTTTTTATGAATTTATGAAATGTCACCGTTTCCAATTTTTACTTGTACTTGTGATGATAATTATTAGAATAGATTTATGTTTTCGATAATATATAAAATACACAAAAATGTTTAATTTTCCCTTAAGATCTTAAATAGGCTTTAAAATTTTGCTTGGAGTTAAGATGGAAGAGATTAAAAATTAACAGAATTTATGGTTTTATAGGTACACTTCCTAAGTTTTCTAATAACTCAAGCCATGTTAAAATGTGGACACTTATTAGGATTTAGGACTCATCATTTGGTGAATGTTGTTGGACAAAGCTTGGTTACTAAACCATGGGTATAATCTATGTGGCCCAATGGTTAATTGACATAGAGAAGAGGAGAGACTCAGGGAGATGAGGTTGGAGGTGGGGGGTTGAGGCTATTTCAGTCCCTAATGTAAAAATTAAGAAAAGGGAATTAGAGTAAGTAAATGAGTAGTATGCTTTTTTTTTTGTGGTGTGAGACATGTGATAGTTATAAATTATGCCACATTACTTTTCAGTAAGAGTTACTACATATGGTTTAGTAGCCAAGCTTTGTCAAATTTCATTTAGGATTAAAATAATTTTAATTTAATAATTTAATAACTAATTTATTTAAATTATATTGGTTTCTTTTTCTTCTTTTTTTTTATAAATATTTTGTCGGGGTTGGGGTGTGAGCGTTGAAAGCTAATTAGAATGGTTTTGATGGAAAGAGCAAACGTAAGGAAAAAAAAAATCTAAATATGGAAAATTTGAAAATAGTTATAAAAGGAAAAAGAAGGCCATTCATTTTATGACAGTTAAAAGGAGGTTTTTATTTTTCATATGCACCGATGAAGGATGAGAATCAAGACTTGCAAACCTTACATTTTTATAGGATGAGAATCAAGACTTGCAAACCTTACATTTTTATTGGAACGAGACATGTTACTAGACCTGAGGACTATTGACAAAAAATGTTAAAAAGTTTAAACCTAATAATTTAAAATTTTGAGTTGGTAAAGTTTGGGCACATATTACATTTTGACTAAGCTAGTTTTAAACAAAGAAAATAAAACTCTAGTAAAACCATGGCCCGCCGGTGGTTTCCAAAATGTTCTAGTAATAAACAATGGAAACATGCTTTTGAATTGCTTCCAAAATGTATAATTAAAGTTAGGGTATCAAACATGTTAAAGTTTCTTAAAGGCATGTCTAAATCAAATCGGTTTAACCAAAGAAAAAGCCATAAAAATCAACGAACCATCGCAAAGCCATGGACTCTCTTAGGCCATAGATGAGAACTTATTTACGAAACCTGCTTAAAGGTTGATGATTGGACATTCTTTTGTAATCTAGCAGGTTCACGTCATTTAAATACGTATTATAAAGAGACTTAATTAAATATAATTGATAATTTAATCCCGTACGTAAATTAAAGTGTAGTTTTTCTCTTAGCAAATAATGTTAAATTAGAATTCTCTTTTAACTTTGACTTTCTGACTTCATACTGATATATTTTTTAATTAAAAAAAAAAGCTCTTATTCAATATGATCTTACGTGGCGAATCCAAGACAGTTGACCTAAACAGTAAACTCAGTCTCGTGTATAGGTGATCCCTCCCTCCTAAAACGTAGCACGGGAAATTTGTCCCCCGTTTTTTTCATTAATAACGCCACGTAGCACGAGGAACAATTATTTGATGCTTGCGCTGGTGAACTGGCTGTGACGCACGTGTAACGGGCTGTGGAAAATTCGAACGTTTTTTGTCGAGCTTCCCGAAAATTCACGGGCAGGCGTTGTAGACTTGTAGGCCCGGGGAGAGAAGGACCTTTGGGGAAAAGATGATCGATGACTCAGTGGTGGGTCCCACTTTCTTGTGCATTATTGTCATTTTATGGGCTGTGGCGCCCACGCTTACTCGAAAAGAGAAAAAAGGACAAAAAGCGAAGACCGGCGGCTCCGGAGAAATCTGGGTGAGAAATTTGGATGTTTTTATTGCGTTTTGTTTGGTTTTTTTTGTTTCTCGGTTGTTTGTCAAATCAAAAAATTTGATTAGTTAAGAATAAAATTGGTAAATTTTGATTTCATGTTATTTAATAAAATTTTTTTTGTCACTAATTAGTTAAATTTTATTCTAAAAATAAGATATAAATACATTTTTTTTAAAATCAACTGTGAGTTAATTTATTTAAAAATCAGATAACAGTTATATACTGAACATAATCTAATCTAACTTTTTAAGTTCTCAAACCTATTTATTTGGTCTTTTTTAAAAATAAAACTACTGTGGAGGCTTAAATCCTCTTAAAATTTTAAAATCAATAAATAATTCCATGAATTATTAACTTGGGTTAATTTGCTCATTCTATTAAATTTAATGCATATCTTAATCAAATTTTTGTAAAATTTTTATAATTCAAGAGGATTTAGTATGATTTATCCTGTATGATATGTTAAAAAAAATTCATTTAAACTACTTAAAAATGGAAAATGATTCTTAAGACCACTGCTATTAGCCCAATGAATAAGACCATGACATTTTTGTAAATATAACAATTAATGTATAACAGTTTCGTATTCTCGTGGGGACACCAACATTTTCCTTAAAAATGTAATAAATTTTTTTTGAAGAGTCCGATTTCAATAAAAATCATACTTTTTTATTGTACTCATCAAGAGTTTCAAAACAAAACCCATGTTAATTAGGAAATTTTATAAGTAAAAATTTGAAGTTAAATTAGAAATCAAATTAGCTTTAATATAACATGAAAATCAAGTTATATTTACTACTAAAATATTTTATACCTATCCCTGTAAAAAATCATTATTGACTAAAAAGTTTAAGATAGTTATAGGGTAAAGATATTTTGATCAGTTCAGACAAATGGGATAACGTTAACATTTAAAATGGGTTATAATGTTAACTAATTAGAAGTCACTACCTCACTAGTCTAACAGTTTCAGTAGACTCTATTGATCCTATATAGCACTACTAAAAAATTCAACTGGCAAAATATCTGAGTAGGTAAACGGGTAGTTGTGTTAAAAGATTCATCACTGAGAGACTTTTTGTTTAATGGTACTAACTACCCTCAAGTGGGAGCGTGGATCTATGGGTTTGGGATTTGCAAGAAAGAATTGCAAAGAATGTTAATAAATGCAAAAAATGCTTGAAACGCCCAACATGAGTTAAAATAAAGACAGATGCATGCACTTGCAGCCAATTGATTCAATTCCCTGGGTTTCTGAAAACCACCATGGTTTTAAACAGGGCCAAACCATCTCTCAGGGGGGACATTTTGGTGTTGTATGGACCACCACAATAGGGTAGTCTCAATCAATGAAACCCAATTATTTGTTAGAAAATTAAAAACTCATGACCCTATTTTGATATGATTGGTGTAGACCACCCATCTACACTGTTCCATGGCACACCTGATTTTCTAGTCCCACTTGTAACTAACCAACCTCCTCTTTTATATAAGCTCTGCCCAATTGCCCATCTTTTCTCATCTTCTCACAAGAAGTCACCTATTCTCCTTTAATTTCCTCCCCCAACACGCACTCGGCGCATGCTAGCAACTTGCACAACCAGTATAGTGCAGTTCCTAGCTTCTTCATCTTTGCTCACCATGAGGACATCCTTTAGTTCTTCATCGAGACCGGCCATGTTTTCCTACGCAGGGTGTGAAGAGCACCATCCACCTCATTTTCTTGAGGCCTGTTCTCTATGCCGGAAACCGCTTGGATGTAACAAAGACATTTTCATGTACAGGTTAGCTGAGACACTACTAAACTCCTTTCTTATCCCAGATGGGTAGCCAGATTTTATTTCATTTTTATTTTTTATTTTTTTTTAATTATGTCATCCCAGCCCACAAATTCCCAGATTTTCCATCAATAGATGAACAATCCACCATATTTCCATTTTTATTTCCTTTTGATCAATACATCTATTCATTTTTTCTATATGGAATTAATACATATCTGATGGGTTTCTTGGGATTAAATTTTTTTTTGGCAGAGGGAACACTCCATTTTGTAGCAATGAGTGCAGGCAAGAACAGATCGACATTGATGAGGCCAAAGATAAGAACTGGAACCTCTCTGCTTCTATGAGATCCCTCAGAAAAACTGACCCCAAGAAATCTGTACGGACGGGAACAATTGAAGTGACTTAATCACTAGTGGTGATGCACAAATTTGCAACCAAAAAAAAAAAAAAAACAAAGACAATCTATGACGTATCACAACTCCAGGAAGTGGCTCAATGGTTTATTAGACTTGCCTTCCATAAAGTGGAATGCTTTGGATCCGACTCCCACTCTCGGGTAATCCACCAATCAGCTTTATTTGGAACGATGAATGATGCAGAATGGGCAGTGATGAATGATACAGAATGGGCAGTGACATTACCCGTATTCCATGGAATTATGCCCCGGCAAGCTGTTTGAGAATGATCAAGATTGTAATCCCATCAAAAAGTCTTTGAATCATTGTTTGAGAATTTGGATCCTATTATTAAAATTACATCAGTTTGCAACATGGGCATGTGCGCTTTGATTAGGTGAAAAAGGTTGGCCTTGAAATTGTGAAATCAACATGGAATCTGCGTTTTCTGGTTGCAGTCACAATTTGTGGTTTGTGTTAACGAGCTCTAGAACCCTTGAATTGAAGGGGAGAGGATTCAGTGCTGAGTTTGGAAAACTCAGCACCGTGCCAAGCTCATCTCGGCCGTCCATCTCGGTTTTGGACGGTTGAGATTGAAAGATGATAAAACTATCAAAATGCCCTTATAAAGTAATTTTTTCATCTTTCAATCTCAGCCGTTCAAAACCGATATGGACGGCCGAGATGAGCTCGGCAAGGTGCTGAGTTTTCCAAACTCGGCAAGGTGCTGAGTTTTCCAAACTCAGCACTGAATCCAAGTCCGAATTGAAGGAGTTCTTTTAGTCTATCAATGTTTATCAATATTTATCAATTGGTTTGTTTTTTTTGTTTTTGTTTTTTTTGCTTTGACAAACGATAGAATTTATCCTTACGTTTAAAACTCATTAATCTCAACGAATGGGTTTAGAGATTAATCATGTACCTAATATCGCTCACTCCACAAGTACAGAGAATGCTATTAGGTTATTATGCCGTTAACAATGTTTAGTCTATCATGCTATGTTTGGTTGGAGGGATGGAAAGGGGGAAGGAAGGGAAAGGAGGAAGGAAAGGAAAACCTATCCCTAGGGAGAGGAAACCTTCTTTCCTTTCTATTGTTTGGTAGAGAGGATGGAAAGGGGTTTTCCTTCCTCTTTTTTTATTGGTGAGAAGGAAGATAAAGTGGAAAAGATAAAAGTTTAAAAAATTAATTTACCATATTACCCCCATAAAGTTCCTCTTCTTTACCCAAAACCCATTTCTTCTGCAAATGTCATCATCTACACCCGATCGGTGGAGCGGAAGGGAACGGCTCGTGCCTCTGTGAACACCTCGCCGTCGCCGGAGACTCCGCCTCCGCCTCCGCCTCCTCTCGCAAAGCCCCCACCGCTACCACTTCCTCCACCGTTGCTGCTGCCCTTAAAGCCATCGTCAAAGGCTCTGGTTCTTCCGTCGCCGGAGACTCCGCCTCCGCCTCCTCCTCCTCCTCCTCTCGCAAAGCCCCCACCGCTACCACTTCCTCCACCGTTGCTGCTGCCCTTAAAGCCATCGTCAAAGGCGCTGGCTCTTTCGTTGCCGGAGACGCCGCTGACAAAAACACCGTTGACTTCCGTCGTCGGAGCGTCTTGTATGAACAGGGAGAAGAGCGACTGCACACACGTCTTCCATTACAAAACCCATTCAAGGGTATTTTGGTAACTTCCATGTCTTGTGCGTCTTTCCTTCCTCTTTTCCGCCCGTTTTTGGGCGGATTCAAAATGGTGGGCGGAAGGGAACGGCTTTCCATCCTTTTTTCCTTCCCCTCCCCTTTTCCCTCCCAACCAAACAAAGGATTTTGAATCCTTCCCCCCCTTTTTCCCTCCCCCCCTTTCCTTCCCTCCCCTTTTCCACCGAACCAAACACAGGGTCAATGTTCATATATATGACAGCTCAATTTGACTAATATAAGACTCCACAGCGCGCTCATATGGACTAATTAAGTTAACTCATGAGAATTATGAAATATTGTGCGGGTAAGTTAAAGAAGTTTAACAAAGAGTCGAATTCATGACTTCTACTTCTTGTGACGTAGTCCCTTGCTAACTGAGCTCCTCTATGTGATTTTCATGACTTCTACTTCTTGTGACGTAGTCCCTTGCTAACTGAGCTCCTCTTTGTGATTTTCATCATTTGTCTTCTTTATGACATCGCATGATGTCTTAAAAAATGACAATACTTGGCTCTTCACAGTAGAGACTCCCACTCCTATTATGCCACATGTCATAGTTAATTTTAAAAAATATAAATATGTAGATGTGAATATGTGGACACGTTAATACAAATATATAAATACATATTTATATTTATTTAGTCACATAAATATATATACATGAACACGTGGATGCACATTTATAATAACATAACATAGGGATATATATAAATCATCAATTCTCATTTATTTGTCAGATACATGGCATAATATGAGTGAGAGGGAAAAGGAGTTGCTCATCCATTGTGAAGAGCCGAGTATTATCTTTTTAAAAACTTAGCAACTTGTGATTATAGAATTGTAAATTCTATTTCTATCCAATTTTAAGAACCACCCTGTGAGCAGAGCATATGGAAAGGCCCTTCACTACGATCTTCCATGGGGCGATTTTTACTGCTGCATATACAAAACCACATGTGTTGTGATTTTTCCTAAAATGGGGGGTGAGAAGTTTTCCCTTCTAGGCTGTTGGCCCTAGGCCTTGGCTCGAGGTTGGAAAGTTCAAACGCAGCCAATGAAAGAAAAAGCAGTCATTTCATTATATTCTAGTACCTTGTCGAAGAAAATCGAAAAATGAATTTGTAAAATTTTTTTATGAAAATTCTAAGAATCTATACCAAACAACTTAAAATTTTGAGTTATGAAAAATTTGGCCACCCCATTATGATTTTGACAGGTTTGACTTATGAAATAAAATTTACCATGAGCCGAAAAAACCACGGTCACCCAACCCATAGAATGACAACTTGCCTTTAAATTATTTCCAAAATATATCGTTTAAAAGATTGATTATTAGACAAGATCAAGTTGTTTGAGCACGTGTCTTTGTCTTGTACTCTTGCTTAAATCAATAAACAAACAAAGATTAAAGAAAACCTTGGTCACATTACCCCCGGCATGACAACTAGCTTTCGAATCAATTCAAATGCTCAATCATTTTAAAGGGTTAAAAAAAATTTTAAATTTTATTTTTATCAAATAATATAAGATCATGTTTATTTAATTAAAATGGAATAAGTGAGAATGGAATCTAATTTTATACTTAAAATAGTCTAAAATGAAATGAAATTAAAATAAACATTACGGAATGAATATCATTATAATTCACTATTACTGTTTGATTTCATTCCTATCTAATTACCTCATCCAAACATGTTATTTGAAATGAATTGAAATGACATTTTATTTCATGAATTCTATTCTAACCAAAAAATGTAACCTTAGTGAACAAACATACCAAGGAGTTATCAAAATCAAAACTTTGATAAACCTTGTTTTAATTCAAACGAGATATGCCACTACGCCCATTAGTCATTGGGTTTAAAGAATCATAATTAGAAAAGTTCAAGTCATCGGAATACGTATAAAAGAAGAAAAAGACTAAATCACATTCATTTTTCCCAAATACAAGAACTCTGCATAACATATCATCTTAAACTCTATAATGCATCAAAATGTGTATTAAAGTACCATCATATGATACTTAAAACCCCCTTCTCCACATTTATCAATGTGCCCTTACTCGTTAGTAAAGAGTAACAAAATTGATAATGCGATGAGTACATGATGTGGGCACTATTTTTTAATAAAGATTTTATCCTAATTTTTTAGAATCAAATTTATTATTAACTCACAAGTGGTGAGACAATCATCGAAATCTTGTTTTATATTAATTATATAATCGAATACAAAACTCCAAATAATTCGAGAGCGGTTTTGATCCATTTTGAAGTTGGTGGTAATGAGTTGTCCACTTGTCCAACCTCACAAGAACTCATTGGTCATTTCACTAAACCCTCATTCCAAGGGATTCAACTATTCAAAGGCTCCCAACATGAGAGGGAAGGGGACAAAGTACAATAGGAAATGCCCTAATAATTGAGTCATCACCACTGCGATCCGACGTGGCACAATCTCAGCCGTCGACTAAGCTGAGCCTCGTGAACCGTGATCCCTCCTACAACGTAGCACGAGGAAACTGTCCTATTTCTTTATTAGACTCCACGTAGCACGAGGTAGCATATTATATTGGTGCTGCGCTGGTGAATTGACGAGGACGCACGTGTAAACGGGCAGAGGATCCGTCGAGCTTCCCGGGATTCACGGGCAGAGGTTGTGGGCCCGTGAGACAAGGACGTCTGGGAATTGGGCCGCGTACACAATGACTCAGTGGTGGGCCCTACTTTTTTGATGTTTATATTGTAATTTTATGGGGAGTGGGGCCCATTGCTTATTTAACTCCGAGTTGGAGGGAGAAAAAGGACAAGGGGGACTGGGTCTCTAGAGAAATCATGATGTTTTTGTGTGATGCTTTGACTTAAATGCCCCTTGGTTTTTTCCTGTAACTATAAAAATGCCATTGTGGTTTGTTTTTTGGTCCCTGTGAAATCTGTTATTTTTGTGATGGAATTATTGGTAATTTAAGAAGAATGCGAGTAAGATGTATAAGTTTATTTTATTTGATTTTGAGGTCTTTTCACATTGCTCCATTTGGTATGAACGAGGAATGGACTTTCATTCCAATGGAAATAAAACTTTCCATCACATCTTTTTGTTTGGTAAGCAATGAGAATGGAGGAATAATTATTTATTATATTCCTTAGAAAAAATGAAAAAAAATCAAGAAAACTGGTATTGTTGTCGCAACAAAATAACACTCATTTTTTCCTTCTCAATTTTTAGCCCCTTTTTTGGACAAATTAATTTTGGAGGGTGGGACCTTCTACTTTTTCTCTTCCATTTACCTTTTTTCTAAACAAAACAAAATAAAACGTATCATTCCTTCCGTTTTTTCTTTCTCCGTTTTCCATTCTCACTTGTCTTCTCAACTAAATAAGGTTTTAAATGAAATTCACATTTAGATCTTTGCCCTTTCTTGTTTTTGAGTAAAAAAATTCAAAATTAAAATTGAATATAGTTTTTTGTGTTAATAACTTAATATTAAAAAAAGTGTAAATTAATAATTTGACAGTATCACAGCCACAATGCTGTTAATCAGGTCATAATGCTCCTAAAATGGTAAATAAAGACAGAATATCATGAGTCATATGGAGAATAATAGCCAAATATGATTTAAATTCAATGTCCTATATATAGGAAAGTTTCAATAGGTAACTCAATTTTATATAAAAAAAAAATTATGAATACCTCAAAAACTCAATAGAAAATTTTTTTAAAAAAGGGAGGTGATGGGGTGTTGTCAGAATTAATTACTCTACCCTTCTTTATATTGGTGTAGGTGCATGTAATGTGAATGTGGATGGCTAAAATAAAATAATTGCCCAAATTCATGGATGTAGTAGAAATACCAAACATGAAGGGAACCAAATGCTAATAAAGTACTTCAGACAGGTGCATGCACTGCGCCAATTGATTCCACTCCCATGGGTTCTGAAAAACCACCCATCTTTTAAATAGGGCCCCACCGTCTACGAGAATTATTTTGGTATGTCCATGGAGCACCATAATATGTAGTCTCCACCAATAAAATCAATGATTTTCTTAGAAAATCAATGATTTTCTTAGAAAATCAAACTCTGACTTTATTTAGGTACATGATTGGTTTAGACCACATTATCTTCCATGGTCGATGCAACACCTGATTACACACTCACACTTCTGTCTCTTAGCCAACCGCTTCATTATATAACCTATGCTCAATTTGCCCATTTCTCTCACCTTGTCACAGTCACCCTTCTCCTCCCCTTCTCCCACAGCAACCTGCACCACCACTCTAGTTCAGCCTCCAGCTTTTCCCCCTCTTTGTTCACTATGACTGCACCCTCTACTTCTTCTTTGAGAGCTGGCATGTTTTCCTACGCAGGGTGTGAAGAGCACCAGCAGCAGCAGCAACCCCATTTTCTTGAAGCTTGTTTTCGATGCCGCCAACCACTGGGATGTAACGAAGATATCTTCATGTACAGGTTAGCTGAGAGACACTTCTAATTCCCATGCACTCTCGATCATCATCCCACTGGTTTCTATTATTTTCACCAAATAATTGCTAAATCCAATTTGTTGGGAGGATCTAGCCATATGGGGTACTGACTATTGACCACCCCCCCCCCCCCCCCCCCCCCAAAAAAAAAAAAAAAAAAAACCTGCAATACCCAGATGTGAATTTGTAGAGTACTTTCAATATTAAAAACAATTTCTAGATCATTTGTGAACATGAATTCAAATATGCGTAAAAGGATTCATGTAGATGATCTATTAAGGTTTTGCTGAGTTTGAGAAACTATTTTTGATACCCAGATGGCTTGAAAGCATTGCTAGTTCAATTTCTCCAAATTCATGGATTTATTTTCTTGTTGTTTCTTTTTTTCAATTAGATCATTTGTGTCCCCTAAGATTTTTTATAGATAGTGGAGAAGTCAAGAGTACCCATATCCGGATCTGCAACATATTCTGTAAATCAAGAATATATCTGCAGCCTTGATATGAAAACATAAGTAGACTTATTCTACCTCGGCCGGGAAGACATTCTCTCCTTTTAATGGACGGTCCTTTGAAATCTGGGCTATTCATATCACTTGGGATTTATCAAAACATGTAAGACCCATATGATATGGACCGTTCCTCACCTTGGCACCTCTAAGAATTGGTCTTACCAATAGAGAAAATTTTGATACCCATATATGGTAGAGCATGCATTTTTGTTCAATTTCCTCTAAGCCATTGGCTGGTGTTTTATGGAATTACGAGTAATACATATCTGATGAGTTATTTGGGTGTTGAATTAAATTTTGCAGAGGGGACACTCCATTTTGTAGCAATGAGTGCAGGCAAGAACAGATTGAAATTGATGAGGCCAACGACAGAAGCCGGAAGATGTCTGCTTCCATGAGATCCTTAAGAAAAACTGACCCCAAAAAATCTAGCCCCAACAAGGCTGTACGGACGGGCACAGTTGAAGTGGCTTAATTACAAGTGGGTGGTGTGTGAATTTTCAAATAGAACCATGTAAAAAAAAAAAAAAAAAACCTGGGAAATTTTGAGTGAAGAAGGTTTTGAGTGTGATCTGTAAAGGAGTGGTGGGCATGAGCGAGAGGTTAGAGAAAGCATGACCCAAAAAAGAATTTTGAATTTTTTTTTTTTCATTGTTCTTTTTAGATGTTTATGAAAGGGCATCCTCAGTAGGGATTTTGTCTAATCTTGCAATGACCCTTCTTTTTTTTTTTTTTTTGGTTGGTGATAAAGATCAAAGTGCATAAAATGCGAGTACATATGCCTCAAAAAGTCTGATCAAGGCTCAATATCTGATCGACGTCACCTAAAAACTTTGGTAACATCTAAGCATATGGCAAAACATGTGCCTCAAGTGACCTCACCTTAAAACTTGGGTAACATCTAGCCATATTACAAAACATGTGCCTCTACCAACAAAGGTTAGTTTGAGTGGAAAGGGTTCAGGTTGCATAAGTAAGGGAGGGGTCTCGGATTCAAGCTTTCGTGGATGCAGCAAATTTTTTTGAGAGGTTCTCGCTTTGACGCCTGATAGTATATGGGATGATTAGTTCTGGACAAAACTCGGAGACACATTGGGAAACCAAAGAAAAAAAAACATGTGCCTCAAGTGAATCGCTTAATATTTGAAAATTTTAATGTGTAGAATTTTCACGCTGATGCAGCTCTCTCCTCTGTAGCTTTTCTGTCAAAATCTTGGTTCCGCCACTGGTCTGATGGGCCTGAACTGGATTAGCCGCCCATCTCTATGTGCAGATCCAGGCTTGATTAACAAATGGGTTTGGGGCCTTTGGGAGTTGGGACGCTTATCTGCAAGCCCACACAAGAAAATCTCTCTCTCTCTCTCTTTTGGTACCAAAAAGAGAAAAGAAAATCTTTAAACCCAGGCATTTTATCCAAGGTTCTTGACTCTTGTCATACAAATTACAAAAATTGTGCTATTGGTATACTGCGAGGCCTCTTTATAGGCATCAGGTTGTTGGGTCCAGAACAAAAGCTATGTCTAAACTTTATCTAATTTGATAAACCATTGATAAGACATCAACGGGGTGGTGGCGCAGTTGGCTAGCGCGTAGGTCTCATAGCTAAAGAGTGATCCTGAGGTCGAGAGTTCGAGCCTCTCTCACCCCATTCTCTTTTTCTTTCTAAGTCAATGCATTAGACTTTGAAGATGTTTTTGACCAATTTTTTTTTTCTTTTAAATAAAAGAGTAACGGGATCTGAAAATTCTATTATAATTATGAATCCTGGCTGAATTTAGTAAAATTTATCTATAATACGAAACTTAAGACCTAATCAAATCATTATTTTCTTTTATATTCTAGCTTGTAAGAGAAATCTGTAAAAAAAAATACAATGAAAACTCATCCTAACACATACCATTTTTGTTTCGTGAATGAAGTAGATATCGCCTACTTTAATTCATCTCGTAATAATATGATTCTCAATTATTACATTATTTTACCGAAAGCCATTACTGCATCAAATTCATGTGATTCACGGAGAATAATTATGTAAAGAAAAATATTTTCTTTATAAATTCGTGAGCACTAATTGAATAACAAGGTTATTACCAAAATTTTTGGAAGCCCAATCAAGAATAACCTTGTGAGTATGACAAGTATGACAAAAACATTACCTCATTGTTATTGTAAATTTATGTCATAATTGAATGTAATCTACTCAAAATAGAAGATAAGTAAATGATATGAAATGCATATACTTCTAATATCACCATAATTTATTTTTACCATTATTACATACCATATAAGTAGGTTTATCATTTTATAATGTGACTATTAAAGCTTTAAGACTCTCCAAGTCTATTTAGACTCAACTAGCAGAAGAGTTTTATTGTAGAAGTGAGGTAAAAAAGGAGTTGGAGAAAGTTTCTGTCCTGAATTTTTTTTATATTTTTTTTTGTCATTATGGGTAGTCCATTATTTGTGAAGATGTTTGGATGGAAGATTTTTTGCCTTGAAGGTTGATCAGTCAATCGCTGCTCTTGGCAAATTAACAAAATAGGCTAATCCAACATGGGTTAAGTTGCTGCATCTATTTGGTGTTGTGATGAATTTTGATATCGACCAGGATAGTAAACAAGGCGAACCGAGCTAAGTAGTAGGTTGCTCAAACTTGCATTGATAAATTAACGAGCTTAAAAATAAGATTTAAACTTGGTTCGTTGATTTTACAAGCAAGTTCAAATGAGTCTTTTATCGAGTCAATCTCAAGTCAAGCTTGAATAATTTAATTATTTGAAGTATTGATGAGTTTAATGAGCCTAGTAGTATTCTACATGAGCTTTGTTCAATAATTTGTTTAACAAGTTATAAAAAACAAGATTGAATTTGGCTCGTTTATCTTACAAAAGATCTTGAATGATGCTTGTGATTCATTCTTTCATAAATGTTATGCTATTTCTTTTCCATTTCTTTATATTTGATCTTTTGTTGAATGGTAACCTCTATTCTAGCAGCAAAACAAGAAACACATGCAGCAACACAAGTGATAAAACTTTTGTAAATGGGTCCAAGATTGAGGAAATTTGGTGGCCAAGAAGGCATACGAAAAGAAAGGTAACTTGCAAATATTTTCTCTTTCTTCTCTGCAACCAGATGCCGCATTGAGCCATTGAGAGAAACAAGTTTCTTTATGACTTGTTTGAAACCATTGCGGGATGTACTCCCTATAATGACCTCAAAGGGACTTTATGGTATCTAGGATTCGAGGCATGATCAGTTTTATGAATCAAGGCCTCTCTCCCTTTTTTGTTTCTTGTTAACATGGCAATAGTAAGTAGAGACTTTTAGCTTTAAGCCTAACCAAGCCTTTTTAATTGATGTCGGATTCAACATTGAACAACCAAATACTAAGCTTGGCTCAGGTTCGACTTGACTCGATTTTTATCTTAAATCATAGATCTATCCCACATCATCATGATAAAGTAACACATAAGAGTAAGATACTCCAAAAGCTTAAGGGGCTTTTAATAAAAGGGGGAATTATCAATGCATATGCCTTATTAGAAGTAATTCCCAAGAAGGATGCTTTGACTATCAACTTGTTTTTGTTTGTAATAGTTTATAGTAAAGTCAGTAGTCAGTTTACAATAGGTCAATAGTCGGAGGAATTACTGAGATAGAGTGGAATGCATTGGTAATTTCCCCGCGTGGAAGGGTACCTCTTACAATGTACTTCTCAGTTCTCATCTGTACAATCTGCCATCATCCCATAGGGCGCAGCTGCGCACACACTCCGACCCAGAGACGCCGGCCGCCGGGAAACGACCACCGCCGAATCTCCGGCTACATGCTAAAATGCGCCGCCTGCACCGTACTATCAAGGTGTGTTATACCTCACGCTTCCTCTTTATATCAAATTCAGATGCACTAAACCCTTCAAAAACCCTAACTATTTTCACACTCCCCAAAACCCTAGATTCTCAGACCACACCCTTGTATTTTTCATCTTCTTCTTATTGTTCTTGTTCTTCTTCTCCTTCCTGTGTTGCTCAGAATTCTGATTTTCTTGAACAATTTTCGCCTTTTGGTAATACAATTCATTCGAGCATTCTTATCAATTCAAACGAACGGCGTAAAATTGTCGTGGGTTTGTCAAAGATGATCAAACAACGGCAATCATACGCGTTGAAGGGGTTTTCTAGAAAATTTTGCCCATTTTTCCTTGTAAAGATCATGAAACTATTCAAAAACCGGGAGACCGCGTTTGCCTTCTTCAAATTTGCATTTCAGGACGCTTCGGAGGACACAGTCCGTTCATGTTGTGTCGCCGCACATATTTTAACGGCGGAAGGGCTGCGGTTCCTTTCGCAAGATGTGCTTTCGTGGGTTATTTCACGGATTGGAGCGCATCGGAGTAGGGATTTGGTGGAGTTTATGTGGAAAGGGCATTGCGTTTATGAGTCAGATTCCTCGGTGCTTGATTCTCTTATTAGGGCTTTCTTGAATTTGGAAATGGTTTCAGAGGCATTGGAGATTTTGGGTAGAATGAGGGAGGTTGGGGTGAGGCCGAGTTTGTCAGCGATTTGTATTCTATTTAAGTTGTTGCTTAGAATTGGTGATTATGGTAGTGTGTGGAAATTGTTTAGGGATATGGTTCGTAGAGGGCCTCGTCCTTGTAATTATACTTTCAGTATGATGATTCTTGGTTTTTGTAGAAAAGGGTGTATTAGGATTGGGGAGAGTCTATTACATGTAATGCATAAATTTTGGTGTGAGCCAGATGTTTTTGCATATAACATTGTGATCAACGCATATTGCATTAATGGGAGAACTTCAGATGCTCTGAAGTGGATATATTTGATGATTGAATGTGGTTGTAGTCCAAGCACAGTTACATTTAATACAGTTATTAATGCTTTGTGCAAGGAGGGAAATGTAGTGAAAGCGAGGAAATTCTTTGAAGGAATTCAAGAGATGGGTGTCTCTCCAAACACCATTACGTATAATACCCTAATGGATGGGTATGTCAAGGCAAGGGAAATTGATCAGGCAAAAATGCTTTATGAAGATATGAGGAACAATGGTATTGCTCCTGATGGTGTAACTTTTAACATTTTAGTTGCCGGGCACTACAAGTATGGAAGGGAAGAGGATGGGGACAGGTTGTTAAGAGATTTATCAGTATCGGGGGTGCTTGCAGATTCTTCATTGGTGGATATTTCTATTTCGGGGTTGTGTTGGGCGGGCCGTTTGGATGAGGCCATGGAACTTTTGATAGATATGCTTGAGAAAGGGATACCACTTAGTGTAATTGCTTTTAACTCCATTATTGCAGCTTATGGCCGAGCAGGATTAGAAGACAAAGCCTTCCATGCCTATAAAATTATGGTCAAATTTGGTCTAGCTCCTTCATCCTCTACATGTAGTTCTCTGCTTATGGGTTTGTGCAGAAAGGGGAGGCTGCAAGAAGCCTGGGAGCTTATGGAAAAGATGATAGAGAAGGGCTTTCCCATCAATGACATGGCTTTCACAGTGCTTCTGGATGGGCATTTCAGGTTAGGGGATATGGTGGGGGCTCAAAGTTTGTGGAAAGAGATGGAACGAAGAGGGATATCTCCTGATGCCGTTGCCTTCTCAGCTTTCATTGATGGACTTTCTAAAGCAGGTCTTGTGGAGGAAGCATACGATGTGTTTTTAGAAATGTCAAGGAAAGGGTTTGTACCAAATAATTTTGCTTATAACTCTTTGATTGGTGGATATTGTAACTGTGGGAAGCTGAATGAAGCATTAAAGTTGGAGAGAGAGATGAGGCAAAAGGGTCTTCTTCCAGATATCTTCACAAACAATATGATCATTAATGGGTTTTGTAAGCAAGGCAGAATGAAATCAGCTGTTGATGCTTTTGTGGACATGCATTGGACAGGGTTGATCCCAGATATTGTTACTTACAACACTTTGATCAGTGGGTACTGTAAGGCATTTGACATGGTTAATGCAGATGATTTTGTTAATAAAATGTATGCCAGTGGGTGGAATCCAGATATCACTACCTATAATATACGCATTCATGGCTTTTGTCGTAAACGAAGGATGAATCGAGCTGTGATGATGTTAGATGAGCTTATTTCAGGCCGGTGTTGTTCCAAACACAGTAACATACAACACTATGATGAATGGTGTTTGTAGTGACTTACTGGATCGTGCTATGATTTTAACTGCAAAGTTGCTCAAGATGGCCTTTGTTCCAAATATTGTTACAACTAATTTACTGCTGTCTCACTTTTGTAAGCAAGGGATTCCTGAGAGGACTTTGATGTGGGGACAGAAGTTGAGTCAGATTGGCGTCGAATTTGATGAAATTACATACAAAATAATGGACATAGCCTACCGTAACATACAAGGAGATGCAGAATTTTCAAGAGTATCAGAAAAGAGCCTCTTTCTAGACTTCCTCATGTACATTACATATGACTATTTGTGTAGAAGTAGGCCACAGAGTGAAACAATTCAATATCCTAGTCAATTGATTGACGATGGTTTCAGTGGGTCCTTCGAGTTAACTAACAGGACAAGTTTAGAGCACTTAAGTGCTAAGTTGTCGTAATTTTACCATTGGTTTGCTTCTTGAATACAAAAATTTCATCTATACCCTTGGATTGGGGCAACAATTTCGCATCGTTCTCATCTTTGAAATTTTCTTTGATAGTATGAGTGGGACGGTCCACTAGATAACGATTCAGGACAAGAACACATGCTTTACTTTACCTACCAACTTGGGTTTCTTCTAGTGGCAGATCTTTGTATGTTTACAAGATTTGGCTTATGTCTCTATTTCTCAATTTCATAGAGAAATTAAATTGGGTATTCAATTAATGACACAAGATTTTGAAGGTTATCGATTTTCTAACAGGTCATGCAAAATAGAACAATTCACAGGCTGGAATGTTTGAAGTTCTAAAACTGAATATTCAATTCAAGATCTTGGTGCAGACAGCCAATCTCCAGAATCAATTTATGCGTTTGGAGAGAAAGAAAGGTTAACGTAGGGACTGGCACAACTACAATCTTGGCACAGTCAAGCATTACAGATTGCATCTATAGTGAAGGGTGACTTTAGTCAAGTTGAAGGCCTCAAAAGGACAAGAGGATGGCTCAAACAAAAAGGTAAATGCTGAGTTGAAGATCCATAACTAACAGGGCTTGTATATGTTTGCTTTGTTTACTGAGGTAAATGAGGAAAAGTAAAGAAAATTTAAAATTTGACAACTAGTTAGGATTGGAGAGATTTGTTGTCAGATTCCAAGTTTTTCTTTTCTTTACCTCTACCTTCTTGGAAACAATAAGGAGAAGTAGAGAATTAAGACAAAATGAGGTTGAATAATTAACTATTCGTATAACATCAAAGATTACATTTTGTTTTTCGGTAAATGGATTGCTTAGATATGGGTGTGCATATAGATACTTAAGGCACCCTCACCTCCCCAAAAGTCTACTAATCTCTGGGAACAGGCCATTCTTGTTATTATAATAATCAGTTACGCTTTTCTTTTTGAAATTTAACATTCATTTATTGCATAGTTTTCAATGGTCATCAATTGTTAAGTGCATGGCTTTGTATTGCTCTTGCAGTGGTCTGAGAATGCAGAGAATTGGACTGCTGCTTGGAAGCAATTCTGTCTTTCGAATAATCTTCTTGGGGAGTAGCAGTAGCAGCAATTTCGATCATTCTTCGTGAGACCTTCCTTTTGTTAATTTTGCAATTGACTAGCATGATACAGAATCTTGTAAGAGTTCAAAGAGTAGGTGCCTACAACAAAAGCTTGCATAATCAGCTGTATATATGGATGAAGATTGTGATATTGTTTATTGTGAAGTTCGTCAATAAATATCAGTTATTGCAACCCCACTAAGCTGCTTCCACACCTTCTTTTTTTTGGTTTAGTTTTAGATTTTTGTTTACCCTTTCCCTTGTGTAAATTGCAAGAGTGGACCTAGTTTTTGAGACTGCATTTCACATGCACAGCCAACCAGAATATCATTAAATTCTTGAAAATAAACTTCCTAAAAATTTGAATATTTTTCCACACTAAGAAAAATAAATTAGAAAAATAAAAAATAAAAAATTAGACTCAACAAAATCGATGCATTCCTTTAGTAAGTTTGTTCTTAAAAATGAAGTTTCCTGCTTTGAAGCAAAAGGGTTATAAGATAATGTTCTTCAATTATATCAAGCCAGTCATTTGCTGAAGAAGCTGATAAAAGTGATGAGGAAAAGAGCCTACTATATACCCTCATCACACGACATGTACATAAAAAAGGCAAAGAGTCTCAAAAGAGCTACTGCTACAATCTAGTCTAAAGGCATGGCCTCTGCATAAGTTCCATTACCCAGCAATGCAGGGTACCAGTTGAATCTAGTTCAATATGCTTTTCATCTTGCCTTCTGTATTCTTATATCCATGACCTCAGAGAGGAACCATTTGACTCTTACCAGTGAATCAAAGCACAATTTCACAGCAAAAAGACTTCTAGGGCACTTTGGCCCTCTGCATGATCATAAATCTTCTTCTACTGACTCCCCCCACATGCTCACTCAGTCTAGCCAGTTGCGCCATCCGCCTTTTTGATGATTCAGAGGCTCCCATTTGTTGTGGCTTCTTATCCAAGTCAACTGGGTCATTTTCAAAGGACTCGGAGCTTTTCTCAGAGGAGCTTCCTTCATCTGAAACTTGGAAAATCTGCTTCAAGCTCTCTACCACCTGACTCATCTTTGGTCGATCTTTTGCACTTTTCAACAGACAACTGTCTGCTAACTTGGCAACTTTTCGAGCTGCATTAATAGAATACTGCTTTTCAAGTCGGGGGTCCATTATCATGCTGAATTTCCTACTATCAGCAGGAAAGTGTTTCACCCATTCCAAAAGTTTCTGCTCTGTTTTTGGACGGTTACTTTCCAATGATCGCCTGCCTGTAAGGATCTCATACAATACCACGCCAAAACTCCAGACGTCACTCTTGGTCGTTAGATGACCGGTTTCAATATAATCTGGAGCAGCATACCCATATGTCCCTACAACCTGATCACAAAACAAGTTCTCATGAGCATTGTGAAAATCACCTCTCTCTCTCTCTCTCTCTCTCTCTCTCTCTCTCATGCTAACCCTTTTGTTTGGTTTTCTTAATTAAATCTGACTTTTTCACTATGTGGGCATAAACTGATTTCCACCACATATTATTCGTTAAGTCGCAACTTATTCTTTAATATGTAGAATACTATAGAAGACTTCAAACAATTTATAAGATATACAAATTATTACTATCGTTATTATTTTTGGTTAGATAAAATTTACAAATTCAAACAATTCTAAAATGATATAATATATGCTTCCTGGTTTCTTTGTTGTTCTTTTTCTTAATATCCATTGCATTTCTCTCAAGTCTTAACTCATTATTTTTCCCACACTATTCCCAATGGATTACTAAATGCTAAACTATTCTGGGAATAGAAAGAATTCCAATGTCAGATATGTCAATAACTTTATATAATCAAGGGTGCATGCAGGGTAAGTTTTCTACACATTGTTTGAGGTCACAAAGTAATTGGCTCCAAAGCAACCTAAAATAGTACTGAGGAAAAAGAAGAGCACTCTATACGTACTGCGGTTGAAACATGAGTATGCCCATCTGTTGGCCCCTCCCTAGCAAGTCCAAAGTCTGAAAGCTTTGGTTTGAAATTCTCATCCAGCAGCACATTTGATGATTTAAAATCTCGATATATCACCTTCAACATTAGCAAAAGCATAAGTTAAATAATGACTACTAACCAGACTATTCGTGGTCAAACCACCAGGACCATTACATTACAGTCTTAGACAATAGCAAATTGAGTTGTATATGTGGCTACCACCTATAAAAAGTTTATAATATCAGTCTATAATTTACAGAAAATTTAGTTTAAAAAATACTGATAGAGCGATTAGACCAATTTTCTATTTTCTCTGAATTTCCAAAAATAGGAGCCTGATTATTATTTTTTTATACCAAAATATCCCTCATTCGATCAGTGTAGCTCAAGTGCTCAACTCGCTTTATAGAACTACATAGTTTTGGATCATTTTCATTAAAGCAAAGTAGTTCAGTCCAAACAAAACAACGTAGTTCTAGATCAACTTAAACATCATCATAACAATATAGTTTTGAAAAAAAATGACTGATATACAGAGTATTAAAAAGTTATAAATGGATTTACGCATATGGTTGAGGAGCCTTTTGTTTTAAAATATCACTATCATTTATAAGGAGATAGATATCTTTCTCACAAAGTCATGGTATTTGGACACTTAAATTTGATTTTTTTTTTTTTAATAATATTTATTTGGTAGAAATTCCATATATATTTAGCACAAAAATGATAAAATAAGGTGAAATCAGAGCACATTAATTAATCATGTGTTAGAAATGAAGTGAACCTGGACTTCCAATTCTTCATGCAAATAAGCCAATCCTTGAGCAGCTCCAAGTGCTATCCGTAATCTTGTCTGCCAAGGAAGAGCTGGAAAAGCTTTATTAAAAAGATGATCTTCTAAGCTTTTGTTTGGCATAAACTCATATACAAGCAGCCGTTGAATCCCTCTTTCTCCATCTACAGCGCAGTAGCCTATAAGTTTGACAAGATTTTGGTGCTCCACAACACCAAGAAATTGAACTTCCGCTAACCATTGTCTATGACCCTAAATGAGAAACAAAAGATTATAAGACACAGTAGTTACTCAGAGAGGACACTTGAGAAGCAAGCAAACCAGTGTTTATAGGTCTGGTTAGTACAAATAGTTTTGCTCAAGAGAAAAGCACAATGAGATACTTGTTGTAAACTTGTAAATGCCCCATTGTCTTCATGGCTCATTAAAGAAAATTTTGCAACTCTTAACCATGAACATGTTCTTCATGAATTTAATCATATTTTACCATATTATTTAAATATTAAATCATACTTTTCAATATTTTCCATATAAAAAAGCTGGGGTGAGCATTATTTTTTAGATTCTTGCTCAGTGTAAAAATCTACATCCCTTGTATAGATTCTATATACTAGGACAAACCATTTTTATTATCAACACGATTTACTTTCTATAAAAAAAATAATAATAATAAAAAAATGAATAAATTCGAAATAACAGACAGATATATTATGCTTGAAAGAGGTGTCTTTTACTACATAAATTGGGCCAAAATGGATCAGGAAGAAACATTTATTCTCTGGAAACAGAGTCTCTATGGGCCAAGTAGAACAAAAACCTCAACTAATAAAAAATGAAAAAAAAAAAATTGAGCATCTATGTCTATGCAAAAATGAGTAGGTGTTAGGCCTTGAATTGAGCCTTGTAATTATGAAGTTTAAAAGCAAATTTTTATTTCTGTTCACCACTTTTTTGGGTTATGAACTTATGATGAAGGTGGGCTATAAATCCTAGGTTGTTTATACTGGTAGCAGGACAAGAAACCCCATATATAACTCTTTCACAGCACAAAAAGTAGTTAGTGGAAAGGTCACCAAACAAGCAATTGGACAACTTGTAAGGAATATGGCACTGTAGATGGTATTTAAAATTGCGAAAGAAGCTGGATCTGCAAGAGGGGTAAAACCATGTTACTAGAACAGGGAGGATAGAAAAACAGGTGATAGATATTAGGGTGCTGATGGTAAGAACTAATCCACACTCACCAATGAAGACAAACTGTTGTTGCAACAAAATAACTCAGACGGTAGAGTTCTTCGATAATGTTTTGCAAGAGATTTTGGGTAAACATAAAATTCCAGAGTTTCTTGTTGGTCGAGAACTTGAGTCTTCACAAAGCAATGTGAGAACTCATGAGGTTTTCCAATGGCAGGAGTAAATTAATGTGCTCTTCAACAAGCAAATGAATTTAGAAGATGAGCATTGAAGAAGTGGAATTTTAAATATAAAAATGGCTAGAGAGGAAAAAATCAAGACATGGTGAAGAAAAACTAAATCAATAGATCCTAGTTCTTGTCTATGGAAATCATTTATCACGAGAGAAATAATAACACCACATTGGCTTCAAAAAGCAACAGCTATGGTTATGTATATGCGTCTTTTGACACTAAACAAAAATGACAGAAACATCTTCCACCCGAATTTCTGAAAATCCTTTCCAGTTAACTTATGGCAAACAGAGAAAAAAAATCTAGGTTGTTGGTAGCAGGAACTAAGCTTCAGCTTGCTTAAATAATGAGCTAATATACTGAACAAAGAATTTATGCCCAAAAAACGACTTACTGCCATTGAAACAGATAACGAAAAGCAAAAACACATCATTAGCATATAAAAATTCGTTATGTGAAATTCGAACTGTCCTGCACCAACACTATCTGAAGATGGAGATTTATTTATTTATTTTTGGCAGGGTGGGGGGCAGGGGAATACAGGTTTCCAGTGGAAACCTGTATTCCCCTGCCCCCCACTTTCCAGACAATTGGCCCGACTAGTCCCCTCGACACAGGTAAGGCCACCACCGGTTAACGTCGACGATCAGCGACGAATAATTACCAGCAAAGGATTATAACGAATCCTAACGATGGCTTATATAGAGTACTCAAGACGACAAAGATGGCTTCAAATCAAACCCAACAATCTAATATAAATTTAAATCATATCCAACAAATTCTAAGGTACGGAGTATAATATTTCAGAGAATTAACCCATTTAGAATATCTCAAGCACATTGCAACATATTTTTCAATTTATATCCCTAACAAATACATCAGTAGAATGTGCAGAACCTAATATTAGAACCCAATTTCTCTATCCAATAAAATAAAATTAAAAAAAAAAAAACCATACAAGTAAAAGCCTGTACCTGAAAACCATCCTTGTTAAGCTTTTTAATGGCGACTATGGTCCGATCACCCTTCCCGTCCACCGGCTTAATTGAACCCTTGTAAACACTCCCAAACCCGCCTTCCCCAATCTTAAGTAGCCTACTGAAATCACTCGTTGCTTGCCTGAGCTCCGAGAAGGAGAATACCCGCAAGTTATGCGCCTTCTCTTCATATAATTCCGGTATGCTACGCGGGGAAGCAGCAGAACAAGAAGATTTAGTGATCCTATCAGCCGCAGAAACATCTGATTTACCTGGGTGTTTGAGTTCTGGTGCTGATCTTTGTTTCCCACTTCTGGATTTATCCTTGAAGTAGTAGAAACACTTCATTTCTTCAATATATCCAATGGCAACTTTCAAATTTTCAAATGGGATTTTTTGTGGGCTACCATTGAACTGCAACTATATTGACAAACGCAAGAGGTATTAGCATTTCTGCGTTGATTCAAACATCTATATTTATTCCAGCCAAACTAAAGAAAGCCCAGCTGTGAGAAAAATGGAAACAAAGGAAAGTTAAGGAACCAAAAAGATGGGAAATTTTTGTAATGAATAGAGAAAATGAATGGAATCCGAGATGGAAAATTAATGAGAAGATTGGCTATAGACGAGAGTTGAAGAATAGAGAAGGGTGGCAAAAACCAATGAAAACCCAGATGGTATTTGGATCAAAAAGGAGAGAAAATAATCCAGAACCGCAAGGAAAACGCAGATGGGAATTTAAAAAATAATAATAATAAAAAACCTGTGAAATATACAGAGAGAGAGAAAATAACAGATGGAAATGGGAATGGGAATTCTAGAAGGGGAGAGGATGGGGAAAACAGGATGAAAATGAACTACTCCGTAAAACCAAAAGAGGAAAACAAAGCAAAACAGGAGAAAAAAATTAAAACAGAGACAGATATGGGAGATTACAGGTGTGGAGGATGTGATAGCAATTAATGTGCTGACCCTCTTTGGATTATTATTCCTTTTTCCTTTTTTCTTTTTTTTTTTCTGTTTCTGATACAAGTTTAATATGAGGAGATAAACACGGTTTGGGGAGAGGTCTCTCGCATTGAATTTCTTTCCTTCCTTGCTTTGCTTCTCTTTCTCCCTCTCTGGTTTGGTTTGGTGTAGTTAGGTTTGGATTGAAAATGTCAGTCGGTTTTGTAAGCTGGCAGTAGTATATAATATGTTTTATTATATCAAACTGTTTACAATGAGAAGACTACCTCACTTCTCAGAGGTTTTTTATCTTTTTCAGAAACTTCTGATAGTTATTCGAAACTGGCCCATTTGACATAATGGTATTGTTGACCAGTGGGATGGTCCACACGTTTTGCGGTGATCGAACCATGTAAGATCGTACGGATAGTCAAGTGTACCTATAAATAGTTGGACGGTGTAAAGTCATGCGTGATTATCACCTACCCACACATATATAAAAAAATACTCTATATTATTCAATCCTTACAAGACATGAAGGTTTACGTACTCAATATAATGTATGTGCAACGTTAATCAAAATCGTTTATGACAATCAAATGCAAACAATTACTTATGCATGCCATTAAGATAATATTATTTTATATATATATAAGATGACAATTTGGTGAGGACATATTGATATAACTTATATAAACACTCACATTTAGAATTATATCATATGGATTGATAGGTTACGAGGTACATTATATCAACGTATAAGGTATAATTCTTAGTGTGTGATACTGATATAATTTATATTAATACGTGTTGATCTGATCAGGACTGTATATATATATTACAGTCTGAATTTCCAATTCGAAGTGATCCAAACCGATGATCATAATTACAAGCTGACCCATGAAATTGACATTGGAGCATGTGAATTCACTGTCACATATGGCCCCGATCGTAGGTGAACCGGGCCCTTATCATAATATTAGTGCACATATATCCGAAAACTCAATGGGGACCCAACCCGACGGGGACAAGTCTCTCAGATGGGACCCAATCTCAAGGTGACGAGTATCTCTCCTTTTCCCGTCCCCTCGATGTGGGTTGTTTGCCAAGTTTGACCAACACCTCCCTATCCAACCTAGCCTCTATTTTTTTTTGTCAAATATTTTTTTATTTCATAGACAAATGCATCCTAACATGTAGGATGGGGCCTCCACCCACCTACTTATTCTATACATATTTATAACAACTCCAATTTAGGGGAAGAACTTCCGTCTAACCATGGCATGATCATGTGATGTCACCGACATTCAAATAAAGTGAGATTATAAGATTAAAAAATATTTTAATAATTTTATTTTATTTTGTTGTGATTGACCTGTGACATTATGTGATTGTGTCATAAATATATGGAAGTTTTAAAACATTCTTTTAGGAAGGAAGAGATGCCATTAAGTTTTTTGTGGCGAGTTTGAATTAAATTAATTTTGTTTTTGGCTTTTGGAGATCACCGATTTGAATTTAGTATTTATTTAAGGCATTTAGTTTAAGTTAATGTTTTTCGTTCTTGTATTTGGAGTGCCACCTCGAACGTATTTAAACTTTTATACCATTGAAAGTCTTTAAAGTATTTTCTATTATATAATTTTATTTTTAATATAAGAAGGTTGGTAAGTTGGGTCCAATTGGGCATTTTATTAAGCCACTAAAATTTTCCCAAGGAAACCACCCCCTCCTTATTGTTAGCTATAGTAGTATCCTTAAATTTCATATAATTGAGACAAGTTTTTTTTTTTGGCCCAATTTCAAAAACAATTCTAATATTTCCGACACTTTGCTCCCAAAAATTTTCCAACCATCCCGCAAACTTTAACAAAATTTCAGTAAACAATCTTTTTTATATGAAATATATGTTCTCAAATTTTCCAAACTTTACCCCGGCATTGTGATTGTACTCATTATCTTTTAAAATATATGAGAAAATAATCAAATTCGCTACTAAGAATTATTTGCGACAATGTTAGCCTAGGTTGGAATGGCACAAACTCCAATATTTGTTCCACTAGTGGCCCATTTTAAAAGGATTTGGCGTGTTGCATTATAAAGGGTTTTAAAAAAAAAAAAATTATGTTATGGTCAACCATTATATAACTTATTGGTTAAACGGTCTACCAAAATTGTGGGATTCATATTAATTAAAAACTGGCATTGATCCCTTACCCCTTTCGAAGAGAATTGAAATAAAAGATATGAGTATATATTTATTATTATTTTGGATAATAGGGGAATTTAGACTTTTTGTCAACGAATATTTTAGAGTAAGAGTAAGATCACTACCTGCTCTGCATCACTTATTGTCAAGGTAAACTTGCTGGTGGTTGATTTTAAGAGAGAGTGAGAAATATTTTTATTCAAAAACTTCCGTTTTTTAATACATATTTCAAGAATTACCCCTACAAGGATTAGTTGAATGGTCAAGTTCTGAGTATCTTCTTAAAATTATCATTTCAATTTCTTGCAAAGATTATTATCCACGTAAGGTTTGTCCGTATATGGCATCTTACACGGGTTCTTAGAAATTCATTGTAGCACCTTGATGGGAATTCTACTTAGAATACTCTTAATTGTAATTAATAAATAAATAAATAATTCATAAATTACTACTTCACCTCTTAAAATTAATATAATACAAAGTTGTTGCGATGTAAAACCCTTTATATATATATATAAAATCAATTAAAGATGATCAATACAATGATAGTAGGCAATCAAAATTTGAGCTGTAGCATTGCTGTGCTCAAGGGGAGAGAGCTCAGCGTCGATGGCGCCGCAATAAAAACCTTTAGTCAAAAAAAAAACAAACGAATGGACTCTCTCGTCTTATTCCCTCTATAATAGAGGGCTGTCCACATTCACCCATGCAGTATGTGTGGACCCAAAGGGTCCCAAAGTTGGAATGAATCCAGAAAATACAGGTGATTTCATTGGTCGGTGACTCAAAACATGTACCTTAAAATTGTCATGTTCGTTTGGGTTAGATGCACGGTGATAAAAATCCCAGGACAATTATCGGGCATCGATTTCAAGCCCCTTTGTTTGAAAGTTGGGAGTTTCATGGGTGACTTGTGTCACCTCAGATGTGTTTGGCATTTGACACGAGTGGGACGCACAAGAGATTTTTAAAAGGAATAAAGAAAGGGACAAATTACAAGCAACAAGACAGTGACACAGTGTGGACCTCCCAATGGTCAACTGGGAGATGGTTACAAGTACGGTTGTGCTATTTTATTGCAGCTTTTGGAAATTGTTGAAGCTGCTAATGCCTTTACTCTTTTTATCACTAAGTACCCAAAAAAAATTAATACTATGTTAATAAAATGATTTTTTTAAGAAAGTTATAAGATTACATGTTAAGTTGTAATTAATGATTTAATCATTATATGAAAATAAAAAAAATGTATTATAAATGGTAAAAGTTATTTGAAAAAATGTGAAAGCTTCATATTATTGTCATCACATAAAATACTCTAAACTCTTATTAATTGAAATAGTTTTTTAAATTCTTTATATCTAAATATACATTTACCAATAAGGATATATATCTATTAAAAGACCTACAAATTTTCCTATTCCCACCCCACTCCACCCCCAACTATAAAAACATTATAGCACTTGTAAACTTTATGTTATCACAAATCCTAACAACTTTGACACTAAATCTATATGTACATGAAAAATTAGTGTTTTTCATGTTATATTGAATAATATATGAGAAAAGTATTGCTAGAGATGGTATTAGTAGTCAAAAGGTAAGTATTTATACATTATTTGTCGAACTTAACTTCAGTTTTTCGCATACTGAATTTCACCTTATTCGGTTTCTCAATTCCAAATATGTTTAAAATGTTCATTTCTGTAACACCGAACGTTTTTAACTCGTTCTAATTAATAAGTCCAAACAAAGTTCTTTTGTTTCGTTTTAAAATTCCGAACGCTTTAAAGAATACGTTTTAGAATTGTTCGGTAATGTAAATCCGAATAAATGGATATTGTTCAACGCTAAAAGTCTGAACAAGCTTGTGTCGTTCTGTTTTAAAACACTGAATATCTTAACTATACAAATCTCAACTTAAAATTGTTCGTTTATATAATTGTAGCAGCGTTCGTTTGTGTCGACATTGGTTTTTGGTGAGTCATTCATGAGGACGATACCGTTGGCTTTGGTAAAGGGCAAGGCGCTTGAGAGGAAGACAGGTTGTGGATGGGGTGGGGTGGAAAAATGTTTGAGGTTTTTAGATATTTTATTAAGAGTATTTTAGAAAGATAAAGGAGTTCTTACAGCAAAATTTGAAGGGATTTAATTAGTGGGGGTTTAGATTATTTTATGTGGTGGCAATAGTCTGGCCCAATGTGAAAATACTTATAAAATTGTGAAAACATATTTTTTTCATGTTAAGAAAACCCTAAAAAGCATAATATTTTTCTTCTTTTTTTAATTTTTTTATTTTTAATCGTAAAATAAAAAGAGTTAACTTATCCTAAAATAAAAAATAAAAATAAAAAGAGTTAATATTGCCTTGATGAATCGAGTAAATGTAACAGCATTTAAAAATATTTGATTTTCTCTCAGAAAAAAAAATAAATAAATAAAAATTCACATGATTTGTCTAAAAGGGGATCTCTCACAGAGGGGATTTTTCTTTTATTTATTTAATTTTTGGCAACCATGCTGCTGCAATGACATATTTGAGTCTCTTTTATTTTTTATATGGATACAGGTCCAAGTGTTTAGGGATTCACGTTTGCAATTTTTCCTTTTTCCCTTTTTCTTCAATGAGTTTCAAACCTTAACCCTACCGAAGTACTCATAACATTTCTGGTAGTGCATAAATAATTTAGACCCTTTTTAAACTTTGCATGAAATTATTATTATTATTATTTTGTAAACCTCACATCCTCATAAAATAGACACGTAATTTAAAAAAGAAAGCACAATGTACGTGATACGAAGACGACCCGAACAAATGGTGTTTAATTTAGTAATGACAATGAATATGGATTTGATTTGGAAAATCTTCGTACAAGAATTTCATATGTGATTGTCGTTGAATAGCCATACAAATCCAAAGTGTAATCTAATCAAGTCAGCCATGAATTGATCTATAGTGGTCCCTCAATAACCCCCTAGAAAAAAACTACATCAGAGGTACTATATAGGGTTTTGTCAAGTTGGTAGCCTCAAATTTTCTCTTTTTTTTTTTTGTCCTAATTAAAATAGACATAGACTCAAATTTTCTCCCTTCTCGTCTTAATTAAAATAGACACTAGTGGCACTCTTACGTGAGTCTCCTAGAGTAGGTCACATGAGTGCGAGAGGCCCGTGAGAGAGTGCAAATATCATTTTCCTTAATTGATATTATTATTGTTATGTCGTGCACGTTATGATTTCAATATAAGTGGAATTGGTCGATGGAAAACATGCTGCCCCAACGCCGAGATGAAATTTCTCAAAAATATATTCTAATCTCGAGTCTCAATTAGACCCTTGAAACTTTTGAAAACTGATAGAAAACTTTTGGAAAAACTGTTTGGAAACATTTAGAAAAAATGTTAACCCAATTTATAGGCTACGCTCAATCCATATTTGGGTTCTGATTGCCCATGCACAAGTTGTTAGCACAGAGGCATATGCAGGGGCCAAGTCACCCTAGGCTTAGGTGGGCAGCTGCCACCCCTCATTTTCTTTCCAAAAATATTTTATAGCTTAATTTTTTTTTTTTTTTTGAAATTTTACATTTACCTTCTCAAAATTTTTTCAAAATCCTTTAATTTTTTTTTTCCACCCTCTCATTTATTAAATTTTTCTTCCTATAAAAACTATAATCCATTTCCCAATCTCTCATTTTATACAATGTTTGGGGCCTTATGGAGGATAATTCCAAATGTATTGAATTGAAATATAACTTACCAATAGATTATAGAATTTTGTGATTTTTTTCATCTCAAAATTACAAAATAAAAGAAATTTTTTTGAACTGTACCAAAGTTCGTATCTCCTGAATCACTCTCCTAAATCAAATTCATAGCTTCGCTCCTCGACATATGTCTTTTTATTTATTTATTTATTTAGACAAAGGCATATGTAGTTGAAATGAATCTACATAATTGAGGTTGTTTAATAGAAAATATTAAATTATTAAGAAAAAATTATCAAAAGAGAGTGTGGGATTCTGATGCAAATATTGCCAGTGTGGATGAGGATGTCACACAGTCGATGTCATAAATTTTTTATTTTATTTTATTTAGGGATGATGTGTGGGGGGAGAGTATAGTTATACGTATTGACTTGAATTGCTTGGATCACCTCTGTCAAGGCAAGGTGTCATGGTTTAGTAAAATTATTTTCTAAATTTATTCTGGATTTGTCATCAAACGAGAAACTTGTAATTTAATCATCCTGCATATTTGAATAATTCCCGAATACAGCAAATAATTCTCAAAATATTTCTTAAAATTTTGTATTATTCCAAATAATTATCAAATGGCAACTTATTTTTCTTTTTAATTTAGCCAACTTTGCTTTTCTACCTTGGAATTTTTTTCGCAGAATTTTTCAAATGTTTCCCAACATTTTTCCATTATAACTTTCGAATTATTAATTTTTGCTTTTCTAACACTCGTAATTTGAGAGTTATTCAGTAATAAATTCTTAATTTTTTGCTTTTTGTTTTTCTTTCAAAGTAACTTCATAATCTGGGAAGTGGATTTGGTGTATTTAGTCACTTTAAATGTATTGTAAAATTAACGTGCAATGAGTGACACGTGAAAAGAGTTGAAATTAGAGGGCTGAGATTGGGGACAACCATTTCATGCCCAACCAATCTCATCCCTCTAATCTCAACTCTCTTCACGTGTCGTTCATCACACGATAACTTTATGATGCATTTAAAGTGATTAAATACACCAAATCCATCTGGACCTCTCAAATCACAAACTTTTCGTACATGGAATAATTTCCAAATCCCAAATTTCTCCCCCATGGGTTTGGGCATGTTGTGTGTCAAGCCCCACCCTAAACCCAAATTGTCTATTAGGGTTCAACTAGAAACCAAATGCAAATCCGATTATATTATATAAACAATAAAAAAAAAAGAAAAAAAAAAGATCTATTAAAACTTGACCCCCACCTAAGAAGGATTAATTGGTTAATGTGAAGGATATAAACCTTGGTTTTTAAAGTTGTAAACCTTTGACAAAATTTTAGTGTCCCAAAAAGGTTCACTTGGGTTCCAAAATTTATCTGGGAATGCAAGCTTTTTGTGCACCATCCAAAGTGGGTGCTTGGGGATCCAGACCAGCATAGGTGTCTTTGGCACAGTAGATGAACAGGTGGCACCGTGGCAATGATCTTCAAGCGTCCATTTTGTAGGCTTCGATTTCAATACTTTATTATGATTACTATTCACATGGTCCAGCCTCCAAGAATGCCTCTTGGGGATGCAGTAGTATCTGAAAGCATGAAGATTCAGGTGCAATATATAATGATCATCGGATGTGTGTGAAACGGAGGAATGTATGTGTCCGATGATTTAGTTGGGATGAGGCCTGATACCCTTCTTATTAATAAGGTGGTCAAAGGAGTCGATATCATTTAGATCAGGCCCCTTTAATGGGTCAGATATTGGCAGCTCTTTGCATTAGGATTGAGGGCTGGTTATGGGCTTCTTTGAAATAAGGCTTTCATTTTATCCCACCAAATATGTCATAGTAAAAGGGAAATAGAAGTTAAACACGTGTGATATCTATGGAAAGAAGAATATGATGATCGGTGCTCCCAATTGATACCAACACAGGGGGGTTGATGATAAGAGCTGAGCTTGATAGTGCATCAATGGTATATGCCTAATGGCCAGAATTTGGGCCACAAGGAGCCAATAATGACAAGCTGACCACAAGAAAATTTTGAAACTTTCCAAGCAGCTTTTAGAGTAAGGCAAAGTTATTTCCATCGATTAGAGGGTATGATCGCCTAATTAATGCTAAACTGGTCACAAGATTGCTCAATGTCATGTGATGAGAACCAGTGGTGCAAAGTGTTTTGAAAAATATAGCTAAAGCATAGATTGTTTTCAGGTGCAAGCACCAAGGCAAAGTGAAATATTTTCCAAAAAAAAAAAAAAAATAATAATAATAATATATATATTAAAAAAAAAGAAAAAAAAAAACGTAATAAAGGCTTCCTTGTGTTTGTATTTTTTAAGAGGTTTGCGGACGGGATACTGTCTTTATTGTAGAGAGCGACTCCCAATTCCCAAAAAAAAAAAAAAAAAACAAGATGTTGATGGTAAGCAAACAGTATTTAGTTAACACTAATGACATTCTTAAGTTGACTTTGGGAATGCCTTCTAAATGGAGTAATCCGTCCAAACAACACAAATGTAAAGCTAACACAAATTTGCATCAAGAAAAATGTAAAGCTAACACTTCGGTTCATGTTGGGCAAAACCCTTAAATAACCCAACTAATAGTAAAAAGGAGTCATTGATACAAAGATTAGCAGCCATGTATTAGTCAATCGGTGATTAATAGGATAATTAAGCATTTTATTTGTTGGATAATGAAAAAAAGACTCGTGGGTTTTGATCTTATCTAATTCGTGTAGATTGTGGAGTTTTTACATGAACTCGGATTTACCCAAAAGGCTTCCTTTTTATCTAGAGAGAGAAAACAACATCACTCTATTGCAATTATGTTACATTCTTGTGTTAAAAAAATAATTTAAAAAAAAAAAAGAAAAAAAAAAAAAGAAGGAAGAAGAAGAAGAAGAAGAAGAAGAAGAAGAAAGAGGAAATTGCATTCTAAATTGGGCATCCAAACAGTGCCTTGAAGTTGCTTGCTTGCTTCTTTTTTTATTTTTTTATTTTTCTCATTGATGAAAGCCTTAAAGTTGATTTAACAGTGGAAAGCGACCCCCCAAGTTGAAAATGCAGCTTCTGCCGATTGGATTTTGAGAATGGTTGTAAAAAAGAGCAATCGGTCAGTTTGTAAAGCAAAACTAAGCCCAAATTTGCATTTAAGAAAACCTCCCCGCCGATGGTTATAAAGGCTGGGTTCAATCCATGTCAGACAAGCCCAGGCTGAATGATTGCCCCCATCAAATAGTAATGAACAGAATAAAAAAAAAAAAAAGATCACCAGTGACGATATGTGTGGGTATCAATGTATCATGATTACTACAATACATCCCTATCAGTATTTTATTTTTTAATATTAAGATATTAGATAGATTAGTGTTTACCAAAAATTCCTCTCATGTTTAACAATTTTTCAAAAAACCCTCTTACGAAAAAAATCGTCTCTCGGATAGATAGTGTTATTTTTATAAATATTAAGATTTCTTAATTGTCATGAAAGTTAGAAATGTTAGGTATCACATTTTGTAATGGATTATGTTATTTTGTAAATTTTGATTGTTCTATTAAACAGCCAATGTGATTTTAGGACATTACTATAATTTTTTTCTTTTGAAGGATCAGTCTTTTACACTTTTTAATGAGTTATAGTAGTTGAGTCTAGTTCTTGTGGGGTTAGCCAAGTGATCTGGTCTTATATATGCTCCCTAAAAATTATCGTTTCTAGTTTTTGTTGTTATCGTTACTTGTTTGGATGTAAATTGTCTCCAATAATTTATAGGGGATTAGTTGAATCCAAATCTCGACAGGAGTAAAGATAAAATAACCCTAAATAATAAATAAATAAGTAAAATAGTTGAGTTTAGAATATTAGGATGAATAACATTACTTTTCATTTAATTGTGTTTTGATGAGACACTTTTATCTTATATGACTCTTCAGCTTCATTTAAAAGGAGTGGCACAAATTTGCATTCTAGAAAAATGAATGAAAGTCTCCCTTCCTTTTTTTTTTCTTTTTTTTTGCTTTTACTTTCTTAAGTATTCTAACTCCATACGTAATAAACAAAAAACAAAACAAAAAAAAAAAAAAAAGAAAAAAGAAAAAAGCGTCTTTAGCCATTTAAATTTAAATTTTTCTTAGGGCAATTAAGAAATTGTATAAAAATAAAGGCTAACTTCAAAATGCAAATATTGATATGATATTTTTTTAGCCATTTTTGTGTATATTCGCATGGCAGTCCAGTTTCGCGCCAGTTTACATGTAGAACCCAAACGCGTCTTTCCGTTTTCTCACTTCCCTTTCTGCAAATTCTTTCCTTTTTCCTCACCCACTCTGTTTACCCTAAAGTCCTAAACCCTAAAACCCTGCAAACATCCCCATCTCTCTCTCTCTTTGTCTCTCTCTGTCTCTCTGTATACATATATATTGAGCACTGTTGAACAGAGTGGCTAGCTATGGACTACTACTATTCTTGCGTAGCAAGAAGAACTCGGCGTCAAACTGATATATATTTGCAGGAACTTCTTCATGGATTGAAGGGTACCCGAGGAGATTCAGAGAAATCGAGTGAAACTTCGGCACCTGAAGTTTCATGTGAAAAAGGAAGTAGAAAAAGAAAGAGAAGCAAGTTTGCTTCAAGGGTATGTGATTCTGAGGTCGAATTTCATGGTATCAGTGAGGGAAAATACGGGAACAGAGATGAAGGGTTTCGATTGAATTTGAGCTGCGAATCGAAATTCGATCTTGGTGAAGGTGATGATTTAAGGGAGGTGATTGAAATAGAGGGGAGTGGTGATAGTGATGTTGAAGAGGTGAATTGTGGCGCTAAAACATCTGGGTTGGTGTTTGATACAGGTAAAAATGTACATTCTGTTGTTGTTGATGATGATGACGATGGAGAAACAGAGAGCTCTGGAATAAAGACCGATTTCGAGTCGAATGTGAATTTTAATGGCGGTATTAGTATCAATTCTGATGAAGATGAGGCTGAAACACTTGGTCATGATTTAGGGGAAAATGGGATAAAGGCCAATAGTGGGAACAATCATGGTCTTTCATGTGAAAATCAATCGAGAATGGGGTTTTGGAAGAATAACCAAGAAGGTAGCGAAAGGACTTTTGTTGATTTGGATGATTTTTCATCATCTTCTAGTGATAGTGAAGAGGATGATACTGATGATGAGGATTTTGAAGTGGAGAAGTCCGAACCTTCCACAAGTATGGAGAAGTCTAGCTCTTGTACAAGGAATGGTGATGAAGAAGACAGCGTCGATAGTGATACCGAGGAAGAAGAAAGTGTTGGTAGAAAAAGAAAGAAGAAAAGTATTCATTCTCCATTGGAGAATAGAGGATTTTCCGGTGGGAAGACTGAAAAGAAGCTTGGAACTGCAAAAACAGACGGGGGTAGTACTGTTGCAAGATCTAGGAAGAACCAGAAGAAGATTGGAAGAACTGCTGACACTAAAACAAGTAATTTCAGGACAGGGTTTGGAAAGAACCAGAAGAAGGTTGATGGGCTCTCTGAGATTGATGATAATGGTGGAACCAATGGAATTTGCAGAGAGGATGGCGAAACTAATGATCAAATCAATGGTGGTGGTGGTGCCGATAAAGGAAATTGTGGGGGAAAGAAAGTAGGTGGTAAGGAAGGGAGATGCACAAAGTCCACTAGCAGAAAACGAGCTGGCAAACCAAAAGATTTGAATGTTTTCAGAATTCTTGCTAATTCAATTTGGAAGAAAGCAGAGGTGCTTGAAGAGGATTTAATTCCTTCTAAAGAAAGTGTTTCACCTGCAGTTGAGAAGTCACTTCTGTTGAAGTTCACTTTCGGGATAGAGGAGCCCAAACCAGTAGAGAAATCAGATTTTGAGAAAGAATTAGATGGCTTATGGGATGAATTTGCTTTCGCTCTCAAGTCTTGTGAAATTGGTTCCTTTGCTTCTCCTGTGGTAAGTTTCTCATTGCACACTGGGAAATAGGTTTCCAGGAAAAAAATATTTCAAATTGAAAATGTTATTTTGCATGTCAAGCTTATATAGGTTGGAATTTCATATTGTATTTCTCCTCCTAGACTTGTCAATTGAAATTTTTTTGAGCATCACATTAAGCTTTGGATCTTGGAAAGTATGAAGGAATGGAAAGGGAAAAACTTTAAAATGCTTAAGAAATGAATCCATTTTTAACCAATGTAAGTATTTTCTTTCCTTTTCCTCAATACTTTCCATGATCCAAACATAACATTAAAAATTTCAGGAGAAATCTTTGAAACTTATGCGCTCTTGTTTTCTGTTGAAACAAATGAAACAACAACTTGTTTTCATGGATGTCTTTCCTGCCTAAAAATGCCTTTTTCAGTTGTTACCTATCAAACAAGGTAACCATAAGTCTCTCTATGTTGTAAGCTACAACTTGTTTTGCAAAACATCATTTTTCCATATTATGTTGTGCTTTGTGCTTTTCTAGAGGAATTAATTTCTTAAAAACATGAGTGGGAGGTTGATTTTCGTTTTCACCACTTTTGTCCAGTGTGAAGAGAAGCTTATGTGTCACTACATTTTGTTTGAAGCAAGAAAAAAAGCAACTGCTGCACTCAGATAAACATCTCTAACTACACATTTACTCCATCTCTAACTACACATTTACTTCTATTAACCACAAAGAAATGGTTTGAATTTTAATTTTTATTCCAAGTTAAGACAGTATATTACTTAATCTGGATTTTTTAAAAATAAAATAAAATGCATAATTCAAGTTTTGGCTGCCATTAGTAGGTTCTTTAAGTAACTAACTGACACATAAATTTTCTGTTAGGAAATGATTTCCTCGAAATTATAGGAGCCTAACTATTAAATCTGTCCATGACCTTTAGTTCTACATGAAATACCGATAATAATTTCCTAAAATGAGGATTTTTTTTTATACTACGCAGAGTAATTTCCCAAGACAGACATGCCTTGTTCCTCTCAAATACAATTCATTCAATCAAATTATCATATTTACCATCATAATGACGCAAACATGCAATACTATATAACTTACTGTTTCCTGGAATGGTTTTCCATCAAGAGTGATGAAGCCTTAAGTGACAGAACACTCTGTTCTGACCCCGTATATATCCCTAGGAATTCACTGTAGTTGTCTAGCTTTTGCATATGGACCATGATATGCAGGCTGTTGGGAAAATTTTTAGTCTGAGGTTGGCAAGTTTCTTGCTTTTATTCCTTTTCTTTTATCCGTATTAGCAAGATTTGTGATTTGATTTCCTGACCTTAGAGATGAAATATATGAATGTGCAACTCCAGTGGTATTTCTTACTTTTTTTTCCTTAAGCATTTAATTTTTGTATGTTGATGCTCCCTTTGATTGCCAACACAGAGGAAATGGGAAGAAAATGTTGCATTTATGCTTATCTTTTTAACCCCAAACAGTTGCAAGGTTCTGAATTTTTGGTTTGTTTTTATCAGTCTTCTTGGCATGAAGTATGAAGTTAACTTTGCTTTAACCAGCTTGACTGTCTTTAAATATTATTCACACACAGATCCATTCTTTTTTTCTTGATGAGATATGGGAGGAGGATCTTTCAGGTTATTAGGGTTTAAATTTTCGTTTGGCAGGGTTCCCAAAAATGTGTGTGTGTGTGTGTGTGAATGAAAAGACTAAGAACTCTTCTGATAATCTGCAGGTTGATGATGAAGAGACAAATGCTTCTGGGACTGCAATAAATCAAGCCACCCGTTGTACTCGAGGGAAACATCAACTTATCCTTGATGAGCAAATTGGAATAAAATGCCTCTGTTGTTCTTTTGTAAACCTTGAGATTAAATATGTCACACCACCAATGGTAAGCAATGATAATCAACGCAGTCATGCCAACCACATTTATTGTTTTTAATTTTCAATAGCAAACTTTCTCATCAATCCAGTATTGTATACAACCATTAATCCATGATAATTCTCTATTGTTTATTTTTTCGCTATCTAGCAAAAGGAAATTAAAAAAAAAAAAAAAAAAGAAAGAAGCAAACTTGCTACCTGATAAGAACTTGACTTTTAATTCCTTTTGTATTTGATCAACTTTCCTTCTTTGCATGTGACAGGGAAAAAATCCTTCGAGAGTATCAGACAAGAAAATTTCTTCAGAGGAAGGGGACTGCTCGATGTTTGACAGACTAAATTTCCAGGTTTCAGAGGGTAATTCCACAGACGCTGGCAGTCATACTGAAGGCACAGTTTGGGTAATCATCCCCGAAATCAGAAAGAGCATGTATCAACACCAACGAGAAGGTTTTGAGTTCATATGGAAAAATTTGGCGGGAACACTTGACCTTGTTAAATTGAAGAGCTCTGATTTGAATGGTATGGGTGGGTGCATCATTTCACATGCACCCGGAACAGGTAAAACCCGTTTGACCATCGTATTTCTCCAGACATATTTGGAACTGTTTCCAAATTGCCGGCCAGTCATTATTGCTCCTGCCAGCATGCTTCTCTCTTGGGAAGAAGAGTTCAAAAAGTGGAACATTGGAATTCCGTTCCATAACCTTAACAATCTGGAGTTCTCGGGCAATGAAAATATTGCAGCTGTAAACATTTTTGAGGGCAGTAGGCACCAAAGCCGAAATAAGAGCTCAATCCGTATGGTGAAATTGTATTCATGGAGCAAGGAAAAAAGCATACTGGGGGTAAGCTATAGTTTGTATGAGAAGCTTGCTGGAGAAAAAACCATGCTTGATAAAGAAAATGAAGAGACAAGGAAGATCCTACTTGAGTTTCCTGGCTTGTTGGTTCTTGACGAAGGACACACACCTCGAAATCAGCGTAGTCGAATCTGGAAGGCACTCACTAAAATTCAGACAAAAAAGCGGATCATCCTCTCGGGAACCCCTTTTCAGAATAATTTTGGAGAGCTCTACAATATCTTATGCTTAGTAAGGCCAGAATTTGCAGACATGATTCCACCAAGACTACAGAAATTCTGCCAGAATTGGTCAATTAAGAAAAAAGATGGTGCAAGAGGGAAATGGGCACCCATGACCAGTTCTGTTGGCGAACCTGCAGAAGCTGCAATAGAAGAACTTAGAGGTATGATAGCTCCATTTGTTCATGTTCACAAAGGTAGCATTCTTCAAGAAAGTCTTCCTGGATTGAAAGACTGCGTGGTAGTTTTAAATCCACCCCAATTGCAGAAGAGCCTTGTGGAGAACATTCAACGTTCTCGTAACACTTTTGAATTTGAATATAAGTTGTCATTGATCACCATTCACCCATCTTTAATTCTGCATCTTACATTATCCCAAAGAGAAGAATCCATAATTGATCAAGTTTCATTAGAAAGGCTCAGACTCAATCCAGATGAGGGTGTTAAGACAAGATTCCTAGTTGCACTCATTAGGTTATGCGAAGCAATGAATGAGAGGGTTCTGGTTTTCAGTCAGTTTATTGATCCATTATGTTTAATTAAGGACCAGCTCATTTCACTTTTCAACTGGACTGAAGGGAAGGAAGTGCTGCAAATGCATGGAAAACTTGATCAAGACCGTCGGCAATCCCTGATAAATGAGTTCAATGATCCAGAAAGTGAAGCAAAGATATTGCTTGCGTCAACTAGGGCTTGTTCCGAGGGGATAAATCTGGTTGGCGCTTCAAGGGTTGTTCTGCTCGACGTGGTCTGGAACCCAGCAGTTGAAAGGCAAGCTATCAGCCGAGCTTATAGGATTGGCCAAAAGAAAATTGTTCACACTTACCATCTCATTATGTCAGGGACCATGGAGTGGGAAAAGTACTGTAAACAAGCTGAGAAGGACCGTCTATCTGAGTTGGTGTTTTCTTCTGGAGACAAAGAAAATGAGAAGCATAAAAGGTCTCGAGCAGTTTCAGAAGATAAAATCTTGGATGAGATGATTTCGCATGACAACCTCAAAGATATGTTTGAAAGGATAATCTACCAGCCCAAAGAGTTAAAGCTGATTGAGACTTTTACTTAATTGGTCCTCTTGTAAACGATGTTGAACAAAGCCAACAACCTTGAAAGATACAAGATACTTTTCATTTATTAAGGTGTATTCAAAATTTCGTCAAGAATTTGTGTTCTATTGCAGAAAGATTTAATCTATGTTTGGATAAGGAATTTCTAGGTGAAATTTGTCTTTGAAATGGAATTTGTAAAATTTTGTAAAATTTTTATAAGGTATTTTCTTAAAAGGATCTTACAAATTCCCTTCCAAAGAAAAATTCCACCTATAAATTCCTTATCCAAACATTGGATTAAGATTTTCAAACTATTGTGGTTGATATATAAAACTTTTTGTTGTTGATCAATTAGTTAAATCATATTTTAGATTAGTTCTTCATAAGACTTGATGATACTAGTATGTAGTCACATTTAAGCCTACTGCAATAGTCTGGTACCAGTTCCTGCTTGTCTTTGCTGGTCTCTGGAGCTTTCCAGCAGCCTTTTATCTCCACCTCTGTGTGTGTGTGTGTGAGAGAGAGAGAGAGAGAGAGAGAGAAAGGGATATCCTTAACAATATTGAGCATTCAGCATGTTGCATGCCATGCAGGTTGGCTTGGTGGGGCAGATTGTTTCCCTTGAAATAATCCAAGAAAATAGAGTTTAGGGTGCTTCTAAGTTGATTACAGGAGCAAAACAGTGATCAACTCAAAGCTTGTTGGAATCAATCTCCATAGAACCTTAAGCCTGTGATTGGATCTCAGAAACATTGAGGGGAAGGAGAGGAAAGGACAGGGATTATGAGTTCTCAAGAATGGAATCTACTTTTAAGCAATATTCAGCATTTTCTTTCCTTTCCCTCGTTTCCGAGAGCCAAATGCAACCTGAACCTTTTTTCCTTATAAAATTGAAACTCATTTTGTATCCAATCATCATACAAATTAAAGGACTAATTTCAAATTCCAGTGGGCATTATGACTGTTCACGAAAATCAAAGGTTGGACAACCAATATATAGAGTTGCAAGTCAGTGAAACCTTGGAGGCAGAGGAAAAACATCCATGACTAAAAAACTCACATAACGGCCTAGTGTCATGTTCTGAGTAAGGTCTTTCACCAGCCAACTTATAGTAGTGTTTTTCAAACCTGAGATCATATAGTGGACGGTTTTTCAAAATGCATATAGTTGCCCAATATCGGAATTCCAATTCTATGGAAAAGAATCGGAGCGAAAAATTCAGATAAAATTTCTCCTGTATTTTCATCCATTAGATTCACCAAAAAGCAGGCATCATATTCAAATAACCACAATACACAAGAAGCCAACCAATCCGAAGTTGTACATTCATGAAATGCCAATGTAATCTTAACCATATAAACTCACACTAGAGCAACCAACCATGTGCATAACAACATACCAATACATAAATCTGTACATACATGTATAGCTGTTAGTCTAAAGCCTCAACTCTTCATGGGTTTCCAGATGGAAAAATCTTTAGAGTTCTACAGGGACTGCCAAATCTTCTTGCCTGCTGTTGAGGGAGCTATGGGATGATGCTAATTCCAAAGTTGCCTAACTGATGTAGGGGGAGAGGGGGGCAGCTGAGGACCCATTTGAGTTGTGAAAATCAGGCTCTGGTCCTGATGATCAATCCCCCGAGGCTGCCACGGATGGGGTTAGGGACTTGAAACAAACACCTGCTGCTGCACTTGGGAAGCATTTCTAATTGGTAATGGCATTGGCGAATGCAGTGGAAGAGAAGACAAACCTAAATTCCCAAATCCAGAATAATTCCACAAAATTTTAGAAACAAAAACACACAGACCATCAAATTGAAATTCCCAAACGAACCGTAAACAATTGATTGATTGAGTGACATATTCGAACCCTAAGAATATATATATATAATGGTGATTAGGGTTTGATCGATCTTTTTCGAGGGTTTGGTGAGTAGGCCTTGGGAGTGAAGGTCAGGACAGGGGAGACAAGGAAACCACGGTTTCGACTCTCCAGGGGCACGGGCAGCGTTAATAATAATAGCGCTTTCCGCAATAGAAAAATAGAAAGCGCGGTTTATAATAGCGCTTTCATTTAAAGAAAAAGCCTATGAATGTGAGAAATTAAACGAGAAAGCGCTATTATCAATGGCGCTTTTAATAAAGAAATAATGGTGATTTTATCTGTTTGTGGGGAAAAATCGTTTCACAGCCTCTCACTGTCACTCACTCTCTCTCTCTCTCTCTCTCTCTCTCTCTCTGTGCATTAATCGACGCCGGCGTACACCCCTCCGGCTTCCGTACTCTCTCGCCGACGACTTATTAGTATCTCACCCTGTCTCTCGTGATTCAGGGTTCCTCCCTCCGTCGTCGTCCATAGTCGCCGACTCGCCGTTCTGTGCCATCCACCGTCGTCCACGCCCTCCCTTGCTCTCTCTCTCTCTCCATCGGAGGTGGGTATCTTATGTTCTATGATGGCAGGGTAAGTTTTTCAAAGGAAAATGGTTTGATTTGTGTTATCTGCATTTGTTTAGCTCTCTGTTTGTATGTATTTTTCCCTGAACACTAACCATTCTGAATGGTTAATCAGATTTTTATTTCTCTATGACCATCAGAGCATAATACTTTCCTCACCCCTCTCTCTCTCTCTCTCTCTCTACCGTATTTGTTAGAATCAAATTCAAAGAGCCTCCAATCCTTTTGCTTTGTTTTTTTGGGTAAAATACCCATTTGTCTTTGTAATCAAATGACATTCACTTTCTTCCAATCATCATTCAAATGGAGGGCTGGTATTGAATTCTAGTGGGCAGTGTTTCTGGGCATATATTGATGAGGTTTGGCAAACCTATATAGAGGTTCAAATCAGTGAAACTTTGGAATTAGAAAGAAAAAAATAATAATTTGGTTGTAGCATTTTAATTAAAGTATTCGCGGGATTATTCTGGACCTAGTAGCTTGGAATATATTTATTTTGGTAAATATATATATATATATATATATATTTGAGAGTGTAAGGTTGTTGTTATAATGATAAAGCTATAATTCAATGCAGTGGCAGTTCCTAGAAGGGAAGAAGTCCATATGTAAATATAACCCATATTGAATCAAGAAAGAGACTCCCAAAATCATTGGTAGAGTAGATTAGTAATCCTCTGAGGCATTCTTTTATTGGAGTGCTCAACACTGCACTTGTGGGCATTATTTGAGTTGAAGTGTGCAAGACTACACTTGTGAACAATCCTTTTGGGCATCACTTGGAGTGTTCAACACTACACTTCTTCTACTTCAGCAGGATTTAATTATTTAAGCCACCATAGTTCAATAATTGTGGGTTTTTTTTTTTTTTTTTTTTTTTTTTGGTTCATTGTAATAAATAAAGGATAATATAAGAATCTTCGCATTTTCTTTTCTTTCGTTGAAATGATTAAAGGTACGAAACACTCAAGTTTTGATATATTATAGGTGTCATGTCACACGTGATAATTTATTTCATTTAAATTAGTATTTTCTAATAACCTCCTTATTGATTTCGAATTTCATGTGACAATAAGTGAGAATACATGTGCAAGGAAATACGAGATAATTATTTTATTATTTTATTTAACATGAGCAAGATAAATAGCTCAGGAAAATCTTTCTCAATTTTGACACTATTACTAACATCAAAAGATAGTCTTCTAATGTAATCTTTTTAAATGCCCATAATCTGTAATAAAGATCCAGACTTCTACATCTATAGTATATTTGACTCGAATTATAAAATATTGTGTGGGTGACCCAAGGTCCTTAACAATAGTCGAACTGAGAACCTCCACTTCTTGAGATAAGATCTTTTTACAAATTAAGATACCTTTTAATATTTTAAAGAAAGATAAGAGAATGAGTTTATCCTATGTCTTAAATGACGTGGTGTGAGTAACGACTTTACTTATTTTTTGAAGCTAGTTAGGTTGAATGTCTAAATGGTGTGAGAGTAGTGATTTTACTCATGTTTTGAAGCTAGTCAGAATGAATGCCAAAAAAAACTTTTTAGAACTCAGGGATACAAAGATACGAGCCTATTTAACAGATCTTATTAAGTAAGGCTATCTAAAAATTCTTACTGGTAAAAGAATAAAAATGATGACAAAAATATTAATGAAAATATGTAGAAAAAATATTTGATCATAATGACACGAGGTACTACGGTCTAACTTTATAGGATTCGGTCAAAGAAAAAATGTTAAAAAAAGAAAAAGAACTATGGTACAGTGTATGTATAGCAACAATCATGTGCCACATTTCAATATTTACGTGACTTTAGAACTAGGCCTGGTGGTTCCCAACCACAATCCACCAAACTGCATGGAACCTACCTCAAATAAAATAGTAAATTTTATTTCTTCAATGGGAAATCCATTTTTATCTTCTAGTGAACAGAATTGAAAAATCAAGCCAGTGGGACGATCAGCTACATCAACTTCACGACACTGAGGTCATCCTACAAGTAGATGATTAAGCCAAATATACATATAACGGTAATGATCCTACTAGCACATGTTAATATAGGTTTATATTAGCATGACTATAAACTTATAATTGTTGATTATAAATCCATAATTGACTGATTACAAATTTATAATTGACTAACTACAAATGAACGACTTTTAAATAGTTACAAACATCCCATTTCACGGATTACAAACTTACAATTGATTGATTGTAAACCTACAATTGACTGACTACAATCGCCTGTAGGTCAGATAATTGTCCATTTGTAATCAGTTAATTGTAAGTTTATAATCAGTCAATTATAGGTTTATAATCAGTAATTCTAGGTTTGTGCCATATAAGCTTATATCAGCACGTGCTGATAGAGTCATTTATATATATATATATATATATTCAAATGAACCCATATACATTCGTAGAAGTTGATGGATGATTTTGGTCAAGCCATGTTAAATTAGAGAAGATCGCTAAACTTTGATTTTTCCGTGCGAGCAAACAACGTGACATATTTTTAATGAAATTTTGTAAATGAGGATCCTTTAAAGACCATAGTCTATATCCAAGTGTATCTTAAGAGTTAAGATCCATGTATATCCCTAGAAATATAGAGTGAGCCTGTTAATATACCCATGAATGAGCATTCATAGATGATATTTGGTTCCGTGTTGATGGAATTGAATACAAAAAGCGTCACCCTTACAATATTAACTCGTGCTTAAACGTTGCACAGATTTAGATAGGATTTTCATTTCTTGTGAATTGTGAGAATTGAAATCTTTTGAAAAATTAGAATCTTATGAGTTAAGCATAATGAACCGTTGAAATTTTATCAATTCCTAGAAATCTGCAATTCACACCTTTAACTCTCGTGAAACAAACATACCCATAATAAAATTCCAAATCCCACTCCAATTTGAATGATGACTTTTACTAAGCCATATCACCATATATGTAAACGACACATTAATCTTCCCATTGTCTAAACAACAATCTCTCCCTAAATATTCTAAAATATCTCCTTTTCATCAAAAGCCACCTTTCTATTTCACTTTCGATATATCACATCAAATTCCACCAACCCAAAAATCCCCACCTCCAATCAAAGGTGGCGGTGGTAGAAGGTGGGGTGGCGCGTGAGGTAGGCGCGTGGAGTATCAAGTGAGTATATTTTTTGTTGAAAACATAAGAGAGAGAGAGAGAGTAAGGTCGGTGAGAGAGCTCCCTCTGCGTCTCACCACGCGCGATTTCGATCTCCTGAAAAACCTACCTCACCTTTTGACCGTCTTCCAGGTCAGTTTTTTTGTTATTGTTTACCCCTCTCTCTCTCTAAAACTTTCTCTTTCTACACAAGTCTCTCTATAACTCTCTCTCTCTCCACCAAATCACAGCATTTGCTTCTCTCTTTTTCTCATACTCTTCTTCTTCTGTATCTATCGCAATGGTTCCCGCCAATCTATACGTTTTTTCACCTATATGAAACCCTAATTTTCACCTATCTGTTCACTCCTTCACTCCAAGGTGCACTCTGCAAACCCTTCTAAGATCGATCAAACCCTAATCGCCATTTTATAGATATATATGCTTTTTTTATGTGGGGTTTGATCCGCCGATCTATTTGTGTTTGGATGCAGAGATTATTATATATATAGAGAGAGAGCATTGTAGGGTTCGAATATATGTCCCTCAATCAATCAAGGTCGGAGAAGAACGAGAGCCAGTTCAGGAAATCGGGGCGATCCGGTAGCTACGGTAGTCAGCAGAGGAGCTTCTCAGGGAAGGGTGGCGGCAGCGGCGGTGGGACCGCCCATCCTCCCGCTACGTCGTTGTCGTCTAATAGAAGGTACAATTAGGGTTTGCTTCTTCTTCTTCTTTTTTTTTTTTTTTTTTTTTTCTTGGTGAAAGTGTTTTGGAATTGGGAAATTAGGGTTGTTTGGTAATTGCGTTTTTGATGCTTTTTTCTTTAAATTTAGTTATGTAATTAACTTGTTTTCGTAAGGGAAATTGGATTGGATTGGTTGTGGTAATTGGGTTTATGATGTGTTGTGTGTTTTTATTTTTATTTTTTTATTGGAATTAATTTGGATTGGGAAATTGCGGGTTTTTTTTTTTTTTCAAAATTTTAAATTGTGTTTTTGATGTTTTGTGTAATAATTAGATTTTGGGAATTATTTTGGAGTTGGGAAACTAGGGTTTCTGATGTTTTGTATGATTTGGGTGGTGTCAGTTTTAAGAAGTCTAATAATGCGCAAGGAGGGCATCCGAGGATAAATGTTTCAACTGTGAATTCAGAGTCTGGTAATGCTTCTACGACGCCACACAGTGTACAGAATGGTGCCCACGTACTGCCTCCATTACATGGTATGAGATAATGAGAAAAAATAAAATTTCTCAGTTTTGTTTTTGTTTTTTTTTTATTGTTTTTTGTGTTATTCGTGAATTTGGTGTATTGCTTTGCTATAATGTGAGGTAACAAGGTGATAAAATGAGAGAATCAAACAGAACCGATTTGATTACATGATGGGTTTTGCCTGTTTTGTTTTATTTTTTCGATTTTATAGTATTTTTGCACATTTCTTGTAGGAGCATCTGATGGGCCAGTGGCTGGTGTTGCTGCCAAGCCAATTGAATCATCCTCCACTCAGAAGAGCAACCGAGCTGTTCCAAAGGCTCCATCATCTCAATCTTCCACCGTGAGTTGTGATGCAACGGCCCCCACAACCCCTGCTAAAGGTATGTTTGTGTTGTACTTGATATGAATTTAAGTCGTGGATAGGTTTTGATTGCCATGACTCATAACAACTTTGGCACTCTTTTAATCTTGTGAAGTTTTCTAAAGCTATTGTTATATCTAATTTGACGATGATGCTATTTTCTGATGGCTTAGCCCCAGGCGATGCATCAAGGCCATTCGCTCTTCAGTTTGGATCAATAAGTCCTGGTTTCATGAATGGGATGCAGGTATTTTTATACCTTTTTCATAAACTTCCTGCAAATTATAAGCACTGAATATGCATAGAGCTCTATACATTTCTTTCTCTATTTCCTAAGAGGTGTTTTGTGTTTGCATTGAATACTTAGATTCCTGCTCGAACTAACTCAGCCCCGCCGAATTTGGATGAGCAGAAACGTGACCAGGTTTGTAGGCTCCCTTTCCACTTTCTTCGGGCAGTTAATGCAACATTATATGGTGTGTGTGCATGTGTCAACAATGATCAAGTATTGTTCTGAGACTTGATGTTTTCCATTTTGTATCATTCTTATCATGCTTCTACATATTTGAGAAAATTGGATGCTGGGGGTCATATATTTTTTGCCAAACAGTATTAAATATTGAACAATAGAATACTAAACCATAGAATTAGAATTTGAAATGAATATGATGTATCATTCCATGTTTGTTTGGATGGAACCTGCCCAACAAGTGTTGTTTAGACTCCTAATAATGTTTAATGTTTAATCATTGTATGGCGCCAAATATTAGCATGATTTAATTACTCAGTTAGGGTATGGTTTATTTTCCGTTCTTGTTCCTTCGTTCTCCTCCAAAGAAAAAATTGGTTATATGATTATTTGTCTTGCAGGCACGTCCTGATTCTTTCATATCTGTGCCTACATTGCCAATTCCTTCTGTTCCCAAACAGCAGTTACCTAGGAAGGATGTGGGCGCTGTTGACCAATCTAATACTGTGGAGGCTCATCCAATGCCAAAGGCCAAGAAGGATGTGCATGTTACATCTGCACCTGCTTCAACTCAAACCCAGAAGCCTTCTGTTCTTCCTATGGCTGGGATTTCTATGCAAATGCCGTTTCACCATCCACAGGTTCCCTTACAATTTGGTGGCCCCAATCCACATCCACAGATCCAATCTCATGGTATGACACCTACCTCTCTTCAAATGCCGTTGCCAATGCCATTACCAATGGGAAATGCTTCCCAAGTTCAGCAGCAAGTGTTTGTTTCAAGTCTCCAGCACCATCCCATGCAGCCTCAGGCGATCATGCATCAGGGGCAGAGCTTGAGCTTCACAACTCAAATGGGTCCTCAGCTGGCCCCTCAGCTAGGCAACATGGGAATCAGCATCCCCCCACCATTTCCTCAACAGCAGGCAGGAAAATTTGGTGCTCCTCGTAAAGCTGTGAAGATTACTCATCCGGATACGCATGAAGAGTTGAGGTTGGATGATGCATCGTTGGGCCCAAGGTCTCATTCTAATGTGCCTCCTCAATCGCAGCCTATTGCATCTTTTACACCTGGTCATTCACTCAACTACTATGCTAATTCAGTACAATGCCAGTTCCATGTTTTTCCAAGCTCCAAGTTCCCAGATAACTCCCAGTTCTCAGGTTCCGAGGTTTAACTATCCTGTTAGCCAGGGTCCACAAACTGTATCGTTCATGACTCCATCCCCTCCTAATTCCTTGTCTGTTAATAAGACAGGGGCTCCAATAACTGGCACCACTGAACTACCAAACTTGGAATATGCTCGTGATGTCCATAATGTAATCTCTTCTGCTCCGACAGGTACAGTACAGGTGTCAGTCAAGCCATCTGCTGGCTCTATTGGAGATAAGGTTACTGATTCATCACTTTCAATCAGCTCACATGCTGTTGGAAAGGGTGATTCGCCAAAACTTTTAAGGACCACTTGCGGAAGCCAGCTCAGTTCATCTTCAAAGGGATTCTGAGAATTATTCAGAAAGCTCTTTACAGCAGCCAAAACCTGGTAAAGAAGTGTTGACATCCATGTCAGTGCCAGTGGCAAGTAAACAATCTGCTGGAGCATTTGCTGCTGCTTCTGTGGAGAGCCTAGTGTCCAATACTTTGTCCTCTGCTTCCATTGCTCCTTCTGAGGAGTCTACATTAGTTTTGACTAACACTGAAGGCAGAAGAAGGGAAACTCTTAGTAGATCAAACTCTATGAAGGATCATCAGAAGAAGCCAGGCAAGAAAGGACATACCCAACAACAGTATCAGGTATTATGCTGTTCTTGTCAGATTACCTGTTTTTATCATCTTCAAATTCTAGTTTAGCTTGTAATAATTCTTGGGCATGGATTATGCACTGTTCTTCACAGATTGGCGGACAATCTACATCTTTAGCAAGCTTGCCTTCTCAGAATTTAGACCAAAGTTTATCTACTGACACTGTAGTCTCAGAAACTACAGAAGCTAAAATAACTCTTGCTACATCAGGAAGCGGTGAAGGTGTGTTGGAATCTGCCTGTGAACTGCCAGTCTACTATTGGTGATGTGACTCTCGATGCTTCTGAATTGAGGACTGATAGCATTAGGGAAGGCTCCATCTGTGTACCACCAGAAGTTTCTGCTGCTGGAAACATCATTGATACCTTGGATGCCGTTCGTCATGTTAAGCAAGATGATTTTAAAATGCAGGATGGACAACTGAAGCATGAAACAGTGCGAACAGAAGAACAAGAAAAGACTAAATTGCTGGAAGAGCCCAAACAAAATAGCAGTAGTTTAGAGATTTCCTCAGAATCTATTTCTCCAAAAGTTCGGGAAGTTGTTAAACAAACCAAACAGGACTCTGTTTTGAAGGCAACAAATGTCAGCAATGAGATTGGATCCTCAGAAACTTCACAGAGGGAACTTGATGAACCTAGGAGCTGTCCCACAACAATTGACAGACTTTCTGATAATTTAATGATGTCTACTTCAACAATATCAGAGTCAATAATAAATGCTGAAGCATCCACATCTAGTATTGTTTCATCTACAATCTCTCATGGGGTTGAGGCTTCAACATTGAATTCCTCTTCAAGTATAAGTGATTGCATGGGTAGTGAAGAAACTGCTGTAACAAAGTCTGGTATATCAGATCAGGATTCGGCTCTTGTTTCCACTCCATATCTTCCAGAAACGACTTTGAAAAATGAAGGTGAAGGTGCAGAGAATAATGGTGGTGTATTGGTTTCCCCTCTGGCATCAGGTTCCAAAGATAAATCCATTTTAGAACCAAATAAGGGAAAGAATAATATGGCTAAGAGGAAAAAGAAGATAAAAGAAATTCTTCAAAAAGCAGATGCCGCTGGGACTACTTCTGATCTTTATATGGCATATAAGGGTCCAGAGGAAAAGAAAGAAACAGTCATTTCTTCAAAAAGCACAGAAAGCACCTCTACTAGCATTGATTTGAAACAGGTACCAGCTGATACTACTCAGGAAGATGTTTTAGCAAGCGAGAAAGATGTGCAGAGTAAAGCTGAGCCAGATGATTGGGAAGATGCTGCTGACATCTCTACTCCGACATTGGAAACTTTAGATAATGGGGAACCGGGTTGTATAGGATTGATTCATAATGATAACGATGAGAATGGGGTTATGACTAAAAAGTATACCAGAGATTTCCTCCTTAAATTTGCGGAGCAATGTGCTGATCTTCCAGAGGGTTTTGAAATTGCATCTGATATAGCTGACGCCTTGATTTGTTCTAATGTCAATATATCTCATCTTGTTGATCGTGATTCATACCCTAGTCCTGGAAGAAGTATGGATAGGCCATCTGGGGGATCTCGAACAGACCGTCGTGGGAGTGGTATGGTGGATGATGACAAATGGAGTAAACTAGCTGGTCATTTTGCTCCGGGACGGGACTTGCGACTGGATATTGGTCATGGGGGTAATTTATTAGGTTTTCGACCTGGCCAAGGAGGCAATTATGGTGTTTTAAGGAACCCACGTGTGCAAACACCTATTCAGTATCCTGGGGGTATTCTATCTGGGCCAATGCAATCCATGGGTACTCCGGGAGGGATGCAACGAAATAGCCCTGATGCTGACAGGTGGCAGCGTGCTACTGGTTTTCAGAAGGGTTTAATTCCTTCTCCTCAGACTCCATTACAGGTGATGCACAAAGCTGAGAGGAAGTATGAAGTTGGAAAAGTGACTGATGAGGAGCAGGCCAAGCAAAGGCAGTTGAAAGCAATTCTAAACAAGCTAACTCCTCAGAACTTCGAAAAACTTTTCCTGCAAGTAAAAGCAGTTAACATTGACAATGCTGATACGCTTACTGGTGTCATCTCACAGATCTTTGACAAAGCTCTGATGGAACCAACTTTTTGTGAAATGTATGCCAACTTTTGTCATCAGTCTTGCAGGAGAGTTGCCTGATTTCTGCGAAGACAATGAGAAGATCACTTTTAAAAGATTGCTTTTGAACAAGTGCCAGGAGGAATTTGAGAGAGGGGAAAGAGAGCAAGAAGAAGCCAACAGAGTCGAGGAAGGGGAGATTAAACAGTCTGCAGGGGAAAGAGAGGAAAAGAGAATTCAGGCACGAAGACGAATGTTGGGTAACATTAGATTGATTGGGGAGTTGTACAAAAAGAAAATGTTGACCGAGAGGATAATGCACGAATGCATTAAGAAGTTGTTGGGTCAGTATGAGAATCCCGATGAAGAAGATGTTGAAGCTTTGTGCAAATTAATGAGTACAATTGGAGAAATGATTGACCATCCCAAAGCCAAGGAGCACATGGATGCATATTTTGAGTGGATGGCGCAGTTATCTAACAATATGAAACTATCTTCTAGGGTGAGGTTCATGTTGAAGGATGCAATTGATCTGAGAAAGAACAAATGGCAACAGAGGAGGAAAGTTGAAGGGCCAAAAAAGATTGAGGAAGTGCATAGGGATGCTGCTCAAGAAAGGCAGGCACAATCTAGTAGACTGACTCGTGGGCCTGGCAGCAATTCTTCAGTGAGAAGGGGGCCACCTATGGATTTTGGTCCTAGAGGGTCAACTATGTTATCTCCTTCAAATGCCCAGATGGCTGGTTTCCGTGGGATTCCCACTCAGGTTCGTGGGTATGGCAATCAAGATGTTCGGTTGGAGGAGAGACAGCTTTATGAGGCTAGGACCCTGTCAGTTCCTTTGCCTCAGAGACCTGTTGGTGACGATCCAATTACTCTTGGTCCCCAAGGCGGTCTTGCTAGGGGAATGTCCATTAGAGGACCAGCATCAATGTCTACCTTAGCTGATATACCTCCCAGTCCTGCAGACTCCAGAAGAATGACAGCTGGTTTGAATGGTTACAGTTCTGTGTCAGAGCGGACAACTTATAGCTCAAGAGAGGAGCTCATGCCAAGATTCAATCCAGAAAGATTTGTCTCCTCATCAGCTTATGAACAGTCAAGTGGGCAAGAGCGTAATGTGCCTTATGGTAATAGGGACTCGAGAAATCTAGATCGTAGTTTTGATAGATCACTTGCAACATCTCCGCCCACACGAGTGCAGGGACCTTCTTTCACACAAAATGTTTCTTCAGAGAAGGTGTGGCCTGAAGAACACCTGCGAAACATGTCCATAGCAGCAATTAAAGAATTCTACAGGTATGATCTTTGTTCATTCATGCATTAATTATCCTATCCATGCTTCAATTTTTCAATGTTTTCTTCAAAGAACTATTGAGTTTTTAACATGTTAGGTCATGTAGGTCAATGGGTATTGCAACGTAGGTGTTGATATCAATATGATTTGATACCATAACCAAAATTTTGGACAACATTGGCACTGCACATATGCTTAGGCTACCTATAGGTATCAGTATGAATGGAATAACAGAGGAGAAGCATGGATGTCTTGATATCTGCCATTCCATTGGCACCCCTTTCAATCCATGAAGCTCTGATGTCTAGTCTCTGTGCCAGATCCAGGATTTCTCTAACGTACTGGCTGAATCTCCAAGCTTCCACAATGTTAGATTGCACAAAACCCATGACATTCATAGAATCATCTTCTACCAAAAACTGATACCATCCTAGGTGTTATTAGACGTCAAACGAAGCAATCAAGAAGACTGGGTCATGTGTGAGGGTTCCATTGTTTTAATTTGTTAGGTCTGGTAGATTGTTTTGTAGGTGCGGAGTAAGAAAAAAGGGGAAATTGGCAATTAGTCCATAATTAGCTAAAATATTAGCAAGTAGTCGAGCAAGATTTTTTCTAACTCAATTAGTCAATAGGGTGAAACTTATTTAGCAATTAGTCACATTTCTTTTTAAAATCCCTGGTTTGCCCTTATGATTACTAACGGCACTCCATTTTTTGTTATTAAAGGCACCCTATGTAACTAACTTGGTTTTTTAGTATTCCAATTTTTAAAAACTTACAACTTACAATATACACATCCGTTTTTTAAAAAAAATTTATATTTTTGGAACCCACTCGTCAACATCTTTGAAACAAGATTCATATTATTTAGTTAATTATTAAAAAAATTGAAACTGTAAAATTTTACTACTTGCCATGGTCCAATATAATGCTTTGAAAATTGTAAAATTTTACCACTTCGTAAAGCTGTAAAATTTTATAGTTTGGCATGGTCCATTTCATAGAACTGTAAAATTTTATTACTTCGTAAAATTGTAAAATTTTATAGTTTGGCATAGTCCACTTTGTAAAACTGAGTTTGTATATTATTTCGAAGTAAAAGTGTTTTGAAAACTAACTTCCTCTATGCTTTTTTTACTAAGCATTGTGAAAGCAATATTCTCAAAACTAATAAAATTAAGAAGTAACATTCCAAATTCCAAAGGGCTACCCCTGCCATAGCCGAAATGGCCTACCCCCCCAACAATCTTAAGATATCTTTGGTGGAATTTCAAAGGAGACACCAACCTGATGGATGGGAAAAAACATAGGTTGAGTGCTTTGGCTTGAAACATAGCATTTTATGAGGATTTACCGCAAAGTGCTGACTTGTGGAATTTATGTCTAGTTTTGAAGAATTTTGGCATTTGATATCAAGAGAAGTCTGAAACGTATGTAGCTTTGATATCAAGAGAGGCTTGGCATTTTTTTAAGGTTGTTGATCTCAGCAGTTGGACATTATTTCTAATTTTTAATCACAGCTACTTACAAAGCTTGTGATTCAGTTTTGTGGGACTTAATAAAAGAAACATTTGGAAAGGTTTGATATGGAAAACCTTTATTCAAGAGAAGGGATTGTTAGTAGATCCAACTGAAAGTGGGAGCAATGTGGAATAAGTATTTAATAAATATTGGTTGCCTTTCCCTGCCCTTTACTGCTGCTTGTTCCTTAATTCCTTTACAAGTTAATATATATTAAAATGGCACTTGCCTTGGACTGGTTTTTTGTGATCTTTTCTTTCCATCCTGCTGCTTTTTCCTTCCTTTTTTTTTTCTTTTCTTTTCTTTCTCCTCCTCATAGTTTTCCTTCTTCTTTGACTAACTTGCAGAAACCGATCCAACCAGATAATCCTTTGGACTTTTCAAAATATAATTTGAGTACAAATCCATCTCTGTTTAATAATTGATTGTCCATTTTGATTTGATTTTATTAAGTAATATGATATACAAGGTTTTCTATGTTCATATATTATACCAAAACAAGTTTATGTAATATATATGTGTGTGTGTGTGTGTGTGAAATTAATAATTTCATATATATATTAATGGTTAATGGATCAAGTTTTGTTACCAAATCCCATTAAACAGCTTGGTTTTGTAACATAATATACATTTTTTTGTGTTTATATATTATACCAAAATATATTTTGGAATTCCTGGACAGCAGCTTCTACAGGGTTTTGCTGCTGCTATTCAAGGGTTTGGGCTACTTGGCGTGATAGGATGAGGGCTTAAAGGTTGGAGAAGTGTTAGGGTTATGAAAAAGGGAGGGTTTAAGTTAAAAAAGGGTCTGCAAGTCTTCATCAAAAAAGTTTAAAAAGGGTCTGCAAGTGCTATGGTGGTCTTTAAACAAACACAGCAGCACAGGTTATGGGCTATGTTTTCTGGACTCGTGTGTGGGTTTGTGTCCATGTGTCAGATTTGTTTGCTTTTCAAAGATTTTCCACTATTTTAAAGAGGCTGTTTAAGGTTAGATTGTAAAGGGTGTATTAGATTTGAAATGCTTTCTGTAAAATACTAAAATTACATAGTCCTCCATAATGAGTTTAATCAATCTTTAGTTCATACTTCTCTAGTTGTATTAGTTATTTGTGAAAATATGTAAGTGGTAAATTATATGTAGAATATTATATAATAGGCACTACTTTGGTCATCCCTTTACTATTGGTTTGTTGTCAAGACAAAAATCACCCATTACATTGAGGCTCTATTTGTTTTGGCGTAATGTGTTTTGACCATGGTCGAGTTACCTAGTTGGTAGTCATTGAGCATGACGTGTGCTCGGTGGGTGCCTTCTTGGTAGGAGCCTTTTTCGGCTGCCTTTGAAGGCTTACCTGGCCCAAATGGGCTTACTTCAGACAAAGGGTGGTTTTTAACTTGATCATTGGTAAAACCAGTGGTCATTGTAGGTTAAGGGTCCTCTCCACCAAACACATTTTCAACGAGGTCGAGGCCTCCTTTATTTCAGGGGACCGATGATTTGGTTTCAGGCGAAGTCTCCTTCGGGCCAAAGAGTCTCTGAATCAAGATCGTGGGAAAACTGAGTGGAGCCCAACCGAGGATGTGCCTTTGGGCCAAACACGTTCCTTTTCTGAAGGGTCCACACCCGAAAGGCTGAGCCCGAGAACGGGCACGCGTCAGCAACTTATTTGCTAGTGAGAAACTTCCCGCACAGAATGTATTGGTAGATTTTTAATGTGGTGTTCCCTTTAATTAACCACTTATACAATACATACAATTAAAGCTATAAATTTTAGGTATACTCTTAACTTTTCACATAATAAAAACAAAAACAATTAATTGTGGGGTGGTGGATAAAGGCCAGTAATGGGAATGCTAAACTTGTTTGGAATATGGTGCCACATACTCTCTTTCGGTGTCTTTGGAAAGAGATTCAAGAACTTTAGTCCCATTTTGTTAGATCTCATTTTTGGTAGTTTTATAGATTCCCTCTTCTTTGGCTGAGTGCTTGTATATAGCTCATGTACATGGGCTAAGCCCTTCCCTTATTTAATACAGTGCTTTATCTTATTGAAAGGAAAAAAAAAATTCAAAACAAAACAAAAAGCAGAATAAAGCAAAATTAGATTTACTTCATTCAAATATGGCTTTGTTACCTGTCTTAGTGCACAAATACTCTTCCACAGTTTCTAAGGCATGTGTTGAATACACTCCGAAGATGTCTTATGATATTAAACACATGGTTTACACCCAGTTTACATGCGTTGAACAAATTGTGAACTCTTTGGGATACCTGTTTTCTTTTGTTTTAGAAATAGAGTATAAATGTAAATTAAAAAATTTGTACTTGTTATGTGCAAAATATTGCTGAGTTCGGCTAATTTAAAAAAAGAATAAATAAATAAATGATATAATATGATGGTTTCGGTCAAACGAGGTTGAGTTGTCATTTCAAATGTGCATATGCACAGACATGTCATGTTTTCTAAGAATTACAATGTCAGCATGTATGTATTGTTTCATGTCCAAGTCTCAGGGAAAAAAGAAGAAGAAAAGGACAGAAAAAAAAGAGAATTTGTACCTCCTTGAGCCTTTTATTTATTTATTTATTTTTATGAAGAAACCTCCTTGAACCAGGATTTGATAATTCATGCAACTTCACTGCAGCTGTTTAAGTTATATTTATTTATATTGTATGATATTGGGCGCATAATTTCCTTTGAATATTGAAGCTTGATGGCTTTGATGTAGTTCTACTTTATATAAGTTGACGAAGAGGTGGTACAGTTCAGTATTTGATTATATTATTGGGTGTCTATTTACCCCCAAAACTGTTCAAGCCCAAAAACCACGATATTTTCGTTCAAATCTCAGGTCAGGCTTGCTACCCATATGAACCGTTACTGGTTTGTCCAAACAGGGTAGTTTTTCTTCACTATTATAAAACTCCTTTAATTAGGGTTCCCCACTTTTCACGGTAGGCAAGAAAGAAAAGAAGATGCTGCTTTTGGCCCGAGCAGCCATCTCTCTCTCTCTCTCTCTATGTTCTTATGAATATTTTCTTGCTTATGAATATTTTCTTGCTATATTTTTGAACGACACAATTAGGAGTTATCTTGTCAAACCTGCTTCTTATAAATATTTATCCTAAGTTCTTGTAGAATCTACATACATACATAAATATATGCGCGTGTAGGGGTGTGTGATTGTTTGTTCCTATAGCCTGTGGGATCTTCCATGCATATACACTTTCCATACGTACAGATGCTGCTCTCCACCTCTCTCACTCTATCTTTATATAAATGTTTGATTTTTTTTATGTTCTCTCTCTCTCTCTCTTGGCGTGCCCGTGTGTTTGGCTTATGCACATGCTTTTGTCTGTCTCAAACCCAATACTCAGTAAGATGTGGCATTTGCATACTTGCACAATTTCAAATAAAAAATAATCAGTAATTTGTGCAATTTGTGTACTCTATAGCCTTTGCAAATTTTTTATTGTTATTATTATTATTATTTATTTTGTATTTTTTTGGTAAAGTAGATCTCATAATATATATATATATATATATATATATATATATACACCTCATATTCCACTAATGCACAAGGTACAAATCTCAATGTGGGTGTTGATATAAGTTATATCAGCACGTACTTACCTGATCATCATCCTATATATATATATTTGCTACTCAATGAGTTCCCTCTTTCTAGTTTGTCATGTCATGTGAATATGTGATTATAAATAATTGAAAGTTGTTTGGAACATTGCTAATATATTAGAAATTTATTGTATTTTCTTTTCTATATATTTGCAGTTAAATACTATGTTTTCTATTTATAATAAGTTAATAATAAAATATTTATTATGACTTGATGACGTCACAGTTCATTCTGGTTAGCCCAGCGGTTGAAATGTTGACTATTAATCCGGTCACTTTTCCTGTTCAATCAACAGTCTGGTTTTTAAAACATTGATGCATAGTTGCGTACTTAAAGGAGTACTGTTTCATTTGCAGTGCGAAAGATGAAAAGGAAGTTGCTTTATGCATCAAAGATTTGAATTCCCCAAGCTTCTATCCATCGATGATATCTCTCTGGATTATAGACTCTTTTGAGCGGAAGGACATGGAGAGGGATCTTTTGGCTAAACTTCTCGTCAACCTTGCAAAGCCCCAAGATGGCATGCTGACGCAAGTCCATCTCATGAAAGGGTAAATTTTTTAATCCTGCTAGTGATTGATGAAATACGATTAGCTTGCTTTAGCCTATTGCTGATTCTCACTGCTGCTGCAATTGGATTTGGCCAGGTTCGATTCTGTTCTTACTACTTTGGAGGATGCTGTAAATGATGCCCCCAAAGCAGCAGAATTTCTTGGATGCATCTTCGCCAAAGTCATTTTAGAGAATGCAATTTCTTTGGGGGATATCGGGCAATTAATACATAGAGGTGGAGAGGAACCGGGACGTCTTCTAAAAATTGGGCTAGCGGGTGATGTTCTCGGAAGCATTTTGGAAAGAATCCAATCAGATAAAGGAGAATCCGTTTTAAAGGAAATCCGTTCAAGCTCTGATTTGCAGGTGGAGGATTTCCGGCCTCCAGATCCTATCACATCAAGGAAATTAGAAAAATTTATTTAGGAGATATAGTGATGCTCGTTGTATCTTGTTAGAAGAAATTCATGTCTAGTGCTTTTAGGGTACATTCTAAGGTGCAGAAATGTTTTTCTTTTATGGGTGGGTGGGCGGGCGTTACATCCTTCTTCATGTCTTAATATTATTTTCTTCAGGTGAACTACAATTGCTAAAGGTTCAATTGAGCATCGAAAATTTTAGCTTCTCATGAGGCATTTGTTTCGCTTTTGATTTTTTTTCTGTTCAGTTCTCTTTCCACATAAAATCTCATTTCCTTCATTCCTTGTACTCTCTGTTTGATGTTAAAGTCACATGGTGCACACAAGCATGAGATTAGAGGCGAGGCTCAACTATTTTGTTCGTTGCCATGTCAGTCAATCAAGGGGTTATTTGGGAACCTGGCTAATTGAATATAAGTTTGATTAGTTTTAATTTCCCATTGTTTGGTAAGTATCTATTTTCTATTACTCAGCTTAACTTTCTTTTAAAAACAAGGCATAATCAGAGGTTTTTTCAAACCAACTAGAAGTTGGTTTACTTAAAAACCAAATAACAATTATGGATTGGATTTATTTTGATACCATTTTTCAAGTTACGGGTCCACTGAATCAACACAAGGGGTATAACTCTTAATGTATGGTGTTAATATAAATTAGGTGAGCACATGCCTATCTAATCGAGAAGCTCAAAACCTCCCTTTTCTTCTCGATGTATTATTTGTAGTAAATTTCTAGTGTCAATATTTGAAATATCAATAGATATCTTGACTATACGTCTATGCGATGATGGACCATGCTTGACGGTTTCAATTCACAATGTATCAATGACATCCACGACATTTTACTCCATGCCAGCAGTTTTCTAAATATTCCTATGATTGTTCATAATAGAAGTCTAATTAGAAAGCCATTTCAGCGTGAAATTTCACAAAGCCACAACCGGAATGCCTATCCCAACATTTTGGAAATTTGGCCATCACATTACTTATTCAAGTTCGCTACAGCTGACCAGGGAATTTGCTTCTTTACGGCTTGATGCTGACTAAAGTTTATGCAGAATCTTGATTAACCATCGCTTTAAGCCATTAATGTTGTATGGAGAATCTGTTCGACTATCGTTGGCCACATATCAGATTGGCAAAACTAGTTGATAATGAAAAAGGAGGAAAAAAGAAAGGAGGGTGTAGGGGACCAGAATTTTTTGTTGGGTCATTTCTTTCCAGAGTGGAAGGGCTATAAGCAGCAGTGGTTGATATTTCATTCCCATGATTTTTTTTCTTTTTAATTTTCTTTTCTTGCTAGGCCCTTCTAGCTTTCCAAGTTTTCTGGACAGAAGGGTCGCTATGCGATTGCCAGATTTAAGGAAAATCCAAAGTAAAAGAAGGTGGTGATGAAGACGAAGACGAGGATGATGCAGGTATTGAATGGTTATGCACTTGCAAACATGCCCTGGACATTTCCCAGAAGAGGTAGGAATGAAATTGTGCTTTTAGTTGATGGAATGTCTATTATTTATCCTTGCTGAGTTATCATTTAGGTCAGAAGTGTAGGCATTTTCTCACCAAGAATTACACATGATTCACTCCTTTTGCAGATTACATGTTATTTTTTTAACTTTTTTTGGGTAATTATTGCTTGATGTTATACACTGTCCATGGAGAACCCTACGCACCATAGTTTGCTCCAAATCCAAATTGCTAAATTGAGGCCAAAAATTTTCCAAAGATCTCGTCAAATAATAATACCATATGCTCTGAAATGCCAGGAAATTGTGTCAAACTTCAGCCAAATCAACAAAGATGATGGGCCAATTCTTTTCTCGAAGATTTTGATTTTTGAAAAACAGACAAATATTTCCATGCAAGGATCCATTTACCTTAATGAAATTTTTCTTGAAGATCAGAGAAATCTATTGTCTCCTCAATTACCTTCATAGAGAGAGAGAGAGAGAGAGAGAGAGAGACTTGACACCTGAAAAAATTCTTTTTGATTTCCTCAGGGAAGAGTACAAAATATAAAAACTGCAAACAACGAGACATGTCTTCAAAATGCCATATATATAACGAATTGGTGACACAAACCTAGCTTCACTATTACAATCAATCAGATCCAACAAGGGTTTTCAAGGGAAAAAGTAGCGAGGACAAGAAAGAAAACCCCTTCCCACAATATAGTTGTTTATATGTAACTATGAACACTCTAAACACAGCATAAAAAATCATAGGCTGAAAGGCTTTGTATAGACATCGAATGGCTGGCATGCAGTTAACTGTGGTTCCTGTAAGCAAAAACAAAACAGCAGAAAATCAGTCTAGATATCAGAAACTCACTCACTCATGAAATTTAAGACCATACATCATAGGAAATATGTGCGCTCAAACATCTTTGATTAGCACTAGGTGATCTATGCTCATTGCCAGGAAGTCACTTGCAAATGAAAATTGCATGATTATGTTTCCCTCATAAATCTGGAGTAAAATAATTTTACTCAAAATTCCAAATTACCAATACAGAGAGGAGGTCTTCTACCGATCACCATTGTCTGACTAAGGTGATCCCAACAAATACAAAATTCTATCAAGGAAAGTCAACTCAGGAAATCATTCGAACCTAGGATAAGTGGTAGACAGAAGAAATTAAACTGCACATAGAACATCAATTTATATTTTCCTGATCATTTCTAGAATGAATGCTTCTTGAAAGAATATTTTGTTCTGTTTACTTTCTAAGTTCTCTTCATCTTTGCATGACAGGTTAATATTTTTTCTATCAACCATAAAAAGGTTAATATTAATGACACTAATCGAGCAAAACTAGATCATAAAGTGTCCAAAACCCATGCCCAGCACCCCCATCGAGGAGGTCACCTGTTCAGTGTTCGAGTCACAGTGCAGCAAATGCAAAGCAAGAAAGGAAACTCAGTTTTTCAGGAAAAAGAACAAAGCAAGTTGAGTTATGGAAACATGAATGCCTCTCAGAGAAATGGTCAGCATGGTCCTCCATGACAATGAAATTGAACTTGGAAATATTAAGGTTGACCCAAGCCCAGTATAAATCACTGTCACAGTCCATACAACATTAATGACTAATCAAAGTAACCACCATAACCTATACCTGTCTCAACCCGCCACCAAGGCTACCTCCTGTCAAGAGCATGGTGAGGAGAGATGTCACAGCACCACCACCAAGGTCATTGCCTGTATTTTGAATGGTAGCACGCATTGAATTCAATATGCTCCCATATGTAGCCGCATGTCCACGCTCAATGGCTTGGATGAAACAGAAAGTCATGGCACCAGTTGAAGTGATTTTCGATAGAGCCTGTTTATATTAAACATTAGCATGAAACATTATTTTTGACTTCCAGGTCTAAACGCTATTGGGAGCTGAAAGTTTAGGAAGATGACTAATCTACTTTTCTGTAACTTACAGAAGTATCAGCAGAGGTTTGATCATCATCGCATCCACTGAAGGAAATGGCTTCCCCACCGCTTGTTCCTTTCCACATACCTGATCGAGGTCTGTGGTCCTCCCATACATACTGCCCATTCCTGTTTCCAAAAAAGGAACTGATGTACAACCATAGTGACATATTTGTGACTTGAAAAAATTATTTGGAGTATGTTATAATTCAGAATTGGAAATTAATCAGGATAATATTGTAAAAAATCTGAATAACCTAAAATATTTGTGAATAATCATTTGAAATATTCATGCAATAATCAAATATTAATTAACTATATAGGGATAAAATAAAGATATATGTAAACTTAATCTTTTAAATTCAAAAGTTTTTTCAGAATACCCAGAACCAAGGTTAAAGTAAATCATAGTAATCATACAACAAACTGGAAGTCCATCCATCTCATCCCAAGGTCAGAATCTTTGAAGTGGTATGTTTCATATAAGGTTTCCCCACTTGTAATGATATTGAAAGAACTACTGAATTTTAAACTATGAACATAACTAATAAAACTAACCTTCTCATTCTGCAAAGGAATGGTAAATCTAGGACAGTGCCACTATGGCAAGCATCTATTATTGCATGGAGCTTAACCCCTTGGGGAAGAGGTCTGACGATTCGTTGCATTGATCTCATCATCAACAATCATACCCTGAGTTTCAAAGTCCAGAGGACATAGAGTTTCATCATATCCATCAACTTCATCACCATTATAGTTCCTTTGACGGGAACCATGACCAGAATAGTGAAACAGCAGGGAATCTCCTGGTTGACAGCCTTGTACAAGCCAGTATAGTGCCATCCTCAGGTTTTGTTTAGTTGGAGTTCGGTAGGGGTCAGTTTCTTCTTCTGCATTTCAAAATTCAATACATGTTTAGAGAAACAAGGATATGAATATATGATAAATACAATTTTCCATGGAGGCAGCTCCAGAAAGGGGACCACAGCAAGTGATATTAAAAAATGACCAGAATTTAGTCCTTTTTTTTTTTTTTGGTACAATCCATTAGTCAATTTTATTGAAAAGAAGAAAATGTAATTAAGAAGTTGGAATGAAACCCACTCATTGGAACTCGATTGCAAATTCAACGACAAATTTCTTCTTGCACCATTTGGTTGCCAAGAAAATGGAAGAAAATAAAATACAATTTGGAATCTTACAAAACCAGTGTGACCCCAATTAGTTGTAAGATTCCTAGTGTTCTTCTCCTTTTCCTAACTTCTTTGCGCTCATACGGAACCTTATTCGTTTCAAAGTCTATGCTTGGGGGAAAGACTCACAATACAAGGGAATTGTCAGGTGAGAGGATATAGTACAACTTAATGTAAATCTCCTCTTTATTCCTGTTTAGGACTAGGAGTGCAGAACAAATATAAAACAACTGATGTTACAAATGAACAACTCAACGATTTCACTGTTTTAAGACTCCTGATGGCACCTAGACAATCACTGTAACTTGGGGGCTGCTTTTCACATCAAATTGAGAAGCATTTTATATAGTTTGGACGGGAATAAACCAGTTCAAAGGTTTTTCTATGCGTGATATACCCATGTGTACTAATGTAAGGTCAGAAGCCATAACCCACCCTACCACGCTTATGTCTTTTGACTTGTGAAGGAAGTTGACCAAATGGAATTGCTCACACAAAGTTCCAAAAGTTTAGACAATATTGCTAAGTAAATTTCATAAGCTAAGATCCATAAGGTGCTTTCAAAGCTGTGGGGTTTTAAAGTAAAAATAAAAATTCAGACATATCGTTACATTGTCAAACCATTGGTGTGCCTTGCCCAAGACTCCAAATGAATCAGACTATTCCCAAGCATAACAGTACCTCCAACTTCCTTCATCCCCATCCTTCAACTAGGAAATAATCATATAAGAGTCTTCGTTCTACCAAAATATCTCTTAACTTACAACTTTTAGTGTGTCTTAAACCAAACAAAAGAGCATGGGACACATGAAGTATTGCGAAAGAACTTGGCCCTCCCCTATATCTTTTGTTCGAGATTAAATTACACCAAAACTTCACAACCAAAGGACAATAAAGAAACAACTGATTAATCGATTCCCTTTTAGAATAACAAATCGCACATGCACATGTTAGGAGAAAAGTGTTCTTTTTCTGAAGCATGTTATATGTATTGACCTGACCATGAGCAATCAACCAAGCAAAAGCTTTAACTTTTGAGAGCACTATTGAAACATAAGTGAGATTAAAGGATAAATGACAAGGATCAATAGAAAAATGAGCTATTAAGGAATGGAAAAAGACTAACAAGAAGAAAGGCCATTGGATTAAAGCGCCCGACTCTGTTTATCTTCATGGGAGGGAGAGAAATACACATCCTTGATACTATCAAGGAAACAGAGAGGCCATCATCTTCAGTCATTCAAATTTTTTAAAAAATGAAGTCCTGTGAATGACTATTTTGATTCCACATTTTGGCAAGTGGCATTTCTGTCTCTAATGATATGAAAAGCCAAGGGAACAAGGATTTCAAGGGAGAATCACAAATCAAGTGAAAAAAAAAAAGGGTAAACAATGAGTTAAGAATTTCAAGGTGACTTGTGAGACTTGTGAGTATCCCAACCATGGGGATGCAAATCATACTTATTTTGAATACTTGACTGCTAAAGAGAGCCTATTTCTCTAAGAAACCTCCAGACCAATTTGCCCACAAGGGCTTTATTCCTTGCAATCACATTCCCCAAACCAGACCACCTTATGGATTTCGGTTTACTAACCATCTACTAAATCAAATGATCGTTTTTGTTCTCTACCCAGCCCAACCAAAGAAAATCCCTTTGCAACCTCTCGATTCTATTAGCTACACTCACTGGGATTTTAAAAGGTGGCATATATTAAATAAGAATACTGGCTGAAGGCGAATAAAATAAGGGTAATCCTCCCGCCCAAGGAAATATATCCTTTCAAATTTCTACCAACCACAAGTTTCCAATTACTCACAATCTAAATCCTCCAATACTATTTCTTGAGACCTCTAGCTCAAACCCAAGAAATCATCACAACCTATATACATCCACCATCAAGGTTTTTGATTCAATTACTCTGATCCATAGTGGCAGGTTAAAGGTGAGCATGAATCATAAGATTTCTGATTTTAATTGAGATCCAGCCGCGTGCGCGTGGGATGTGGGGAGGGGGGGGGGGGGGTAGGGGTGGGGGGGGGGATCTTTTTCTTTCCTTTCTCCTTATTTTATCTTCTATCTCATTTTATTATTCTTTCAAATCGCCCCCTTCTCTCAACCTTTCCCAAGATTTCTAGCAGTGGGAAACAATACCTTTTTTGGTTAATCCATCTAAAACTGATATCTCAAAAGATCTTGCTGAAGCAATGACATAATTCCAGAAAATGTTGGAATTGTAATTAAATCTTAATCTTTTTCTTGCATCATACTTCACTGTAACCATAGACATGCGAAAGAAATTAAATTAATAAACTTTGCAACTCGAATGAGTACTTAAGCTTATGTATAGGAACTCAACAGGTGCCCCACGAGTGAACATATATAGTTGAGGCTGGTCATGATATACAATGATGAAGTGTGCCCATTTAATTTAGTACTAAGTGGAAAGGTGAAAATGGTACAGTGAGTGTAGATAAAAATGCAGCCCATGCCAGGTACCTTATCAAACACCAAGATACAAAGCTTTATCTCATGAAGAACAATAAGCCAATACCTAAAGCTTTCACTACCCTAATTCATTTTAAAAATACCACACCAGCTTGTCATTGACATAGTTCAGATTCCCACCCCACCCCCCCCCCCCCCCCCCCCCCCCCCCCCCCAAAAAAAAAAAAAAAGAAAAGAAAAAAGGTGAGAAATCTAAAAGGTTAAATTTAAAGGTTGGGGTTGTGATGTCTGTTGCAGAATTTGTAAAAGTTTTCTTTCCTTTTCCTGCATTTTCTTAGCAACTAAAAAGAAGCATTCTTGTTTTTTTCTTCCCCCTTTTTTAAAAATAATAATAATAAAAAAAATCAGGGCCATTTTGTGATGCAATTGCCCAAATTAAAAGCCAACCATACACACTAACAGCACCATTCTAAACATTCCCCCACTACAGAAAATCCACAACATCCACATTCTTTATCAAAACAATATTACAACTAAATTACAGCCATAATAGCAGCAGACACAACCTTTAAAACAACAAATTTAGGTGTGTGCACGCATTCTACATATATATATATATATATATAGAGAGAGAGAGAGAGAGAGAGAGAGAGAGAAAGATTGGTGATACAATAAAAAAAATCACATGTAAATATATATATATATATATATAGATATATATATATATATATATATATATATATATATATATATCAGTGGTGATGTGATGGAGAGATCGAATCAGGCCTACCAGTGAGCATAAGAATCGAAGCCGCAGGAAACTGAAACTTATTGATCAACAGATATTTCATACAGTTGGCGTCGTTCAAACACCCCTTCAGCTCGTGCCTCGAGAACTTATACGAAATCCCGCAGATCACGGCCTTCTTCCGCCCATGCACCGACGGAGGCGGCCCCGGCGGCGCATGATTATACGGCGACGGAGCCGGCGGGGGTGGAGGCGCGTAGGCGGTTGGTTGAGGGGGCTGCGCCGGCGGTGGAGCGGTGCGGGGATCGGCGATGTGGGTGACGGCTTGGCATAGAGCGCAGCGGATCGATCTGGCGCCCGGAGGGAGCTGCAGTGGGGTACGGCAGTTGGAGCAGTCGACGAGCATGTTCATGGTGGTGGGATTGGTAAATTGGAGAGAAGGTGAGGGGTAGAGTTGGAATTAAAGTGGATGTGTAATGGGAGTACAGAGGGGAGAGAATTATGATGGAAGAAGATGGAGTTATTTTTGCATTTTATTTCTATATCCAATAATATTGTTTCATTAACGGAGTGGGTGAAGATATCGGACGAGTACGGGGATTTTAAAAAATTTTCTGCTTTTGTTTTTTTTGTTTCCTGTTTCGAAGTTTACAAGTATTGCTCCTGGGTGTTTTCATCCCACCTCTGGAATCCGCGGATTTGACCCTTGGCCCTTGGCTTTGGAAAAAACACGTCAAGCTGTTGGGACTGTGACACGGCACGTGACGCATTACTTCCTCCGCCCTTTTTTTTTTACTAGTTGGTGTACACGTGCGTTGCACGTAAATTTTTTTGAGTTAAATTATTTTTTTCAATAATGATAATAATTTTTTTAATTTAATAATTTTATCGTGCCTTTGCATAAGATGAAAACATTTTGATCACTCAATCCTTTACTTGTTTTGATATGATTACTATTTCTTTTTTCATTGTCTTTCCCAAATAATAGTACTTAAAATTATCTTTGAAACTTCATTATACATAAGTTCTTTGATATGATTTCATTGCGATATATATATGTATATATATTTTCTTCGTCAATGCATGGTGGATCACTGGTTGTAATTTTTTTTTTTTTTTTTTTGTTTTGTGGGCCTGTACATTTTTTATTTTTAAAGTGATTTTGAACCCTTTTTTTTTTGGGAGGGGGTTGTTATCTAAGTTATTTTCTTTTCTTTTTGTTCTTTTTGGTTTTGTTTTGTTTAGTTTGGTATTTTGGGTTTGCAGGTAGATATTACAAAGTTTCATAAACCTCACGATTTGATAGGGACTATTTTTGGTGGTTAATTAGACCTTCCCTCTTTATTTTCTTTTTTTCTTGTGCATTCGTTAATGATTTTTTTTTTTGGGGGGGGGGGGTTTGTTTTGTTTTTGTTCAAGCCAGCTTCTTTTTTAATTTTCCTTCAATTGAATTGTCTTTGATTTTCTTCTTTTTCTTGGTAATTTGACTTGATTATTTTCAAAAATCAGATATTACATATGAATTATCAACAAAATATGAAAATTATACAATAGCAGCAATTTAAAAGTTCAATAATGCAATTCAAGTTTTTTCTAATATGTGAATCTTTAGAAAATAATCAAAGATTATATGTGCTATTCAAAACTTTACTTTTGCAATTCAAGTTTTTTTTTTTTTTTTTGGCCTCTTAATCTGGGTTTTCATTTGTTTTTATTCAAGCATGCGTCTTTTTATTTTCATTCAACTGATTCGTCTTTGATTATCTTCTTTTTCTTGCTAATTTTGTAATTCTAATAAAGATTTAAAATTTTAATCATGCAATGCAGGCAGAGATTTAAATGTTTATGCAAGCAGAGATTTAAATGTTTAAACATGATTTATATATATGAGTCAAGTTTATTGAAAACTACATACCAGACAAAGCACCAGAAGAAAGGAGACGCAATGAAAGCACATAGAAGATGCAAAAGAAGGAAGCAGTTGTTGTTCTTTTTTGTATTAGGGTTTTATGATTTTTATAATGTGTTTCTATTTGTATTTATATGTTAACATTGTTAGGGTTTTACGAATTATAGTTTCCGTTTCCTTAAAATTCCTATTTGGGTTTGGTTTTATTTAATTATTATTCGAATTATAGTTTCCTTAGAATTCTTATTAAGGTATGTGTTTTATATTGCTATATTTCCAATATATGCAGAAGGGTAATTGTGTAATTAAAAATTAAAATAAGGGTATATTAGTCAATCAAAAGTTTTTTTCACATTCATCTTTTTATAGGTAGTATAGATTTGGGTAAAATACATTTATACTCCCTATATTTATTGATTAATACACTAATCTTTCCTATACTTTCTGAAATAACACTGACCTCCTCAGTCAAAACGACTAAAGGAGTTAATAGAAGTATGAAATGACCGAGGTACCGTTCCTTTAAAATTGCGTCGAAGGAGGGTTGAATGAAGAAGAAGATAGACGACGACAGGGCTGAGTTCGCCAATGGTGACAGGTCGCCAGCGGTGAGTGGGAGGCACTGCAATGGGGAGGCCTTGTGTAAGGGTTGGGAGATAAAAATAAAAGAGAGAGAGAGAGATCCATGGCAGATCCATGTAAATCACCACTCGTCGTGAGTTCGGCATGGGCACGTTGTCGTCCACTAGCATTGAGCTTTAAATTTGGCGTGATTTAACAACGTCATCCACCGCCTTCATCAACGATAAAAATAAACATTATCTTTCATGGGTGATGGTCGCTGGCATGCTTTGATCGGTCAGATTGTCGGCATTGGGTCTTGAATGGTGAGAGATGTTGCAACTCGGAGGCGGGGTGTAAGGACCAAACCGTCGCCGCTACGCTCACCGTTGTTGCGATTTCACTATGCACCTAAACCCTCTCGTCTCCCTCAGATTTGAAATCGCGAACTCGCACATCGCGAATGGCTGCGGCTCCTTTTCCACGAACCTCACTGTCGGCGCACGGTCTTCTTCTTCCTTAAGCCCTCTTCTATCTTCTTCTTCCTTAAACCTAACCAAACCCTCCCCTCACCTCTAGCGATGCGTTTCCGATTTGGGTTTGATGGGTTCGTTGGTGATGGCATTCATCTCCCAGGGACCCAAAACATAACACAACCAAAAAAAAAAAAAAAAAGGAGGAGCATCCGCCTGTGTGATTTGGAGAAGTTGTGAGGAGAGAAAAGGGGATTAGGAAACAACAAGGAAGAGAATAGAGGGAGAAGGAGCTGTGGCGGTGGGCTTCTGACAGTGGGGGGAGGCACGAAGGTTTAGAGATAAAAAAAAATATAAATAAATAAATAAACCCAATTTGTCTGTTGCTCAAAAGAATTGATCACAGCAATTCTGTGTTAATGCCATTATTCCGGTGCTCCATTGCACTTGATCACTTTTCCGACCTTGAAATAACCTCATTCACCTCCGGCGAACTCCAATTTTTCTCGATAAGGGTGGTTTAGGTGGGTTTCGCCATAACCAACCAAAACAATTCTCTCGTTTATTCCGTCAGAGGTGGTGGTGGAACGACAATGGGTTTTTTGGCAGAATTAAGAGATGAAGAAAAAAAAAGATTGAACAAAGCAACAAACAAACAAACAAACAAAAACACGAAGAAGAAGAAGAAGAAAAGAAGCAACAGCACACATGGTTGCCACTGGTCTAGTCTAAACGATGCATTTTGGCTTCACTAAGGTCAAAATGGGTATTTTGAGCCAATATTTCCATAATGTCAGCAACCAATGTTATCGGCTCCCAACGGCGGATTGACAGATGGGGTTAAGTGTACATTATTTTCCAAAGTAAGGGAGGCAGTGTAATTTCAAAAAGTATAGGGGGTGTCAATGTAATAGTCAGTAAACACAGGGGGTGTAAATGTATTTTACCCTTTTTATTTTTACTAGATATAGCATACGTGAAAGCAAGTGAATATTTTAAATAATATTAGTTATACAAAATAATAAATACATAAAGATTTTATATTTTTTCATAAAAGATAAAGTTTAAAATTCAAAAATACATTTTTTTTAAATTTTTTATAATCAAAATTGTCAACGAAAGATTAAATACATTACTACCCTTATACACGATACATTGATTGAAAGAAGAAATAGGAATATAAAATATAAAACACATAAAGAGAAAATAAGAATATAAAAGACATAAATGTAAATAGGAATTCAAAGTATACTATAATTCTACCCTTATACACGATATATTGATTGCAATAGAAAATAAGAATATATAATACAAAAATATAGCACCCGTGCGTTGCACGTGAATATTTTTAAATAATATTAGTTATATAAAAAAAAATAATAAATACAAGAAAATTTCATATTTTTTTCATAAAATTTTAAATTCAAAAGTTAAATATACATTCAGATTTTTTTTCTTATAAAATAGAGATTCAAAGAGTTTGCATTCATATATATTGTCATGCAACCTAATAGTTATCAGCATTAGGAATTTGAGTAACAGTCTAACTTTCATTTGTTAAGAGTTTGAGTTAGGGGTAAACAATAAAATAACTCTTCTATTCTATATTGGAAGGTTAAAAATGTAATTAAGTTTAAAAATGAGGATATAAAGGTCAATCAAAAGTTTTTCTGACATTCACCCTTTTATAGATATATATAGATATAGATATAGATATATTATTTTTATTTTTTAGGGGTAAGGGGGAGTGTGGGATTGATTGAGATGAAAACATCCGAAAACTTTGGATTTGTTGTAAAATCAAGACCTTTAGAAGAATAAGTACAGAGTAAATAAAACAAACAAGTGTATGGAGAGAATATGTCTCTTATTCTTTCATTAGGAGAAAGTGTTTATGCCGTGTACAATTTATGTCTTAAATAGGCTTCAACCCCAAACATTTGAAGAAGTACAACACTTATACAATGAGGAAGTGCTGCATTATCTGAAGAGATGGAATGTACGTGGAGCTTCCACTTATGGGGTTATTAGTCGTGATGGGACGTCCACCATATATTATACTTTATTTATAACAGGATTTGATTTCATGGCCGAAGGTCGCAATAGGTTACTAAAGTTTGGGTTTGTTAACTCAACCTCTAAATAGCTGGCTTACTCAAGTTTAGGTTTATTAAATTAATAAACCCAATATAAGATTTGAGTTGGTTTACCTCACGAATAAGTTTGAAAAATCTTTTTCTTAAGTCGAGTTAATTAGCTTGATTATTTAAAGGATTAATAAGCTTATTGAATTGAATAACATTCTACTTAAGTCAGATTAATAAATTAACTAATACAAGATAAGTCTTAAGACTGGCTCGTTTACCTTATAAGTGAATTCGAGTGAACTTTCTATCAAGTGGATCAAATCTACTTTTTAGGGCAAATGTTACAGATCAATAGGATTAAGTCCCATTAACATCAAATCCACAAGTAAGAAAAAATCCCAAAGGATTAATAATTTCATTAATTTTAAAAGTGCCTTACAATAAGAAGAAAAACAATGTATATAAACTGTAAAATCTTAATCCTAGTCAAATTCATGTAAAAGAAAAAAATAATGTAAAGTGAATGGGTAGAGTGGGAGAGAGATAGAGATAGAGATAGTATTTGTCCTAAAGTGGTTCAAATGGACTTAATGGGTTAAAAGAAATGTTGTTTAACTTATCTGTAAAATAAGTATTTTATGAGTGACTTATAACAAAATCCCCTTTTTTTGGGGGGTCATTTCTTTTTTAGTAAAGGCTCAGTGTTTCTCCAAAGTCTTTCAACCAAAGACTAATCACTGTTCACAAGGGGAAGGAACCGTTGGCTGGGGTCATTTCAGTTTGTGAAAAGGAAAATTAATTCCTTTAAATTCGAAAAAAATGGTAATTTTCTTTTTCTTTTGGGTACCAACCCTATACTCTAACCAATTGGTTGGATCCCCAACCTAGTTTTAAAAATTATTATTAGTTTTTTTGAAAAAAAGAAAAAGAAAAAAAAGAGAGAAAGAAGACAGTGGAGTTAATTTGAGTGACAAAAGGAACAGCCATTAAACAAACTAGGCCTGCGTTCTGGTCAAGTCAGGCCCAAACGCACTCGGCCCACGACACAAACTTCCTAGGGCAAATTTTCCGAGGGGTGCGCATTACGCACCTGGTACATGTTTGGTATACTATAAAACCAACCAAGCGAAACGATACGCGTTCAGTGGGCCGCTTCGTAACTAGGGTTTCTGCTTCTTCAACCTTCATCTCTCTGATACCCAAAATGGTACTCTCTCTATCTCTCTATTGTTCTATTTCTAGCAATCTTTTGATCTACATTTGGTTCAATTTTTGTTACATACATGTGTGTATATATACAAATACATGTTAGTTTGTATTTTTTCCTTCGATCTGCACTGAGATTTTGTCAAAATCAAAGAATCTGCGAAGGGAACTTGAAAACTAGGGTTTTCTAGTTTAGTTGCTAATGTTTTGTGAATTTAAGATTTACTACGGCCACGAACTCAAATGAGAATTTCAGCTGAGATTTACTACATGGATTTTTTTAAAAAAATAATGAAAAATTATTTAAATGAGATGTGGAATCGATGACCTAACTCCTCAACCCATCGTTTGAGATAGCGTTTTTTAACAGAATATATTTTTAAAAAATTCGTTGGGACTGAAAACCAAATTCGCCAATCCACTTGGCGTAATATTGCTCTCTTGCTGGTTGAGCTGAGTTTTGCAATTTCTTAAGACGAAAAATGATAAAACTTAAGGTCTAAAGCTACATCTCGTCTTTCAAGTTATTTTTCCTGTTTTCTCGGCAACCGAACGAGTGCAAATTTGTGTTCCCGTAATCAAGGATTACATGTGGTCAAAACAGAAGAGACCAAAAAAATTAAGGATCATATACTGATATACTAATGTTTTTAACTGGTATAGAGGAAATATTACTTGTGGAGTCCATTGCTCCTGATCCGACTGTTGATGATATTATTCGATATGAAAAATTGATATTATGCTACTATGCTGTTATCTTTTACTGCAATGCTTCCTGGCTTATGGTATGCTGGGGCTCATATGGGCTGTGCATTCAATTTGTTTTTGCGACCCAAGTTCTAATGAAGTTTCAAATATTCTGAGGTTGCTCGGATTTGGAAGATTTGGAAATTTAAGTACTCTGGAATAGTGGACTATTGCTTCTACTTGTTAAATGTGGTCGTGGATATGAATTTATGTAATGTGTAAAGAATGCATGTAATGAAGGTTCCTAAAAGAATGTGACTTCTTAAAATGAACTATTTTTATGGGATGGAGAGGTTGTGTGAGTTCCTTCCAAAACAGTTGTGTTATCATTTTTTGCTACTTTTGTTGCCATCCTAATTCCTTTAATGTTATGCAGACCAAGAGAACAAAGAAGGCGGGTATTGTCGGGAAGTACGGTATGTGACAATTGTCCTTTCAATTTCAATTTCAATTTCAAGTTATAGAAACAACATTATCTGGAGAAAGTAAATTTCCAATTTGGCAAGAGAGGGAGGGCTCCTCTACTTCCACAATGAAGTGTTTGATTTATATGATAAACCATTCTCTATGCTGTTTAAATTCTTGCTGCCTTAAATCTGCAAAGTTGCATTAACTTCCATGTAAGACTAGTTGTATAAAATTCATCTTCCGATATGGAGCTTGTACGTATGCTGGAAAGATTATAGTTACAAAAAGTTTGTAACAGAACTTGTAGTTGGTGTTTTCTGGGCTCCTTTTTATTATTATATTTAAGAGTCTACTGTCAACAACTTACGTATCTGGTTAGTAATTGGTTGCTGACATGAACTGCGTATTCTTGGACTACTGGTTTGATGAAGGATGTTTTACGGCTATTGAGTATATTGTTTTGGTAGGTATCACTATTCCACCCAGTTGTGATTGGCGGTGTCACCCTAGATATGAAAAGAACAAAGTCGTATGAGGGCCACTCAGTCCTCCATCCTTTGAGTGGTGGCATGACCATTGCATGATTTTTCTTCTCTTTCCTGTGTGGTGTGTGAGTGTGTCATTATGTGTCCTTGCCGTGGAGTGTGGATAACCAGAGTCATTCTTTGATAAATGATCACTAGATAAATGATCACTATGAGTCAGACTCAATAGAATTTGATCAATCCTTTTTTCTGTCGTTAAGGTGGAGAACTGAACCAAGAATTCTCTTTCTTCATCATCAATCGAATCATGACATAGCGTCAGATTTGAAATTCTGTACTATGTTTTGTCATGATCGTATGTTGCACTTGTACAATTGTGTGATTAGAAAGGTCGTAGTATTTATCTGTTGATATTTCAGGCACCCGTTATGGGGCTAGTCTCCGGAAGCAGATTAAAAAGATGGAGGTTAGTCAGCACAGCAAGTACTTCTGCGAGTTTTGTGGCAAGGTGTTTTTCAACCCTCACCCCTTCTTTTGACTTGTATTTTTGTCTTTAGAGTTCACATTAACTAGGTTTGAAACACATACAATTTTTCTAATAAAAGTGCACTGTTGCAGTACGCAGTGAAGAGGAAGGCTGTGGGAATTTGGGGATGCAAAGACTGCGGCAAAGTTAAGGCAGGAGGCGCCTACACATTGAAGTAAACATTTGTGTTTTTCATCCTACACTGATGTTCTTCAATTAATATGTCCTGTGAGGAGGTTCTGATTGCTGTTTTGTTTTGTTTGTTTTATTTTGACAGCACTGCTAGTGCTGTGACTGTTAGGAGCACTATCCGGAGGCTGAGGGAGCAGACTGAGAGTTAAACTGCATTTATATGTTCAATTTCTGTTTTAATTTTGGATCTGAGTGTTATTCTTGGTGCACAATGCTTTAAAACCAAGTGGGATTTCTTTTCCAATTTTGTCCTTGAGTTAGATACTTGGATGCAGAACTTTTGAAACCTGTGAATCAGATTTAGGTGGTGGTTGAGTAGATTAAGCATGGTTATCTTTAAAAAATATATGTCGCAGTCATGTGGGTTTGATCTGGTTGCAATGTTTAATTCATCTGGGTTCGATCTGATTGCAATGCTTACCTTATTATTCGGAAGGAACCTAAATTCTGAGTGGCCCTAAAAGGTTTGAAAATTCAATATGGTACAAGAAGATTGAAATTGCTTCATTTGCTTGATTAGATGGTATTCTACACATTTAAATGTGATTTAGTTACTACATACATTGTATGTCGTAGGACGCCTTATATCTTGTAGGGAAATAGTTCCAACGTCAGTGATCCTTTCCCGTTGGGAAGGGAAGTGGAGAGGGGAAGTGTTTAAGAAACACGTGTAAACCCTAAATTGAAGACTTTTAAATGCCTAAATCAACTTTTGCAAGTTGAAAAATACTATGCTCCTTGGAAAGACGGTGAAACTGGTTGTATTTGGGGATTTTTCAGAGAGAATGTGAGTTTTAGAAATGGGATTGTGTTTGAAATAGATACCCCCGTGCTCCTCCACAAGTGCTTATAGATGATACTAGTAAAAGAAAATTCCACCATGATTATCGACTGTTGGAAGGCATACTCCCTGATTGAACCACCCACATATGTTAGGGAAACTTCTTTAAAAGTTAAAACTTCCAGTAGGCTTTAGCCTAGTAGCATGTCTTTCTCCTTAAAGGGGGCAAAGGTTTCAGGGAGGGTCGTGGGTTTCTATTTCCTTTGGGTTCGTGAGTTGGGTGTGTGCCTTGTCATACTTGGCCCAAAAAAAAAAAAAAAAGGGTTAATAAATAACTCGAGATCACATTTGAAATTCCTGATCACATTCAAGATTCCGGATGTAAATTGCATCAGTGCTTCGCATTACAACCATTCAATGAGAGGCAGACAACTGAGATTGGAAAACACATTTTTATCGTCCCATTTAATTGTAGGCATCCGCATCTCTTCCAACGGGCAACGGCTAAGATGCAGAGACTGCACATCCAGGTTCGTGAATGTGATCAGAATCTGTGTATACCACTTTCCCGAGAGATCAAAAACCATATTTTATTTTGCAAGAGAGAGAGAGAGAGAGAGAGAGTCCCTTAAATTCCCACTGGATTGCCATCTATTTGATTTCTCATAAAAGCAACAAATTCACATACAACAACGGCTGGGTTAAGGTTTGACCTAGACACCAGCTTTTATATTACAACTTTCTAGCTAATCTATACACAGAAATGAGACAAAATGAAGCCGAAATTAATTGACTCATAGATGGCCATTCTCTATCTCTCTCTCTCTACATATGCTCGTCATAAAAAGTAAAAGACCAATCTGCACCTAAATTCTGCCATATTCCTCCCTACCAGAAACGGGTACCAAGCAGGCACCTCGTACCCCTCAAGGGAAATAAAGGGAAATGAAAATGAGAAGAACATATTGAACATGCAGCAATTTTGAAGAAATTATCACATAATCCATCCTCCTCTTGCTGCTGTCTGGGGAAGCAGAAGCCTGATATTTGCACTGATAAGTGAGTGGCCATCTAGTCTTACACAATTGGAATGGGAATGCTGTCGGTGTGATGGTGATGCATCTGTTTTTGGGCAGCCTTTACTGCTGCTACTCTAGCTGCATTGGCTGCCCTGTTAGCCGCTGCAACTGCCCTGTTCACTCTTTCATCCACCTTAGCCACATCATATGCTTTCTCTGCTGCTCGCCGTGCTTCCTGGATGCAAAACAAGCCCAATCAGAAAACCCCTCTACTTAGGAAAGATTCAAATGAAGTGTTTAAACTTCGCACGCATAAATGAGAGTATATGAATGCAATATAAAGTGCTTCATTTTTCCAAACGCTTTTTTTTTTTTTTTTTTTTTTTTGCAAAAATTAAAAAAAATATATATATCCACAAAAATTCTAAATATCTTTTATTATTCTTCTTATATTTTTATTTTATATTTTTAACAGTACAAAGCTGCAAGAAACATGAGCTCCTTTACCCAAAAAACTAGGGTTCACAGACATGCTGAAAAATAATTTTCTTAAGGAATCTTCTACTTTCCACCCCTATAGAAAAATTCAAGGGGAAAAAATCACTCCTATACAAAATTTACAAAACACAAACTTTTGATAGGAGAGTTGTGTATCATTAAATGCATGTAGAAGACAAAACATAATGTCTCATGACTTCAAAAATCAAAGTATGGCCAGTGAACCTAAACGAATCACAAGACGATAAATGTGATAAAATATTTTGCCAGAGTCTAGGTGGTCAAGGACTCAAGATCATTCAGATCTAAAAGTGTAAGCCCCCAGGCAATTATCCATCACATATAATGTAGAACCAGCTAAATTTATCCCATATATGACTTATTGGGAGCATAATATAAGAAATTAAAAAGTAAATCTTAAAATACCTGGACTGCATTGAGTACTTTAGAATGGTAAACTGCAATGGGAGATACTGGATAGGTAGTGTTCTGAGTGCTTGGAATGTCGAGGATCCCATTTTGCCAGTGCCCAGATTGGGTCTCTACATTTCTAAATGTGTACATTCCAAGCCCTTGCCTTCTACCCTCATGCCAGGCTCCTTCATACCGATGCCCATTGGCAAAGGAATAGACTCCAAAGCCGTGCATCTTGTCAGCAAAATATTCTCCAGCATATGTGTCCCCATTTCTGGACATAAGATATAGATAAGTTGGTATCAAAAGTAGATAAAATAATTTGATTCTACATGTCCCCCAGTATTTTTAACGCCGCAAGACCTGCAACAAAGATAATTTTGATGCATCGGCTTAAATGATAGCTATATTTGCACACAAAGTAAAAAACTCACTATCTGAAATCCTTCAAGGGGGAGAGATTCAATGGTTCCAAGTTTTGGTAGATGAATGAACATGTTCATAGATCAAATGGAAAAATCAAGTCTTGATATCACACTGCTTTGGCCATGACCACACAGATGCAATGGCAGTTAAATGCTCTATTCCAAAATAGGCACTCTATTTTAAGAAAGACCTACAGACTTAATAGCAAATGAGGCCCGAATTGGAGTAAAATGACTGCACTATCTGTATAATCGAACCTCAACAGTAGGGATAAGGCATTGTTAGGTTGACCTGCCTAAGCTTACGAATATAGCACTCAAAAGAAAAATTCAAACTAACTCCAATATGTAGCACTGTAGCACAAATTTGATTTGGAGAAAAAGGAACACATGAAACTAGTGGTTTAATAATATGAATATGGTGTCCCACCTAATTTTTAACACACTCAGAAATTAGTTAAAATAACCAATAGCACAGAAGGAAATGAGGTAATGCTAAAATAACTGAAAATTGTATCTGCCTGTATGCAACTTCGAGTATTTGGGTATCACAGATAAATAGCCTATTCAGGAGAAGCTCTAGTGTTGTCACATGTACATGGGATTAGGCTTGGTTATAAAGTTTAGTTCAAAAAGGTGACAGCATCTGCAGCTCCCAGATGAGCCGGGTCTTCCAAATCAAATAATATCATGAGTCATAACTTTAATGTTATCAAGAGAATTGGACAGCAGTGATTAGGTAATCAACTAATCATGGTGACTTATGATGCATATTCTGAGTCCATTTGGCTCATAGGAGGTCCAGCTGACAAGCTAAATAGAACACTATATGTTACATAAAGTGAGCTGCAGCCATTGAAATTTTGGTTTAGATTTGCCCCAAAAAATCATTTTTCTCGGATTATACAGAAACTATTGAGCCTCAGAACACCTGTTCAAGTATTTTCTTGTTCAAGATGTTTGATTGAGAACCTTGAACCAAGTATATCATCTTTAATGAGCAGAATGTGGAAATGCACGGTGGCATTCAAACCAAACTATCAAGCATCCACTTCTATAAGCCTAAGCTTTCCTCCATAAAACAAAGAATCCTCAAAGTGAACTCAACGAACCAACAATAAGTTGATTAAGATTATTTGGTCAAGTAAAACAAAAATTAATGACTGGATCAGTAAGGAGTGCTATTGTATCTGTTCATGCTTAGTGTTATTAGTAATTCTTTTATTCCATTTCCATATTTTCCCTTCTTTAATTTGTGATCATTTAAGTAAAAAAAAAAAAAAAAAAGGATCATATTATAACATTCTCATTACTATCTTCACTGCTCATAACAAATTGCATAAAAGAACATCTGTGGTGACTAATTCAGGCAGCAAGCAATGCAATAAAAATTAAATATGACATATACTGATGTTCAATGATGCAACACCAACAAGATTTTCTCGAATTCATGCAGGATTGAAAACTATTCTTTTCTTCTAATTATCCCCTTCTATGCTTTGTCCTTATTCGCAAAATATATGTCTGAGAATAAAGTTTGTAACACATAATTCTCATTAATATGTTCATCATACATAAGATTTCCAATAGAATTGAATAAAAGGTGAGAGATTCAGTGACAATTATGTGAGTATGCGACACATGCTATAAATGGCATGCACATTAGGTGATTGTGCAGTTACCTACTGCTAATGCCTAGCCAACTCTCAGGATCATCACCTACGTTTTTCGGTTTTTCCATAGCAATTCTATAAGCATTTGTCACAACCTCCAAAACCATTGAAAAGAGATCCAATCAAAAACCTAATTGGATAGGGCAAATTCTAGTAGATGGTAAACTCAACAATCAAAGCAAACACTATCATATTCAATAAACCAGAAATCCAAACTTTAGAAACTCCAAATAGGCAATAGTCCCATCAAATGGATATAAAAAACTAAACTTTAACCATTGTAAACAATCATAAATCCAGTAATTTCCTATCAATGTGGAAAACCATCTGTAAAATTACCTGAAATGGTAGTGGCCGAGTCCATGCTTGACACCCCACTTGAATTCTCCAACATATCGACTACCATCCTCGCAGGTATGAACTCCACACCCATGACTCTGCCCATTTGACCATTCGCCAGCATAAACATCACCTGTGTAAAACCTATACACCCCGAATCCATGCCTAAGGCCTTGCCTATAGTGCCCACGATAACGACTACCTCTTGCCCACGTTTCCACCCCATACCCATCGTACTTCCCATCAACCCAATCACCTTCATACCTCCCACTCATGTAATAGTAATAAACTCCACTCCCAGAACACTTCCCCTTATGGAATTCGCCCTCGTAAACGTCCCCGTTGCTAAAAACCTGAACCCAACACCCCGAATTAATCTGTTTCTCCGATTTCGGCCTCGACCCAATTGACCAGAAGACTGGAAGAGGCGGTCTAGACACCGCGTTCGACTTGGATAGCTTAATTGGGAAGGAACGGGCAAGGAAGAGGCGAATCGAGGGGAGGCGAGGGAGGGCGAGATTGAGGGAGAATAAGAGGGCTGCGGAGAAGGCGAAAGCGGAGAGAAAGTCGAGAATGAAGGAATGAGTTGGGTGGGAAACCAAGAAGTAAAAGAATGGTAGAGATAGGAGGAGAATGAGGCGGAGATGGACGCGGAGGCGGCGGCGGAGGAGGGGGAGACGGCGAAGGAGACGAAAAGCAGCGGTTTTGGTCGACGGCGAGATGGAAAACAAAGATGGGTAATGAGAATTCAACGGTGGGGAAGCTGTGGTGGATGCGAATTGGTAGTGGTGGAGGGAGGAGGTCAAGGTGGGTGATTTGGAGAGGGATTGGGTCATGAGGGGTCGTTTGTGAAGGGGTGTGGCTGTTGATGATGATGATGATGATGGGGTTGGGGTTGGGGGAATTGGATCATTTTGGGGTTGCGGTTGGGCTTGGATTTGTGGGTCAGCGTCGGATGAAGACGGGTATTGAATTTGAAGGGAAGGCTGTGGGTTGAAATCGGAAGAGACGCCACTGCTTTCTTTTCCGATCTGAACTTCAGATTTCTTCTGATGCATTTACATATGGAAGAGACTATACACTATCTCTCTCTCTCTCGCTCTCTCTCTATGGATTTTCCCTCTCTACACAATCTCTTTCCCCCTTCGTATTTTCTCTCAATATATTCTCTTTCCCCCTTCGTATTTTCTCCCTCAATATGTTCTCTTTCCCACTTTGTATTTCTCTCTCTATATGTATCAATTTTGTATGTACTTTCTATCTCTACAACTCTCTCTCTCTCTCTCTCTATGGTGGGATTAGATTGTGGGTTTGCCGTTTCTCTCTCACGAACACTTGGTTTTTTTGTCTCTGAAATTTTGGTTTCTCCTCAGCGGTGTCTGCGTGGAGTTTATGGTTATTCGACAAAACAAACTTATTTGAAACCAGAGGTGACCACCGCCCTCAGCCAGTCAGCCCCACATCTTAAGTTAAGGATTAAGAAAAATTATCCATAGAATGCTAGTTAACTACTAAAATGCCATTCCTTTTTTTTGTTTTTGTTTTTTTTAAAAACATTTTTATTTTGGCTGAATTGTACAAATGGTTCCAGTTTTGTAATACCAAAAATGAATGAAAAAAGGGTTAAAAAATAAATAAATAAATAATAAAACACAGAGAGGATAAAGATAGGAAAAAAATGGTAAATAAATGTTTAGCTGGGTAATTATGGTGGGAGAAAGAAATATATTAAAGAGAGAGATATAAGATCAGGTGGTTAAAGAAAACATTAAAGATTACGTACTTTTTTCACTGGCTAATGTGGTAATGATAAATTAATAAAATTCAAGGTCTAAATATTAAGTAACTTTTCTTTAAATATAATTATACAAAGTCAATGTCACGTTAATCGATAAATGAATCCAATAATAATATTCAGACATGTAGCACTATCCAACAGTCCAACAGTAATAAAAAGGAAGTTTTTTTTTTTTTTTTAATTTTTTTTAATATATTAATTGAAGAAAAATAAATACAATAGAAAAAGACAAAAAAAACTAGTGTAATTGTGTAAGTGACTTATACATGTCACTATCCGGTTAATAGAACAAAGCCAAACTATGCTTTAAACCTATAATAAGGAAGATTTATAGAAAAGAGTTGAAGATTAGAACAATTGAGAGAGATAGCCCTTCTTAATATAATTTTTTTATTAATATTAGAATTGTTTCATTCATAAATATGAGATTTTATATTGATAATAAATGTGATTTTATGGATCAAAATGGTTATTTGCATCTGATCAATTTGATAATTGGCATTCATGAGAACAATATCTAATCCAACGGTAAGCTTTAAAAAGAAAAATGAATTCACACAAAAAGCCAATAAAACAAATTATAAAATAATTGTGCTTTAATCCTAACATATATATGCTATATATTAAATATATATGGTGCTATTAATTATTAGAGGGGCTTCACCAGAGAGCTCATATATGCATTTCCCAGGAAGTATTCATTCATAGGAATGTTTTCAAGAATATTCTTTACATCCATTTAGTCTCATCTAAATAATGCAGAAGCTTCATTTTCAAAACCTGAGCTTTCATTCCATCACTGTCTGCTGGCTTCTAGCGGTTGACCATGTTTATTTGCTTTTCATCACACACCCTTTTATTCTGCCTATCTTTTCCTTTTTGAATTAAGCTCTTACATTATTATTATTATTATTATTTTATTGAAAGGACTGTAACATTAAAAAGAGAGAGATATTAATTACATGCATGTCAATACTTGCTCCATACACACTAGGGGGATGTTACTCCTTAAGCCCACACACCTACCAGTAGGTGTTTAAAGAATTGGCCATATGCATACATTTTATTTTTGTATGATTATGACTGTGCTTCTATGTAAACAACGATGTATATTTATATGTTTGTGTCCACATGTTCATGCGTATATGTCCACGTGTCTATATTTCTAAATATGTATAACACATGATAAATACAAGTGGAGATAAGGAGGAGTTCCTTCTCATACGAGATAGACAGTATCTCTTCCCTTCTTTAAAGGAAAACGTTTGGGATAAAAAACCTTTGTCTCTATAGTAACTCCAACCTAAAGAGTTCTTTTGGAGGAGTCAATTCCATTTTTTAGCTTCCTACAATGATAAAGAGCTATTTTATTTATTTATTTATTTTTCCTCCAATAGCTCCAATATGTAATGTATGAGCCATTTTTTTGATCTACTGGTGAAAGATATTGCTTAATCCTCCATTATACATATGGAGTTCATCTCCACCACTGAAATTTTGCATCAAAGCTAAATATTGAAAATTTGGCTCAATATTTAGCTCCAAGTCAAATTTAGCTCCTTAATAGCTCCTGGATTAAAGCACCAGTTTTTTTTCTTGAGGATCTAAAATTTGCATTTGCCTCTTCAATAACCCTTCCATTGGAGTTACTATAGGAGGATTAGGTGGGATTTGAGTTCTTCTATCATCCATGGCTTCGCGAAAGTTAAAGAAGAAAAAAAAATGGCCTCTCCATTTTACCCACAAAAAAAAAAGGGTTAAAACAAAAAAAATTTGTTGTAAACATGTCAATATAACTAACACTGTTATTAGGAGGGGGTTAGGTAGGAATAGTTTTCTTCAGGGCGGAGGTTTGTTGAGGGCTACTACTAGGCTATAGCCCAAGTAACCCTCCTCATTTTATCCTTTTTTTGTATATTGATTAAGTTGGGTTTTACTACTAAGGAAGTCGTAGCTTAGGTAAAAAATTACCCATTAGCCCAAGGCTATATCCTACATTCCAAATGTTTACAATAATATAATAAAAAAAATAAAAAAATGAGTTGTAAGTTTAGTTTTTATAAAATTGGGGTCTCTATCAATATACCAAAACTTGCTTTTTATCCTTTATTTTTAAAAATTTTTAAGGTTTTATGAAAAATACAAAAAGTTTTTATGAAAAATGGTCACATTGTCTACTAGAGAACATAATTTTGAAAAATTTTATAAAAAAAAAGTTTTTTGAAAATCTCTCGTTTAATTAGATTTTTTTGCCATTTAATTAAGTAAACTTTTTGACCATTTATAATCTTTGTCTCATTAAATGACCAAAAAGTCTACTTAAACGATAGATTTTTGAAAAAATTTCTTCTATAAAGTTTTTCAAAATAATATAATTTTAGTAATTAACATGGCCATTTTTTCATGAAAACCTTTTATATTTTCTATAAAACCTTGAAAATTTTAAAAAGTGGAAGATAAAAAGAAAGTTTTAAGGAGCCAATAGCGGCCCTAGTGTGTATATATATATATATATATATATATATGAACTTTTTACCTAACCCAGGTAATTTCAAATCCGAGCTTCGCCTTGGTTTTCTTTCCCTCGTTTCTCTACTATTTTTTTATGTCCTACTTTTCTATAGTGACAAAAGACCAAAAGTAGAAAGGGGTATTTTCATTTCACATAATAGTCTTACTATTTAGGGTTTATGTCCTAATTTTCAATAGTGTTAAAAAAGAAAAAAAAGAAAGGTATATTGCAATTCAGAGTTCCATTGAGGACATTTACAGAACTTAGGGTTGCTTCTTTGGTGGCAACGGTCCTTCCTTGTGTTGGCATCCCGCACTTTCACTTGCCGGAAAAGACAAAACGACTTATTCAACAAGTAGTACAAAACGTGGCGCCAAAAAGCATATGCCCTCCTCCTTTGGCAACCTACAAATTGAGTCACGTTTCTCTACTTAATTATTCAAGTGCCACTCCACGTTTTCTTTTTTCTATTTTTTCTTTGGTATGATACCAGGTTTTCTTCTGTGCCAAGGAATGGGACCTTAGCCCCAATTGGAGATGTATGAGGTTTTCTTCCCCTACTTTTTCTCTTAAAAAAATTGGCTGAACTTTTAATTTCATAATATGAACTAGGACTTTTCCGAATAAATCAATTCACTTAAAGCTTTGCAGATCTAGAAGCTAGATTTATTTTGAGCACTAATCGGTGTGAAGTGGGCAGCGACTCTACCGGTGTTCTAGGGGATTAATTGGGTCAAAAATTTGAATGCTTTTGTTGACGATATAATGATAATAATAATACCTTATAAAAAAATAGCAACAATAATAATAATAATAAATAGATAAATAAATCAACCCCTTGTCTAAAATATTCGATTTTTTTAGTTCCAATTTGGGCACCAAGGGCCTGGTGGTTCAATTTTGAATTCAATGGTCCGCGGGAGGTTGCTGGGGATTAAATGCTCTATGACTTATAGTTTACTAAGCCAACAAAAAGGAAGAGGGAGGGGGGGGAGGGGAATGAATGCAGGTCAACATTTTGGGGTCGGCTACAAAAGAACATATGGATTGATTTAGAAGTTTGTTATCATGCAGTTTTTGGGCTTAAATTGCAGTCTATATAGTAGAATGAGTAGTGCAAATTTCTATGGTGGAATTGAAGATGGAAATTAGTGTTTCTAAAAATATCAATAAGTGTCAAAATTAACCATCCTAACGTGACGGTAAAGGCATCTATACGAGTATTTAGAGCTTTAAAAACCCTAAAAAAGTCAAATTGTGAAGGAAGCAGGTTCATGATCTACCAATTTGAGTAGGTGGTTCAACCACTCGACTCATGAGGTCGGATTGATTAAGAAAGATTATAATAATACAAAAAGGCTATGAAAACTAACAAAAAGAAAAAAAAAATGTTCAAATGATAGTTTAATATATTAAATATTAAATAAAGGAAATAATGAAGGGTAGACTATTTAACTGAAAGAAATTATTAGCCTTGGTTCAATGCCAAAACCACCAAATCCATGAGTGAAACAGCCCAAAAATTGGTGCTGGGTACTTGAGCTCTACATTTCAGGGGAATTTTGTGCAATTTAATCTAAAAAATATTCTAATGGTCATTTACAATCATATTCATTGAAGTTGCACTCAAGTACGGCTCTTTAAAATATATATATATATATATATAAACTGGAATTGATGTTGCTGGAGAAGAGCCAAAGTCCTCTTATGTGGCTTGCCCACCTCTCTAGAATCAGAGCCTGAATGATTTTGGAAAAAATTATTATGATAAGAAAAATAATATATTAATATTAATTATATTACATATATTAAATGCCATTACCCATAGTTGATTTCGCCATGGTGGGGTCCATATATATATATATATATAGAGAGAGAGAGAGAGAGAGAGAGAGAGAGAGAGAAAATCGAAGAGGGAGGTAAAGTCATTTTCAAAATGATGCAATTGCAATGAACCAAGTTGAAATTTGATTTCCTTTTAAAAAAGGTGGGTGAAGATAACCCCCCAAGTCAATCAGATGTCTAATGATAAAGTTTATAAGGATAGATGGCTAGGATTTTCTATTTATCTGATATTGTTGCTTTCTTATCTTAAATTGTATGATCAATATATGTTTAGATTACAATATTTTTTCCACAATTACCCCATTGACAAAGACTTTGAACTATGCAGGCAGTCCCTATCACTGTCATGCCAGAAATATTTTACATGTTGCACCACCAGACAAATGATGATTTAAGTAATCAGTTTGACACCCATTAACATTGGCTGCTCCATGCCAATATCTTTTCAAGGGCCCTTTTTTCTTTAAAGGAAACTCTCATATAGATTTTTCTTCTTGCTTTTTTTTTTTTTTGTTTGTTTGTCAATTTAATTTATTCTACAATTGCAGGATACAAATCCTAAACCTAGTCCAGTAGTCCCCCACCCCAATGAAGATGGTATAAGAACTCCTTGGAAGTTTTTAATTATGTGAGTTCCAAGAAAATTTCCCAAAGTTCAACCTGGCGGTCTCTCTCCCATCACCATAATTAGTGTAGATAACCCTAAATGTCTTTGGCCTGTACTCAATTTGGTAAGCCCCTTTCTCAAAAATTCTCAAGTGAGTTGTAAAATGACACATAATTACCGTCTCGCCAGCTCATGAATTTATTTTAATTAATCAAGTTCTATAGATTAACTTGAATAAAATAGCCATTTTACCTTATGCCTGGCTGGTCCCTTTTGCAATTTTTTTTTTTATTTTTATTTTTTTGGGGGGGGGGGGGGTGTGTTTACAATCAGGAACATCATACAGCCTGACATATTGAGCTTTATTTTGAAAAAGTCTCCAACTGGTTGGAATGGAGTTTCATCTGCCAAAACCCATCACCATCAATTCCCCAAGAATTGGATTGATCGAGTCATTACTGTGTATTATTATTTTATCTTCTTATCATATGATAAATAATGGGCACCAATACGATGAAATTTGTCCAACTCGAGGTCTAAGGCATAGCGACCCTCTGTCACCTTATATCTTTCTGTGTGGATGTGCTCATTAAGCCCTTCTCTCCAAGCTACTCACAAAAAAGCAACCAAAGCTGGCCCCTTACAGAAGAAGACCAAGAATCCCAACTCTTTGTTTTGCAAACGACTGCTTTATCCTTGCGACTCTGATGTGCATTTCAACCATTTGATTGATATTCCATCTTAGCAATGGTTGTTGGCATCTTGTAATTTCCCCTTTCAGATATTGTTAAGAGAAACCTTTCATATCAATTGGATCCAAACCATGCCCAAGGCCATGGTTGTTAACAAAAATGGCTTCATTTTTTTATTTATTATTATTTTTTTTTCTGGTTTGGTTGGGAAAAGGTGAGCTATAAATTGGTAAACATCTGCCGAGGCAGAGCCAGTCCCATCAATCACTGAATGGCCAGCCATGACAAGAAGCTTTCCATTGAGAACAACCAGCCTTCACTGGGCCAGGCATAGGTGGAAGAACCCGGTGTTTACGTCCCAAACAATCCAAAACATCCCAGTGGTTCCCCTATCCTTTAAGTCTTTAACATCCATAGTCAAGACATAGGCCAATTCCTCCAGCATCCCAGCAAGTTTTCGGCCAGTGAAGAATTCTTTAGTCTTAATAAATGATACTCCACTTCTTGGAGACACCACCCATAAGCTGATTCACCAGCAGGCTTCCCCCTGAATTGTGGATCAGTCACACAGAACAACAGATGCTACGAAACCAAAAACACATCTTGTAAACCTCAAAAACCCTAATGCTTTATTTGGTCAGCGAAAAAATGCAGCAAAAAAGAAAAGAACTTTGGAAACCCAATATGGATTTTCATCAAACACCTGGTACTAAATCTAAAAATATTTGCACATGATACCCTCAAATCACATCAAATTTCAAATTCAACCAACTGAAATCAAACTAAAACCACCCAAAACCTTCCAACCAACACAAACAAATTCAATTTCCCACGGGAGAGAACAAAAAAAAAAAAAAGTGGTAATTGTTGAAATGTCTCCAATCAATTTTCACAAATTTAAAACAAGCCCAATTCTATCCGTCAACAACAATAACAGACCCAAGAAAAAAAGAAAATAAAAAAGAGCATGGTTTCTTCCTCTTCGCGGTTTGAGAACGATTCGAACAATGGGAGCGATTGAGAAGAAGAAAAACATGAGAGAGCAATGGGAACGATCCATAAACAGGTCCTGATGTATGTATTTACAGGCTCACTGACGGACAACAAAATGTCGTATGGAAAAAACAAAAACAAAAAAAGAAAAAAACAAAGCGCTATTGTCAAGGCACTAGCTATGGAAGGCTCAAATATTCTTTTATAACATTCCTATACATTAACATGATGTCTTCTGAACTTAAAAACCAATTGCATAAAAGTAAATTACATCTTTAAACATGGAAGGCTCTAAACTGAGACATAATCACTGCCTGGAATTCAAAGGGTTATTGTCAAGGACATAATATTGATGTGTACTGAACAATAAAGAAAAAATGATAAATGAAGAAGCATAATGCAAAGCACTTCAAACAATCTCAACCCAAAATAAAAGAAATAAACTTACAATCGCTCTGTTGAATTCAAGAGTATAACTTTTAGAGGATAAGTTTGCTCAAGGGATAGGCCAAATTGCATTTTCAACATTTTTCATCTCCAACTCAATGGTAACATATTTGGAACAACTGCACTTTAACAGGCTTGTTAGAACCATTTATATTTTAACAGAGAAGAAGAGAACCACCACTGATTAACAATGGGAGATCTCAACACAAAATGCAGCATGCAACTCTGGCATCATGGCTTATGGAGCTTGAAGCCAAATACTCTTGGGACATAGCTCTGGGTTGCCTTTTGTGGCTTGAGGTGCCCATAAGTCATTAGAAAAAGGTGAGGAAATGTCGTTCCGAAGTAAGCTCCATCAATATCTTGGTAACGTCAAAGAAATTTTGATTGGAAACAACGCAAGCAATGCAATAACAACGCACAGGTCACATAGTTTTTTAGTAACTCCAATAAGCAAATTATAGAATGAATTAACAAATGAGAAACAACAGTGTCATAAGTAATTATATTGGTCCCCGCAAAAGGTTCATAAAGGAAAAAGCCAATCATGCATTCAAAACAAATGCACCCACACCATAATCATTTTAAGTAAGCCTTTAAGAGAACTTATTTGGTCTATATATGCCCTAGTATGCAGACCACCGTCTTTCATTTTGTTATTATTCCCTAATCCCTACAACCCATCAAGCCACATAAAAATTCATCAATTTAGACATTTGACGAAAGACCATACAACATAACAGGAACTTATGCTGAACAAGACAACAAGTATTTTTTACTGCCAATTTAATTACTCCTAAGGAAAAAGAAGAAAAAAAAGGATCACCTACTCAAATGGTTATTTTTCCTATATACTGAATTACTGATAAAACTAATTCAATTATAGCTCTAATGTTAGGGATTGCAAATAAACAAGTTTATTTATGATTATATTGAGCTCAACTCCTCAATAAGCTAATTAGAGTTTGTCCACTAGCCTAAATAAGCAAAGCCTGAGTTTAGATTCTAGATTTAATGGTTAAACAAGCAACATTAAAACAATTTGGCTCATCATTATTAAGCTTGAGCTTGGACAAACCTATACGATAAAACTGGAAAGGAATCAAGCTCACAAGAAGTTAATCCAACTTAAACCAAGAGAAGCACAAACAACCTAATTCAAGGCTTAGCTCAGCTTGGTGCATTCCACCCCTAATCCTAGCACCCCCACTGGCAAGTAAAATCAATGATTTCATCTCCCATGTCATATGTTGATAGTATAATGAGAATATAGAAAAAGAAAAATCTAATTGATCACAAGACCTAGGAGATTTATGAAACCCACCCTAACTAACCAATGTTGCTTTGATAGATAATGAAAACCAAATTGAAGGATAATTTTCAACCACTGCACCTGTCTAGTGTATTTTTATGATGTACCAACTGTTTTATATATCATATTTACCACCCCAGCCCTTTTGTTATCCTAATTCACTCCAGCTAGATGTAGTTGTAAAGTAACATGCGATGGAAACATCCTTCCAACAAACAAGATGTTTTGGTTATTGTAGTTATAAAATGATTTTAGCCGTCAGGACTTCTTATTTGTTCCTCTTTTTGGTTTATTGAGATGGGACTAGAATGATTATTGTTTTGACCTTCCTTGCCTTGTGTGATGGGCCCGATGTTTCAACCCAACACTTGTGCGGCACTTAAGCCTCACGTCATATCTGTGAACCCTTAAGTCAGCCTACTTGACACCTCTAAGCTAGGAAATAAGAAAACTCGCCCTAGACTTCCCACCTCCTTAATGGAATTCTCTAGATACTAGACTAATCTAGAACCTATTCTAGAAAAATCTATTATGTACAAGTCTAGAGAAGACTTTGCCAACTAGGAGAGTTAGCCACCTCTCTCTATAAATCCCTTCCATGGGACCTCGCGCGCAGGCCATGTCACTTGTCTACTTCTATAAAGTGAGAGCTTCCTTTGTTGTATTATTTTTTTTCTATTTTTTTCCTTCACTATTTTAGAAATAAAACTTTATAAATAAAATGAGAAATGAAGATATGAGAACAAGGTCTCCTCACTAAGCAAAACTAAAAAAAATAGAAAACAAAACCAGCAAAAAAAAAAAAAATTGATCCACATAATGTCACTACCATTGTATTCCCTTACAGTTAATCCCCTGGTTTCTAAGAAGTGTGCCTCTGAGTTTGCAGAAATAGAAGCTCAAGAGAGAATGATCCTTTGGCTGTATAACAATACAAATCCCCCATCATACCCAATTAAATGCACAAAAACGCAAGATTTCCCTATTGCCTCTTTCTTTTTGTTTGTTTTTTTTTTTTTTTTTTTTTTTGGGGGGGGGGGGGGTTGTTACGGCCTCCCTTAGAATGTTCGATGCATCAAATAATGGAATAAATCCCTAAAAATGTTGCATTCATCAAAATAATGGCTTTAGAAGTATTATCTAAAAGATCCTTCAGCGAGGAGAATCAATTGAAAAAAAGAACTTAGTTGTGCAAAGAATTAAGTTTATATATAACAGGTGGGGCACATGCAATGTCGTGTCTGGACAATTTAAGGAAACTGTGGTGGAGACCTGAGAAGCGGTTTTGTCTAATCTATGTACTTCTATATGGCTATATACTTATGTGCAGATGTTGAATCGCATACTAAAATGATTGACAACTAATCACCTCAATATATGATTTACATACATGTTAAAGACGTAATTCACACTGTATTATCCATAATTGTAAAAAAACCCCCCCGTGATTCCAAAAAAAAAAAAAAAAAAAAAACTTATTACCGAACTCATGTTGTACTTTAGGTTCAAAGCTAATAATAATAACTAATATTCTAATAGAAGGCCATTATTTCTCAAAGTGAAGTTTCTCGCTTGTAATATGCTACCAGTGCACCTTAGAACACATCTACAAATATTATCCAATCTTTTTCATAGGCAATCAAATTAACCACAAAATAGACAGTGACAATTCCAATGACATAGGAAAAGATATGACATGCTGCATTAATGTATCACATTCCAATCAATTCAAATGAAGGTTTATAAAAATTTTAAGTGTGATAGTTAAAGGCATGACAATCAAATATATTAAGCCAAGATAAGTTTATATATGCGAATGAAAATTTTAAACAAATGCAAGATATATACAGTCAAAGGCTCAAAGGTAGTAACAGTTGTTTGAAGAAAAGGATACTGCCTTGGTACTTAGATCGAGGGTAATAAATATCTTCACATTTGGGACAGTAGATTTTTACGGTACTTGAACGAGGAATATCTGATTGACCAACCGGAAGGCAGGGTTGTCCACAACAGTAAACTCTAGGACATCTTCCAAAGTCATAGTTTTTGTACTTCTCTAACTGTATGAGTTTCCATGGGAACATTTAGCAAGACAGTACAAATAAATAAACAGAAATAAACTAAAATCAGACTCTTACCATTGCAGACATTCCCTTGCTTGTCAATATGTATCGGACATGAATAAGACCATACAACATCTCTGCTGCTGATTCAACCAATTCATTCTGTTCTTCAGTAAACATATCACCTGAGCATGTCCATACCCCAAAAAAGGGATTATCAGCAAGATCCAACTAAGAGAGAAAGAGAGAGAGAGAGTATTACATGTATGGCTCAAAAGAATGAGCATTCATTAAAATCCAATCAGCAATGTTAACAGTGGGAAATTGAACATAAGGATTTTCAAGAATAAAGCGATTTGGAGAAGGCATAGAATCATAGGAAGTTATGAAACTCATCAAATATATAAATTATATTCCTAGACCCTCGACTTCAAATATAAAAATAAAGAATACATAATAGATTAATAATCAACATTATATATTTGTCATATCCGTATCTCACTTTTTAATAATTTGCCATAAATGCATACCCATTTCATGAGTCTGTCCATGCAACACAATTGTACACAATACACCTCTTTGTGAAAATTTAAATACACAATACACCTCTTTGTGAAAATTTAAATCCTTTCTACCATATTTTTAATGGCAACAACCACCAAGTTTAATATTCCACACCCTCAAACCAGATAGCTATTGCATTTCAAAATTGCAACTTTAATTCGATGATGAAAATACACACTAAATGAGGACCTCAAATTGAGGAATTACTACTAAATTTTATGCTTTGATTTGTGTCAAAATTTCAGTTAAAATATACATAAAATTAAAAGAAACCCCAGAATCCTAGTACACCTATCTGCTCAAAACTATATACATGAGGCTTCAAAGCTATTCAACCTAAACAAACAACAATGCTTACCATGAGAAGATTCAACATCCAAAATCAGATCAAGTGCATAATCATAGTATGGAACTTGACTGCTCAGCCCGCAAAGATTAAAATCATCTTGGATGTATTCATCGTCGACTTCACAAAAAAATTCATTTCCTCGCAAATTGCAAAACCATGAGATCCAAGATGTGTCATCCCCATCAGAGCCACTAACATCCGATTCTTCACTGTCTGTTTCAGATTCCTCTGCAATTAATGCAAACATGAGTAACATCAGCAAATAAGTGAGAAAGGTTGACACATTACTATTAAATGTATTTTAAACACCAAAAACACTTGCTGGTTTAGGGTCTGTTAGTGAAACCAAAGGCCTGGTTGGGAATTTTTGGAAGTAGACCAGCTTGGGTCCACTCCCTTAATGTTATCTGGCTTTAATGTAAACCAACTCACAATTGGTTTTTAAAAAGTGTGTTATGCCTAGTTTTTTGCACTAGGATGAACAGCCCTACAAAAAAATAAAAATAAAAATCAGACTCACCAAATAGGGGTGAAATGAAATCAGGTCACACTCATGATTCATCAGCCGACCATATTTTTCTGTTTCCCAAATGGCACCTAATAATTTGAGTACATATGCAGTTTGTCCAAAAATGGGTTGTAACCTAGTTCCAATTTAATGTTGTTTGATTTACATTAGTATATATTATTTGTGTTCGCCAAAACATCAGGGGTGAAATAACAGACTGCAAAAGTTTAGTTGATAAGATAATTCACCAAATATAATCCAAAAATAAATATTAAAATATACATTGCATTATATTTAGGTAGTTAACCACGTGATTGCTCTTCCCAAAATTGAGCATTTCAACTTCCAAGTTTTAACAGTGTAATAACATACAGTGGTGTGGTATATATTATTATCCACAGAGAGAAAGAGAGGGAGTATTACAGAAAAAGCTTCTGTTATTTTAAAAATTTTCAATATTAACTTTCCTTCTGTTTTTGTGACAATGCACAAGAAACCCCAAAAACTTGATTGGACTTAGCACATTCCAAAAGTTCCTTTACCACACAAATTCAGAATTAAAAAAGTTAAGACATTATGTAAACCACAATAGCCTAACGATAATCTATCAAAGTTCAAGGACAAAACCAAGCTGGAGATAATACCTATGAATGCTTTTTTGATGAAGTAAAATTTGTATTAATAACAAAAGGCTTAGCCCAGGTAGGATAATACCTATGAATGCCTGCTAGCTACAAAGAGTTATCTAAACACTATCAATGGGAACAAAAGTTGCAGTTGAATAAAAGCATGTTGCAGGCAGAAATGTCAAAATTTAAAGTAGTAGATGACCATGCAAAACACTTGAGCTTCAACAAAGAAACAAATAAAGAAGAATCTGACCCTCCTGGGAAAATAAACACCAATAAAGACCCATCTCTATAACTACTGCAACATAGCCTTTAATATCATGCATTTGTGGTTTTTAAAGTCAACTTACTCGGCTTAAAGGTTCCTCATTTTTATATAGGCACATCCTGGTTAGGATAGCATCCATAATAAGGCAAGATTCTTGCAAACAGAGAACTAAACCCATAATTGCAGTAACATGTATTCTAGGTCTTAAAAGTAAGCATATATAACTTTAAGGTTCCCTAAATGTATCATCGTAAATGTATTCTAAGTCTTCAAATTAAGCATATACCTCTTTTTAAATAGGTACATTCCCTAAGTGTAATAACCTGCAGTAACATATCCTCCTAGGTTCATTATAGAAAAACCTTATCAATTTAAATTTATCCCCATATTGCTGCAGCTATCCCTTTACACCAATTCTACACAGCATTTGTTATAGTTACTTACATCACATCTTAACATTTGAACTGAGTCCAACTGTCCATTCCTTAATACCACATCCCAATCTTCTTAAGCCCAAATTACTTTACAGCCAAGCACTTCAGTTACTCATAAGTACTACTACCGAGCATCATCAAATCCACGAACAACCAACTATATTCAATTAGTGAATCCATCATTAACTATATCAAATAGCTATATCCATTCCCCAAGTGCTATGTATTCATGCATACAGACATACATATATGTATATCAGTCCTGATAAGGTCAACACGTGTTGATATAAGTTATATCAGCACCATGCATGGGAGATTGTACCACGTGCATTGCCCAATGTACCCCGTAACCCACTAATGCACGAGACACAACCCCCAATGCAGATATTGATATAAGTTATATCAGCAGGTGCTTTTTTTTGGGGGGGGGGGGGTGTGTACCCCTTGCGTTGGCCCAATGTACTCTGTAACCCACTGATGCACAAAGTACAACTTCCAATGCGAGTGTTGATATAAGTTATTTCAGCACGTGTTTACCTGATCATCATCCTATATATATATATATATATGTGTATGTATGTTTGCTATTAAAAAGAAAATAAAGAAGGTCACACCTTTTACAAATTATAAGCTGAAAATGGCAAAAACTCAATAAACCCAGATCCCATATACTAAATTTGCTTTTAAAAAAAATCGCACAAACACACACACACACAAGCATGCTAGACAATCCAATTCTGGCTGTTTGCTAAAAAAAATCAAAACTAAAAAAGTAAACATTTCTACACATTATAAGTTGAAAATGCCAAAAACTCAAAAGAAACAGAGAGCCCATTAACCAAATTCGCTTTGAAACAAAACCACACACACACTACATAGGCTTGTATATTAGAAAGCCAATCAAAAAAATTCATCAATTACAAGTAAATAACTAAACTTTACAACGCAAAGGAGAAGAAACAAACAAAACAAAACACTAACCTTCGGAGCATTTATTCTTGGGGAGTGTCCCCGCCGCGGCCGCCGTGCGAGTGTCACGGTGATCGAGCTGCGATTTACCCGTCGAAGTAGATGGCAACGATACCCGCTCCTTCTCCTTATTACCTTTCGATGTCGACGGAGACGACTTCTCTAGGTGCTTGTCCAGCGCATCGTTGATGCGCTTCCGATCCAACGGTCCTCCTACGAGCTCCGACTTCGGCGGACCTCCGCTTCCTCCTACTCGATCTCTATACATATCCTCTGCTCTTATGTATATATATCTAATTATAATTATACAAACGCCTTGTTATTGGTTTGAGCTATCAGACCTTTACAAAGAACATGATGTGATGCAAGCGCGAATTTAGAGGGAGAACAGAGCCTAGGTTATGGGTGGAAATGAGGATGGATACAGGGGAGGAGGTATTGGGATCGGACGGTGGAGATTCGGAGTCAGAGAAGAGATCCGGACGAATAAACCCTAGATTTGAAGGGGAGAAGAAAGAGAGAGTGTGGATTATATGGTGAGCTTTGGAAGGGAGACGGGGAAAACTAGGGTTTCCATGAGGTAGGGAAGAGAACACGAGCTCCTCTAGGCTCTCTCTCTCTCTCTCTCTCTCTCTCTCTTCCCTTGCTCTCTGTTTTCTTGCCCTTCGTTTTTTCTTGTTTTTTTTTTTTGTATTTTTCCCCTGTGTCTTTTGTTTTTTTGCAGTGTTTTATTTTGTAAAGGCAAATAAATCAGCACCATAAAAGAAAACAAATAAATAAATTATGATAGAAACAAGCCGTCATTGAAAACATTTTCTTAAAAAAATACAACTGGTAAATTGGTAACGATATATTGTTATATATTTTAATTTGATCAATTTACGTGACTGATGATATAGTGTTAATTTATTAAATAAATAAAAAATTCATCAGGCCATAATTCATTTACCAGTTGAGTTGGTACTTTTAGTGTAAATAACATTTTATTTTCTTAGGGTTTATGGGTTTTTTTTTTTTTGGCTAATTGAGTACAAGAGGTGATATAACTTAAACAAGCTAAGAAACCTACACTTGCTCATGATTAAAGGAAATCTTACCCAATTTGAAGGTTAGAACTTGGATGCGCTCCACCAAATTAACAATACTTTAGTTAGAAGTCCGATGCCCTCAACCAAATTAACAATATTTCAATGCTAATTATAATTTCTAATAACTGTTTAGATAGTCATTTGTCTTTCCTTTCACTTGAACATTTTTTATTTCCTTATCTCAAACCAAAAACATATTATTTATAGGAGTCGTGCATTTAGCAATCAAAATTGAAGGAGTCTCATCATCAAAAGAAGCCGTTGCTAATGTATTCTACATTTTGAGTTACTATTGTATGAACTAATTCAGACCGTAAAACTATGAATGATTTATTAAATCAAGTACATTAAATTACTATTGTGCCCCATTCAATCCATTGAAGTTAAGCTTGTACCATGACATTGGGGTAAGGGGGAGGGGGGAGACCAATTGACGGACCTTCAAGATTTAGTGATTCTACTAAAAGAAAAGCATAAAAAGGAAAGAGGTCTAGATTTAAAAAATGCCATGAATAAGCATAATTAAAATACTTATGAGCATTACTCAGAATGCTGTGGAAATATGGGTAGTAGGGATGGCAATTTTGCCCCGATCCATAGGGTCCCGACTTGATCCATACCCGAATGGGCGGGTATTTTTTATTTTTTTTCGGGTATCGGGTCGGGTATGGGTATAAATTTTTAAAAAATTTCGGATACGGGTCGGGTATGGACCCCAACAAGAAAAAACCCGAAGACCCGACCCGACCCGCTATATTTACAAAATATATATATTTTTTACAATAAAATATAAATACCTACTTAAACCTATCTTGATATAGGCTTATGGAGTCCATTCGAAGGCTCATTATGTATTTTTATTGTTTTTTAATCTTCATGTTTGTGTATAATATTTGTATGATCATATTAGGTATGATTTTATTTGAACAAGATCATATTAATTAGGTGCTAAAAACATTTATAAGCTTGGTATATGATTATATGAATAACATGTAATAGGTGTAAGTAACAAAAAAAATGGAATTTGGGGGAAAAAAATCCTCACAACAGGGCGGTCGGGTATGGGCGGGTCGGGCATGGGTAGTCCAATAAAACAGTGGATCGGGGATGGGGGTTAATTGTTCATACCCATCGGGTATCGGGTCGGGCATGGGTATAAGAAAATAAAGGTCGGGTCGGGTATGGGGTAGTGCCGACCCGCATCCGACCCGACCCATTGCCATCCCTAATGGGTAGTGAGCTTGAAACAAAGCTTTTTTTTTTTCTTTTTTTTTTTTTTTTTTCGTGACTTCAAAGACACCAACTCATAATGGATACCTTTTCAAAAGACTTAAAATTTTTGTTAAGAGAATATATACTTAAATAAGGAAATTCAAGCCAATCCAAAAGGAACCATTACATATAATATCCTCACCTTATCCTATCTTGTATAAGATGTGCTATCTGTCTTGAACTCATAATTCCACACATACTAAATCATAAATTTAGGACAAATAGCTTATTTTATTATATCAATGTTACTCTTAACATGTATCATGTTATAACTATGCATGTGTGTCTACTTTCTTAGCACTCTACTTATTATTTGTGAGAAAAACTTCCATATAACCGCGCCACACGTAGTGTCACAGTCATCGTATGCAAGCTTTAAAAATTTTGGGAGAACAAAAAAGTTGTGGAAATTATTATTATTATTATTAAAAAGAAAAAAAAAAAAACTCATTAAATGAACTACTCCAACTATTTTATACGAGTAGTATTTAACATAGTATTATCTGGTTTTGATAAGGTAGGAATTTGACGTAAATGAAGGAATTAAATCCCTTGAACTGCGGGTCCAAAATGAAATCTTGCTTTTTGTTTCATCTTAAGCATTACTTACTCTGAGAAACACTTTTATGTAACTGTAGTAGGATCAGGTGGTATCACAAGTTAATAAGGGGTTTGCAAAGTAGGATTGTGAGGTTAAAAAGTACACTGATAATCCCACTTTGCAAGCCTCCTATTGGCTTGTGATACCACTTGGCCTATCACAGTTACATTGAAGTTTTTCTCACTTACTCTTTCAAATGCGAAAGCAATATATATTGTAATAGGATGATAATCAGGTAAGCACGTGTTGATATAACTTATATCAAAACTTGCATTGGAAGTTGTACCTTGTGCAGTAGTGGGATGTGAGATGTATTGAATCAATGCAAAAAGTACAACCCTTAATGTATAGTGCTGATGTAACTTATATCAGCACGTGCTAATGGGATCACCTCTGTATTATAATATATATAAATCAGGTATACAAAGAAATATATAAATGGCGGAGGAGGAGGAGGAGGAGGAGGAGGAGGGGCAAGGAAATGGAGGCAGAGCTAATTCTGACGGCGCAGATCCTATTATCAGTAGTATTGGGTGGGTTATTGGTGGTGTTGGTGTATGTCTATAACCTGTTGGTATTGAAGCCAAATGGGCTTCGATCAAAGCTTCGAAGGCAAGGAATCAGAGGACCTTTCCCTTCTTTTCTCCTTGGAAATATCCCTGAAATGAAGAGGATCCAAGCCCAGTATATGGCCAAAACAGCACCAAAAGATCAAAACGACCATGGCTTTGCTTTTGCCCATGATTGGCCTCCCACCATATTTCCGTATTTTGAGCAGTGGCAAAATGAATACGGTACTCTCTCTCTCTCTCTCTCTCTCTCTCTTTCTATATATATATATATATATATATATATATTGAATGAGTATTCATTTAGTCCTCCCCAACTGGTCTATGCATGGAGGAGGAATGTTGTTGTTTTTGGTCTCTATTTTGTACCGACTAAAACTAATTTCCATGATTATTGGATTATTGGGTTTCTTTATCTGTTGGACATTACGAAGGAAGATGCAACCTTTTTCAAAGCCTTTGTTAGTATATGTTTTGCCCTTCTTAATTGAAACTGATTAGACCATTAGCTCCAAATAAATAAATAAACAAACAAACAAACAAAAGAAGCCAACGCCTTCAGACCATGTTAGGATAGAAAACAGCCCCTAATGTGTAATTCTCCCTATTCTCAGTTTTGTATTAGGCGATGAATTACATCATTTTAGGATTTTTTAGTTTTAAAATTTTGCCTTTGTCTTTGTTGTTTTCCAATTAGTCAATGGCCTCCACTTGAAGCCAGATCAGTGAGTAAACAACAACAAAAAGAAGAGAAAAAAAAAATGGGAAAAAGAAGATCAAATGGGCATAGAAATTCAAGCCTGGGCCTTCCCTATGGGTCTGTATATCATGACCAAGCCTGCCCAAAGGTCAAGTGAAGACTACTGGGTTGGGCAATTCTGCTTAATGTTATGCATAATTAATTAGCTTATTAATGATTCAACCATTTGAGTTGAATCAAACACTTTCTACATTGAAAATGAATGTTTTAAGAAAAGTGTACGCAAATTATATCACTAACACTGATCCTATCAAAGATATACTCATTGTGGCTCATTAGATGGTCACTCACTCACTTTTTTACCCCTATTTTCCTTCTTTCCATTACATTGGAGGAGATTCAACGCTTAGACCCTAGACTCTACCTGCACCCCAACCCCACCAAGGTACCACTAGGCCACAAGGGCCAGTGGTCACACCCACACTTCGGTTTAGATATATGCACTTCTCTATCAAACTGTTTTTTGATGAATGCCTCTTTTGAGTCTTTTCAATTAGATGGATTGCAAGCATTGAAAGTGTGAGAGGCAAGGATAACAATTAGATATGGAGTAATAAGAAAGAAAAAACAAAAAAATAAAATAAAAACAGGGCTTCTTTTACCATGCCTGTCTGATATGTATCATTGTGGTTTTGGTGACAGGACCAATATTCATGTACTCAACTGGAAACATGCAGCTATTATATGTAACAGATCTAGAGATGGTGAAGGAAATGAGCCTCTGCATTTCCTTGGGTCTAGGAAAGCCTTCATATTTACACGAGGACCACGGGCCACTGCTGGGCCAGGGCCTTATATCTTCAAGTGGCCCAATTTGGGCCCACCAAAGAAAAATCATTGCTCCTGAGTTCTATCTTGACAAGGTTAAGGTATGTAAATCTCTTACTAATAGCAACTATCAATATCCCTATATATTAGCTGGTGATAACATCATCAAATATTTTTATATTGCACCAACCTTATGTGGCATGATTTGGGGTCTTATTTATTTAGGGTCGGTTTGGACGTCCAAAATGAAAATCAAACAATTTTGGTGTATTTTACATAGTATTGACATGAGGGATCATATTTCAGAATGGTGCAATATTAGTCTGGCTTTGTTGTACTGTGGTTTAATTTTCAATGTGTTTTATAGATGTTATTGTGATTTTACCAAATCTATATATAGAAAATCCGACAAAGATTAAGCGCAGGAGTATTTTCGCCTTGTTGTATTGTGATTGCACATTGTTAGTTTGTTACACATTGCTTTAATGTGTGTTTTATTTAATGTGACACTGTGTAAATTTATTTGTTTTTTAGGCTTTGAGTTATCTTTAGCTTTTATTCAGCCTAAATATTGTTTTCTCTTAAAGGGAATGTTGGGCCTGATAGTGGATTCTACAACCTCAACGCTAAAATCTTGGGAGCACAGAATTGACAGTGAGGGAGAAACTGCAGACATTAAAGTTGACGAAGATCTGAGGAGTCTGTCTGCAGATATAATTTCAAGAGCTTGTTTTGGAAGCAGTTATTTCCAAGGAAAAGAAATTTTCTTAAAGCTCAGAACTCTTCGAGGCATTATGTCCAAAAGAAGTCTCTTTATTGGGGTCCCTGGCTTAAGGTAAAGCATACTTGGAAGCGTCATCATAATTCAATTATCTACCCATGAGCACGCCTAACCAGTCCTATAATTTATGCTGTGAAATGTAATAGATATTTGCCAACCAAAAACAATAGGGAGATATGGAGATTAGAGAAAGAGATCAATTCGGAGATTCTTGAGGTGGTAAAACAGCGCATTGAGGCTACACATGAGAAGGATCTCCTACAGATGATACTTGAGGGTGCCAAAAGTTATGAAGAGTATGAAAGCCTATCGTCGGGTATCACTCGCGACAAGTTCATAGTAGATAATTGCAAGAACATATACTTAGCTGGCCATGAGACTACTTCCACCACGGCGTCATGGAGCTTGTTGTTATTAGCTGCTCATCCAGATTGGCAAGCTCGTGTTCGTGCTGAGGTGCTTGAAACTTGTGGGGATAGCCTTCCAGATGCCGATATGCTTCGGAGCATGAAAACGGTATGTGACCTAAACATAATACGTTTCTTAAATTACTAAACAATTACTGTTTTCTTGTATTCAATAGGCCTTTGTTTATAGCACTCGAAAAAATCAAGTTTGTCCAAATCTAACCATGCAAAAATTGGGACACCAAGGGGGCACCATTGGTCATCCATCAATGGTAACATGTCAAGGCAGGGATGGCAATGGGACAAGTTAATTTGGGGCCCTGTCCTACCCTGCCGCTATTCGGAAGGAGTTTGAGACACTAGTTAATGGGGTAGAGGTGGGTTTGGGATATTTTTTGAGAACCCGGTCTGATTTGGGATGGGGTTGAGATTTTGTTACAAAACCTGCCCTGAACCCTTCCCAATTAGATAACCCTTTGGAGAGACTGGGTGGTAAGTAAGGGAAATGAACAATATATTGGTGTTTTTTTGGCAGTTGACAATGGTTATCCAAGAGACATTGCGTCTTTACCCATCAGCATCTTTTGTATCAAGAGAAACTTACCAAGATATGGAGTTCAAGGGTCTCTTACTTCCAAAAGGTATCAAAGTTTGGGTTCCGGTCGCAACATTACACCAGAACCCTGATTTGTGGGGTGCAGATGCACACCAATTTAATCCAGAAAGGTTTGCTAGTGGAATCCTTGGTGCTTGTAAGATGCCACAGGCTTATCTGCCTTTCGGAATGGGGACTCGCACCTGTGTTGGCCAACACTTAGCCATGCTGGAATTGAAGGCAATTTTATCTCTAATTCTGTCAAAGTTTATCTTCTCGCTTTCGCCGACATATCGGCACTCTCCTGTGTTTAGGTTGGTGATAGAACCCGAACATGGAGTTAATCTCCTGGTGAAGAGATTGTGAACCTTTGGACTTCTTGAGTTTGTGAAGCCTTTTAGCAGAGAGACTGATGTATAAGACAATGCCTATTTCACATTGTACCAATTTGTTGAAAGTAAGGGCATTTTGTTGTGCACATGCTGCACAAGTACTTGTAATAATTAATTGAATTATGTCATGGACAAACGATCTTAAATCCTATGGTTCTTATATGACATCTCTCTCTCTCTCTCTCTCATGGATGAATGATCATCTTTGTTTGAGTAATGAGTATCATGAACTTTAAAATTGCTCTCCATTTTTCAGTAGCCATAATCTAATGACTGCAATTGCAGCAATTGATCATTTTCACTTATCATCCAAAAGCTACATATATGAGAAAAGCTGCTATGAGGGCCGAAAGGCGCTCTGATGAGTTTATTGATGGTCAAACTCCCCCACTTACCTTTGAAGATATAACACGAATCTCCCAACATGAGCTCTACCATTAGACAGAGGACACCTCAAGCTTCCCATCTACAAAATTCCTCTAACAAATTCCTCTTACATATTCTATAACATTAGTGCTAAATTTTTCATCAATTTTGACCATGCATGTGTGCTTATTTTAACATATTTTTCAGTAAACTTATTATGAGTAAAATAGACTTATTTGAAGTTTAAGAGGTAGACTAATGCTATGTTTGGATAAGGATTACCTTATTTTACAAATTCTATCTTAAAGATAAATTTCACCTATAAATTTCTTATCCACACCTATAACGTAATGGTTTTTTGAGACTTTCGCCTTAAAAAGCAAAAAGGGCCTGAATTTGATTTCCTACTCCTTTAAACCAATCATCAACCAAAATAATTTTGGACTATAACTCACGGGAGTGGATGATGTCTTTGTTTCATGAATCTGGGTAGTCTTGTTGGCAAAGAGAATAAAAACTTAAAAATGTGGAGTTATTTAATAGAAGATGGATCATACTGTGGACCATGTGGGGCATCTTGTGTTGCGTGCCGAAAGAAGTCAAAAAGAGAGTGCTAATGGAAGGGATGCGGGCACTAGCAGACGGACTCCTCTATGTATCATCTATCTATTTGTCAAACCATGGATAGGATAAGGAGGGATACAAAGAAAAGGGGGGAGGAGGAGGAGAGGAGACGAGAAAATGGAGGCAGAGAAAAATCTAACAGGGAAGATCATATCATCAGTAGTGTTGGGTGGGTTATTGGTGGTGGTGATATATGTCTATAACCTGTTGGTGTTGAAGCCAAATAGGCTTCGATCAAAGCTTGAAAAGCAGGGGATCAGAGGACCTTCCCCCTCTTTTCTCTTGGGGAATATCCCTGAAATGAAGAGAATACTAGTCCAATTCCAGTCTACGGCCAAAACAGCACTAAAAGATCCCCACCACGACGGCGTTGCCCTTGCTCATGATTGGCTTCCCACCGTCTTTCCATGTTTTGAGCAGTGGCGAAATGAATATGGTACTCTCTCTTTCTCTCTCTCTAAATGCATACTACTCCGTGTTACTCTATATATATCTATGTCGATGACCCATCTACCACCACCACCACCACGACGCCACCGCCAAATATTTTTTGGGTAGACTATTGTTTATGACCCCACACCCCAACACCACCACCACCACCACCACCACATAGGGAGAGTGAATTTTTCTTCTTCTTATTATTTTTTATTTTTTTTTATTTTTTTGTGGAGTTGCCATTGATAAATTTACAACTAAAATAAATTAATTAATTAATGCTACCCAAAATAAAAATGGGAGAGAACTCCTCTTCTTTTTTTTTTTGGTTTAATCAAAATTTTATTATTAGGAAAAACTGAAGGTATCATCATTAGATTGGTCGTGTTACAATAAGTTCAATACAAATACTTATCCCAAAAAAAAATAATAATAATAACAAAAAAGAAAAGAAGAAGGTTCAATACAAATTATTATTAATTTCCTAGTAAATGACTACTAACTTAACTAAGAATGACACTGTAATTATTTACCTGTCTGAGCAATCTGTAATTTCCCTATCTAAAAGAATCGCATGTCCGTTTTACAAAAGAAGACAGATGGTCCCTCACGCATCTAGACTCTATCCTATGTTTCGCCTTTTCTAAATGGGAAATGTGAATTAATTGATTCACGTTCTTTTTCAAAAAGAAAACAAACAAAACAAGCATGTGCCTTCCCATAATGTTAGAATTTTCAATTTTTTTTTTAAATTTTTTTTTTTTTAAACATTGTATAGGTGTGGAATGACATCATTTTGAGATTCCCCACCCCTACCCCCCTTCTTTTTCTGCCACGCACACCCTCTCTTTGTTATTTATATTTACATTTTTTATAATAAATTTGTAATAGGACAGCAGGTGTTCATGAATGTCAAAGGCCTTCACTTCACCCCATCGTTTTCAAACCCAACATGGACCGACTAGCCGGTTATGTCTTTAGATTATCAGACCCTGTTTGCATGAGATGATGAGAATATATATAGCCCTTTGTGTTTGTGATTTTTTTTCCTTCTTGAATGAAAAAGTTATACCCTCATTTGGGAGTGCTCTATTAAATATTTGTTGAAAAATGTATCAATCCAATCGATTTTCTAATTACAGTTTTAAAAATTTTAGTATAATAGTAATTTGCTTTGAGATGAATGGTGGTATTCTGCTGTCGGATTATGTCATTCTGAATGGGAGAAGTATAGAGCACAATTATGCCTTTTTTTTTTTTTTGTCCTCAGAAATTACATAAATAATGAAGTAATTTAATTGTTAATTTTTGTACAAGAGTTGAATCACAAACCATCTTGATCATACTAGGTGATTGAACCATTAAATATGTAAAAACCGGTACCATTACTTAGTCACCTGCCTCTTGGCCACCTTACATTTTTTATTGCTATTGGTTGGTTGTGATTGTGCTTGATTGTATGGTTTTGTATTTTCTTGCTTTGGTGAATGAAGCTTATCCTTCCACATGACAATAATAATACTAGTAGATTAATATTACATGATAATTGTAATCAGGGTTTAATATTTATAATCATCATTATAGAATAATTTTATGTACTAATTATCTTGGGGTATTTACCAAATAAAAATAAGAAGATAATATCATAGAGCTTGGGAAACCTAGGCTTAAATGCTTAGGATCCGTGCAGGTGTCCCAATGGAAGTTGAAGAATCATAGCGTATCTTACATAGTATTAAAGGCATAATTCCAATACCTTGAATGAGACTATTTTAAAAAGTTGGGATCATCACTATGATTATATAATATCCATTTCCAAATCAATTTCTTTCTGATACATATCGGTGTGATTTTGATGCCAGGACCAATATTCGTATACTCAACTGGAAATATACAACAATTATACATAGCAGATCCGGAGATGGTGAAGGAAGTGAGCCTTTGCGTATCTTTGGATTTAGGAAAGCCTTCTTATCTATCTAAGGACCGAGGGGCAATGCTGGGGCAGGGAATTTTCTCTTCAAGTGGCCCAATTTGGGCTCACCAAAGAAAAATCATTGCTCCTGAGCTCTACTTTCACAAGGTCAAGGTATGTAAATCTCTTAGTTATTACAACCAACTAATGGTTAACCGAAACATATGCGCTTTCCTCAACTTCTCAAATGAAATTAATCATCCTAAACAAATGCAAGTCTCAATGATTGAATTTTTGCTGTTGTACATTGCAACTAAATGAATAAAATCTGTCTTCACTCTACTTTCACTGCCATACATGACATACCATGCTAATTATGTTTGCAGTAGGTTTATCCTACCCCTACGTTACATGGATCCTTTGCTTCACTGCAAAGTAGCCATGTTGACACAACAAGAAATACAAGTGAATATTCTTACCAGACACTTAAAAATAGTGAAAAATATTTGAAAAGCAGAGAAATCCGACACCTGAACATGCACCCGTACCGAACACTCGTTCTTAAGTCCATGTAACGTAGGATTTACCTTTCTTTTCTCTGTACCCTACAAGATCAAACGTATAGCCATCATTCCAGTTTCTCAAGATACTGTGACAAATCTTAGCTCAAGTCATTTAATTGCAAATCTCATTCTTCATGCTCATCCCGAATATATTGAAGTAGGCCAGCAGGATACCATTTAATCAATGGGACTCTCACATTCAAATAATTTGCTCTCAAACCCATCTCATTGGCATGTGGGATAGTATTTAAGAATGGTGCCAAATTATTCTCAGCTTTTTGTACTGTGGTGTCCCATTGTTATCCACTATTTTTTATTGCAATTTATCCAATATATATGTGTGTTTGTGTGTGTATGTAAATACAACAAAGATAAATATATCTCTTCTTATCGTATGTGATTGCCCATTGTTGCCCATTACTTCAATTTGTGTTTTACACCCATTGTTGCGAGTTAATTGTCAAATTAATTAATCCAACAAACTCTCATTCTGCAAGCCCATCCCAGATTTCAGTTAATGAGTTAAAAATGAAGTACACAGCAGAATACATAAATTATTTGCTTATTAGGGTTGGAATTATTTTTAGCTTTTATTTGGCTAATAAAGAATTTACTTCTGTAGGGCATGGTGAACCTAATGGTGGGTTCTACAATCTCAACAATAAAATCATGGGAAAACAGGGTTGACAGCAAGGGAGGAACTGTGGACATTAGAGTTTATGAGGATTTGAAAAGCTTGTCTGCAGATATAATTTCTAGAGCTTGTTTTGGAAGCAGTTATGTCCAAGGAAAAGAAATATTCTTAAAGCTCAAAAGTCTTCAAACGATTATGTCGAAGCAAAATATATTTGTTGGGGTTCCTGGCTCAAGGTAAAGGCTACTTAAAAGCTTCATAATCATTATTAACTTCTACGATCAAGTACCGATGGCCATATATATATATATATATCAAATTTTTAGATATTAATTAATACTACTTGTCACATTATAGTTTATGCACTGTTTATTCTTATTAATATTGTTATTTATCTATCATTCTATCTATGAATACTCCTAAGTCCTAAGTCCTAACTAATAACCTCTATCGATGCAATGAAATGTGACAGCTATTTGCCAAGCAAAAACAACAGGGAGATATGGAGATTAGAGAAGGAGATAAATTCAATGATTCTAAAGGTGGCAAAACAACGCAATGAGGCTACACATGAGAAGGACCTTCTACAAATGATACTTGAGGGTGCCAAAAGTTATGGTGCAAACGAGAGCCTATCATCAGATATCACTTGTGACAAGTTTATCGTAGACAATTGCAAGACTATATACTTTGCTGGCCATGAGACTACTGCAGTCTCGGCATCATGGAGCTTGCAGTTATTAGCTGCACATCCAGCCTGGCAAGCTCGTGTTCGTGCTGAGGTGCTTGAAATTTGTGGGGACAGCCTTCCAGATGCCGACATGCTTCAGAACATGAAAACAGTATGTAACTCAAACAATTTGAATATCTTGAGCTAGGCACTTCACTGTCCTGGCACTCAATGCTTTTATAGCACTGGAGTTCATCAGTTCAGTATGTCCAAATTAAAATTTTAAAACTAAACATGCAAAAAATGGACAACAAGTGACCATAGGTTATTCATTGGATGGTTTCCTGAATAATGTATGGTACCATGTCAAGTTGGGATTATGGTAAGCTAGGGCTTCTGCTGGCTTTCCTAGTGTAAGATGCATAGCTTCATCCCTGGGCTGGCCAACCTCAGAAAGAGCACTAATCTTTGACGTGGTACGGTATCAACATGACATAAGATGCAATGCAATCTATTCTAACCCCATTTTTATTTGGCAGTTGACAATGGTTATTCAAGAGACATTACGTCTTTACCCAGCAACAGCACTTATATCAAGAGAAGCCATCCAAGATATGAAGTTCAGGGACATTCTACTTCCTAAAGGTATCAATGTTCGAATTCCAGTACCAACATTACACCTGAACCCTGATCTGTGGGGTGCAGATGCCCACCAGTTTAATCCAGAAAGGTTTGCTAATGGAATCCTTGGGGCTTGCAAGATTCCACAGGCTTATATGCCCTTTGGAATGGGGACTCGCACCTGTGTTGGCCAACATTTAGCCATGGTGGAAATGAAGTTAGTTTTATCTCTCCTTCTATCAAAGTTTTGCTTCTCGCTCTCCCCAACATATCGACACTCCCTTGTGTATAATTTAGTTATAGAACCTAAACATGGGATTAATCTCCTTGTGAAGAAGGTGGAATTTGAGAAGCTTTAATTTTTTTTTTTTCTGGGGGGGGGGGGGGGGGGGGGGAGATGTAGTAAGACAATTTCTTTGTTGCATCTCTTCACCAAGTACTTGTAATTGCTCGAAATAATGTCATGGATGAACGGATCTCTCTCCATTCATTATGGTTCTTAGAAATGACTTCTCTCTCTCTCTCTCTCTCTCAATAGTGTCATGGATGAACGGATCTCTCTCCATTCATTATGGTTCTTATAAGTGACGTATCTCTCTCTTTCTCATGGATGAACGATCTTATGTTCTGTAGAACTACTGCTGCTACTATGTGCTTGTACATCAATAACATTTAAAAATACAAAAAGCTACGTAAGAAGTCTTCTCCAGAGAATTATTACATGAAAGACATGGAATGCTAATCAACATGGAATGTTCTGATAATCATTTGAAGCAAGTTTAGAATTAGATTCCACAAAAAATCGTAATTCCTTTACTTCTTCCATCCTCACATTCTTTTAGCTAGAAACTTAAGAATAGATACATATACCAACCAGCACTAGAAATTATAACACAACCATTATGAGGGTATTCTATTTAAAAAACAGGGAAGTGATTTCACACCAATCCTTTGTTCATATATAAACTAACAACACACAGACTTACTTCCATGTGATGTCCTGCTCTTGAGGCACACATCCCTGTGTGGTGTATAATGAACTCCAGATACAGTGATGATGAAAACAAATATCAAACATGAGAATTTCCTTTCTTATTCTTTTTCCCTCTTCTTTTCCTCTGTTTTCGCAGCAGCCAAACAAAGGGCTTATGATAGGTACGAAAAAGAATATCAAATGTGTAGAATTTGGTCTGTATCCTATTGATCTCTATATTTGTATGTATGTATGTATGAATAAATATTATTTTTTGATTTTTAATTTTATTTAAAAAAAAAGAAAAGACAGAGGCCGCTGCTCCTCACATCCATGTAGATGTATCCTTTGCTTCAGAGATGTATCACAAATCTCATGGCATGAGCTTTACCATTAAACATAGGACTCCTTAAGGGTCTCTGGTGCCCAAAATTTCATGATAAAATGCCACCAATTAAAGTTTGATTATCTCAATTTGAACCTCAAAAAGTGAACCAAGAAACCATATTAGACTTTTCACTCCCTCTTGCGATTATCAACCGAGTTTATGGTGAGACATAATTGAGACAGAGTGGGTTGTGTTCGAAGGATTTAATGGGTCCTATCAGCAAAAATAATGATAAAAAAAAAATTAAAAAAAAATTGGAGAACAGAACAAAATAGATTAATCAGATAAATGCATAAACACGATGATGTGGTGCATCGTGGATTAAAAAAGTGAAGAGTGCTGATGGAAGGGATGGGCAAAAACTTCCATGTAACTGTGATCAGGTGGTATCACAAGCTAATCATATTCAAGCAAAGTGGAAAATAGAACCAACATCTCACTCTCTGCTTGAACCTGATTGGGTTGTAATACACCTTGCCATATCTCAGTTACATGGAAGTTTTACTCGAAGGGATGAGGACACTCACACAGCAGAGACTATATAGATAAGGGGTACAGAAAAATATACGCATCAAGTTTAAAGAGGAGGAGAGAAGGAAATGGAGGCAGAGCTAACAGCGAAGATCATATTAGCGGTGGTGTCGGGTGGGTTATTGGTGGTGTTTGTGGGTCTCTATGAGCTGTTGGTGCTGAAGCCAAATAGGCTTCGATCAAAGCTTCAAAGGCAGGGGATTAGAGGCCCGTCCCCTTCATTTCTCCTTGGAAATATCCCTGAAATGAAGAGGATCCAACTCCAAGTCCAGTCTACGGCAGGAAACAGCACCAAACGATCACCACCACCACCACCACGACTGGCGTTGGTCTTGCTCATGATTGGCTTCCTACCATGTTTCCATATTTTGAGCAATGGCGACATCAATATGGTATTCTCTCTCTCTGTATGACTACTTACTGTTACATACATATATGATTTTGGTCCGCCATGACCGACACCGTACGTGACATTCACGTGCGCATCACTCTCACGAGATTGTAGTATGAATGATGAATCCCCTCCCCACCTGATCGCTGGGTTGAGGAGGAATTGAGGGTTCTTTCTCAATTTCATCATTAAGAGTGTAGACCACAGCCAACGCCACACACACACACAGAGGGGGGGTAGAGTAGAACTTCTATGTAATATTATAAGCTAATAGGATTCAAGCAGAGTGGGAATGATAGTATATTTGTTGGTCCCATTTTTTTATTTTACTTGAATCCTATTGATTTATGATACCACCTGACCATATCACAGTTACATTGAAGTTTTGGCCATATTTGAAAGTTTTTGCCGGAGGTGAAGGGGGAAGATAATGTCTTTTCATTTCCATTTCCCCTTCCCTTTTTTGCTCTTTTCCTCTTTCTTCTTCTTCTTTCTTTCTTTCTTTCTTCCTTTTTTTTTTTTTTTTTTCAAGTACTGAAATAAATAGGGGGGATTTTAGATTGATCGGTCAACGTAAAAATAATTATAGTTTAATACTAATTAGTGCTACTTTCTTAGTAAATGACTACTAACTTAATTAAGAATGACTACTAATTGTATTATTTTTTTTCATAGCCCAACCGACATAAAATTCCCCCAAGGGAAAATGGAATCTATTAGTCCACATTCTTTTCCCAAAAGAAACAAAACAAAACCAACTACTGCCTTTGGACTATGTTAGGGTTTTTTAATCCTTGTATTAGGTGTGGATTTACAATTTACAAGGTGTTGGGATTCTTCTTTGGGAGGACCATTTTCCACTCTCTTTTGCTAATCCAATGGTCGTTTCTTATTTTTTCCCCCTTACTAGGATAATACTATCTCATATAGAGATGGAATCTATATTCTATACCCATGTGGCCATGTGGACAACATCACAAGACTGTAGACCTCGCTTTCATTTAACAGAATTAGAACATTTTTTTTTAGTTTTTTTATTTTTTTTTTGCTAATCGGTAGGAGAATCCACACAGGCCCATGCTCTGCAAACCCCACATTTTATTAGGACTAGACAAGCCACTAGGCCCAACGATTATTATTACTAAGATCTGGCCCTCGCCTGAAAATCAAACGGGCATAGAAATTCAAGCCTGGGCCTCCCTTACCGGGCTAATGGTCTATATAACATGGACCAATCCTGCGCTCAAAGAGGTCTAGTCAAGACCCTGAGTTTGGGCAACCTAGGCTTAATTGCTTAATGTTGAAACAAAATTTCTGATACGAATCGGTGCGATTTTAATTGGGTGATGGCAGGACCAATATTTACATACTCAACGGGCAACATACAGCAATTATACATAACAGATCCGGAGATGGTGAAGGAAATGAGCCTCTGCATGTCTTTGGATCTAGGAAAGCCTTCTTATCTATCCAAGGACCAAGGGCCACTGCTGGGTCCATGGCATTATGTCTTCAAATGGCCCAATGTGGGCCCACCAAAGAAAAATCATTGCTCCAGAGTTCTACCTTCACAAGGTTAAGGTATGCAAATTTCTTAACATTCGTCCAAATGATAAGAAAGGATAGAACTCAACTATACTCAATATCTACTTTGTAAGATCTGAATGCTCAAACAATAAAAGCCCAAACAGAATAGAACTCAACTATGCTCCGCAGACCAACACCAAGAAGATAATTCCATAATACAACGTAGATGAGTACATCTCTGTGTTGATGTGATTGCCCACTGCTACCCATTACTTGCATTTTACACCCATTGTCGTGCTTTCTCATTCTCCATGTCCATCCCAGACTTTAGTTAATGTGGTATTATAAATTAACTGAAGTCTGGTTTACGGCAACATTTGGTTGCACTTTTTAAAAAATCTTTTTTTAAGTGGAAAATGTCATTTCTATTTTTTTGTTTTTTGCTTTTAAGTAGAAGCAACAAAAACAAAAGCGCGTTTGTTAAAATTGATTTCGCCGGTGATTTTTTAGATTTCGTGAGAAACTCTATCGAATTATCGTTGCCCAAATAGAAGCTTAGGACATGTACAACCTCTATCGATTGCGAATTTTTCAAGTTAAGGTCAAATTCACCTGAAAAATAAAAATAACTTTTAAATGCAAATCTTAATTGCTTTTGCTTAAAATCTAATATTTTGCTTTTTGCTTTCTAGAAGTCCTTTTTAATTCCTCTAACCAAATAGTGTTTTTTGCTTTTACAACTTTTTGCTTTCAGAAGCAAAAAGGATCTTAAAATAAGTGCAACCAAACGGTACCGTACAAACTATTTGCTTATTATAGAATACTACCTAAAAACTATTTGCTTATTAGGCTTTGAATTATGTTTAGCTTTAATTCAGCTAACAACTATTTACTTCTGAAGGGCATGGTGAACCTAATGGTGGATTCTACAACCTCAACAATAAAATCATGGGAAAACAGAATCGACAGTGAGGGAGGAACTGCAGACATTAGAGTTGACGAGGACTTGAAAAGCTTGTCTGCAGATATAATTTCAAGAGCTTGTTTTGGAAGCAGTTATTCCCAAGGAAAAGAAATATTCTCAAAGCTCAGAGCTCTCCAAAGGGTTATGTCCAGGAAAAATATATTTCTTGGGGTTCCTGGCTCAAGGTAAAGCTACTTAAAAGCTTCATAATCATTATTATCTTCTACCATCCAAGTAATGATGGCCATCTCTATCTCTATTTATAGGGACTATAAGCTCATTCAGTTGATAACCAGATTTCCATCGGTCAAAATCGTTTAAGCACGTACTTTGTATTATTTATTTACCTGTGAACACTCCTAATTAATACCGTAATCGATGCTGTGAAATGCAACAGATATTTGCCAAGCAAAAACAACAGGGAGGTATGGAGACTAGAGAAAGAGATCCATTCAATGATTCTAAAGGTGGTAAAACAACGCATTGAGGCTTCACATGAGAAGGACCTCCTACAAATGATACTAGAGGGTGCCAGAAGTTACGGCGACCATAACAGCTTGTCATCAGATATCACTCGCGACAAGTTTATAGTAGATAATTGCAAGAGTATATACTTCGCTGGCCACGAGACTATTTCAATCACGGCATCATGGAGTTTGCTCTTGTTAGCTGCACACCCAGACTGGCAAGCTCGTGCTCGTGCTGAGGTGATTGAGATTTGTGGGGAGAGCCTTCCAGATGCTGATATGCTTCGCAACATGAAAACAGTATGCGACTCAAATTAAATCTCTTAAGCTAAATACTTCACTGTCCTGGGTACTCAATGCCTACTATAGTAATATAACACTGAAGTTTGGCATGTATGTCCAAAAACTAAACATGCAAAAAATGGGACACCAAGGGACCATAGGTTTTTCATTGATGATGGAATGGCTAATTTGCTAAATGATATATGGTACCATGTCAAGTAGCAACTATGGTGAGCTAAGGCTGGTACTGGCCAGGTTTTCCTAGTGCAAAATGCATTAGCCTCTTCCTGGGGCTGGCCAGCACGAAAACAGCATTGGACTATAACATGGTACGGTATCAACATAACATAAATATGGCCGAATAAAAAAAAATGTAATGAAATCTTTCCTAACCTTACTGTTTTTGGCAGCTGACAATGGTTATTCAAGAGACTTTACGTCTTTACCCACCAGCAGCATTTGTAGCAAGAGAAGCATTCCAAGATTTGAAGATCAGGGACATTCTACTTCCGAAAGGTTTCAACATTCGAATTCCGATATCAACATTACACCAGAACCCTGATCTGTGGGGTGCAGACGCACATCAGTTTAATCCAGAAAGGTTTGCTCGTGGAATCTTTGGGGCTTGCAAGATTCCACAGGCTTATTCGCCATTTGGAATTGGGACTCGTACCTGTGTGGGCCAAAACTTAGCCATGGTTGAATTGAAGGCAATTTTATCTCTCATTCTATCAAAGTTTTGCTTCTCGCTCTCGCCGACATATCAACACTCCCTCGCGTTTAGGTTAGTTATAGAACCTGAACATGGAGTTAATCTACTTGTGAAGAAAGTGGAGTTTGAGAAGCTCTAGCAAAGAGAGTAATAAGACTTACATTGGTTTCACAAGTACTTGGGCTTGTAATTTCTTGAAATTATGTCATGGATGATTGATCTTATGGTTCCTCTCTCTCTCTCTCTCTCTCTCTCTCTCTCTCTCTCTAACAAGCACCTGTATGTCCATCTTTAAACCATCACTAAAACGGTGAGTGGCTGGTGCACATATTCAGGGTCCAATTTGACTACACAGGTTTGACCATTGGATTTAAAGCTTATCTAACTGTGACTGATTGATTCAGATAAATGATCAATCGATCTGGGATTACCAATATTCTAGACAAGTATTTAAGCAATATGATCAATCTGGGATTACCAATATATATATATATATATATGTGGTCACCAAGTATTTATGCAAAAACCACTAGCCCATCAGTTAAACGAAGACCCCTATGTTTAGTGTTCAAATACCTTTGCAGTTCCCAAGCAAGAAGCTGCTATACACTCGTTCTACCTTCTTAATTATAGTCTGCATATAGTTTCCAGGAAGATGTGCAACTCTGCAGGAAACTGGGTAGACAAATGTTATTTCATTCCTGACCTATCCCCTAGCCCATGTCCTAGCCCCACCCCATGGTCTGAGTGGATGCAACACCAAGTTGTCATTAACACCCTAAAGAGTTCCGAACTCTGACCTCTCTATACAGAAGTTTCTCAACACCTATCCCATGGCATTGAACTCACGAATTTTTTCTATGGGAATCCTGTGTCTAAAGTCTTGCAATTATCAGTGCAGATTGCAACTGCACTAGGGGAAAAATACGCAAGCTACAATATGTTCGATAGGACTACTGGTGCTAGTCTGTCATTGTATATCAAAGATATTTAGTCTTACATAAATCCACCAAAGAATTCTTGTCAAGAGAATATTATATGGAAGGCTTGGAATGCTAATCAACATCTCCTTGCTATGGGAGGAAAGATCAATGAAACAATGGCCCTCATTATAATTTTCTTATGTTCTACTTTATTCAAAAGGTTCTTGTTTGAGAATTATATCATAAACATTCAAATTGTCCCCCATTTTCAGTAGCCAAAATATTAACAACACCTGCACTTGCTGCAATCATGCTCATTTAATCTCATTCTCAACCAAAAGACCACACTCAAAGATATAGTTAGCAATTGTTCATCACAATCCCTAAGCTATGCAAGTTTAGTATCCATGGAGTACAAGAATCAGACACACTAAAGTAATATCAGGGCATGCTTTGTCTGTGTGAAATAAGAAGTTGTGAGCTTTACCTAATAGCTTGATGGAACAGAACCACGCATCACATGGTTGCATGAATACAAAGCACTTTATTAAACTTTCCCTGCATTATACATATACCCCAGGTCCCCAGCTTTGTTATCTGTGTTACATTTTAGCCAAAATCCTAATAATCCAGCACTATAAGAGATGGGGCATCAACAGTCTTTGCAACTCTAATCTAATGTTTTACTCATACGAATATGAGTAGTAGTTCTCCAAGAGGAATATCATGAGAAGAGAGAACGATTCCTATTGCGTTCCAATCGAGCTTCCCTCTGTCAAAATAGAGAAGAGAGATCATAAAACACAGTTAATTACAGGCCTATAGTAATACAGAAAAATGTACCCTCCATTTTTTATTTTTTATTTTTTTGTTTATTTACTTCATGAAGAAGGCTACCCTGTTGGTTGACCCTCTAAAACTATAGGGTACTGGATTAGCTTTACTCTTTCCAGAGGAAATTAGTCATATCCACTCAGTTGTAAATTTCTACCAAATTGCATGATGGAGACTCAATAATGATTACATTTATTTGCCTTAAGAATAAAAAAAATATTAAATTTATTGAGGTTTTAAAAGGCTGAATTCGTTGAATTGATTATTTGGAAGCCTCCAAAAAAAAAAATCTTTAAAAAAAAAAAAAAAAATTTAGAACCTTTGGTGAAAAGTTATTTAACTAGCATTAGGTGGACAGTTACAACGTAATACGAAAGAAAAGGTACCCCACTGTGCACATGCGCAAGAGAGAGAGAGAGCCTACTTGATAGTTGGTAGTTTGGTACCACACATTTGGAAGCAAGGCTCAATCCATCAGAATTGTGGGGATCAGTGCTAATACAAGATATTTGTAAAGCAACCCACACATGCAAGATTTCATGGGATGTATCATACAACAGTATGCTATTTTGCAAAGAAAATTTCACTTTAAAAGCTTTTATTAATCCCTTTTTTTCCCGCTTTTTGGGGGTTGTTCTGTGAGTGGGGCTGGCAGGCGGGTTCAGGTTTCCATACCCAAAATCACTAATCTCTCCTTTTTTTTTTTTTTAGAGCAAAAAAAAAGAACTCTAACTTCCAATGAAAATAAAAGCAAATAAACAAGATATACGAGGAAGAAGAAATATAGAAGGTTAAATACCTCCTTTTTCTTGCATTCCTTGTAAACATCGAAGTGTTCTTGACATTTACTCTTGTCTGAGTTAAATTCTTCTAGACCTGCAGAGTTTGCTTTAAAAATTAATATTTGACCAAACATGTTGTAGAAATATGGGAAAATATATCTAAGAATGGAAAAATATAGAAACACAACTAAAAAGAAATACAAGTTGTAATTAAGCATGACACCAAGCGTTTGGTCACCCGAATTCACCAAGCAACTACTATAGCTTGGGCCTTTGAAAATCATTGAACACAAAGACAATGTTAATCTAGGTTATTGCTCAAGTGCCTAATGCTTGAGGTATTGCTTGGGCATACAGAGACAGCATAACTCTACCCTATGCCAATATAGAATTGGTCAAGAGCTTCATGCAAACAATTTGATGAGGCCTTTTTTCAGATAAAATTCTTACTCATGAACATTAAATTCATTGATTGAAAGTAACCAAGTTAACAAAATTTCAGTAGCCCAACTCGTTCAATCGATCTCGCAAACAACTGATAGGCCAAAAAACTCTCAAATTAAGCATCAATTGCATAAAACCATACCTCACAAATTAAAACAACAAAATTAACCGAGTCAAAAATATTTAAGTAGTCCAACTCGTATAATCGATCACACAAACAACTGATGGCCAAAAAACTCTCAAATCAAGCATCAATTGCAGAAAACCATAGCTCACAGGTTAAAACAACAAAATACATTGGAAAACAAGGTAATGAGAAATAACAGAAAGAACCCATTAAGAAATGTAGCGCACATATCGAATTCCAAAGAGGGTCTACAACTAATACACACAAAAATGCAGATTTTCTTCATGATATAGAATATGGGGTTTTTAACAAGTATTGCAAGAACAAATAAAATGATAATAATACATAGAGAGAGAAAATAACAGGATAGTTATAGAGAAGAATTACATTTGAGGGAAGCAGTATATTGAGGGAAACATTGAGAATCAGAGATCCTCGCAGCACTTGGATATGGCGGTGGTGAAGAAGCTCTCGATGCCATGGGCCTTCTCTCTCTCCCTCTCTCTCTCTCTCTCTCCAAATGCAGAATTGTTAGTTGAACTATTTGTCTGACCCGAAACCGACTTTGTGGATGTGTACCAAGAAAAAAAACCGACTTTCTGAAAAAACCCGGATTATCATGGGTTGATGGGCTCAGTATTTTGGGCAAGACTTGTCTATGATTTTGGCCAAATCATTGATCTATTAATTTTCCTAATATAATACCATCTACACATTGTAATTCTATATTAATCCGTGGAATAAATATTAGTATTAGCAATGTTATTTATCTTTAATTTTTTAAAATTTTATTTATAATTGTGTGGTAACATCCATATTAACAAAAAAAAAATTTCTTTTTATTTGTTTTTTCAATACATGACACATTAATAGCCACATCAGTGAGGACAAATTAAGGATTACGAGCATTGTTTCATTAGTATAAACTTTGTCTACTATTTATTTTTTTGTTTTAATCAAAAGATTTTGATTAAATTCCCACTGTTTTACCATTGAAAATCATAATGGAATATATGATCATGAACTTACACTTTATGCTTGCATGGCATGATTTTCTATGGAAACCTAATTAGGATTGGCATTGGATGCAAGTTATGTTCAAGGTTAGCAAGACATAGTGATAACTTGACTCAATGTCAACATTAGCACTCTTCTTAAAAAATAATAACAATAATAATATCTCATAATGTTAGCACTAAAACTAAATAATAATAATAATAATAATGATGATGCTAATTGAATGAAAATTACATATTTCGATCAATATTAATATATTGTGCACTAATAATATTATCATATAGTTAGCATTTAATGAAGCATCATCAAACAGAGCTAAGCCTCGACACATGATCCAAGTTGCTGATGACATGATAGTTTTAATGGTATTCTCTTTATTTGTTGAGTGAACGATCTTGAGTTCAAACTTATAAAAAAATATTGATACCTATTTATTGATATTAATGATTTGAGAGTATGGATTAATTCTACTGATTATAAAAAAAATACAAAATAAAAATACGTGATCTATGTTGGCACAAAAAAGAATTGGGCCTAAAACATTAGAATTTAACTGGATTGCCAAGAACATTAGAATTGATTAGATCTTATAAACTTTATGGGCCAGCTATTGTAATCATTAAACTTTTTTTTTTACTATAATCTATTTAATTTTTTTTGAAGAAATAGTTTAAAAAAAATCTATCAAACGAGAGATTTTGAATTTATTTTATTTTATTTTTGTTTTTTAGGATCCTCTTATTACCTATGCCTCATGGGTGGCGTTGGGCCATGAAAAAAAAAGGGAGAGCCAATAGCATTGGTGGAGGTCCAAATGAGGCTGGTCCAGTAAGTAAATTAATTACTCCACTCATTCTCACGTGCCATGTATGAAGTGGGAACTGACTGTTACTCGCGTCAAGGCGCGTGGTTCTTGTGCTTCTCTTTATGTAACGCTCGACTGGGGACTTCAGACTCGTGATGAGGGTACAATCATTTCAAGTTTTCAACGTCGCGGTCAAAAAGCGGTTTTACTCACGCCTTTTTTTTTTTTTTTTTGGCTGCAAAAACCGTGTGAAAATAAGTTAGGAAGAGGTGTGGATGCAGCAAAAAAATGTGAAAATAGGCATTTCCTATTTCAACTACCTTGAACTTGTTAATTGTTATCCAAGATATGCATTTGCAGTGTCAAATTTATCATATTGATTTTGTTAACTTGGCATAAGTTCAATAAAATATAAATTAAAATAGCTTCATATGTTCGTCTTAACAAAAGTTTTTAATTAAATTATGATTAGTGCCTATAATTAAATTTTTGTAAAGGTTTTTATCAAAAGTTACAGTGTTTTTCTTAAAATTCATACAATACCGATGAAATAGGACGAGGGGTCATAGATACACTTATGAGGAAGCCTTCACCCCTCTTGTCATAAGTTATCTTTTAAAATTATTAAAATAGACAATTCAAAACACATGTTTTAGGATGCAAGTAATATCTCTTAAAATAAAAAAAGAGTTACTCATTGCACCCATGAGAGACGCCTCATAATTGGTTTTCTCCTAAAATGATGCCATGACGAGCACTTTTAACATTCAAGGATAGGCACCCACCTTTTGATGGGAGTAGATCCTCTCCAATTGTGTAAAATTACTAGATTTTTAATAATTTTTAGATTAATGATTATCAAGACACATGTTGTACGAAAGGTTTTTCATATAACATTACTCCACGTTAAATTTAGATTAGTTAACACAATGCATTTTTTTGTATTTTAGTCTCAAATTTTTTAAATATTTCTATTATACTTATATACTTGTATCCATATTTCAAAAAAAAAATGTCAAATTTTTCATTGTAAATTTTTTTGTTTTTGGATAGAAGGATAAATCCTCTTAACTTATCTTTTATGGTTTTAGGATCGATAATTAATGCCATTAAAATTTTTTAAAATATAAAATAACTGAATTTTTCACTCCGATATTTTGTGAACCGGTAAAAAATTGGTGAAATGGGCCGTTCTCCAAAAGGTAAAAGCCCATGGCGGGGTAAGTACAGAGAAAAATTTGTTGGAGCCTTTCTTCCACATGCACTGTAAGCGCGTAGAAATCATAACTCTCCATTATTTATTGTTTCAAAAAATATGTCCTTGCTTTCCTTTGCTGTTTGCCTTTCTTTCCTCCTTTTGCCTCCCTGACAGCTCAAATTAAAGTCATCCCTCTTCTTTTCTTCACTCGAAAAGGAGCTCCAAGAAAATTTGTTCTCTCTCTCTCTCTCTCTCTCTTCAACTTTAAAGTTTACACACTCATATAGTGAAGAGCAGAGTTTTCTCTCACAAGGGTTCTTGGAGCTTTTCAGCACAGACTTCACATTCAAGTTTTTTTCTTTTAAGAGAGATAAAAAAGCTGTTTTTTTATTTTTATTTTTATTATATTGATTTGGAGTTGTTGTTGGGAATGAGAAGATGAGCACCCCAACCAAGTTCATCAAATGTGTCACAGTTGGAGATGGAGCAGTTGGGAAGACATGCCTTCTCATCTCCTACACCAGCAACACTTTCCCAACTGTATTGACCCCTCTCTCTCTCTGTTTCATGTCCTCTTGCTTTCTCTGTTTTGTTTCAACTACATTTTGATTTCTTATGGCTTTTTCTTTTGTGGTTTTGCAGGATTATGTCCCAACTGTCTTTGATAACTTCAGTGCAAATGTTTCGGTCGATGGGCAGACTATCAGTCTGGGCCTATGGGATACTGCTGGTACTCCGTCCTTCTCTCTCTCTCTCTCTCTCTCTCTCTCTCTATATATATATATATATGCTAATTTGGGTATTTAGCTTCTTAAGCCTTCTACAATCTTCCCTTACTTTCTGTTTGGTTGCTGAGAAAGCTGAGGAAAGGAAAGGATGATTAAAATTTTGATATTTATGTTTTATGTTGGTTTAGTTGTCAAATAAATGAAAAACCCACTTGTTTTAAGCTAAATATTTGTTTTAAGGCACTAATCGAGTGGAGGCTTTTGTTTTCTCGGGCCCCAAATGATGGATATTTCAAGATTTTAGGTTTCTTTTCTTGCCTACATTTTCTCAGCAACCAAACCAAACGGAGCATTAATTGATTACCATTATGCTCTTCACTTCCACTTTTGGGTCACCTTAATTATAATGTAAAACAGTTATAATTGCAATATATTGTTTCATGATCAAAGTGATGTTGAAAATCTTTCCAGTTTTCTTTCACAGCTTGTGATTAGATTGCTGAAAGTTGCAAAATTTCTTGTGAACAAATTGGTTTTTAACAGTTAAAAACTTTTAGTGCTTAAGAAAATTTGGAATTTTACAGCTACCATTTCAACCCTAAATTGTTTTAAAGTTTCAAAATTTCATTTCCTTCCCTTCAATTTTCATCAACCAAACAAAGCATATATGATTTCTAAGAAATTTCACAAAATATAAAATTAAGCAGAAAATCTAAATATGGTGTGGGAGTCAAAGTAAGAAAAATAAAGGAACCATAGCCCAATTGAGAAACTAGTGGTATTTGTATTATAATTACTATATTTTGGTATATATATGGTATGTATGTCATCAGTGTTTAAGATTAGAGATCGATATTGTGCCATAGTTAGCAGCAGTATTAGCTTTACTTGGACACTAAACAAACCCAATTTGCTGGTTTTTAATTAAGTATTTTGATAATACAAATGTTTGTTTACTATTAAAATGCATAAATAAATTGGCCAGGTTTTGTTTGCCCCCTGTTTAGGGATTCAATTACGTGTCCCATTAGCCATGAAACCAAATGATCCCACTACATGCAATTGAAATAGTCTCACTTCAAATGTTTACAAAATAGATGGAATCGCTTTACATGCAATGTAAATCTCAATAGAATGATTTCATTTCTATTGGATGGCCAAACACCCTCATGATTAATTGGCACTCTTCTCTGGTTTTAAGAAATAAATGAAAATATAATGTTAAAAAAAATCCATAGCTGGTGAAGATAATTTCTAGTAATCAACACAATGTTTTAAAATGACAAATTTCTTAAATTTTGAATAATTTCTGCAGGTCAAGAAGATTATAACAGGCTGAGGCCTCTTAGTTATAGAGGAGCCGACGTGTTCCTCCTTGCTTTTTCTCTCATAAGTAGGCCAAGCTTTGAGAACATATCAAAAAAAGTACTCTCTCTCTCTCTCTCTTCATTTTCTACTTCATCTCTTCATGAATTCTCTTATATTTCCGTAATTCAAGGAAATGCGCATACTTTTCTGATTATTTCTTGATGTCTTCTTTGTTTTACTTTCTGTTCTTTGTTATGTTGGAGAAGTGGATCCCGGAGCTGAGACACTATGCCCCATTAGTACCCATTGTTCTTGTGGGGACCAAACTAGGTGATACATCCTTTCCTCCTCTATGATGCTAGTTCTGTAAGTTAGTATTGCCAAAAGTTTTCTTTGCTTTTCAATGAAGTTTTTGAATGCTCTAAAAGCAAGTGCATTCCGAGGAAAGAAATAAAAGCAAAGAATGAAAAAGTTGCCTTTTTCCCTTTATCTCCTATTCAAATTTTCTTCTCTCTCTCTCTCTCTCTCTCTCTCTCTCTCTTTTTGGGGGGGGGGGTGGTTGGGGGGTGAGAGTCGAAGTTGTTGTTTTCCATATATCTATGAAGAAAATTTTACATACTTCCATATGGATATGAATACAAACGTTCGTAGATATGTATGTTAGCTTTGTTTTCTGTTTAGTAAAGTTCTTTGAGATGGCAGATCTGAGAGAGGACAAGCAGTTCCACATGGATTATCCTGGTGCATATACCATTTCTACAGAACAGGTAAAGCTCTGCAACAAATTTATTTTATTTATCCTTTCCACACATACTATTTTTATGATTATTGTTGTCGACGTTCTCGTTGTAATGTTGTTATTTGGTGGTACTATGATATGCTTTGCAACATAAGATGTGGAAGTTGTTGCTGAAAAACCTGTTGCTATAATTCAACCATTAGAACATTGAAAATTCTATTCCAAATGAGGAATTTTGACTTTCAATACTGCATAATTTCAAGTGCACAGCCTCTCTGGAGATTTTTAACTTTCTTTCCTCCAAATTTCTTAATTACCAGGGTGAAGAACTAAAGAAGCAGATAGGAGCATTGGCATATGTAGAGTGCAGCTCCAAGACACAAGAGGTTTGTTTCAAATTTGTTATATGCTGAGAAAATTTATTAATTAAAGGTAATAGCTTAAGGACTTACACATATCTGTGAAGTGTCAAGTTACAGGATGTTGAGTTAAGTTGAGCTGATTTTAGTTCATAGCCCAGACAATAAATGCCCAGTGAGACTGATTAAAGTTCAGCCCTACTACGTATTGCTAATTTTTTGTATGGTTCGCTTTTGGGTCTATATTTATGGGTTATTCTATTAAAAACCTACATCATGAAAACAATGAATGGCCGATTGAAATTTTTACGGTGTGACATATTCCAAACATCAATTTTAAGGAAAAGAATTGAAAGTGCGAAATTTTTAGGATTTGGGCATGAAACTTTAGCATTAATTTTCTTTTTCAAAATCCAAAATGACCCTTTTGAGGCAACCCTGACTTCCTCTGGGAATCACTTCGCTGGTAGAGTGGACTGAAGTTTTAAATTGAAACATGATTGAAAAATGAGAGTTTAATATTACAAAATCTTGATTAGAAGTCCTTTTTTCTTGCTTCATCATTAAAATAATTTAAAAAAAAAGGAAGTCATTCTCTCTTGAAATTGCTTCCAAACGCACTGATTATTTGGACATTACTTTCCAAGTGAATTCCCTGAGAAGCAGGTGCCAGCGGCTTTTCAAGAGATGTTGAATGGGTTACAGAGGAACTGTTTGCTATATATTTTCTCATTGACTGAATTTTCCAAAAAAAATCCATGAATAGAAAGATTTGTTCTAAAATTCTTGCAATGAAGAACTACAACCTTCTTTTTTTTTTTTTTTTTGGGATCGAACCTGTATTTCATGGAAAGACTAAACAGTAGACAAATAAATGTGTGTAAATGAGGCCTATGTAGTACATACACCACTACGTATCATGATTGCAGTTTCTTCGAAGTCGGTTTCAAGTGTAGCCAGTTGACAAACTTTCTTCATTGAAATGCAGAATGTGAAGGCTGTCTTTGATGCTGCAATCAAGGTGGTGCTGCAGCCTCCAAAGCCCAAGAAACAAAAGAGAAAACAAAGGGTCTGCCATGTTCTTTGAAATTAAGTCTCTGCAAGTGCTGCTGGTGTCTTGTTCACGATGATGACACCCATCTCTCTAACAGATTCTGTCCATTCTTATCCTTTTTGTGTTTTTTATTTTTGTTTTTCATTCTCTTTGGTGGCATGAAATCTACGAATTTTAATCCTTTGTTTTCTTATTTTATTCTAATTTTTCCCTGAAGCTTCTTTTTTTCTTTTTCTTTTCTTTTTTGTTTTTGTTTTTGTTTTGTTTTGGTGTGTGACAAGATTGATCCATATGCCAACTGCCATGCATTGCTGCATTTGCTCTATTTATATGTATGGAAATTGTTCTTGTGCTCAGTGAGTAGGATTTGTAAATGGGGGCGGGAGTCATTCACAAGTGATTGAATTTGTAGAACATTGCCTTTTTTTCTTTTTCTTTTTGGGGGCGAAAGTGCAACTATAAGAGCACAGGCTGGGGAAGAGCCATGCCAACAATATCCCCCATTCAGCAGATAACAAGAGTCTGGTGGAGCTTTGTTTTTCGTTCAATTAATAATTATACACATCGGTTCAATTAATGATTAAACCCAATTGAACAAGTCCTTACCCATCTCATTTATACTGTTCACAAATGACTTGATTTGTTTACAGCCAAAAGCTGCAAGCCCAACTCACAATTTTCCTTTGCATTTCGGTTTCCTACTTCTTAGTGAACAACTTGGGCAAAGCTCTTTGGTTGAATCATTTGAGCTCGTTCATTTGCATAAACAAGCCAATCCTTGGGCTTGGTTATTGAGTTTCTATCTAGATTGCTCTGCTTGTCAAGCTTGAGCAATAAGGCCTCATTTAAGCAAGGTTATATTTCATTTTTCTTCTTGGGGTGTTTCAAAGAAAAGCCCAATGAACCTTTGGGCTACACAATGAGGGGTAACGCATCCTCTTTCTCAAAACTTTAATGCTTCGAACCCTCAACCTGTCGACGGTTTAACAAATTGAATTGGACGGTCCGATCCGATCTTTAAGACATTGCTCATAACCCCTTCCTCTCCGATTGAGTTTGATCAACATCAATGTCATCAAACCTGGCTTAAAGGCTGGTGATTTGTCGATGGAGCTATCATCTCAGTTGTAGAAGTGTCAATGACTTCAAATTAAGGGCCACTTTAAAAAGGAAAAAACCAGCGAAGAAAGACCTCCCTTGTGTCATATATCCTGATGAACCTCCATAATTACCACCTCGTGATTAAAAAACTCTTCCAAAAAAAAAAAAAAAAAAAAAAAAGAGTCATTAGCACAACCAAAAGTTCTACGACGTACGTCCAACATCATATAATTGTCTGGTTCCAAATCCAGGATGAAGGTTTAATTGGACAAATCAAAAGCTTTCACTCGTCACACAGGGCCCTAAGAAGTCAAGTGTGTTGATTAGTTATACCTAATGCAGGTGAAGTTGCTTGAGCAAAGAAAGATCACAAGTAACTTCCAATTCATGAACTCTCCTTCCAAGGAGTCACCATGGAAAGTCCTTTTCAGTTTTGACTAAACTCTAGGCCCTGTAGATAACTTTCCTGCCCAAACACGCAAGTGCTCAAGCAGGCTTTGCAAGAAATTTATTTATTTTTAACTTTTTTCCTTACAGGTGTAAGTTAAGAGTTAGATCCCTTTCGGGTTATGTCTATATGTTCCTTGACTTTTTTAAGAAAGCATTGTTTTTTGAATGTAATTCGAGTAGTGGCTTATCTTCAGAAAATTAATGTATTTCTTATTTTCTTATGCCGAATAGATATAAATAATATAATTAAGATAATAATCAATAAAATGGCACAATCCTCTCCGATGCATGGCAATAATTGTAATAAACCGAGGAAATTAGTAATTTCGTTTGGCCAAGGCACCCGCAAGTTTCCAAACAAAACTCGTGCTCTTGACTCTAGTGTTGAATTCACAAGGCCGGCTCTGACAGGCAGGTGAGTTAGGCAGTGTCATCCTATATTTTGGCTAAAAAATGAGGGGTTTATTTTAGGACTAACACTTGTAATAGGCTTAATTTTTTTAAAATTTTTTTCAAGGAGACCGATTATTACAATCCCTTGATTTTATTTGCATACTTCAATAATATTTATTTATCAATGTTTTACCAAAATATAAAATGTTTTTATGAAAATTTCTTATGTAATTCATTAGAAAACATCATTTTGAATAATTTTGCAAAAGAAAGTTTTTCCAAAATCTATCGTTTAAGTGGATTTTTTGATCATTTACCTGTCTCTGTTTAATTTTTGGCAAAAAATCTACTTAAACGAAAGATTTTGGAAAAACTTTATCCTGGAAAGTTGTTCAAAATGATATTTTCTAGTTAGATTCCACGGTCAACTTTTTAAAAAATCTTTTTTATTTTTCTAGAACTTTAAGAAATTAAAATAAGTGGGATGTGGAAACAAACTTTATGTTGATACTAGGAAAAAAAATTGGGTATGGAAGGCCTCATTTTAAGAGTTTGCCTAAGGTCTCAAAAAATTTAGTACCAGCCTTTGAATTCCTTGCCATATTTAGAGAGAAAAATGTCATTGACATCATAATAATTGGGCATGTGCCTTAAGAAAAAAAAAATTAGACCATGATGATTGTGGCCGGTAACCGATTACGTTTCTCGCACTCCAGTTTCTTGGAAAGTATTGAAGGGGATTTTATTCTTGGAAGGAAAAGAGAAAAAGGAAGCAAAATCAGACATTACTTTGAAAATGAGTTCTTTTATTTTTCTTGTTTTCTTTGGGGAGGGGGAGGGGTTTGGTGGTTGGGGTATGAGTTTTGAATGACTCTTAAGAGTTTGGAAACCTTGTTGACGTAAGCTGATTTGAAAGGGTTAGTCTAATGATAAGTCTAAGTAGGTGTGCGTGGGATAGAAGACTATACATGCTTGAAGGATTAGTAGGAGCAAAAGTCTTGAAACTCTTGTCATCATAATAAAAAAAAATTAAAAAAAAAAAATGGAAGAAGAAGAAGAAGAAGAAGAAGAGAGAGACCTTCTCAATGTGACTTAACAATGGTCTGAGTCACATTAACAAAGGTTCAAAAACATACTGATGCAAGGCTTGGGACTTGATTCTTATTCTACAATAGGTGGATAGAGGTGTTAGAAATGATATATAAGAAAAGTTTCGCACCTCTTAAAATAATTATAACATGCTCGTCAGTTTTTCGTGCTAATATGTGTAATCCTTAGGAATTTTGACAAAAAAATAAAAAATGATCAACCCAATGACAAAAGCTAGGGGAGAATACAAGCATTAATGGGTTAAGAGTTAAGATTCCAAATTTTACATAAGAAGTAAAAATAATTGTTGAGAGGATATTTTGGACAAAATTGGAAAATGGCCGTAAAAGCATTAAATACATATCTACTATCTAGTCAAAGTTTAAATCCGTTGCAGAGGAATAGAATTAATTATGGATCATGAATGAAACTCAAAAGGTAATAAAGTATTAGTCCTTTTTCACCTCCCATTCAATGCTTCCTTAAATGAGTGCATTAGCATGGAGCCTTGCAAGGATAGCTCCACCTCCTCCCCATTAATGTGATGAGATAGTGAGTGAGACCCAAGCGTACACGTTGCTACGTTGAGAGTGGGATTTGATTTCCTTTTGATTTTGGTGACCACTACAACCAATTATTATGCAATTCTGATTATTGTGAATCAAACAAGTACAACAATAAAAAAAAAGGAAAAAAAATAAAATTGTACAACACTCCTCTTCTTCTCGGTAGTTGGTACCGCTTCCCAAACAGGAGTGAAAGACCAAAAATAATAATAATGATGAAAGTTAATTTTCCAAAATTGAGGTTTGCACTTGTCCTTTAGGAAACCAAAATCTCCTTGGTAAATGGTAACATTCCCTATGTTGGTCCCACCTTTAATAAATAAATAAATAAATAAATTTTAAATTGATCGAGTTATGAGAAAATAATTACAGTTTAAAGTTATTTTTTATTAATTTCTTAATAAATGATTATTAATTAATTAAAATTATTTTTCGTAGGCTAACCATTCTAAAATTCTATAATTAAAAAAAAAAAAAAGGAATTTTAAATACATCATACTATGAAAAATTAAAATCTCCATTCAAATTTTTGATCCACCCCCTCTCCATTCAAATTTGATCTCTCTCTCTCTCTCTATCTCTCTCTCTCTACATATCCCGTGTCATATCAAAATATACCAATTTATGATCCTACTTAGGCTAGGGGTAAATATACCAATTTTATCATGAGATGTTATAGCTCCCTACGACTTCAGGGTTCATTGCATGACCTCCCCCACCTAAATCCCCTCTCTCTCTCTCTCTCTCTCTCTCGCTCTCTAGAAATACGAAACCCGCTGTTACCTCTCTCAAACAGCTCTCATATCATAGTGGTCAGACTCCGATTGCTTCTCGCCGGAGGTAATCCTAAAAAAGACACATGGATTACGGCAAAAACTCCATCGGAAATCTCGTAGTTCTCTTTCTTCTCTTCACCGGCGTTCTCTTTCTCTGCATATGGTCTTCGTCTATCTCTAAACCCTTTTTCCTCTTCCAAAACAACCAATGCCCACAATCAAACTCTGTAAGTATCCATTCTTCCATGCATCTCTATTGGGGCTTTCATCCTATGCATTTGTGGGTTGCATGCTACAATTCACAAATGCTCGTTAGTCCAAATATATGGTACCAATATAAAAAAATCAACACCTTACCCAAAATATTTTATACTTCCCACACACACACACACACATATATACATACACACACATATAGTACAACCCATCTGTGCACATAGTATAATCCTCCGGTATTGATATTAGAAAATCAGTGTGTGTTGGTGAGACCGGATCCCATATATAAATAATGGGTTTCTTTTATTTCAATAAAAAATTCAAACTATTGTCTTTTCTACAGACCGCCATTTATGTCCCCAAAAACGAGCTGGAAGCAGCTTTGAATTATGCATCAATGGCGAACAAGACTGTCATTATCGCCATGGTGAACCGAGCTTACGTGGAGGGCGACACCGGGGCGACGATGCTTCGATCTTTTCCTCGACAGTTTCTGGCTCGGAGATGATACGAGGGAACTGCTTGATCATCTCTTGCTTGTCGCGGTGGATCAGACTGCTTACGATCGGTGTAAATTCCGACGGCTGCATTGCTATAAATTGGAAACGGACGGTGTAGACTTCATGGGAGAGAAAGCTTTACATGTCGGAATGATTTTATTAAGATGATGTGGAGGAGGACTCTACTTCTTTCGGATGTTCTCAAGCTTGGCTACAGCTTCATCTTCACGGTACGTTTTATTCATGGGACTCTAATTTCATAGTCTTTCTTTAAATTCAAAGGATGTGTGTGAAAATTTTGAAAATTAGATTAGGGTAATTCGGCCGGTTTTAATGTTATCTGTTTTTTAAATAAATCAATTCGTAAATTTTATTTTATTTTTTGATGTGAAAATCAATTCATAATTAGATTGGAGAAAACTCCCATTTGAGAATTTTGAGAACTAGCTTGGTTGGGTCCGCTTTCTTAATGCTTATTTTTCAAACACTTTGGCTTAGAGTTGGTTTGAAATGAAACATTGTTTAATCATGTTTTATATTGTTTTAAGTACAAATCTTTCTAGTTTCCCAAATAATCCGAAAACAAAAGCAATTCAAAATTTCTTTTTCTTTTATTAAGCAAATTACTATTGATCTCTATATATTTCTTGAAAAATATTATTCGTCTTTGACTTTTTCTTAATTTCTTTTCTTAATGCTGTTCTATTTATGTGTCATGCCTTTAATTATAAAAAAAATGTATTAATTAACTTACGTGGTTACCGTCACATCATTAGGGTCATTTTTCAAAAAATAATTCTGCTAATAATTTGATTTTTGATATGACACTCACCTAGAAACTACCAAAAATATTCATAGAGTAATTATTATCATGTCATTAAAAAACATGAAACTGTAAATAAAATTTAGGGATAAATGTATAAAAATTATGTATTTACCATGTATAATGGGTTTTTTTATTAATTTATTAGGGTTAATGGGGTTTAGTGGAAAATGGAGTTCTATTAGGATATGACATTAGACAAAAGACATGAGACGGCAGGATTTTTCAAAGGGGCATCAAAATTCTAACGAAAGGGAAAGACCGACTTACAATGTTGGTAGTGACAGCTGATGCCATGGGATTTTCGTACGGATTGTATGCATGAGCACTTGGAAAACCAATATTGGCCACCTTTGTCACCACCTTACCTGTAGCTTCTCTGTCATGTTCTTCCTGGCCCTTTTTCAACGGGAGAGAAAAACAAAGCTGCGGTTTGGTTTTATCCTCTAGATTTCACTACCTCTTTGACGTCAGTCACAAGAGTAATCTAAAGACATTAGCTGTAAACGGTGGACGGTGGTGGTTTTTTTTAATTTAAATTTCAGGGTCAATTTCCATAAATACCCGACTGTGCTCATCTTAACGTATGTCATCGGTCATTTATTAACTTGTTCCACTCATTACACATACATTTGTTTGACACCTGGCTAAAAGCAAAACTCCTGGTTTAGATTTGGTGCTGAGTTGATAAAACTCAACATCATACCAAGGTAATCCACACCTTTAAACGAGAGATTAAATGGCTTAGATTAAAAGTTGACAAGGTGCTACTGAAATTACCAAAATAACTTCATTGGACAATTTTTTCAACTTTAAATTCAAGCCATCTAATCTTCATTTAAGGATATAAATTATCTTAGCATGATACTGAATTTTATCAACTCAACACTGAATCAATTCCCTAAACTTCCCTATATGTTAGATCTTCTTCTAATGGAAAGGTTGGCCATCTGCTATAGAGACCACAAAAACTTGTGGTTGGAGGTCGTTTTCCTTCTTAGACGTATACACTACCATGGTGGCCTACGAAGCCTATATGGTCTGAGGTGCTTTGCTTTTTGAGATTGGACTTCTCCTGCCGGAAATTGCTCTATCTTCCTGTCAAAAATTCACTTAATTTTTTTAATGAAATTTTTAATTAATTAGCTGAGCAAAGTTTTTAATTTTTTTTAATAAAAAATTAGACCATATAACAATGCTCTAATTAGGAAAACAAAAAGCATAGCACTATCCTTTTTTGTCTGAGGGTCTAGTAATTCCCATATTTTCAGAAGATTCAATTGGCATTGATTAGAACCTACAGTAGTTCAAATGACAAAGAATTGTGGCTCAAAAATCATAGATTTTGATGTCGAATCTCTCCTTTTTTAGGCTTCTAAGTGATTTGTGTATCATAAAAAATTAGTCTGGGTTTAATAACATGGGATACCCCACATTTGGCCAAAAAAAAAAAAAAAAAAAAAAGCATTGGTTAGGACCAATTGCGCAAACGATAAGAAACAAGAGATAAGGCAGCTGACCCGAGATTACAGGATAAATCAAATGAAAATACATTACAATTGAGCACAAGAAAATGATTGAAAGGTCCCATTATTATAAAATAGTGTAAACGCGTAATTATATGAGTAAAATTGTTAATTATAGAAAAATGATAGTCTCACCCCTGCTTGGTTCTTTTGGTCTTCCAAGTGTTGGACCCCATTGTTAATTTACAATTTGTTTAGCAAATTGGATTTCCTGCCTGAATTAGCAATCGGAGTAATATGGGAATAATTATTCGTTTAAAAAATAGATGACAAGAAATTAGATTCAATGAGTGAACTAGCAAACGTAGTTAAAAATAAGCACCCATTAAACAAATCAGATTCATTGTGAACAAACGGAAAAATCTATATGGAAATATTAAAATAAATACTCATTAAAAATTAGTTGCCGGCTTTTTCCAAAAAATATTAAAAAAAATAAAAATAAAAATTGCCGCCCCTCTTCGACTTGTCCCATCCTCTCCCTGCGTCTCTTGGGGGTGGCTCTACATTTATAATCAATTCTTCACCATGCTACCTTTTCAAAATCTACTCAAAATTTCAATGGTAGACTTTTTTTTTATATTTATTTATGAGAATTTCAATGGTAGACTTGGGGAGTTGGGGGTATTAATTATAATTTATAAGGGTACTTCTAGAAATATGGTAGGCATCATTCAATCCTTTTTTAAATTTATGTACTTTTTCGATTTTAATTTTCGCAAATAGTCATTAGTAATTACATTCTATTATTTTTCCTCTTTAGGTGTTTACTCTCTCACCATGTACATCACTAGCCATCGAGGCCCATGATCCATTATTTGTTTTTCAATGTTATAAAAAACATACTTTAAAAATGATACAAGTTAAATGTTAAAAGCTATTTTCCATGGTCTAGCATGTGATGTATCTTGGTCATTTCAATTATTTTATGTTGTCGGGGTGCTTAAGTACTCGACTATTCGACCACTATTTATGGGGGAGAAAAAAAAAATTATTCGACTACTATCACACTTGCCTTGGTCTAGCAATAACTTGTGGGGCATTATAGAGCAGTTAGGTTCAAATTTTATCTAACGACTCGATTTTCCTTTTTATTTATAATAATAGCTATTTGAATGTTGTATGAAGCATAAAACAATTATAATGCTAGATAAGCAGCTCATCTCTATCTCTGAATAGGAGGAAATTCTATAGACTCCATGAAAAAAAATTAGATACCATACTGCATGTTATAATCAATCTCGTTTTGTAAGAATTGGTTATCAGAAAATGTGATTAGTCACCACATACAATTACCCAAGAGGTTTGAATTGCCGATGAATCCAATAGGATTATTTTTGTCCAAAAGTTGTACCTAATAGTATATAGATCTCTTCAAAAACATCTTGATTTCTTAACATGTTTGTGCCTAATGGCACCCCCAGTCCCCACGTTAGATTTAGAAACTCTGTTTTGGAGTATATGCCTATTGGCACCCCAGTCCTCACTTTAGATTTAGAAACTTTGTTTTGGAGAACATGCCTATTAGCACCCCCAGTACCAACGTTAGATTTAGAAACTCTGTTTTTGAGTATTACATCTAATTAGAGACCAAAAAAAGAGGAGACTTTTATACTTAATTCACTTATTTTTCCATTCTTGTAGGGCTGCTCTTCACATGACTATTGTTTTGTAGCCCTTCTTCCATTATTGTACGGCTCTTTGCATGACTTTTGAGCCCTAATTTCTTTTCATCACACGTTGTTGAAGAATACATACCATAGACAACAATGACTGCTCGAATTTCCCCACTTTTTGGGGGGCGGGGAGGGACCTACGTGGAAAACTTCGTTTAAAGTTTCTATTTGTCTTATTTATCTATATTTTACAATCCCATGAATGTCGGTAATCCATTTTTTTTTTCTTTTAAATAAAATTTTTTTTCCCAAGGATGTCGGCAATCTTGTCAAGCCACATAAAATTTTGTGTTCTTATATATTTATTTTTCTTATGGTTATATTTACTTCTCAATTATTGTTCATAAAAAAAAAGGGTCTATATTTCTTTTATTAATTATAAATATTGTGCATGTGGTACATTTGTTATGATCAATAATGCAGCAAAGATGTGCTAAATATTTGTTTGTGTTTCTCCGATCATATAGGGCCCTTTAGTTAATGTCTGAGGCGAGCTTGGGCCCATATTACGTTGGATATTTTGATACCTAGAGCTCACATGAACGAGCCCCTAAACCTACACAAAGCTTAGTACCGAGTGAGTAGTGACACATTAATCTTTAAATAAAGTAGATGGATGAAATAGATAACTTTAATATTTTTCAACTAATTAAGGTTAACCTTAGGTGGGGTGACCTATTAGGCCCACATGAATGAGCCCCTAAACCTACACAAAGCCTAATATCGAGTGAGTAGTGACACATTACTCTTTAAATAAAGTAGATGGAAGAAACCAATAGTTTTAACATTTTTCAACTAATGAGAGTTAACCTTAGGTGGGGTGACCGATTAGGCCTAATAGTCCTAGGACCCGCCTGCGTAAGCATTGGCCATGGAGGGCTCTATTGGCCATTAGGTCGGCTTGGTTCTAAACGTAGGCAGGTAAGGCTGGGCTGCCATTAAATTCTTAGGGCCATGAAATTTTGAGTTAAAAAGTCTCCATTAATTCTATGGAAGGAAGGACATGAGTTCAACTCTAAGTATTCTAATTATTGGAGTAATGGCCAAAAATATAAAATGAAAATTTTTTGGGCCCAATCTTTATCATAATTGATATATTTGTTGCAACAGGATACTGATGTAATGTGGCTAAGAAATCCATTTGCGAGGCTAAACAGTAACCAAAGTGAGGATCTCCAAATCAGCACCGACGTGTTCAACGGCTATCCACGATCGGAAAAAAATTTCATCAACACCGGATTTTACTACATCAGATCGAACAATCGAACCATCTCGTTGTTTGACACGTGGTATGGCCGGAAAGACAATTTTACGGGGAAGAAAGAGCAGGATGTTTTAGCAAGCTTGATCCAAGAGGGTTTGCTTAGAGAATTGAACCTCAGAGTAACGTTTTTGGACACCCTCTATTTTAGTGGGTTTTGCACTGATAGCAAAGATTTTGGAGAAGTGACAACCGTCCATGCAAATTGTTGTCGTAAAATAAGCGCCAAGGTGGCCGATCTGACGGCCGTCCTTCGCGACTGGAAAAGATACAAGCGAGCTGTCACGGACAGAGCAATGACGCCCACGAACGAAACGATGACGTTTCAATGGTCTCCGCACATTGGTTGCATGAATTCATGGATTGAAGCCAATGCAACTTTGGTTTAAAAAATGGTTAATCATTTTTTGCTTATTCTTTTTCTGTGAATTTTATTTTTGCTTTTGAGGAGTTCTAAAGATATAATGATAGTGTTATATAAATTTTGATATATATATATATATATATGGTTAGACCTTGATTTTCTCATTTCCCTAGCTTGGAAATTAAATCATTTCATTGTAATTCCAAATATTACATATTTACATTGCATATGCTTTCCAAATGAGTCCATTATATATACTTGTTTCAAGGATCACATGAATTGAAGTTTTCCCGTTTGGTTTTTCACCATCAACGCAAGGTTGGTGCATGTTATTATCATTCCGATTTCATGGGACGTCCAAATGCACGCCTTGATGCTTTAGTGTAATTGTCATGTTTACGTGACATTTTCCTTAATTTTTTTAGTGATAGCAAAAGCATCCGAGAATGATGTGCAAATATATAAAAAAATATATGTGGGTTGTACTCATTTGTTTATATTAATTTAGAGTAAATTCTATCGATTGACAAAAAAATAAAAAAACATTGAGAATTGAGATAAAGGCTTTCAACACTCTTGTGCCTAAGAGGATATTTCTTAACCAACCTGTTTTATTTTTATTTTTATTTTTTTTCAGGATTTTTGCTTTGTGCGCCACATGTAGTGGAGGCATACTATTGTAGAGGTTTGGGTCTAAACTAATCTCATCTAATGCACAATCTACCCGTAAATCTATGCACTTGATAGTGCGAGGCCGGGATCAAGATTCGTAAATCTATGCACCATTAAACAAATCATATTCACTGTGTGAAGTTGTGAACAAATGGAAAAATCTATATGGAAATATTAAAATAAATACTCATTAAAAATTAGTCGCCGGCTTTTTCCCAAAAAAAATAAATAAATAAATAAAAATTTGCCGCCCCTCCTCGACTCGTCCCATCCTCTCCCTGTGTCTCTTAGGGGTGGCTCTACATTTATAATCAATTCTTCACCATGCTACATTTTCAAAATCTGCTCAAAATTTCAATGGTAGACTTTTTTTTTTTTTTTTAATATTTATTTATGAGAATTTCAATGGTAGACTTGGGGAGCTGGGGTATTAATTATAATTTATAAGGGTATTTTTAGGAAGATGAGAAATATGCTAGGCATTATTCAATCCTTTTTTAAATTTATGTACTTTTTCGATTTTAATTTTCGCAAATAGTCATTAGTCATTCAATTATTTTTCCTCTTTAGGTGTTTACTCTCTCACCACGTACATCACTAGCCATCGAGGCCCATGATCCATTATTTGTTTTTCAATGTTATAAAATACATACTTTAAAAATGATACAAGTTAAATGTTAAAAATGTAAAGCTATTTTCCATGGTCTAGCATGTGATGAATCTTGGTCATTTCAATTTTTTACGTTGTCGGGGTGCCTTAAGTACTCAACTATTCGTATTGGGAAGAAAAAATATATATATTCGACTACTGTCACACTTGCCTTGGTCTACAGGGACAGAACTAAAAATTTTTGTTTGGGGTCACCATCTATATACTAATATATATGCACGAGCACATATATTCATATATTTTATGTGTTGGATGTATGTACATGCGTTTATGTAAAATATAAACCCCTAAAGTTGATAGTCAGGGGAATTAGTGTAAAGAAATGAATGTTTACCTATGCATTTGCCTTATTATTTGATTACCTTTTAAACTTAACTGGCATCCACAATAGGGGTGGAAAAATAAAATTGGGGTGCCACTTTATCAAGTATAGAAGGAAAATGTGAAATTGGGGGTGCCACTTTATCAATTATGAAGTTGCCTACTCATCAAATTGAAAGGAGTTATGTAGTTTTTAAAAAAAATTGGGGTTGCCACAGGCCCCCCAAGGGCAAATGTGGGTCCACCCCTATTGGTCTAGCAGTAACTTGTGGGTCATTATAGAGCAATTAGGTTCAAATTTTATCTAATGACTCAATTCTCTTTTTTATTTATAATAATAGCTATTTGAATGTTGTATGAAGCATAAAACAATTAGAATGCTAGATAAGCAGCTCATCCCTATCTCTGAATAGGAGGAAATTCTATTTACTCCATGAAAAAAAATTAGGTACCATACCGCATGTTATAAACAATCTCTTTTTGTAAGAATTGGTTATCACAAAATGTGATTAGTCACCACATACAATTACCCAAGAGGTTTGAATTGCCGATGAATCCGATAGGATTATTTTTGTCCAAAAGTCGTACCTAATAGTGTATAGATCTCTTCAAAAACATCTTGAGTTCTTAACATATTTGTGCCTAATGACACCCCAGTCCTCACATTAGATTTGGAAACTCTGTTTTGGAGTACATACCTAATGGCACCCCCAGTCCCCACGTTGGATTTAGAAACTCTATTTTGGAGTATTACATCTAATTAGAGACCAAAAAAAAGAGGAGACTTTTATACTTAATTCAATTCTTTTTCCATTCTTGTAGGACTGCTCTTCACATGACTATTGTTTTTAGCCCTTCTTCCATTATTGTACGGCTCTTTGCATGACTTCCTTTTGAGCCCTAATTTCTCTCCATCACATGGTGTTGAAGAATACATACCATAGACATCAATGACTGCTCGAATTTTCCCCCTTTTTGCAGGGGCTGGGGAGGGACCTACGTGGAAAACTTCGTTTAAAGTTTCTATTTGTCTTATTTATCTATATTTTACAATCCCATGAATGTCGGTAATCCATTTTTTTTTTCTTTTAAATAAAAAAAGTTTCCGAGGATGTCGGCAATCTTGTCAAGCCACATAAAATTTTGTGTTCTTATGTATTTATTTTTCTTATGGTTATATTTACTTCTCAATTATTATTCATTAAAAAAAGGTCTATATTTCTTTTATTAATTATAAATATTGTGCATGTGGTACATTTGTCATGATCAATAATGCAGCAAAGATGTGCTAAATATTTGTTTGTGTTTCTCTGATCATATAGGGCCCTCTAGTTAATGTCTTAGGCGAGCTTGGGCCCAAATTAGATGGGATAGATCGATGCGTAGAGCTCACAAAGCCTAGCATTGAGTAAGTAATGACACATTAATCTTTAAATAAAGTAGATGGGGGAAAACAGATTACTTTAACATTTTTCAACTAATTAGGGTTAACCTTAGGTGGGGTGACCGATTAGGCCCAGTAGTCCTAGGACCCGCCTGCGTAAGCATTGGCCACGGAGGCCTCTATTGGCCATTAGGTCGGCTTGGTTCTAAACATAGGCAGGGCTGCCATTAAATTCTTAGGGCCATGAAATTTTTGAGTTAAAAGTCCTCATTAATTCTATGGAAGGAAGGACATGAGTTCAATTCTAAGTATTCTAACTATTGGAGTAATGGCCAAAAATATAAAATGAAAATTTTTTGGGCCCAATCTTTATCATAATTGATGTATTTGTTGCAAGAGGATACTGATGTAATGTGGCTAAGAAATCCATTTGCAAGGCTAAGCACTAACCAAAGTGAGGATCTCCAATCAGCACCGACAAGTTCAACGGCTGATCCACGATCGGAAAAAAGTTTCATCAACATCGGATTTTACTACATCAGATCGAACAATCAGACCATCTCGTTGTTTGACACGTGGTATGGCCGGAAAGACAATTTTACGGGGAAGAAAGAGCAGGATGTTTTAGCAAGCCTCATCCAAGAGGGTTCGTTTAGAGAATTGGGACCTCAGAGTAACGTTTTTGGACACCCTCTATTTTAGTGGGTTTTGCAGTGATAGCAAAGATTTTGGAGAAGTGACAACCGTCCATGCAAATTGCTTGCCGCAAAATAAGCGCCAAGGTGGCCGATCTGACGGCCGTCCTTCGCGATTGGAAAAGATACAAGCGAGCTGTCGCAGACAGAGCAATGACGCCCACGAACAAAATGATGACGTTTCAATGTGCGGCATGAATTCATGGATTGTAGCCAATGGAACTTTGGTTTAAAAAATGGTTATTTTTTGCTTATTCTTTTTCTGTGAATTTTATTTTTGCTTTTGAGGAGTTCTAAAGATATAATGATAGTGTTATATAAATTTTGATATATAGAAATGGTTAGACTTGATTTTATCATTTCCCTTGGAAATTAAATCATTTCCTTGTAATTCCAAATATTACATATTTACATTGCATATGCTTTCCAAATGAGTCCATATACTTGTTTCAAGGATCACATGAAGTTTTCCCGTTTAGTTTTTCACCATCAACGCAAGGTTGGTGCATGTTATTATCATTCCGTTTTCATGGACCTCCAAACGCGCGCCTTGATGCTTCAGTGTAATTGTCATGTTTACGCGACATTTTCCTTTATTTTTTTAGTGATAGCAAAAGCATTAGAGAATGATGTGCAAATATATATAAAAATATATGTGGGGTTGTACTTGAGTAGCAAAATCAAGAATTTAGTTATAAAAAATATCGATACTCATTTGTTGATATTAATCTAGATTACAAATGTGAGTAAATTCTATCTATTGACAAAAAAATTAAAAAAAAAAACATTGAGAATTGAGATAAAGGCTTTCAACACTCATGTGCCTAAGAGGATATTTCTTAACCACCTTTTTTTCTTTTTTGTTTTGTTTTTTTTTTTATTTTTGGATTTTTGCTTTGTGCACCTCATGTGGTGGGGGCATACTATTGTAGAGATTTGGGTCCAAACTAATCTCATCTACTGCACAATCCACCCATAAATCTATGCACCTGATAGTGAGGGGTTGGGAATCGTACTCATAGCCTCTAATTCCTAAATGGTAGTCTCTTGCCATGTGTGCCACCCTCGCAGGTTCTTATCTAACCTTTTTATGGTGGTAATTATGGTATCACCAATGACTAATGCATCACATGACCTCCCCACCAATCAGAGCATCACATATGTTTAGGAAAATGCTGTTTGGGTGAATAATATGAGTCAAATAGGATTGCCCATAACCCATCTTATTCACCCACGGACTAGGTGGTGGCTGGGTTCCACAATCCCTTCGAAAAAATTACTTTATGATGGAATTTTATTTTGGATGAATAATATAGGTCGAATAGCATTATCTTAATTACCTATTGCAAGGATCCTCTCCAAATACTAGTCATTTAATTCTTGTTGTTTTGAATTTCTTTCTAACTAGATTTGCAAAAGTTCAGAATCATATATATTGAGCTAAGGTTTTGCAAAAAGTTCAGACCCACGCTGTTGTATGGAACTTTTTATTTGGGGTCTGATGATTTTAAGAGTGGTGGCCTTGGTGCAACTTTCTTGTTCAGATTTCAGCTATATGTTTGCTCTATTTTTTCTATTCTAGAGAAATATAAGCACATGTACTCTAAAAATGCCTTTAAATTTTGGGAAATGCTACATACAATAACTAATTACGGCAATTGATGTGACATGTTAAGTTGGTATATCTTATGATAATCAAAAGTGCTAACAGTTGCCTTTTAGAGAATGTCACGTTAGCTACTGTCCTTTGTTGTTATATTAAATTGCTACCTATTGCACTATCCTTAACTTTTGGGTGGATTTATACATGAAATTGTGAAGACAAAATAGGGGATGTAAGAGGATTGCCAACAAGATCAATGTATCGACCCTCAGATTCAATTGAATTTGTCGGAATTCAGAATTTATAGCAAGCTAGATCCAAGAGAATTGAAAAATAAGAAGATTATTGGTTAGAACACTTGATCGAACACCTCGAGTGCATAGCAAAAGAAGTAAAGAACCCTGAATCTCCAGAAGGAATTGTGCGTCTTCATTGCTGCCATTAACGTGAAAGGTTAGTCAAGCTTAGTGGTGTGCTGAGAGTAAAACAAACGTAAAGGGGAAGATTGCCAGATGACGTGGCATATTGTGAGCGCTTAGATTTTGCTGGGTAGTTAAAGCCGTCAAATGGTTATCGTTAGTGGTTACTACCAACGACTGGAGGGGATATATATCTGGAACCCATCCCGTCCCATGAGATGTTATGGTTACTACCTACGACAAAGTGCATTGCAAGACCTCCTCACCTAAAGTCTCTCTCTCTCTCTCTCTCTCTCTCTCTCTCTCTCTCGCTGCCAATACCAATACCATTTACTAGTAAGTCAAAGCTCTCATCCTAGCCAGAATCCGATACCTTATTGCCGGACGTTACCGGAAAAGAAGAAGCATGGATTGCTCAAAAAGCTCCGTTAGAAATCTTATAGTTCTCTCTCTTCTCTTGGCCGGCTGGCGTTCTCTATCTTTGCACAAGGTCTTCATCTCTCTCCAATTCCTTCTCCTTGTTCCAAACCAACCAATGCCCACGATCACACTCTGTAAGTCTCCATTCCTCCATGCATCACATACATATATAGATAATGGGTTTTTATTATTTCATGAAAAAAGTCATTCTATTATTTGTTTTTTTTTACAGACCCCCATCAATGGCTCACGCGGAGACGAGCTCAGAACAGCTTTGAATTATGCTTCGATGGCGAACAATACCGTTATTATCGCCGTGGTGAACAGAGCTTACGTGGAGGGCGACACTGGGGCGACGATGCTCGATCTTTTCCTCGAGAGTTTTTGGCTCGGGGATGATACGAGAGTGCTTCTTGATCACCTCTTACTCGTTGCGGTTGATCAGACGGCCTACGATCGCTGCAAATTCCGGCGGTTGCACTGTTATAGGTTGGAAACGGACGGCGTTGATTTCACGGGGGAGAAGGTTTACATGTCCGATGATTTTATCAAGATGATGTGGAGAAGGACTCTGTTTCTGTCGGATGTTCTCAAGCTTGGCTATAACTTCATTTTCACGGTACGTTTTTTCATTCACGGGAGCATATATAGTCTTGAGAATTTCCATTGTTACAATTCTAACCTAGCGAAAATATCAGGTGCAAACTGTATTGGATAGTCCAAACGGTCTGGATGATCCACACTCAATCATCTTTGTTTTCGAGTTAATATGCTATGTCAAGTTTTTAATACAATACCGGAAAATTACTAGGCTGCTTCTTAGGAGAAGATACCCTTCCTTGCCCCGTTCATATTTTGCCATGTATCATAATTAATTGAAAAAAAATTAAAAAGCATAAAATACACAGATATATATATATATATATATATATATATATATATATATGAACACAAAATATATATGCTTAAAGATGTATACACATAATAAATTTTTGTTAATTTTTTTTTTGGATATGATAGAAGGTGAGTGGGAGAAAGGAGGAGTTTTTCACCTTATGTAGGTGGTGGCCTTAATTATTTGATAGGAAAGAATAGATGGGCCAAAGGTTTAAACACCTCCGAGCAATAGTAAAAAATAAATAAAAACAAGCCAACACTAGCTAGAGGGGGTGGCAAGCATTGTGAACTCCGGTCCCTAGTTTAGCCATATTTCTTCTACAATTGTCTTCTAGGTAGTTTAAAATAATAATTGTAAAAAATTGATATTAGCTTTCATTGAGACAAATGAGGAACAAGTTGGCATGCACTTCGTAAAATCTAAAAAATTTGAACATTTTAAGACTTCTGTTCCTTTGTACAATAATATAAATAATTTATCTTTACAAAAAGTAATAACAGATAGAGACAATGGCAAGTAAACAATTTATCTTTACAAAAAGTAATAACAAATAGAGACAACGGCGGGTAAACGTGTAGAGACGACCCAAATGTATTTGTATTTTTGGGTAAGTGAAACAACCCAAATCGGCAAATTGTTATGTCATCATACGGCATCTTCATAGGATGAATGTCAGCACTTAGCTGTACGCCCCGTCCTATTCCTTTTGGCCATTTTCCCTGGGAGAAAATGACAATGCTGCAGCTAGGACTTACCCCGAGCACACTGGCAACTTGACGTGGATCAGTCACAAGAAAAATCGAAGACATTAGGCCATTAGCTGTAATGGTGGTGATTCTTATTTGGGATCGACTTATTTTTTTCACACCCTTTTTCGTTGGATTTATATCCATCAAAGCTTATTTTCACACCCTTTATTTATTATTATTATTTTTTATTTTTTATTTTTTTGCGTTGCATTTCTGTGTGTTTATTGTTGAGGCTAATCACACCGCACATTTTATGATTTTGATTAACACGTCTTGGGCCACTTGTTAATTAGTCCATTCGATCTTAAGATCAGACACGTGAATACTTGTCCGACACGCTTTTATACATGAATCTAATGTTTTTTCATTAAGGTCATGTTTATTTAGTTGGAATGCAATTGAATCTGATTGATGGGAATTGAATTTGTTCCATGCTTCAAGTAGTCTAAAATGAAAAGAGGTTTGAAATAATTGTCCAAATATACTGTTTAATTCTATTTCCATTGAAATTATCTCATCCAAACACGCTATTTAAAACAAAAAAAAATGTGATTTCATTCCATTCCATTCCAGCTAAACAAATATGGTCCAAGAGCATATACACTCCATTTATTGATGCCGTTGAGGTGACTCTAAACTCTCTTCCTCTAATGGAAAAACAGTTAAATACTATGGACCACAAAAAAGGACTGAAAGGTCTCATTATTATATAAAAATGTAAACACATAATTATACTAAAAAAAACCAAATATTATACAGGAAATGGTATTAAGAATAGAAAGATTATATTCTCCCCTATCGTAAGTTCTTTGTCGTTGAGGTTTGCTCCCGATTGTTGTTTTGAACTTTGTTTCTAACAAACAATCGGAGTAATCTATGTAGAAATATTTATTATTCGATAAAAAGAGTTGTCACCGCTTCTCGACTCAATCATACCCTCTCCAATTTATACTCTCTCTAAACTTATTTGTAAAAGTGATGCCATGTCACATCATCATCCTAATAAGATATCACAAGCCAATTAATAAACAAATGGTGAAGATGACATATGCATCAAAGCATAAGAAAGATAGGAAAAGCACTTGTGTCCAAGTGCATGCTTCAAAGTGTAGGTCAAATTTTAACCATATTTTGTTGCATACATATCTTTTTGTGTGATGAATATACTTTCCTACTTTATTTGTAACTATTTGTTGCGTCGTAATGTGGCAAGAAATTTACTAGGCATCATTCAGTCCTCTGTTTCGATTTAAAAGTTTCATTTTATTTTTTCTTTCTTAGGTGATAGCTCTCTCGCCAAACCACTACAAAAAGATGGCCATGAGGTCCATGACCCATAAGTGGACAAAAGTTCATTGACCATTGCGTAGAATGGTTTCTAAAATATAGGCCCCTAGGACTAGGCCAGCCCTAAAACTTCACAGCCATACAGTTTTTAAGCCATTGGGAAAACTTGTTTATATATCAGCGGGAACGGCTATTGCAACCCCACTTTTTTTTTATCAAATCCCCCCTTTTGTTTTTGGTTTTTAAGATTTCATGAAAATTATAAAAGGTTTTTACAAAAACTAACACATCATCCACTAGAAAACATTATTTTGAATAACTTTGCAGAAGAAAGTTTCTTCAAAATCTATCATTTAAGTAGACTTTTTGATTTAAAAAAAATGAAATAAATGCTATAAATTGCTAAAAAGTTCACTTAAACGATAGATTTGGAAAAAACTTTCTTCTACAAAGTTATTCAAAATGATGTTTTTAGTGGCGTAAGCGGCCGATTTTCATAAAAACCTTTTATATTTTGTATAAAACCTTAAAAACCGAAAAAATTGGGTGTGGTGTGATAAAAATGGGGGGTTGCAATAGCCGTTCCCTATATCAGCCTTACAAGTTCAGGGCCATGCAATTTTTGAGCCTAGCCTAGTCCATTAAAATTTAAGACTGATGGCCCAATGTGCATCATTAATACTATAAAACGAAAGACGTGGGTTCACTCTATCTAGTAACTCATATATATGTATATGAAAAATTTTCAGCCTAACCCAGTGATTATTTTAACTGTCATTATTGACAATTTTTTTTTTTTAAAAAAAAAAAAATGGTAATAGGATACCGATGTAATGTGGCTAAGAAATCCATTTGCAAGGCTAAGCATTAGCGAAAGCGATGATTTACAAATCAGTGTCGACCAGTTCAATGGCGATCCACGATCCGAAAGTAATCCCATCAACACCGGATTTTACTATATCAGATCGAACAATCGGACCATCTCATTGTTTGACAAGTGGTATGGCCGGAAAGACGAGTCGACGGGGATGAAAGAGCAAGATGTCTTAGGAAGGCTAATCCAAGAAGGTGTGTTTACGCAATTGGGCCTCAAAGTAACGTTCTTGGACACCATATATTTCAGTGGATTTTGCCAAGATAGCAGAGATGTTAGAGCTGTGACAACCGTCCATGCAAATTGTTGTCGCAAAATAAGCGCCAAGCTGGTCGATCTGACAGTCGTCCTTCAAGATTGGAAGAGATTCAAGTCTTATGCCGTGAATGAAACGATCACATTTCAATGGTCTAGCCACATTGAGTGCATGAATTCCTGGTCGTAGCTAGTGGAATTTTAGCCTTCATAGTGCTTTTGGATGAGAGATTTAGGGCTAAGGTGGGATTTTAATTTAATTCATTGCTATTGCTGTCACTATAATTTGGTATTGAAATCCCATCTTAATCCAAATCCTTCTTGCAAATCTCTCATTCATGTCCCTCTGTTTAACTCTTTTTGGCTTTTATTTTATTTTTACTTTGGAGAAGATCCAATGAAGATATAAAAATTACATTATTTGAAATGTGATGCACGATTGGCTCGATTTTCTCATTTGCATGAACTTGCAAATGATTCCAATATACTTGTTTGAAATAAAATTGCATGAAATTATGCCCTTTTAGTTTGTCAGTATCATTTTTAGTGTTGGCTTTGTAATCATTCCATTTCTACTGGGGTGTCCAAATGTACGCCCCCCCAATTAATGAAATTCATTGAAACATTTGTCATCTTTCCATTACTTTGCACATGCATTTTGTTATTCATTAGGTTCTATTTGCAATAGAAGTTTCTTTTATGCTTCAATGTTTTCCCTGCGTGTCTCGAAGAGAGAATTGGGGGCATGGGGCACTTAAGCCTATATCAAAGTGTATATTTCTAACAAGAATATTTCCCAACGAATGAATATCAAAAATTAAAAAAGAGAAAGCTGTACAGTTCACAGATCAAGTTTTTTATAAGGTCATTGACCTTAATCCCATTGAAACCACTGCAGAAAAAAGAAATAACACAGAAAATAACCTCCACTGAAATGATTTTCAAACCAATATATTACCCAGAGTCCCAGACATGGACGAAAACAAAGCAAAACAAGATAAGCACAGAGTAAATATCAAAATTAACTTAAGAAGAAAAAATTATTAGAAACTACTTAAATAATTAGTACAATTATTACCTTGCATTTCAGTAAGCCCACAATCATTTTTGAGCGCACATTAATGCTTCCATAGTCTTTGGGAAGGCACGTGTAGATGGCTAGCACGAATCTGTTTCACATAGGTAAGAGAAGAATGAAAATGGATTGTGGGGATTATGCAAACTATAACAAAATCAACATGTCAAAAATGAGTTTTGTCAGTCATGCAAGCCTCACTACAAGTATGATGAGCGCAATCAGCCCAGTTCAAGTTTGCAGCCCGACAGTCATCGTATGCGTGAATGAGCTCATGGATGACTACTTGGTTGACATCATCTTGAAAGTTCATGTGATTGCTACATACCATAATCTGCACACATTGGAGAGGAGATTAACAATAAATAAATAAATGGACCAAGAATCAATACTAAATCAAGCCCATCAATTAATAGAATAAAGTATGGTTCACCAAAATAAAACTATATTTACCAAACTCACTATCAAAAAACAAGACTCAATAAACAATAAAGGATTAATTCCATATTATTCTCTATGTTATTATCCATGCATGTTGACTCTATGCCATCCATTATTTCTTTCTGTATTTGCTCACGTGGTGTATCATCCACATATGCTTTACCCTTGCGAATCAAATTTTCAACCATTCCCATCAAGCGAGGAAAGTAATCCGAATTACATGTTACTTTTTTGTATTCAATACCCAAAGTCTCAAAGTCTTTCAAAATGTTTTCTACAAAACTCATTGCTTTATTTAACAGGATTTGTATCATCAAAACGAACAATTAGGCTACATTAACTATTTACTTCATGCCTAAAATCCAATGAAAAATCCGGCATGATCCCGTCTGAAAACAAGACATCCCAAGTTATCGACTTGTCAAAAAAACCTGTACAACTCACATCACTATCCAATCACAACCTCATTACCTATATAATATTCAGATTTCACAATGACATGCCTAATAAATCACATATCAAAACTCTAATCCATCGTTTTAAAAAGAACAAAATCCAATGAAAAATCTAGCATGGTCCCGTATGAAAACAGGACAACCCTCGAGCCGATGGTAACATTAGAGCCATAACGAGCTTAGAGAAAATATATACCCCATAGAAGGCATTGGGCCCATTTGTAAAATTCTTGAGCCCATAGTCATGCATAAAATTGTCAACATGAACATAAACATCTTCCATGCTTTGGTGAAACCCAATATCAGCCCAGGCTCCAGAGCAAACAATTGGAATGAACTCACTTAAGGGAACTTTGGGTTTTATTTTTTTATTTTTTTTTATTGACCAAGGGGAATTGCTTGAAGGGTTATTTTTCAAAAGAACTACCAAAAAGGCAGCATTTCATTTACAAACAATTCATCCATGGTATCCATAAGCAGCCCTACTTCCAAGCTTCCCAAATCTTCTAATTTTTTAATGAATTTTGAGTTATTGGAGTAATTTAACAAAATCTTAGTCTTAAATTTACTTATTTTGATTTTGATTTTTAATTTGTTAACAAAACATTATGTATAAGGAAACTTAGCCTTTAGTATTTTCTTTTCTTACATCTAATATTCTTCAGCTATACTCATCTATGCTAATATAGAAAGTGTTTGCAACTTTGGTTGGACTTGCAAGGTGAAGTTCCAAAAAACCCTCATTAGTTTTTAAAACACAAGACAATTCATAAATCTTTGACACAATTTAGCTCATATTTGAACTTTGATTGGACTTGCAAAATGAATCTTTGACACAATTTAGCTCATAGTTCAACTGAATTACAGCAAAAATGAAAGCCCGCAATGAAGTGTAGAGAGAGAAAAAATTAGAAACCCTAATTTTGATTTTGTAAATTCCCACCAAGGGTTCATTGAAATTGCCCCAATTAAAATGCTTCAAATGCTTAGATTCAAAGAAACCAGAAACAGGATGAGTTGCAAGATATGGAACTAAATATTAACTTTTTACTTTTTCTACTTCTGCATTTCATGGAAAAAATTTAAAAAATAAAAAACGACAGGAGGGGTAAAGTACCTTTTAACTGCAAATTGAGAAGAGATATATGATGACTCCATTGACATCTTGGCTAGCACACCTTAAAATTCCAGCCACTTGTTTGTAGAAGTCCATTTTTTCAAAAAGAAAATTTTAAATAATACCCATAATTAATATTTTTCTTTAAAAAGAAAAAAAGAAAAGATCAAATATCAAGTAAATAATTCTTAGACATAAACTAAATCATTGAAAACAGAACAGTAAATTTTTTAGTAAACAAAGCAAGCAAAAACAATCTCTCTTGAATATTGATCACTAAGGACGAAAGGTCAGCAACAAGACCAGTATTGTCTACAGGGTGGGGCTGTTCATTGGTCCCAAAATCTGCTTCCCATATTAATTTTTTGTGGCATTCAAAATTATGTTATGATTTACTGACACTGGTGCTGCCAATTTTCCCATATTCAACTATGACTAATTGCATGATTCCACATTTAAATTAGCAATTTCCAAGTACTTTCTTGCTTTCAGAAGCAACAATTTGCATTGATTTTTAAGACTTACAAGCTAAAAAGTGCTTTCAAAACCCCATCCACACGGTATGATAATATTTCTCAAATTTAAGCGTTCTTACAGGGACTTGAGCAAGATAAAAGCATAAAATAATTTCAAAACACGTCTTTTTCGAGGCTGAATCTCAAAATTTTCCTATATTCTCCATTTGGTTGTTGAGAAAATGCAGGAAAACAAAAGAGAATATGAATTTGAGCAATCAGATTACAAATAAAAATAAAAAAGGTTCCCTACCTCGCCTGAGACTTTAGGCGACTATAAAGCGTAGTTGAGTTGAGTTGAGTTCTATAAAATTCTGCGTCTTGGGAAATAAGAATCCCTCTTCTCCCTTTTCCTGAATTTTCTCACCAACCAAACAAATGCTTAATGAATAAACCCTAAAATTCATAATTGCGAAACCCTTATCACATTACACATTTCACATCTCACAAAAAATTCGTCACAAAAACACATCACAATATCACAATCACATTTCACATCTCACAACCCATCGCAGACCAATTTTCTAAAAACAATGAAACAGTTACACAAGCAATTAATCAAGCGTAAATCACAGATGAGACGAAGAGATCCCCTCAACCCAACCATCCCCATACTCCCCCAAAACCCTCAAACACCCCAGATCCCTCCCTAGATACATCAATTACCTCTTCTTAAGAAACCATAACAGAAAATTACGAAGGAAACCAGTCAAACCCGAATAGAATAGAAAAAATTGCTTCAAAATAAAAAAATTGCTTTAGTCGTTTATTTTGTACATATCATGAAGAAAAAAAAAATGTTCGTGAAAAAATAAATTAAAATAAATTTTTTTAAAAAAACCCTAAATTCATGAGAGAGGTGTTGCCTGTTACCGTTCACAATGGGGGACCTCGGATGGTGTCGACTATGGAAGGAGATCGTCTGCGAGTCCTGACAATGGTGGATCTAAGCCGCAGGAAGCAGAACATCCATCGATGGTGGAGCTTTGGTGTCAGCGGCGGATAGCAGATCCTTGGCATTGACGGCGGATGATGAAGAGTCGACTTCAACGGCGTGGTCGAGCAGTTCAGTACGACGTCAACGGCGTGGTCTCCAACTACAGCCTCGTGCGACGAGAGAGATGGAAAGAAAGCGAGAAGGAGAGAGGGAGTGAGTGAATGAGAGAGTGACTGGTAGGGGTATGAGGCCAGCTGCAAAAGGTAATTTACCCAAAATCGTGGTAGGCTAACATAATTTTCGTGTTTTTTTTTTGCCACTTTTATACGGGTTTGGACACCAAGGCCAAAATCGGCCAACACGATTTTGGGCGAATTCCTATATAAAGGACTCATGGGATAGTAGGGGAGAATCAAGGAATCTCCTCACATACTCATAGCTTCATCAAATGACTCTTTTCTATTTTAGGGGTCGCATCTTGCTTTTGTCATAGCTTATCTCACAACGTCAAATGTTAGGTTAGGTTTATGTTAATTCTTGATTAACAGATTCTTATCCAATAAAAATGAGTTGAGTAGTGACCAAAACGACCCATGCCTACGCAAGTGCAAGAATGTGGATTTGTTAAAAATAAAACATATCGACGAATTTGCAAGCCAACTTGATTTAGACTTGTAAGCTGTGAGATGGAAAAGTGACAATCATCAGATTTCATTAGAGCATTGTAAACCGTGAGATGGAGATACCTGGTCGGTGGTAAGTAGGCACCCATATATACCCATCCCGTCCCATGAGATGATGTGGTTTCTACCAACGACAAAGTGCATTGCAAGACCTCCTCACCCAAAGTCTCTCTCTCTCTCTCTCTCTCTCTCTGCCAAAACCAATAACATTGACTAGTCAGTCAGAGCTCTCATCCTAGCCGGAATCCGATACCTTATTGCCGGAGGTAACCGAAAAAGAAGAACCATGGATTGCTCAAAAAGCTCCGTTAGAAATCTTATAGTTCTCTCTCTTCTCTTAGCTGGCGGCGTCCTCTATCTTTGCACAAGGTCTTCATCTCTCTCCAAATCCTTCTCCTTCTTCCAAACCAACCAATGCCCACGATCACACTCTGTAAGTCTCCATTCCTCCATGCATCACATACATATATAGATAATGGGTTTTTATTACTTTATGAAAAAAGTCGTTCTATTATTTTTTTTACAGGCCACCATCAATGGGTCCGGCGGAGACGAGCTCAGAACAGCTTTGAATTATGCTTCGATGGGGAACAATACCGTTATTATCGCCGTGGTGAACAGAGCTTACGTGGAGGGCGACACTGGGGCGACGATGCTCGATCTTTTCCTCGAGAGTTTTTGGCTCGGGGATGATACGAGAGTGCTTCTTGATCACCTCTTACTCGTTGCGGTTGATCAGACGGCCTACGATCGCTGCAAATTCCGGCGGTTGCACTGTTATAGGTTGGAAACGGACGGCGTTGATTTCACGGGGGAGAAGGTTTACATGTCCGATGATTTTATCAAGATGATGTGGAGAAGGACACTGTTTCTGTCGGATGTTCTCAAGCTTGGCTATAACTTCATTTTCACGGTACGTTTTTTCATTCACGGGAGCATCTAGTCTTGAGAATTTCCATTGTTACAATTCTAACCTAGCGAAAATATCAGGTCCAAACAGTATTGGATAGTCCAAACGGTCTGGATGATCCACACTCAATATTCATCCTTGTTTTTGAGTTAGGTCCTGTTTGGCTAAGGTTTTAGATGGTCCAAAATCACTTCTAAAGCTTAAAATCACTTTTGATCCTGTTTGATAGTCTAAATCATAATCACTTCTAACTTCAAAAAGTGATTCTATAATAAGTAGCCATCAGCTTTTAGTCAGAAGTTGGTGTTAGCTTTTGCGGAAGATTTTAATAACTTTTCATATTTCCAAAACTACCCTTAATGCTTGAGTATGGAAACAATTTTTTCCACCCATATCTTTTAACAAAACGATAATAATCTCACCTTAGACCAAAGTCCTCTCCTCTCTTGCGGCTGTGCTCCTCTCTCTTTCTCTCCTTCTGGTATCAATGTCTTGGTAATTTCATCTAACTTGGACTTATACGATCCTAATTTAAACTTCAAATCTTTTTTTTTTTTTTTCTCCCTTCATACATTCATTGATTTATACTTATTGGAATTTTTTTCAAAAATTGATTTTATAAAATTTGGATTTGTAATAAAAAAAAATTTAAAAAAAATATCAATTCATGCTTTTTTTTTCTTTCTTTTTTTGTTTTAAGCAAGGAAAAAATAAAATAAAATAAAATAAAAAACGTAAGCAAAATCCCTAGTAATACACATTTGTGGGGTTGGACGAGAGATCAAGTCTTGTGTGTGTTTTCCAAAGGTTATCGTTTTGATGCATCGCCGCTTTTGTTGTTTGTGTAGTTATGAGATGTTTCACCTAGGTTATTAGAGGAATAGTCTGAGCTCAAATTTTGATAAAAGTACGGCCTAGGATACCCTCAATCATTAATTTATAAAAAATCACTATTAATAGCAAATAGAGCCAAAAAAAAAAAAAATCATGTATTATAAGAAACATGTCAATCAATTTAGGGTTATAACAACTACAACAAATGTTCTTCTCAAACAGACAAAAATCACTTTCAGCTCTAACAACACTTTTGAATGCAATTTCCAAACAGAGGCTGATTCTCTTTTGCTACTCTTAACTCCTAATTCTCTTCTGCTTTTGCTTAAAAGCAAAAGCTACAGTTTTTCCAAACAGGGCCTTAGTTTGCTATGTTAAGTTTTTAATACATTACCGGAAAATTATTAGGCTACGTACTTCTTAAGGAAATATACTCTTCCTTGCCTGTTCATATTTTGCCATGTATCATAATTAATTGAAAAAAAGAAAAAAGAATCAAATACACAAACACACACACACACATATATATATATACTAGTATGAACCCGCACAATGCGCGGGAATCACAAATGAATATGAAGACAACAAATAGTTTAGTGATCCAGATCTTAGGCCAACATGTTTTTATGTATAGTTCAACTCTTTACATCCCTACTTATAAAACAGTGTGTCCATCTTCCCATTAGTTGTCTTGGATAGTTAGGGGTTGTTACTTATACCCAACTTCCGAACCACTACAAAAAAGATGGCCATGAGGCCCATGACCCATTAGTGGATGGGTTTAGGTAATCAATTATACAGAAGTTCATTGGTCATTGGGTTGAATGGTTTCCAAAATGTATGCCTAGGACTACGCCAACCTTAATGCTATGTTTGGTGGGGAAAATGGAAATGTGGAAAGAAGGAAAGATGGGAGGAATGGACTTTCCATTCTTAGGAGAAGGAGACTTTTTTTCCTTCTTATGTGTTTGGTTTGATGGATGTAGAATGGATGGAAAGATAATTTATTTCCTTTTTGTGTATTTGGTATAAAGAAATAAATGGAAATAATATATGCTAATTTTACTATTTTGCCCTCACATATAGAGTAATAATTAGGGATGTCAACGGGGCGGGTTTGGTATGGGGAGCCCTCTCCCGACCCCAACACATTGGGATTTATCCCATCCCAATCTCGTCCCTAACCCACTTTGAATTTAAAATCCAATTCCCATTCCCATCCCATTTAAATTTGAAAATCTCATTCCCACCCCACCCTGTCCCATTCCATTTATACTTTGTGGGACAAGACAAGACAGGAAGGGACTAAACAAAAAATCGATTACGTTTTATAGCATAAATTTTTTTTAAAGAAAAAATAATTGTTTTATTTTACCATATTTATAATAAGAAATTTTTAAAATTCTTTCATTAAATTCATCAAACTACTTTCAATTTTCCTATATGAAAAATTAATAAAACGCATCATAACAACTAAGAAGAGTCACGTAATAACAAGAATTTCTTTTAATAAAAGTGTCATAATTTGTAATGAAATATAATAGAACAAATGGATAAGAAAAAGAAACAGAATAACAAAGGCAAAAAGCAACCTAACAAATTATAGGCCCTTATATATTAAATGGCATAAGTGTATTATTATGTATTAATAGAGGTATATATAATAGTAAAAGTGAGTAGATAATCAGGGTGGGTTCGGGACGGGTTTTTAATGAAAATCCCAACCCTGCTCCAAACCTTAACGGGTTCTTAAAAAAATCCCAAACCCACTCCTACCCCATTAAATAGTATTCCAAACCCTTTCAACTAGAAGCGGGATGGGGCAGGGCTCCAAAAAAACCCACCCTGTTTACATCCCTAGTAGTAATAAATAAATTATTACAGGCATAAGGGTAAATGTGTCATTTTCATCAAGAAGTTCTATTTCCCTCCTCTAATCCCCTCAAAATTGGAGGGAAGAGGAAAAGTGAAAATGAGGGATTTCCTAATCCTCTCCCCCCTTTCCATCCTTCCTCCTTTCCCCTCTACCAAACACACCAAATTACCTTCATTCCTCGCTTTTTCCCTCCTTCCCTCCCCTTTTCCCCTACCAAACATAGGCTAAAACTTCACCACCATACAATTTTTAAGCCATTGGGAAAACTTGTTTTTATATCAGCCTTATAAGTTCAGGGCCATGCAATTTTTTAGCCTAGCCCAGTCCATTAAAATTTAAGATTGCCTGGCCCAATGTAGTTCATTAATAATTTAATATTATGAAGGAAAAACGTGAGTTCAATCTATCTAGTAACATTTATATATGCATATATTTAGATTTGAAAAATTTTCAGCCTAACCCAGTGATTATTTTAACTCATTATTGACAATTTTTTTATTTATTTTATAATAATGGTAATAGGATACCGATGTAATGTGGCTAAGAAATCCATTTGCAAGGCTAAGCACTAGCAAAAGAGATGATCTACAAATCAGTGTCGACCGGTTCAATGGCGATCCACGATCCGAAAGGAATCCCATCAACACCGGATTTTTCTATATCAGATCAAACAATCGGACCATCTCATTGTTTGACAAGTGGTACGGCCGGAAAAACGAGTCGGCTGGGATGAAAGAGCAAGATGTCTTAGGAAGGCTAATCCAAGAAGGTGTGTTTACGCAATTGGGCCTCAAAGTAACGTTCTTGGACACCATCTATTTCAGTGGGTTTTGCCAAGATAGCAGAGATGTTAGAGCTGTGACAACCGTCCATGCAAATTGTTGTCGCAAAATAAGCGCCAAGCTGGCCGATCTGACGGTCGTCCTTCAAGATTGGAAAAGATTCAAGTCTTATGCCGCGAATGAATCGATCATATTTCAATGGTCTAGCCACATTAAGTGCAAGACTTCCTGGTCGTAGCTAATGGAATTTTGGCCTTAATGGTGCTTTTGAATGAGAGATTTAGGGCTAAGGTGGGATTTTAACCTCATTCATTTATTATGACTGTCACTATAATTTGGTATTGAAATCTCATCTTAACCTAAATCCCTCCTACAAATCTCTCATCCAAACACATCTCTCTATTTAACTCTTTTTGGCTTTTATTTTTTTTTTTTTTTACTTCGGAGAAGATCCAATGAAGATATAGAAATTACATTATTTGAAATGTGATGCACGGTTGGCTTAATTTTCTCTTTTGCATAAACTTGCAAATGATTTCAATATACTTGTTAGAAATAAAATTCCATGACATTGTGCCCTTTTAGCTTGTCAAAGTATCATTTTAGTGTTGGCTTTGTAATCATTCCATTTCTACTGGGCATCCAAATGTGCGCCGGATTAATGAAATTCATTGAAACATTTGTCATCTTTCCATTACTTTGCACATGCATTTTGTTATTCATTAGGGTCTATTTGGTGTTTGGAAATTAAACAGTTTTAATATTTTTTACATAATATTTAAAACACCAATTAATGATCTTAAATAATTTTCTTTAAAAGATTGATGATCATCATAACAAAAAGAGTGAAATTTTAAAATATAATTATTTGGTCAATTTCTAAACTTAATCCTATATGACTACTCTTGATGATTTCAACATTTGAGGCTATAGAATTATTTATTTATTACAGCAGAAGGAGTTAATGGGTAAATTACTCACACTCCAACTCCACTCTAGATTTTCTTTATTATTCATTTTTTATGATAAAAAAACTATTCAACTAAACTCCGAATCCATATAAGACCTTACCGTGTATCGGATCATCTTTGATCTGTTGATGTAATGCACTTTGTTAGTCTGTTAACCCAAAAAATGAAAAAAATAAAAAAATAAATTTAAAATAAAAATAAAAACCCACTCGGGTACAGCTCTGCCATCGTGGGCAGTGATTAACACAGAAACGGGCCGTTCAGATAGCGACTCAAAACCCCAGCCGGATCTCGTCGCTGCTCCTCCTCGTTCATCCTCCCATCGGCTCACCGCTCACGGTCGTTCTCTCGTGAGAAGCCCTAGCTGAACCCCCTGATCCTCCTCCTCCTCCTCCTCTCTCTCTCTCTACGCTTCTGCTACAAAATTTGAAGGCATTGTGCATCAGAATTCGTGAGTTCTAGGTATGCACTTACCCTCTGTTCTGATGTTCTATGTTGGAAATGGGATTTTGCATCGAAACAAATGGGATATGTTCTTTTGTAACCACCACACATGTAGCACCGATTGCATCAATGTCATTGGGTGCTGCCGTGAATTTTATCATTGGTAACCGAGAAACACACTGTTGTGCAGCTTTGGATTGTGGGGTTTGGGTTGCTAGACTCCCTTTACATTTCTCTTTTGTAGCTTTAAATTGTGGTTGCTTGTAGCCCTGAAATTAAGCTTATAAAGCCATAGAAGAGTTTTTATGAAACTTTGTAGCCGAAAAAAAAAAAGAAAGAAAGGAAGAAGAGTTTTTATGAAACTTCTCAGAGTCGGAATGCTGTTACCTCTACTGCTTTAATTTTTTTTGGATTCTTATCGTTATTTGTTTATATAGAGATCGTTTTAAGATGCATCATATGGGGCTGTGTTATTTTTAAGATAATTACATTTTAGCAAAACTAATAGGCACATTTTCTCCTGTTTTCATTTTGGGAATTATCTTCAGTCTTATGGGGGTAAAGATATGAATTGTAGATTTGTTCATCATAATTTATATAATGGTAACAATTCCTTTGCTGCTATTTCCCCATGAATAAGGATGCATGGTAAATTTAGTTAGTCCAATGCTGTGATTGTTTTTATGGAATCCACAACATGTATTAAATCATGCGGTAGGGAAGTGGCACAGAATGAAGCATGATACAGATTTTTTGACTCACTGAAATTTAATTAAATCATCAGGCTTGTTTTTCCTCTCATGGTTTGATACTATGAAAAATGAAGATAGTGTTTCCTTGGATAGGATTAGTATGGCAACCCTTAGGAATCTGAAGATCAAGACAAGTACTTGCAAACGCATCATTAAGGAGCTGCATTCCTATGAGAAAGAGGTTGAGAGAGAAGCTGCCAAGACTGCAGACATGAAGGAGAAAGGAGCTGACCCGTATGACCTTAAGCAACAGGTATGACTAGGGTTTGCATATGGTAGATTAATGTGGCACTTATTCAAATATATATTTCTATTAGGGTTAACAGCGAAACCATTATCATCGCTTACAAAATATGTTGTGGAGAGAAGAAAACTTTGATTTTCTCTTCGTACTTGGTGCTTATTGACTATCATTTTGTTAAACCTTGCCTGATATTGAAATAGTCTTAGTTTCATAGTTCTTTAAATATTCATAATCTTACTCTCTCTTTTTTTCCCTGCATGTAGTCCTATTGTACTTGTGATTTATAATAGTTTTTCATAGTACTCTTTTGGACATGTATGCTATATTAATGACTCAATTCCTTTTAATATATTACCTAGTTCCTTTGGTATTTAGTTTTGTTAAGCTTCCTCAGATTACATCTACAAATGACAACATCTTCAATTATTTATGTCATTTTACCTTTTCACTTTGTGCATCACATTAACCTTGGGTTGCTGAACTTCTATGGCTTACAAATTGCAGATATTCGAGTTCCATGTATGAAAAATTGAAAACTGTTATACGTGCCACAAAATTTGCTCATAGTGTCAATTCGTGTGCTTTTTAAAGAAGTGGTTTGATGTTTATTAGGCCTAGAACATGAAACTGAATTTGTTAGCCACATCTTGTACTCAACATGAATTCCTATTGTCTCAGCAACCCAATACTAGCACGGATAAGGGGTTGTTTATGTATCTATATCAACCATTTTTTGACTGGTGAACCTCTTCTACCAACACATTTGTAGTTCTGTGGGGCATAAGCAAAAAAATTGTTGAATTTCCCCTTCTAAGAGCCAAATGCATTATTTTAAAACATTTGAGGCTGACTGTTGCAGATAGCGACTGCATCAGTGATAAGCCTTGATCCAAGCTTGAAGCATGTGTTATTTCAGTAGAATTGCATCAATTGATTTGCATAAATATCTTATAATTAAATATTGCTTCAGTTGGTAAAGTGCAATCTCCCATATTATTTTTGACTCTCTGAACGGTTCTGGCAATTGATAAATTGTTTCTGTTGAAACAAGTCAAATTAGCAATTCAAATGAAGAAATAGGAAATTACCTCCTTTTTTTCCCCAAATAAAAGAATGCTATTTTTCTTGATTTGTTTGAACAGGAAAATGTGCTGGCTGAATCAAGGATGATGATTCCCGATTGTCGCAAGCGCCTGGAGGCCTCACTTGCTGACCTTACAGGAACTTTGGTAAATGTAGATTCTATTGGTGTTAATGTAGATTCTATAGGTGCTGATTGGCATGATTCATGATCTAAAGGGATCATAGTTTGTTAGATCCAACAATTTTGTGCTTGAAATTCAGTATCTTGGTGTTACCAAAACTGCATGGTTCCAGTCCCATTGTTTTGGGCTCAAAGACCAGTGGGAAATTGAAATTCTGTTGACCTACCCTGCCTTAATCTGGCTGGTTGGGGCAACATCCATAAATAGGCTAGAGTCTTAAAGCAAGAATTCACAACCTGGCGTGTTTGGGCAGGTTGGATTTCCCTTACATTTATTTCATCTTAAACTTTACATTCTCTCTTTGTTGAGTTCCGAACCTAAAGCCTAAGCTATTAGATGGAGGACCGAAAAAGGTATACGAGCCATAACAAACTCAATATTCAGATGATGTGAGATGTGGGACTTCCCCCAACACTTGAGCCTTGAGTTTGGTACCCACATTTACATACAGGAAAAGTTATCAAGATATATAATTAGGATATGGTTGATGTTGGTGTGAGATATCCAAAAATTCAAGGTAGGGTTGGCACCATCCTGTCCTAGTAGAGGTCCTCTTGCCATTTATAATTTGAGGGTACTGGTACATCTAAAGTGATTAGTAGCCAGTGGATCCAGCTGCCTCTTAATGAGGAGAGATCAAGCCCCTGCTTAGCGCCCAGCCCAAAAAAGAAAAAAAAAAAAGGTCCTGGTTAGCAGCTTCAAGAAATGCAGTGGGAGTGTAGCCTATGGGGTAGGCTTTTTTTTTAATTATAATAAAATAATAATAAGAACATTTCCTGTGCCTAGTTGGGGATTTTGAAGATTCCTACAGCATTTCATTAATGAGTTTGATACAATTGAAAAAAAAGAAAAAAATCCTAAAAAAGATCTGTTCTTGAATTTGAATTTGTGAATTATAGTCCTATTTGCATCTTGCTTTCATGTGGCTGACTGGGAATATTTGCACATACATTGTAGGTGGAGGGGCAAGAAACAAACAGTGAAGTGCAAATAGCACTGCCCTTCCTGAAAATGACATTATTTGAGAGTTACTCATAAAAACAAATGGACTCATTTAATTGCTATGATATATAAACTAAACTGGCTTCAAGTGCTATTAGGAATATAAGGGAATGAAGGAATGATTTGTATCTCACATGCTATCCTGATATCCCCTATATCACTATGTGTTTGCTGAGGTGCTTGAAATATGAATTATTCTGATACGAGCTATATTTTGCTGCCACTATAAATTTGATTCCATCTAAATGAAGTTATGCGTTCACAATATTCATATTCAGGCTGAGTTGGAGGATTTGGAGCAGAATGAAGGCCCAGAAATTGATGAAGCTCGAAGCACCATAGCAGAGGTCGAGCAATTCTTTCAAACAACAGAGGTTTAGTCTCCTGACTCTTATCAACGGTGTTGGACTCTGTTAATTGTCATGGGATTTGGCTTGTTTGCTTTCCCCGTCACAGCCGGAGGGTATGGATTGCTTCTGTGATTGGTTTTGGAACTTATGTTGTCTTCAAAAGCCTTTGTCTCCTGTCTGTTACTTGCTACTTTATTATATATAATATGAAACATGGAATTTACCCTCCTCATCAGCCATTTGTTCTTACTTGGCACATTTTTTTCGAAGCACTCGATCATTATATAGGTTATTTAGAAACTATACATGTGCCAACACTGAAAATTTTAAATCTTGGAAAAGCGATGAGTATATCATCATGATTTTCATGATGGTAGGCTATGTTATTGAAGCATGTGCATAATATGGACCTATTTCTTTGGAATACAGCCTCCCAAGTTTAGAAAAAGGAAGTTGCTTTTCATCATTCTGTAGGATTGTAATTTTCCCCCAATATAAAGTAAGACCTGTATTATTCCCCACCCACTCCCCTCCCTTTTTTTTTTAAAAAATTATTATTATTATTATTATTTTCATATGATCAACGAGTTTGAGGGTGGCTCTTCATCATTGGTTTCCGTAGAACAATGTCAATGAGTAGCTATTTCACTGTAGTTAAATTCGTGTTTCTTGTTGGAGGTTCTTTCATTTTTATTGTTATTATTCTGGGTAGAATTAGAATGTCACATATTATACAACCCTCCACTTTTTACACATCGTAATATTTTAAATGATATGCAATTTACGTGACAAAGAAAAATATATTCATTGGATCATCAACCCCGGTGGCCTGTAAGCATGAGAAGGAAAATTTTGAGGAGCTATGGTGACTGCAAGAATAAAAAATTGGTATCATCACCCGAAAATATATGGAGATGTTTAGAATTCATTTAGGGCCCGTTCTTCTGCCTGGATTTTCAAAGCCATTTTTCAAGTGTCGACACTTACAACTCCTGGGGCTGAAAATTTTTATGATTTCTCGAACCATCATTAACCCTCTATTTGGTTTGTGGAATCTGCCAAGGAAAAAAAGGAGAAGGGAAAAAAAATGAGGAGGAAAAAAATGAAAGGAAAAGATGAAATCATATCAAGCCAAAATTATTCCAATCTTCTTATTCTTCTAATTTTTCATTGTAGCCAAGTAAGGGAAAGTACAATTCCTTATATATATATTTTTTTTTCCTTGATAAAATCCTTAAACCAAATAAAGCCTAAAAGGAAAGGAAAGGGGGGTGTCTCTGATCTTATTAAGTTAGCACTAATTCAAGCTACTTACATGTGTGGGGGATTGGCACCAGCACTCTTATATAGTCTTATTTGAGTAATGCTACTTCATCTTTAATTATTTTTTTCCCACAAAATAGTGTGGCAACAATCACATCAAAACATGATGATTTTGGTGTTTTTTAGATGTATGCTACGCAAGAACCCATGTGATGCCACATTAGTAGAGAAAAAACCAAGGTTTGACAATGTTTTTCCTTTATTTTAAGGGAAATGATGGCATGACAAACAAAAGCAATAACAGTCAAATTATAGCCACAAAAAAAAATAATAAATCTTTAATTTTTTTAAGTGGGTTTAAATCCTATTTGTGACCATAATTTAACTATGACAGTCTATGCATACTAGTACAGTCCCTTATTTTAAATAGTTTATAGCATTCCATGTCACATGTCATGTAGGCATGACCTACATATTAATAACAATAGTGGGGTGAACTGTGAGCATAACCTGAGTCAATTGCCATGTTACCCATTGCATCAGGAAATTGATGAGAGATATATAAAAATTATGATAGCATTTTCCAAATTATAAAGATTAGTTTTTGAAACACATCGCAATATGCAATAATACCTATTAGCTCGATTCACCTATTTTACTTAGTTAGAAATTGATCAATTTTATTTCCCAATTAACGTAATTCCTTAAAAAAAAAAAAGAAAAAGAAAAAGAAAAAAGAAAGAAAGAAACAAGAATAGCATAGATAACAAATGACTACTGTTTATGATTCAAAATCCCTATATTTGAAATTTGGTTTTTTACTATCAAATGCATGAGTTTGTGAATGGATTATATATGGCATGAGATTTGTCTGGATCCAAATTTTGATAGAATAGGATTTGAAATACCCACAGTGTCGCCGAAGAAATAAAAATAAAAATAAAAAGGGATTTTTTTATGTTTGCCTTACAGTTAATAAACCAATCATTGCATGGGAAGTTGTGAAAATGCATAGAAAATGGTAAAAGTTGTTTGGAAGAGTATGAAAATGCTTAAGAAATTGTGCAATCACATTTCTTCATATAATGATTGGCTTATTAATTACAGTTTAACATGTGCTTTAGGGCACACACTAAGAAAACCTGAATAAAAATGCTTTGTAATGAAAAAAAAAAACATGGTGTTAACCTGGTACTTGGTAGGGGTTTATGCTCACTTGATGAGATTGGCCAAGCTTACCAAAAATCTAGATCATATAGTTTAGACAAAAACCCTTTAGGAAAAGAAAAAAAATATGGCTTCACTAATCCACCCGCTAATGACATTTGTAATCTAGTAACATTTATTTCACTTATTAAGTGAGTGATTGTTTTTGTTAAGTGAGTGATAGTTAATTTAAGAGAAAAACATTGATACTCATTTGTTGATATTAAGAAATATTAGAATAAAGATACTCCCTTCGTCCTACAAAGATAGGTTAAGTTTGACAAATCACGGAATTTAAAAAAAGGGTCATCATTGCATTGAGTTATATTAATTAAACTTCATCTTTCCAAAAATACCCTCAACTTTTTTGTATTGGGTTTTGTGTTAAAAGTTATCATTGAAATAACAAAGAGTATTATAAAAACTTATAAAAATAATAATTTGACTTTTCAAAGTGGATAAATATTTTAGGACAAAAAAAATTCTAAGTATGACCTATATTGATAAGATGGAAGGACTAATATCTATCTATTGTTATTAAAAAGAAAAAGAAAAAAAAAAAAAACAAAAAAAATGCTACACTAATCCACCCAATCATAAACCTTGCTCTAGTCCGGACATCCCACGTGTCATACTAATCACTCACACCCACACTTCGGTCCAAGTGAAACACCCTTGGTTCTATTTTATCTCATATTCTTTCCATATATTAACTGCGACCTAGGGTTTCAACTTTCAAGTCTATCTCCGAGACTCAAACCTCTCTCCAGCTCTCATCAATTTCCTCTCTATTTATAGGATTTTCGATTTCTCTTTTTCTATATAATCTATCTATCTAGGGTTTCGAATTTTTTTCTGATTAGGGTTTCGATTCGTTCTATTATCGTACGCTTCACAATTCGTGAAGTTTCGACCTTTTGATCTCTGCAACGATGCCTCCGCGAACGGTGAAGAGGGGGACGGCCGCCCCCGGGCCGAAGCGAACGCCTAGAGCGACCCGAGGGACGCCGAAGGTCCAGAACCAGCCAGAAATGGTGGAAGAATCGGTGACAGTTGAGGAAGTTTCGGTCTCTGTGGTTGAAGTTACGGAGGAGGTGAGAGTTGAGGAGGTTGTCGTTGAAGAAAAGCCTGTAGAGAAGGTTTCGGAACCAGAACCGGAACCTGAAGCGGAACCAGAGCCGGAACGGAAATCGGAGGCGAAGGGATTGCCCCCTGCGAAGAGTAAGTTTTCTTCTTTCTTTCATGGTGCTTATATATATATATATATATATATATATATATACACACACTTTCAGATCTGATGAAATTGAGCTTCATTTATACATGTATTCATGTGTATCATTACATAAACACACGCAATCACATAATTATGTAAAGCCACAAAGGCTCACATGTTTTTTGTTTTTTTTCCTCGTGTAGATTGGATCAGATTAATCTCCATATATTAAATTTTTTCTTCTCGATGATTATTTTTCCCTATATTGTTTTGGGTTTGGGTTGTTTCGGTTACCTTTGAGGGGATTTAATTATTTTGTTGTTTTGTTTGATGGCTTAAACTTGTTTTCAAGGTTGTATATTCATGGTTATGTATTGATGAAGGGTCTTTTTGGTGAGTGGGTAATATATTTTATACTTGAAAAGGATTAGATCGTCTACCAATATTTCTTATTTAATTGCATTTTAAGTTCCCTTTAGGGTAATGGGAACTTATAAACTCTGTTGACTGGGCTAGATCATCTACCTTTTTTTATGGCAGAGGAAGATGAGGTGAAAGAATCGGTAGACGAATATGAAAAAGATGAACGATTAGAGCTAGAGGATAATGATCCTGAATATGAACCTGAAGAATTTGGTGGGGTGGATTATGATGAAAAGGAAATTGAACAAGAGGTTGTTCAGGAGGAGGGAGATGAAGGAGAGGAAGAACTTGAGGAGGAGAATATAGGTGAAGAGGAAGAGGGTGATATGGCTGAGGAGGAAATGGAAGATGTTCCTGAGGAACTTGAAGGTGAAGAGGATGATGGGCATGCTGGTGAGGATCAGGAGCATGCAGAGTTGGTTGATGCAGAGGAGGAGGAGCACCACAAAGTTTACAAGGAGAGGCGCAAGAGAAAGGAGTTTGAAGTATTTGTTGGGGGCTTAGACAAAGATGCAACTGAGCCTGACCTTAGGAAGGTCTTCAGTGAAGTTGGTGAAGTTACTGAAGTCAGGCTCATGATGAACCCACAAACTAAGAAGAACAAGGGGTTTGCATTCTTGCGTTTTGCTACTGTAGAACAAGCAAAACGAGCAGTGACAGAGCTAAAAAATCCAGTGGTATTTTCTTTATCTTGTTATGGTTTGAATGGAAACTAAGTTCACTTTATATCCTCACTTATTATTCTTTACAACCATATAATTCCAGGTCAATGGGAAACAGTGTGGTGTTACTCCAAGTCAAGACAGCGACACCCTTTTTCTTGGTAACATATGCAAAATATGGACAAAGGAAGCTGTAAGTGCATTGGAGTATTTAATGTCTCCATCAACTTATCTTTATTTCTAGCTATCAGGAGTAGGTGTATACCTGACGGTTTGAAATTGACTTTGGTTCCAGTTGAAAGAGAAGTTGAAACATTATGGAGTTGATAATGTTGAGGATTTGACATTGGTTGAAGATAGTAACAATGAGGGAATGAATCGGGGGTTTGCCTTTTTGGAGTTTTCGTCTCGTTCAGATGCTATGGATGCTTTTAAGCGTCTTCAGAAGAGAGATGTTGTGTTTGGGGTTGATAGGCCTGCAAAGGTTTCATTTGCAGATTCCTTCATTGATCCGGGTGATGAGATCATGGCACAGGTAAACTTTTGGATCTAACTTTCCGAATTCACTAAAGATCATGATGACTGGTTAGCTCTGTTTTGTTCATGCTGTATTTTGATGGATATGGTTAGACATATAGGGGTGCTAGTAACATCTTGTAATGGCTGTAAGCATGTAGACCATTTTTTAAAGTGAAGATGGTATTTTGGATATATGCTTCAACCCTTCAACCTTCTCTTTTTTACCTGTTTTAAATTTTCCTATAGTATCTCCTGTGACCAAACAAGCCTAGTGAATGAGATTTGTTAGAATACAGTGTTTTTAGAACTTTCTGTTATAATTTTGTGGTCATTCTGCAACTAGATCCATGCCCTTGTTTGTTAAATTTTTAGATAGTATTGCTGACCACATTTTGTAAGTTCAGGTTAAAACAGTATTTGTGGATGGTCTGCCTGCTTCATGGGATGAGGAACGTGTTCGGGAGCTTCTCAAGAAATATGGTGGGATTGAAAAGATTGAGCTTGCCCGTAATATGCCATCTGCGAAGAGAAAGGATTTTGGCTTTGTTACATTTGATAGTCATGACGCAGCTGTGACTTGTGCAAAGAGCATTAACAATGCAGAGTTGGGTGAAGGAGACAATAAGGTTTGTTTTGGTGCTTAACAGTTCATGGCATTTATACCTTTTTTGTAAAAATGGCTTTGGATGTGGGCATCAATTGCATGGCTTTGTCTAAGTTATAGTCTCATTTCAGGCTAAAGTTAGGGCCAGACTGTCAAGACCACTTCAGAGAGGTAAAGGTAAATATATTGCACGTGGAGATTTTCGGTCTGTTCGTACTCCTGGACGAGGTGTCAGGGGTTCGTGGGGTCGTCCAGCACCACGTAGCTTTCCTGGGCGTGGAGGAAGAGGAATTGGAAGTCGTCTTCCACCAGCCACTGTTAAGAGGCCTGTTGGATTTAGAGACAGGCGTCCAGTTATGGCCATGCCAGCTAGAGGCAGGCCAATGGCTCCTCTGTCAAGGTCCTATGACAGGAGAGCACCTGGTATGCATCAATTCAATATTTTATCTTGTTTCTGTACCTACAGCTGCATGGATAAATTATTCCTTGCTGTCCCTTCCTTGACAGTTCCTTCATACCCCAAGAGTGGCTTGAAGAGGGATTATGGTCGGCATGAAGAGCTGCCTCCAAGGAGCAGAGCAGTTGCAGAGTATGGTTCCCGGATTGCCCCTGAGAGACGCTCATCGTACAGAGATGATTACTCTTCTCGTGGGTCTGGATACGCCGATCTGCCTAGAAGTACATCTCGTAGTACTACAAGGAGAGCTTATTTAGATGATGGTTATGGGCAAAGGTTTGAAAGGCCTCCTCCAAGTTACCGTGAAGGACGTGCCCGTGATTATGACTCTATGGCTGGGTCAAAACGTCCATATACTGCACTGGTTAGTAATTATCTGCATCATCTATTTTTATGATGCCATCCATTTAAAAAAAAAAAAAAATCATTTAATATTTTAAACTTTTATTATCATGTGTACCAACTTTTCCCTCTTGCTTAAATTATAAAAAGCCCTGAATTGTTTTGGATCCATGTTTATATAATTCAAGGATGATGTTCCTCCACGTTATGCTGACCCGGGTGTCCGCCAGTCGAGGGCTCGTTTGGACTATGAACTAGGTGGTGGTGCTTCTCAGTATGCAGACACTTACAGTGAAAGGTTTGTCACTCTTGGAACTGGAACTAGTTGTAATTGTTGTGCACCTTTTGGTATGTGTTATTGAAGTGACTTACATTTGTATGTGTGGTTGGCAGACTTGGAAGATCTAATATAGGATATGGTGGTAGCAGAAGTTCTATCTCGGGGCAGGATTCACATGGGCTTTATAGCAGTCGTCAGGGTATGGGATATGGAGGTGTGTTTTAAGTTGCTGAAAAATCGATATGCGTAGCATGCCACCATTTAATTTAGTAATTTTTGCTAAGCGATCTTGTACTCCATTTTTGATTGGCTTTCAGGTTCTTTCGGTAGTAGTGATGTTGGTGGGATGTACTCTTCAAGCTTTAGTGGTGATTACATGTCTCGTGGAAGTGATGTATGCTCCTTCTTGAGTGTCGTATAATGGGAGTTGACTACTAATTCTTGTAATAACTTGTTTAAATAAAACACTTGCATTGCAGGTTGGTGGTAGCTCTTACTCATCACTGTATTCTAGTCGTGGAGTGGGAGGCAGCAGTTACATGGGTAGTGGTGGTTCTGGATCATACTATTGAGGTAAGTCAAAACTGCTGTCGTACTGTTGTTTGATGTGGTTTGGCGCATGAGGAAGTGTGTATATATATATATATATATTTTTTTGTGTGTTTATGTTTTTCTATATACTTTTGATGGAGATCACTGTTGCCAGAAGGCATGGCATCTCTAAGAGGTGTAACTGGTGAAAGTGGAGCACTGTGGTCACTTGTGAATTTGTCTGTGGCACAGATACGACATGACAAAGAGGCTGCTGTAGGATGTGGATTAGTTGAAGATTATGCATTAATGATGCCTACAGTTTTGGAGAGATCATGTTACCAAGCGTGAATAGCCTCTATCTGTTGGTTGAGAAGAGAATTATGAGTTTGTAGTTGAAGGGGCTGTATTGCTTCAGGCCATCTTAGATCTGATGGAATACTTTGTTAAGTCGTAATTTTATGCTGTAAGGAAACTTTAGTTATTTAGAGTTGAAAACAAGAAGTTCTTAGTACGTGGTTTGTATGAATTGCCTCTTTTATTCTCTCTATAAGAATTCCACATGATGGACAATGAGGAGTTATGTTGCATCATCTGCTCAATGGACAAAACTTATGATAAGAGCTTGAGGTGTTTATGAATCTGGTTAAGGACCCTTGGATATTTTGCTATGCTGAATTGATTGGATAACCCTTAGCTAAGATTGCAGAAGGCAATATGGTCATTTGTAATTAAATACTCTTTTCACAACCTTGAACATATATTCAAAGAACCTTTTAGCTAGTTAACTAGCAAATGGAATGGTGAATTATAATGACTACAAAGACTAAGTGTGGATTCAAAGGCGCTTTCTTGAGTGTATGCATAGCTATTCTGCATTCTTTTAGAACTCTGGTGCATGAGCAACCAACTGGAGATCATTGAACATGCTGAGCATGGAAGTCGAGCTGCATGACTATGGCAGTGACATGCAGGCATCAACTTGCACCAGTTTGTTACCCTGCTTTTACATTGGAATTGAATGGTAAGATGCAACAGAAGGCTGAATTAATAACAAGAGAATACACAGACTTGTTAACAATCAATTTCAATCTCGTTTACCCGGTATTTGTTGCTTTTTCCAGTGTCCTTGGGTGACACTTTTTTGAGGTTGGAAGTTATGCATTGTGCTAGTGTGTGCCATTAACCAAGAGTTGGAGCAGGACCACTTTTATGGTGCATGTTTGGCCAAAATAAGGATTGTGTTCTCATTAATGTTAACGGGGTGGGTTTATCACCAACAGAAAATTGATAGTTCTTGTGACCGAAAGGACAATTTGTCATTTATTTTACATCCACATTTATTTCCCTGTTGTTATTTTATGAGAGCAGTATCTTTTTGGGATCTTCTGGCCACTCTGAAATTGTTTGGGTACCACTGTTGTCTTGGGTCATGTGCATTGCTCAAACTGGTGCAATCCATAGCTGATTCTTTTGGGGCTGAAATAATCTCGTAGCTTGGATTGCTTTATTTCTGCCCACAATAATGGTGTCATGTTTCATAAGATGTTTAGTGCTTTCTGGAAGATGATGATGGGTGTGAGTCCTGTTACTTTTTGTTTCTTGGAGCATGGACCCTTTGTATATGGTGGGGTATGTACTAATAGAACCTTAGTGCGGAAACTTATATGGTTGGATGTATATGTTCAGGTTACGATGTTGGAAAGTGATGTCATTTCTCACGTCAGGGATTTTCTCTTCTATATTCTGCTGTTTGTATGGACTGGGAATGGTATTTGTTTGGTTTGGAATTTGGAAAATTGCTTTTAGTCTCAAACTTAATTGAGAAACAAGCACACAGAGGGGAATGGCACACTATTAGATTTGTATTAGTGCTTGGAACTTACCAAAATATTTAAAATTGAATAGCCGCCTATTTACCTTATTTCCTTTTAGTGGATAGAACATGCTATGATATAGGAATGATAAAACACCAAAGTGTGTAAATTAAAGGAGAAACCAGTGGAGGAAGAAACTCTTTGGGTTATAAAAATATCATTCCTGTTTGAAAATGGTTCACAATTGGCATCAAAATATCCCGAACATAGTGTGCTATTGTGTGTATGATTACGATAGTGGCAGGGAAACTTGTTGGTGATTCCTGTGAGAGTATCTTGTTGAGGATTTTCTTTAATCTGTTAAAAGTCTAGTTGTTTTGAATGGTCTGCTTCTAGAGGCTCACGCTTACTAGTGTAACTATTCCATGTTTGTTTAGTTCTTCACTGATAATGAAGAGTTAGTATTAGTATGTAAGTGAAATCCTTTTTGATTTGAAGGCTTTTGCATTGATTTTGTAGCATAGAATTAGAGGGTATGATGTGGCTTCTTACTTGGTGCCACACGGGCTGTTAGCATTGTAAAATTGACTTTGCAAGGTTTTACTAGTAGCTTTATATGGGGTGTCTTGTTATGATTGTTCCATGCAATTTTGATTGCCTTGTCCTTTTATGTCATCTCTACATGATGTAATTGGAATTGTGGAAGAATGTGGGGGTGTTTGTTCTTGCTGGAGTAGGGAATGTATGTTTTCATTTGCCTAGGTTTTGGTTGGCATCATTTATGTTTTTGCTGTTCAAAAGCAGGAAGCAAATGTGGTGTTTTTGTTATGTTTACGGTTTTAAGAAACAGAAAACAGAAGACATGTTTGATTAGTATGAAAGATGAAAATAAAAAAATTATTTCAGATTGTTGTTGACATAGTTTTCACTTTTTCTGAAAGTTTTGAAATTTATTTATGAGAATGGGGGAAAAAAAAAAAGGTGAACTAAACACATTTCTTCGAGCGTGTTTCCATATTTTTGTTTGAAAATAAAAAGGGGACAAAAATGATGCCAAATGGTCCCTTAATTAATCAATTATGCGTGAGAGTTGCCAGCATGTGTGCTATATTACTATTTGTTTACTTTTTTTCTAATGGTCTTCATGGGGAATTTTCCTCGAAAATTGTAGTTTCTTGCTTTAGATTTCGTTTTGGAGCTTTGCTTCAATTTCAAGTTTAGTCATATCAAAGAGGAGAATTACATTTATGAGTATTTGTAGTTTTGATGTTTCTTGCTGTTTAGCTTTGCTTGTGTGTCAACGTTTTGCAATTACCATTGATTAATTCCCTTGTGAAAGCCCATTAGGTATAGTTCCAGTTTCAATTTTGAGAACTGGGATTCAGTGATCCGAGCACCGAGTTGCAAAGGGATTCAGAAAGGGTAACCTAACTTTTGCTTAGTTTACTGCCATCTTTATAATCAGTTTGATTTCATCCCTGGGATTTGGTGCATTTCTGTATTTTCTTTTGAAATCTTGAAGCTAGAATCAAGCTGAGGGTTGGACAGTGACACTGAATCTTGAACGACTGCAAGGTGAGGATCATATTTTTGTTTTTGTATTTTGTTTTCCTTTAAAGTAGAAAAAAGTATACAGTTTCCATTTCTGGAAAAGAAAATAGAACAATAATGACAAAGTAGTAGTGAGTATAAAGCTTCAGAAATATAGTCTGGAAACCATCTAGCACACGGCATGTTGGAGGGCTCATGGGTAATGAAGGTAACACATTGTTTAACCTTTCTTCTAATATTGTCTAGAAAAAGAGGTGCAGATAATATTATACCTTATTCTTATAGTGAAGTTGATTGTATTAGGTTCCAATATTCCACTATATACAGTTGATAATTATAGAAGTATTTGCTTTTGGTTAGTAGAATGCTTTGTATTTTTTGCTTGACCTCCACAGGTCTCTAGCTCACAAGTTCTCATTTGGCAGCGAGAAATTTGTGCCATGTCTTTCTTCACGCATTGACACTCTTTATGCTGGGTCCATGTAGTCCATTTTGACAACCTTGGCTGTGTAAATAATTTTTGTAAAATCTTTGGATGTTCTAAATGGGTATCCTGTTATAAGAACACAATGTCGTTTTGCAGCAAGATTACTTTATTCACGTTTCTCTTTGCATTGACTCCTTTAAATGCTAGTTGCTGTGGTACATCTGATTATGCAATGTGCGCTTTGTTCTGTAGACAATATTTGTAAAATGAATGCATTATGCTTAAATTGTGATGCTGTTTTTAGATCCTCCCTCCCACTCTCTCTCCTGTGTGTGTGCGGACTCTCTGAAATGTGAATGTGCTGTGCTCGTGAATGGTGTGGTGTTAATGAAATTCAACGTGTATTGATGCAAAATAAGAAATTGGATTGAATGGCAGGATTCGTTGTGTTACAGTGTGGTTTGTACGATTAATATTGAAACTTGCGTTGGACATATTGCTAGTTTCTTCCCCCAAAAAAAAAAGAAAAAAGAAAGAAAAAAAAGAAAAAAAGAAATAATACTTGGTTATTTGCCATAATTATATGTACATCCCACCTTTAAATGAGGATAGTACTTGGTTATTTACAGCCGCGGGGAGGAGCTTTTTATTTTTACTCATCTTTTGTCGTATTTTAAAAAAAATATAAATAAATCAGAAATTATTGTTTTATATATAAGCCAACACATTTCTGGATCGTCATGTGCTCGTTAAAGCCTTGTTTTGGTTACCGAAGAAGAAAGAACGGTTCGTTCACCCAAGCTTGATCTTTTTCCCATCTCGCCTCTGAGCAGGCGTCTCGCCGGGCAACCCACAAGGAGAACGATTTCTCTCGCATGAGTCCTATTTCCGTACCCTAACAGCTCAGTGATGAACTAAGGTTCTTGCTTTCATTAAGCAAGTGTGTATCCCATCACCAAAAAAAGAAAAAAAGAAAAAAAGAAGAATGTGTAACTGGTCATTACTCAGAAGAAAAAAAAATGTACTGGTAATGAAGGGCTGCTAACAACATTAATTGATTACCATTTTTAAAAATATTATTTGCCAACCGTTTTTAGAGATTATGAGATTTCTACTGTGCGTGTTGTGAACAAATTTCGTCCGGCATCGAGTATTCGCCGGTGTGAAGGAAACGTTCTCATTGTTTCTTTGTTTTTGTTTTGGTTTTTTTTATTATCTAAATACCCATAATCTCAGGGGGATGCGGGTTGTTGGCTTTGAGACTTTGGCCGGTGAGACGCCAGTCATCGGAGGCAGGATGGTACCAGTGAATAAATGCGTCATTCCATTCTTATTATGTACCATTAAAAGTAGGATTGATGGCACATAGGTAGGGATGAAAAATTGAGGGTTATTAGGTATTGGACTCAAATGCATCTCTTGAATTTTAATTCTCCATTTCTATTTTTTGTTATGTGTCATCGATCTTACGTTTATTGCACCTTGCAATAACTTCACCAAATCCAAATCCTTAAACTTCTGACATTAAAAATTAAATAAATAAATAAATAAATAACACCGAGGGTTCTAATGAGCACGGGAGGAGCATATGATATGGGACACATGTTGATCAAGGTGCACGCTAACAAATATTCGATCTGTCATCAAGGTCAAAACAGACGAGCCATGACAACTCTCTACACCCCAAAGTCACAAACGCGAGAACCCTCTCTTCTCAACAGACCAAAGAACAAAAAGCAGGAGGAACCATTTCTGGGTTCTTCAAATCGGCTCTCGAACTCAAATGGGTCGTAAGCAAAAGGACTCAGAACCCGGCCGTTGGACACACCTGATCCTCCTCTTGATGGGTACATTGTCCTGTTTCATGGTGTACGTGTGCCTATCCGTGGCCTTCAAAGACGGTTCCAGTTCCTGGTCTTCGACGGAATTGGTTGACGATGGTGAAGATTCGGAGGGAGAAGGAGAATGTTGTGGAGGGATTGAGCATTTGGAGCTCTGGGGTAGATGCTGTGAAATGGGGTTCGGAGTTCAAGCTCAATTCTTCGGAGGACTGTTGTAGGGCTTGTAAGGCATTGTGTAGAGGTGATGATGGTCCTTGTTTGTGTGATTCTTGGGTGTTTTGTGGGTTTAGAGAGTCTTGCGGGCCGAGATTCGGTGAGGTATTCCCTCTCTGTTTCTCTTTCTCTCCCTCTGTATATATATATATATGTATATGTACACCCACACAGACTGATACACACTAGTTAACTGGGTTGATTGGAAATTAGAAATGTTGAATTGATTTGTCTTTTGTTTCATCTATTGGTGGTACATATATAGGTACGTATGCATATATGGAAATTTGTGTGCTGTGGGTAACTGGGTTCGATTGGAAATTTAAAATGTTAAATTGGGTTTTTCTTTAATTTCATATATCGGTGTTATTAAATATATTTTATGGATCAGCGGGATCTCAACGTCTGATCAACTTGATCTTTTGCATGGATGAGATGCATGGGAAGGGTCTGATTTTTATAGTGGAATTGGTGTTACATGGGTTCCACATAAAGTTTCTCGAGAATAAAGTCCTTACACTAGGTGTAATTTGTTGCTTCATTGTATGTATTTAGAGTTTTAGACACACATGAATACACTTCATATCTGATTATGAGATTATTGTTTTCCTCTTTCTGCTTCTAGTGTTGGTTGAAGAAACAGAAGGATACCTTGGAGCCTGATCGGCGTGACTCAGGAGATCAAGTCATTTGGACTTCTGGGATTGTATTTGGAAAAGGACAGGTATATAATTTGCTGAACATCATAGGAGTTTCCTGATAGATTATGAACTTTTAAGGATGATGAAGACATGTATAATATAATTAATGTGTAGCTTTTGAAATTATGCTTCCGCTTCGCCCATTTCAGAGATTATCTTAAAAACAAGCATCTAAGCTTATTGCATGTTCTTCTACTCATTGAAGATTCACGGTTTCTTTTTCCTAAACTTAAAAGTGTATATAGACATTCTCATATAAGAGACATAACAAGAAGTTTTTAAGTTGTTCCCAAAAATATATTAGCTAGTCTTTAATGTCTATTTCTTACCATAGAAATGATTTAAAAGATTTTAAGCTGTGGTTATCCTGCATTCTTGTGTTTTTATTTTCTAAGGATGTGTTCTTTATTTCTCATAATGGATGCATATGGCGGGCAGGACCAACATACCCTGCAATTATAAAAACATCTATGCCAGGATTAATGTATGGATTCATTTTCATCAAACCCTGTTGATTCAAAGGATGTGCACATAAAGGGGGCCTTTTGGGTTTATTTGCGATATTAATGTACTTGAGTAATTTTAATCTGAATCGGAGTTTTTGTGTGGTGTGGTGTTAAGGAAATGGGAGTAGAATTAGTTAATGTTATTTGTAGTAATAAAAAACAATTAGTGGTAGGAGTTAGACGAGAATGAAGTTGTATTTTAGGTGTAAGATGGCAGTCAGTAGCACCAATTGTTGAGTGTAGTGAAGTAATGAACCACTTATTATTCACATTTTCTAATGCAGGAACTATATTGTATTTTGTGATGTAGTTTACATTGTAATTTGTTGCTCATATATTTCCTTTTCACTTATAGGGCATTGTTGGCTTGGAAACACAGTATGGGATTCTTCATATTAAAGTAAGCTTTTTATCTAGAGGTTTAGATGCATAAAGTCCTTTCTGTATGGTAATCCTCAGCATGAGTATGATTTCAATGAAGTCGTTACTTAAATATTATTCCCTTTAAAGCTTTTACTTGTTTATTTGGCTTTTCACTTGTCTAACCTTAGTCTATTGGTTCTAAAACATTTTTCTCTTTTCTTTAGTGATTTCTTCTCCATTTATCTTTACTGTTAGTCTATGGAGAGAAGGCTGTCCCTCGAATCTTGAAAAATTCACCATCAGTGAATAAGAAACCGAAACATAGAGATATGTAAAAATAAGTACTTAAAAATTTGGAGAAATTCATGAAAAATCCAGAGGGTAGAAAACACGAGTAGAACATTCATACAAGCAAAAATATTTTTACATAGTACATACTATAGATTCTAAAAGCATCTTTTTCCTCCTTGTTCCTGTGTATTTACATACTTTTTGTTCGTCAATGTATTTTCTTTCATCCATATTTTGCTTGATTTACAAAGAAATCATCACCTCCTACTTACATAGTGGTGTCTTTGATTCTGCAGCTTTACCCTGATTGTGCTCCACATTCTGTGGCCTATATTCTTGAGCTGTTGGCATTACGTCATTGTGCAGGGTGCCAATTTTATCGTGCAGAAAACCGCAGTAGTTCTTGGGATTCAAAAGGAAACCACATAGAAAATGTAAGATTTCTTTTTTCAATATACCAATCGTGGCTTCTTATCAACAAAATATACCAATTATGCCTGATTTTGTTTAAAAAATGATGCTTTAGAAAGCTTGCTAACTAACTAAATATCCAATTTCATATTATTCAGTTTCCATAAAACTATATTTTCCTCTTGAAGATGAAATGGACTAGGATAATCAATAAATAAAAAATTCAGCACAAACAGCTCTATATAGTTGTGGAAATGGGTCACCTAGGTATTTGTTTATAGCATCATTGTGTGCAAGGTTCTCCTGCTCACCACCTTCTTTTCATTTTGTACATTTTAAAGAGTGAAGGCATAAATATTGTTCAATTTCCCAAAATACCCATATCTTTTGTGGAAAAGGTAAACTTCTTCTTTCATTCAAACATTTGATAGAAGGGTAATATTAGGAAAACAAATAGACAAGTGAGATGTTAATGCATTAATTGCATCTCCTTTATATGCATGTTTTTTCAAGGTGATCATGCTTTGTGGGTTGGCCTTGGGAGTGAGTGATTGATTCTAGCATATAATTGCTTTTCTATAGTGCGTGGGTGAGAGAGGAAGTTTCAGAAATACAGAATCAACTATACAAAATATGAAAAGAAGGTAGTGAGTGGAAGAACCTAGATTGGGCAGACGGTGTTGACATTTTTATTTTGGCATGTTTCTTAAGTAATTCTTCTGGATTTCAAAATTTGGAACTCATAAGCATCTCATATGAACTATGTAGGCTCCTTTTGGTCCTCCTTATGCACTGATTCAAGGAACGCTTGAAGCCCACGGGACCATCTTTAAGGATATCCCAACAGAAGTTTGCCCCACTATAAGAAGAGGCTCAGTTGCATGGGTTGGTCCCGGCCCTGAATTCTTTATCAGCCTAGCAAACCACAATGAGTGGAAAAAGGCATACACCGTGTTTGGTTCTGTTCTTCCAGAAGACATGGAAATCGCGGAGAAAATTGCACAGCTTCCCACTAAGCCTGAGTTGTGGAATATATTGATGTCTCTGTTTTGGAGACACCTGTTCCATTATGGATCCGGAGAATCAAAAGGAGTGATGCAAACCTGAAATTCAATAGACACAGAAATTGACTCAAGCGGGACCTAGTTCTTGGGTATGTCTCATCAATCTCATATGGTTTCCAATGTATATAGTTCTGTATACTTCATGGGAACGATGTGGATTTCTTGGGTCATTTGGTCTGAGTCTATATAAATTCATCATTTTCAATTTGATCTGTTGATTTTGATATACCCGATAAATTTTGCAAATGAAGTAGAAATCAGAGAAGATGCAGAGTCAAATCTTTCTCCAATTGGGCTTTGCTCACAAAGGGATTGCGGTGAAAATTTTTGATGTGTTATTTGGTTATTCCCCTTCACAATCTGGAGATTGCTGCTAGGTTTGGACAGAGATGGGTTTGACTTTAATCCCTGGATTTGATGACTTTGGTCTTGTTTTTGGAAGCAATGTCATTTATCTTCAAGAAACAGCCTGCATAATGTCTCTGTTACCCTAATTTTTTTTTTTAAAAAAAAGACTTGATAATAGAGCTGAGCTGTCCTAGGAGAGCACAACTGTGCAGGCATTTTGGGCAAAATTAAAAAATGACCAATGCTATCCCAATTCCCAGGTGATTTAATTTAATTTAATTTTCATTTTTCTGGATTCCGTATTAACAAGACACATGGGATAAATGCCCATCATTGTATTAAAATTCGGTTGGAACATATTTTTTCTAAGTAAACATCCACAATTACCAATCCAAGAACTATTTGGAACAAACTGAGAGCCTGTTTAAGTTGAAGGACACACAGTTCTAAAGTAGTAGTCTAGATTACATGGTCTAAGCAGACCAGAAAAGGGAAAAACGGAAAAAACATACGCGATTTTAGTTTACCGGCCTAGTGGTATCTCTTCCCTCTCATGAGGTGGTGGTCGTAACTTCCGGACTTTCGGATGACGGTTTTACGAGGGGCAGGGTTATTCCCGTTATGTAGCCCAATGCCCAATTTGGCTCTCCTCAGGATCAGAAAAAACTATAGCATGGCAGAGGGTACCAAAACTTGGCAAGATGCGATGATTTCGTTTCTTAATTCTCGTTTAAAAAGAACGTAAAAATATAGTGGTTATACTTTCTGTGAACATTTTGGAAGAAGGAAAGGCTAATGTGATGGTTGGGGGTTGTTCAAATCCTGGTGATTGCTACACTCATTCTTCTCTAAATAGGCAAATAGGACACTTAAGAGTTGGGTCGGAATAATTTTCTTCCTGCTAAGAAGTCTGGCCATATGCAACTCAAGTCCCACGTATAGGAAGATCCTCCTCAACATTGGAAAGTGTTACTTCATTGTACTTAATTATAACTATCTAAAGGACAGTCAAGAAGAGGATCCGTGGCGCAATGGTAGCGCGTCTGACTCCAGATCAGAAGGTTGCGTGTTCGATTCACGTCGGGTTCAATTCCCCTGACATTTTTATTGTTTGGTTCCTCTGCTGTTTGGATTTTTTCTTTTCTTGGTTATAGATGGTAAAATATTATTGAACTGTCCCAAACAAAGCCCAATTAACATAAGAAGAAAAAGAAACAGAAGGAGACCATTAAAATAATCTCTACGCCTTTTAATCTCCGCCCCATGGGACTAACTACTGGATATGTGCGATTGTGTGACGGGTAGTTTGTATCTTGGGAAAGTCAATGAATCAGATCACGAGGGCTTCAAAATTTACTGCAACTGACCAACAAATCAGCTCTAACATCAAGGGTTTGTCATGATTGTGTTCGAATTCTGACTCACAAATCTCATCTGAAGAAGCAATGATGGGTAGCTTAGCATTCCTCGCTTATCTGATACGACCGATGATGCAAATGACAAGTGATGTGGTAGGATTGTAATATACTGAGAACAAGCCAATTGGGCAAGTAGTTTAAATGCCTGTTGCCTCTAAAGTAGAAGCCCTGAATCTCTATTTATGCAGATTTTGAAATCAAAGAGTCGTTCACAAAAATGCAACGATGGCATAGTTATAGGAAGCCTTCTGCTTCATCTATATCTGTAAATATTACATACCCTTTATTGGTTCAATCTATGATGCATTGTTTCTTGCTTCAAGGTCTTTCACCCTACACATACAGGGGTTACAAATGATACCCATTTTATCCAACCATGTTTCCTTCTTACAGCAGAATGTTTCATTTTTCAAGCTTTTCATTGCGTTGCGCATGCAAAAGAAGAGCGGCAATTGTTCAATTGATGTTTCCGAACCTGATGAGCTGACAGAAAAATCAAACGAAGTGCAAATTCTGGCAAGAACCTATCTAGAGGGGAAGGGGGCCTTTCTAATTAGACGTCGTCCCATTTCTTTTATATGGGTATTGCCATCTGTGTTGTAAGCCGAGGCACACACTCGGGTAGAGAACTGGTCCAGTTTGAACGAAAAATAAAAAAAATATAGAAAATAGTAATAACCCGTAATTGCTTTATATTTTAATTAAACAATGAAAATAAATAAATGGAAGGAAATGAATATAAAGGAGTAAAAACAAAACCATCGAGATGCTTTTATTTCAAGTATATTGACAAAAAAATAGAATAGTAAACCATTAAGGAGGTTGCCTGACCACAACACAAGGGAAGATGTCTATCTGCCCTTTAAGAAGGCCACTAAAATGAATTCCGATCTTTCTGCTTGCTTTTAAAAAGTTTGCACCTGTGATTCTATTATCAGGCTATATATTATTTTCTCCACAGATGCCGTGGGTAATTGATTTCATGGCCGAACAGTAACACAAGTGGATTATCTTCTCTGAAGTCATCAACGAGATACGATCCTACTTCAAGAAAAATAGAGAAGGTTTTGAACATTGCTCCACAATGAACAATTTGTAGTTGAACCCATTGCAAAAGTTAAATTCTATTTAGAAGCATTCTTCAGAGATGATCACAAATTGCCTTTGTAAAATCAGATGTTGTGGAAGTGCCACCAAGATCAGCAGTCCGGTACTTCCCCTCTGCAATTGTATTGAGGATGGCATCCTGGATCCTATCGGCTTTACCATGGAGCTCCAAATGACGCAGCATTGTGACAGCACTCAACAGCAAAGCAGTTGGGTTCGCCAGATTCTGCACATATCAAAGCACCATATTGGAAAGCGTTATGTTAAAAATGAGAACTATACTAACTAGCGAAGGACAAGGAGTCCTTCATAAGAAAATACCTAACTGAAAGAAGAATAAACAAAATGACCAGTCATAGCAGATAAAAGCATCCACCATAATGCTTCAACAAATGAGTCCTCTCTTGGCCAGTTATCGGCTTTTGAATTAGCCGAAAATGCCCCAAAACAGCTTGCTCCCAATGAGGAAACAAGGTCCAACAATCTTGCATAATAATAGAGCATATATTTTTAGTCCTTGACTAAGGCACCCCAAGATTAGAGGCCTCTCAAAAACTGATCAACAATGTGATGGGAACCCCCTCCTGGCAGTTTTGTATATTGTTTGGAACTCCAAGGGAAACCTCCTAAATGAAGGCTAGGGCTCACTGGAATGGGGAAGAAAGCGATTACAGCAGAGGAAAGAGAATGTCAACCAATTCTGATAACATGAGGAATAATCCTCCTCAAATCAAAAGAAAATCAAAAGGGAGAGAAAGGAGGGGAAATGTAACTCAACGACAAAGTGAAAGATACTTTTGCACTGTAATTGAAAGTCTCATGATGTGGGATTTAATGTTGCCAAGATAGAAGAAAGAGTGAAGAAAAAGATAGATGAGAGAAGAGTCTGGAAACTCTCCTCAACCCTTGGGATCTACTGGGCTTTAACCTGAAAAAGGTGATAAATTTCAAAATTAAAAGTGTCCATGATTGAACTAAAATGATCTCACGCTCATCTTCGGAGTGAAGCCCACACATGGAAGAGCCGAACATCTGAACTTGACCTACATGCCTAACATACAGCTGAAAGGAAGTATGGAATCCAGTGTGGCTCTAGAACCAAGCACACAGTGCATGTGAATGCATAATGCGGTCATATAGCAATCAAAGGCATGGATTAATATATGAGTGAAATTACAAAGCAGCTTGTGGCTAACCTTTCCAGCGATATCAGGTGCCGAACCATGTACAGCTTCAGCAAGAGCAATACCACCCTCACCAATATTACAGCTGCAAAGGAGATCCAATGAAGTGTGATGATCTAAATTAGATATATTTATAAAGGTGTGTATTAAAGATGACAAAAGGAATATATATACCTAGGAGTTAGACCTAAGCCCCCAATCAAGCCAGCGCAGAGGTCACTGATGATGTCGCCATAGAGGTTAGGCATCACCAATACATCAAAAAGCGCAGGATTCTTCACAAGCTGTGTAGGGCAAGTCAAGTAGTTAGCATTATTTCTCAGTTTGCCTTCCCATATATAATATTATTGCAAGAACAAAGACCCACAAGGCCACAATAGTAGGTGGAGTACATCACTATATCACTATGCTTGGTAGCCAGACCAACAAACACACACATCAATGCACTCATTTATCAAATTGACTCCAATGACGCACCAAAAAATAAATAAGTATAAAAGTTAAAATAAAACTTGACTCGCATGCATAAGGGGGTAAATTGATTATACCATCATACAGCAATTGTCAATAACAACTTCTTCATACTTTATCTCAGGATACTTCTCTGCAACCTCACGGCAACACTGGAAGTGAAGACAAAACCAAACTTAATGCAAGGATAGTTGGGTAAACAATCAAATAAGCTACAATTTAAATATTTACAAACAGACAAACCTTAAGAAAAAGCCCATCAGTCTTCTGCATAATATTGGCTTTGTGTATTGCAGAAACTCTCTCTCTTCCATGGGTCTTGGCATAGTGAAAAGCATATTCAGCCACCCTCAAACTTGCCTGACGAGTAATGATCTTGAGGCTTTCAACCACACCTCTCACCACCTAGCACCAAAAAACAAGGAACTCATTAATTTTGTACATGCTGGATTTTATTTTATATTTTCTGGGTGTGTGCTACTGCGTATTGTTGACACAAACTTACTTGATGTTCAAGACCACTGTACTCCCCTTCCGTGTTTTCACGGATAGTGATCAGATTTACATCATCATAGCGTGTTTTATAGCCACGGAGGCTGTAGCAAGGTCTGACATTGGCATAGAGATTAAGTTCTTTCCTTAGAGTAAGATTCAAGGAACGATGACCTTTTCCAATTGGTGTTGCCATTGGCCCTTTCAAGCCAACCCCATTCTGCCGTACTGATTCTAGACTTTCCCATGTTAGAAAACTTTGGGTTCTAGGATCTATTTGGTCCCCCACATAGTGTTCTTCCCATTCAATTGGCACTTCAGCTGCTCTAAATACCTGCATGATGATGAAAATTTCTAGCAACTTAGAAAATCATTAAGCCTCTATTGGGTTTCTGGAAAAAAAAAAAAAAAAAAAAAAAAAAAAAAGAACTACGCAAAAGAAAAGAAATTAAAATCTTTAAAGCTTATGCTTAGTAGGTCTATCATCACCAGAAAATTTTAAGGCTCACCTAAACTAAACCAAATAGTCGTAATATGCCCAAAAGTAGAAGTTATTAATTTCTCAGGTCTCAAATAATAAAAAAATCTAAGATCACAACCCACTACATTTTTCAGCAACCAAACGAAGCATAAGTAAAAGAAATAAGATTTAAAAATAAGACAACGAGTCTCTCCAAACTGTCCAAAAAAGAACGCTACACCATGGTAAAGCAGAACAGCTAAAGCTAATACAAAATAAAACAAATAAAGAAATAAAGAAATCAAAATAGAGAAACAACAAAAACTAATGAAGCCGGGAGAGCTCGTGAAGAGAATCATGGCCCCTTACTAAAGATCTGAGTCCATAAGATCAACGTCATACTCAACTCAAGAAAAATTCCTATCCCAACTGCTTAAGGTGCGTTGTCTGAATCAAGGGTCATCAAGACTTGTCACCACCTTGACTCATGTTCCTCATTTTATTTTATTTTTAAAAAAAAACATCCCTCTTTTCCTTTTAGCGCCTCCAACATTTACCAGGTCATCCTTGTTAACATTTTTTTTTATTTTTAAATCACACAGATCACCCTTGTTACTAGACTATCCATTACTTTTTGTTGCACATGACCAAACAAGATTATTTATTTTACTCCCTCCCAAGCACAAACTAGTGAATTAGATAAATTTCCCCAAAATCCATTTTAATTGTCCCATGAAAAAAATTAAAAAGCGTCATGGTATTTGACATATAATTGAAGGTACATATCCACTATCATAAACTAGGTCATATAAAAAAAGTTGTATCCATCCCAAAACAGATGGTACAGATCAATTTTAGAAATTCATGAAATGATGCAATTTCAGACTTTAACAATCACTTGCAATTATGGCAGCTAACCTCTTGAATTACTCCATTCACCAAAATAGATTTGTTCACATAATTATAGGCAAAACGCAGTGAAACAATTCCATTTCCACGGGACATCCAAAGGGGCCCTAAATGCTCTGTTTGTTCACCAAAAAACAATCATAAAAGAACAGGAAAATTCAAACCACATGTTTATTACTTCGGGTGCCGACAAACAACTAAACAAACAAGAAGTTCTCTTATCAGTTCATCTATACATATAATATCTGTGCGCGTGGAGTGGTGAGGGTGAAAACGGGGCAAATCGAGTTGGAGAACAAGTGGGTGAGATTGAGATTGGAGAAGCAGACCTGTTTGACGGACTCGGCGATCTCGGGACCGATTCCGTCGCCGGGGAAGAGAGTGGCTCGGATCAGATCGGAGCCGGAGGAGGAGGAGGAGGATGAGAAAACCCTAGCAGATTGAGGATTGGGTGGAGAGACGATGTCGTTGAAGCGGCTTCGAAGGACGCGTCTCAGAAGCTGGGACGCCATGGTTGACGACTGACGAGTTGCGGACCAAAACCGAATAAGGGAATGAAATTAAAAATAGGGGACGAACGAACGTATCTATACGCGGAGAATGTGAAATAGGAGTAGTAAAATTTGTTCGCATATCTATTTTTTATAATTTTTTTTAAAAAAAAATTTTAAATTACGTCTTTTTATATTTCTCTCATACACTTTTGTATTTTATTAAAAATACTTTAACATGTTCCCATCAAAAAATTTATTTTGACATGTGTTCTAACTTTGAAGGGTCATTCGTCACCTGTCAACATAGAGGAGGAATATTTTTGTACAAATTTTTATTTATAATTTTACAATAGTCTTATTTTAATTATTTTTCCTCCATCCAACTATTAAAGAATTTATTACTTAATTAATATCTACATTTTACATTATTTAAAAACCCTCGCACAGATTGTTGTCTGTGTCGGTATGTGGCGTCTTACACGGATCATTAGGAAAATAAACTAACCTAAAATCTCGACGAGAATAAAACTTAAGATTCTTTTAGAAAAACACAAATATCTAACTCCATAAAAAGAGTCAAACTTGGGGATCTTCTCTTATTTATTAAGAAAAGCCATGTGGTCTTACCTTAGTTCATGTTCTACTATCATCACTAAAAACCTTAGCCCCACAAGTTCAACAATTGGGTAGAACTAAAACCTTAATTTAGTTCATAAGCCTGAATGAGCCAAATTTGGGATAGTTTGGTAGTTTGGGCTCAGCTCATCAAAAACTTGGACCCAGAATTCATTAAGGCTAATGAACTAAATTATTTTAGGAGAAACATCAATCCTCCGAATCAATTGCCAGAAACCCTAATTGACTATGTTGTTTCCGGTTTCATGGGCACGAGAAACTCCTCAACGCTGATTTTTGCATCTTTTTGAACCCTAACACTATGGGAACTGTCTTTCTTATGCCTGGGAGTACTCTCACTTAAAACCAACACTGGTTTTTGCAGATTCACCAACTGACAAAGAAGTTATGTTCATACTTCATAGTATGCCAAAATCATTAACCAAGAGTTATCCATAATCCTTCCTTGTCATGTAAATTTCAAGACAGCGGTTTAAAATAGCTGAAAAATGGGTGGATTTCGAAAAGACTATCAAATTGGACCGAGTAAATTGAAGTTCATTACCACCACTTACATAATTTAGTAGCTCAAGAGAATCCTTCAAATTCCGAGGAAAAAAATAAAAACCCATCCTCTTCACAAAAATCTCCTTTACAAGTATCATGAATCTAATTTAATACTGCCTTTCGTAAAAAAATCCACGGTCATCTGGATTTGAAATGAAAAAGAAGAGTGACTCCATGTTGAGCATGGAATTCGAACAGGGGATTTCTGTCAGCAATTGCTTCAAAAGAAAAAGCCATGATTTGAATTCCACCTGACAGTTGATTAAGGGATATATCATGGCATACAATTGCACAATTATAGAGCTTGAATAGAATCAGTGGCCTTAACAGTGCAAATGCAGTAAAAATCCAACAGCACCCACCATATACCCTCAAAAAATTGTAAAGGGTTATCAAAACAATTCTAGAGATTACCAACAGACATGTAGGCTGTGTCCAGCACTAGGCTAAAGCTGATCTGGGAAGGGACTGCAGAAAATTTACTCCACCATCATGTTCACAGCATCTTAGTAGCCTATAAGTAAAGTGAGAAGCCAATTCACAAATATCATGGGCACTACAACACCTCTGTAAGACATACCAAAGAAAGTACTCAGTAAAAATTCTGTATGTGGAACTCAAAAATCATTGGTCTTTTGTGTGTGAGGACGCATGCACATACATAACTCCAAAGTCAGTACTGTGTCATGAGTTCAAGCCCTCAGAAACTAAGCAGAAAATGTTGGAACACCCTAATCTGCACTTCCTCAAAGTCAGAACCAAATTATCTCGTTCCATGCAAATTCTTCCCTAAGATAGTGAGTGCCTGAGTAGCAATAGGATCATATCACAAAGTTGAAAACAGAAAAAAATTTCTTTTGCTGATAAAAAAAAAAAAAAAAAATTTGTATAGGAGAGATATACAAGTTACTTATTATATCAACAAAGTTGCTTCCTTAAACCATCCATCCCATCACATTATATGGGGCAATCGCTCCCTATTTTTTTTAGCTTTTGCCTCACTATCGATAGGTAAAACACAATGGGGCCATTCAGCTTACATTAGACATACAATGGACCCCAACTAATGAAATATCCTTCATACTTGGTATGAAGTAGGAAAATGGAGAAAACAAAAAAAAAAAAAAAAAAAAAAAAAAAAAAAAAAAACAAACAAACAAACAAACAAACAAACAAACAAACACCTTAAATGAACTTTAAGGAGAAACACCTCAAATGATACTCAAGGAGAAACATCTCTCTCCCTCTCTCTCACACACACGCGCATGTGCATGTTTGCCAGCTCCATCGGTCATTCTGTGGAGAGCTTTGATAATGTCACTCTTCCAGGTGAATTAATTCTGCTCAACAGAGATAGATAGTTTAGCAGCCTCTACAGTCAACAAAGGTAATTGCTTTCTTGTTCTGTTATAACTCTGAATAATTAGCAATGATAATGCAAACTCAACCTATGTATGATATGCTATAGATCAGATGCATATTCATCAACCGCCTAGGCATCTAAGCGACCGGAGTAAATACCCAAGCTTGCCTAGGACGACAAATTACATGGGATTACGTGTCACAATTCTGGGCTCCAAATGCCCACACAATCCACAGCGGTCACAGATATATCCAGAAACAATAACTTTGCAACATCCAAATGACACTGGAAGTAGCAATAAACAGATAACACTGGTTCTAACCACAACCTGCATCCTGGACAACTTGTCGTAAGGTGTCCAGTTTAAGAATAATAAGAAGAAAGGAATACTCTATAATGGGTGTCATGATGTAATCATCCAAAACACCTTTACCCTCCCACTAAAAAAGCATGACCAAGTACAAGCTGGAAAGTAAGATATCAAGACATAAGTGAGGGTAAAAACCCCATAGCATAAGTGAGTTTATTTTTTTCTTTTCAAAAGAAAAAAAAAAAGAAAAAGAAAAGGGTCCATGGACACAATCATGTTATCATGACTGACCCATATTCAGGGCAGGCTACCCAGTAGTCATCAGAGAACAAAATGTCCAGCCAGAGTGATTGTCATGCTTCATATCTAAAATATATGCATGGCCCCTGAAGACCATTTAATGCATTAGAAAATTTTATGAGAAGGAAATATGCAACAAAGTGTCACCTAGAAAAGAGCAACTGAATAATTTATATGGACACCATTCCTGTCAAGCATGCCAAACTTCACTGTCCTCATTCAAACCATTGCTACAGTGAATTATTCAAGACTATATATACTCACCATTCTTCCAGTAGTTCAGGCAATAAACAACTCAGCCATGACGAGTAGAGATTTCACCAAGGTCAATGCAACTAACAAGTTTTTCCCTCATAGAAATAACATGTATGCATATGAGTCCCAGGAAAATCTTGTATGCAATATTGTTTTCAAGAGGTTGCCCTATTAAACCAATCAACTCAAGGGTGGCAGCAAATCTCTATCCAATTGAAGAATTGTATGGTTTCAGTCACAGTTGCCAAAATCTCTATTATCGGGTGTGAACCCTATTTTTGAAAGGAATGGGAACTTCTCCACTTTCCATAAAATATCAGGAACTATAATCTGTTTCCAAGGATATATATTGAAGACACTGAAAGATGAACTACTTCCTTATGGGAGAGTTTTCGAACTTTTAAAAAATAAGTTCCCAAAGGTTTGCATCATTTAGATAAGATATCCGAAACATTAACATTATTCATATGACTTGGCAATGCTTACTATCCATTGCAGCATCTTTCCTCCTCAGGCAGTGTGCTGCACTTTAAATTTCTCAGTGATCTTCAAACTGAATTCTAGTACACATTATGCATGACTCCAATTTCCATACTAGAATTCATGGTCTTTGGTATAAGTATAATACATTTAAGCACTAAAAGAGACTTACCTCATCGCGCAGCCACAATAATATCCTGATTTTCCCATTTCGAATAAAGTAAATATACAACCAGTAAAAGAAAAAAGTATGAACGGCATTGGAAAGAGATACTTTACGTCTACAAAATCTCTGCTCCTCTACCTTAAATCAAATAGAGAAATAACACTGTCATTGCCTCTACATTTGCACTTCTGTTATGCAGCTACATTTAATTTAAGAAAAGATAATTTATCATCAAGTTCCTTCCAAGTTCTATCACTCAAAAATAATAAAACAACTGGCGTGAAAGCGAACTAAACAAGGAAATTCAACTTAACAAACTTACCTATCTTAGTCATGGGAGCAAAAGCTCCAATTTTTGTGGAAGAACTACCAAGCCAAGAAACCTATGGCCCAATGCTGACCCATCTATGATTCAGGTGAAGGCATTCTCTTTGCCTTCTTCTTCTTCTCTGAGATTGCCTTTGCAAAAGCCTCCACAATCCGCTGCTGCGAATCCAAAATCATTTCAGTCCGCTTCATTTCCATTTCCATCCGCATCGTCTCAATCTCCCTCGCCATTTCCATCCTCATCTGCTCCATCTTCACAAATCCATCTCCCAACAACTTTAAGGCCGACACCATCTCCGCCGTGGCGCCCCCTTCTCTTTCTCTCTTTACCACTCCATCCCCACCACCACCATTCCTATTCCCCGATCCCGGCCTCGGCCATGGACTATCCCTCAAAACCCTAGTACCCAAATTAGGATTAGAATTAGGGTTTTGATCAGATTTTCCATAATTCTTCGAACGAAACCCCGTCCCAGGCTTTGCTACACTCACCCCACTTGGAATTCGAATCCGAAACCCGCTTCCGCTACTACCACCACGACCACCGCCGCCGATCCCATTACTCATCAATCCATATAAACTCCTAGTATTGGTACTACCATTCCTGATACTATCTTGGTACATTGCTCGATCCTCCTCCTCCTCATCGGCATCGTCGTCCTCGTTTTCTTCAGAACCTGAATCCCCGGCGGGGTTTGCCGCGGCGGGGCCTTTTTCCATCGAATCCATGCGCTTGAAGTGAACCCAAGAGGACGAGAATCGCGACATAGGCATCGACCGAGCGCGTTGAAGCTCCGTACGGTACCGCTTGCGGAGCTTCTCCATCTTGTGGCGGCACTGGACGGCGGTTTTGGATGGGGAGGCGAGAGGGCAGCGGCGGGACACGGCGTCAGCGACTTCCTGCCAGTGGGGAGCCTTGAGGTTTCCGCGGCGGAGGGAGTACCACTTGTCGCGGTACGAGTCGATGAGGGCCACGGTCTCATCGTGGGACCAGCACGGCGGTGGGAGACGCCGGGAAGACGTGGTGGAGGGTGGTGGTTGTGGTTGAGCTGCCGATTGCCCTAGTGGGATGGGGTCCTGTTGGGCTGAGGATGATGATGCAGCCATGGAGAAAGAAGGTGGGCGATAAGGGTAGAGGCGTATTTTAGCAAACGGAGAAGAGGGGCAAATCGTACGATTGAGGTAGTGGTGGTGCTAGTATACGCGCAAAGGAGGATCAGAAGGGGCGTATGTGAGCGAAGGAGGTTGAGAGGAAAAGAGGACGGTGGGGGTGGATAGAAATACGGCAGAAGAAGGATGGAAGCGGCGTAAGCTAGAGGAGAAGGGTGAGAAGAGGTGTATGCTAGCGGAGGGTGAGGAAATGGGGATGGTGGTGGTGGAGGATAAGGGCGGAGGCGCAAGATAGCAGAGGGAGGGAGGGAGGAAGGGGAGGAAAAAGGTGGTGATGGGGGCGGTGGAAGTGGTGGTGAGTGATGACATGTCGATTAGGTTAAAGGGGGGGTGGGTGGGGGGTGAGGGGCGTGCGGCTGATTTCGAGATCTAGGATGATGACGATGATGATCGAGGCCACCGCTTAGGTGGTGAGCGGAGCTAACGTACGCCGGGTTAAGCTGCGCACACCCCCAAAAATAGGTCCACTTTCTGACTTTGGCCACCACCACCACCGCCTTGTTGGGTGGGGTGTGTGGGCGTCTCTGACTCGAGTTCGGGTGTTGGGTTTTGTCCTTTTTTTTGGGTTCGGGCGGTGGTGGTGCTGTTTGGTTTGACTCTGTGAGCGAAGAGATTAAGTTATCCAGTGGGTTTGCATTTATTGGAGAGAGAGAAATGGAGGTGACAAAGCCACCAATGTCCAAAATAAAGTCACGTGCTGTTGGGGTTTGGTCCTGTGGTCAGTGGTTTGGCTGCAACTTCGGATGACCCTACAAACTGCCACGCACCGTCTTACACATAGTAAGATAAAGGGATTTGGATCCTTGGTTTCCTTAGGTTCTGTTTGGTTTTGGTTTTCAATTAGATGATGACATGTTATTAGAGCATCTTCAGTCATGTGAGCTAAATTAGATGTGTTATTGTTATTTTAAGCACATATTATAATGTCACATGCTATAATTTAGCATAATACGCTCCAATGATGCAATTAAATATAGTGTGCTATTTTTTGCCACAATTTTAACTCTTTCCACAAATTTAAGGTCTCATAAGATAGTAAATGAGGTATATCGTAGATTAAATACAATGTTGCTTGAGTAGGATGAATGAGTTAAAAAAAAGAGTACGTTTTCTGATTTTTTTTTTTTTAATATAAGATTTCAATATTATTTTTGAAAATATTGTATTTATTTATGGATTGTTTGGTTACTAAGAAAAATAGAGGAAAAGAAATTGCTGGTGTGTTTAGTTGTTGAGAAAGTGAGGAAAAGCTGACATAGAAAATATAACAATAGTTCACCCTTGTGCCAAATGTAGTACAAAGATGAGTTATTGTTATATTTAGCACACCATTGGAGCATCCCAACTTGTGCTAAATGTTATAATATAGCAATAGCACACCATATAACTCAGCATTGGAGATGCTCGCAAAGGTATCATTCAATGATTGAAAAAAAACACAGATGTAGCAAACGGATACAACGATGCCAAACGATGGATTTGCTGCATCCATTTTCTCCATTAGATGGTACTTTTAGTGATGTGTCTCTGTCTAATACAAAAATTAAGTTCAATCAAACACTACCCATTCAAGCAAAGGATTCAATTAAAATCCTTCATAACGGATGTTCACCTACAGGCATTTAGACACAATGGCTGCTATCATTGGTCATCCATGTGTGATTGTCACATGCACATAGATAATCAAAATCATGGTTGTGCAAGTGCAACATCGTACAAGTGAATATTTTTTAAAGTTCATTATTTAAATATATGAATTGGGGAGGATTTATTTTCACATTTTTTTGCTAAATCCTATGAGTTAATTTCTTGGATATGAGGAAAAAGAATAATGTTACATACCCTTTTTCTATAAATACAAAAAAGGAAATAGAATATCAGGGTGGGATAGAACAGCCCACTTTGAGTGCGGCATAATTCACTGTTAATTAGATTTTGTATTAAAAATATCACCCTCCAGTTAATTATTTTGAAGAAAATTCATTGTTAAATGATTCCTAAAGGTTGCAAGTGGAAGCGTGACCTACTTCTTGAGGCAGTTTAGAGAGAGGGCATTTGAATGGTTGAAGTTGAATTAGAAAAATCTATGGTAACACACTATCACAGTCAAATGTTGACCACTTAAATCACAAAAAGTGGATTTTTTTTTAATTTTATTTTTAAACTTTTAAAGCTATGTTTGGATAGGAAATTTCAAAGTGAAATTTGTCTTTGATTTATAATTTGTAAAATTTTTATAAGAAAATTCCATCTAAAATTTTTAAAAATTCCATCTCAAAAACAAATTCTATCTAAAAATTCATTATCCAAACATAGCGTTAATATCTTTTGTATGGCCATGATTTGTCTGCCATGCTAGCATGGTCCAATTGAATCACATATATTTAGGAGTTATAAGTGGCTAGAAGCCTATAATTAATACGATAGGCTACTTGCTCCATTGTTGTGGATGATCAAATTAAATCTAAACCGTTCATACTATAAAAGTCTAATTTGTTTTAGTGAGACTTACTTGATAAAAACGATGTAAATTACATTAGACTATCCATTAAATAGAGATAATCTCTTCCCATTAGAAATCATTAGACTGACCATTGCAAGTCATTCTTTGGGAAACTCGCTTCAATATGCATCTTTAGAAGTGCTGTCAATATTCTTTTTGGTTTTTATTTTTGGGTGTGACTGGCATGGAGTCGGCCGGTTTGTCGTTCAGAATCATTTTCATGCGGGGTACAGTTGAAAATGACATGCAGAGCTTGCATATATGGGATTGTTAATTGGTCAAGGTTCCATTTCTTGTGGGCTTCCATGCATGAAAAGCAAGTGGATTTAGTCCTAAGGATGTCCTAGATTTCATTCTTCAAAGTGGAAAAAAATCAATTTATTAATATAACCCAGATGTTTTAACTCGAGTTTAGATCAACGATTTGTGCTTTACTTTGTTCTATACTATGCCATGTCACATGATAATGCATCAAACACATTAAAAAAACGCTATTACATCAAGTCATTTAAAATATACCAGTGATAGCACACATGCATTGCACGTGAATTTTTTTTGTGAGAATTGTTTTTTTTTTTTTTCTTTTTGAAATGAAAATAAAAATAATTTATTTATAAAAAATGATTAGTATTATATTATATTAAATTTTGTTATAGTTTGGTCTTTGAATCATTAGCATTAACATATGAAGAATGAATAAAAATGTATGATGATCATCCATCAAAACTAAGCACAAAAAGTGTATATATATGGAAAAAAAATCAAAATCAAAATAATTTATTTATAAAAAATCATTAGTATTATAGTATAGAAAATTTTGTTATAGTTTGGTCTTTGAATCATTAGCTCTAACACATGAAGAATCAATAAAAATGTATGATGATTGTCCATTAAACCTAAGAACAAAAAATGTATATATATGTGAGTACGGTGCATGAAAGAATAAAAAAATCATACAAGATCAACTCCATATACTTAGAAAAGAACAAGAAGTAAGGAAGGGTTTTTATTTGGTGTGTATAGTTCAAATTGATTTCAAACTCTATATTTATTTATTTATTTGCCGATTTTTCTAAACTTTGTTTGAGAGATTGTTCTTCAAGAAATGCATCAAACAACAAAGCAAGAATGTCTCTATTTTTTTTCTTGATAGGAATACAACCAAATATAATAATAATAATAATAATAATAATAATAAGAACAATAAAAAAATAATATATCATTTAAGTCTGTAAGGAATGTTAGGATTATGCCCTAGAGCTAATCATAGAGATGATTGTTTAGGGATTAGGAACAATCATTTGATTTCATTTATGTACGTCACATTTATTATTGATTTAATAAAAGGGCTTATTCTATTATGTTTATATGCATCATTTATATTTACATAATATGTCCATGGAGTTAGAGTTGAGAATATGGAATTACAAAGAGTTGTAATTTTGAGACTATAGAAATATCTCTGTACTAAACTCCTAAAGCATTCCTAGTTGAAGGTTCACTATGATGGACAGTAATGAACCATAGGACTAGCACTTGTTAGGTTGACTCTATAGGAGGATAGCTAGTCTCAAGCTATTTGTGTGGAGACACTACAACCAACAAGTGGGTGCCTATTACGAGAATAGGTACACTGAATGTGACCAAAGATATGAGATAAACTGAATGGAGTTTTATCCTGCTTGTCAATCAGTTTCTCATTGTTATAGTGGTACAAGTAATCCTTAGACCTGAGACACCATAGTTTTCTTATGCATGTAGCTTTAGAAGTTTGATAACACTAAGTGCAGATCCTATTCAGGGGTCTGTAAAGGTGTTCATTGGCCCTACTGCTATGTGTATGAAGGCATGTGAGTGATCAACATGGGATCCATCACTCTCAGGAAAAAGAGAGAGAATGTCTCATATAGCATTCGTAATATAACTCATTAAATCCATGGCCATGGTAGGATGAATATGAAAAGAGTTTCATGAGTTCATCAATGAGTTGATATCTATGAATGAGTATAAAGTAATTGAACTAGGGACTTGACAGACTTCCATGTCCTATTAGTTCAATTGGAGACATTGTGTTGAAGGAAGGATGCAATTGTAACCTATAAACTATAACAGAAGGGTTCTTTGTAAATGACTATTCACCTCATTAAGGACCACACCATGAGCCATATGCTAGGTGTTACTCATGGTTAGTAGAAGCCCTAATTGATATAAATGAGTTATTATCAATTGAGGAATTGGAAGGAGTTCCAATTAAACCCTAAATGGAAAGAGTTCTATTGTGCACATCTTGTGCTATTCCTACTACTTGATGATGTAAACCCAATGGGTCACACACTGATCATGCAAGATGAGCTTTTAAGTCTATGAGAGAAAGGGTATGAGTGCATAAAGAATAGTTCTTTGAGGCCATGTTTGTATTTGATATAAACAATAGGGGTTATTGTGCAATTTAGGGAAATTGCACAAAACCCTAAAAGGGTTTCCCCCCTAGGGCCGGCCCCTTTAGTGTGGACTATTTAAGTCACACTATGATGTGTGACATCATTACTTTTGGAACTCCCCAAGGGCTGGCCAGAATTTCCAGCCTCCCTCTCTCTCTCTCCTCTCTTCTCCTACTCTAGCAACAACATGGGAAAGAAGGAAAGGACTTGAAGCTCTAGCTAGGTGTGGATATCGTTGGAGGCAGCACACTTGGGCTGCTCATTCACCGCTGTCCGGAATCAAAGCTTGGAGCAAAAAGGAGAAGACAAAAATTCTGTAAGTGTTCTAACCCTTTTCGTAGTTAGGGTTTGATTTTGTGTTATGCATAGTTAGATTCATGGGTTGTGGAATCGTAGGAAAAATTTTTATATTCCGCCTTTGTATTTTTCCCTCTTGTTCGATTCCCAACAAGGAATTGGTCCCTTACACAAATTGAGACATCTTCCAATGAAACATACAAACCATCAACCTCCCTACTAAATTGTGCCAAACCAAGATTTGTTGATGATCTTTGGATTCCCATTTTTATTTTATTTTATTTTTTTTGCATGTGTATTTTTTTCCTAAATTTTGTTAATAATTTCAACTGATATCTTCTCTTAATTTGTTTTGTTTTGTTTTTTTGAATCATATGTTTATTCAATGGTAGCAATGGAGAAGATTTCTACACTTATTATTTTATTTTTTATTTTTACGTTAAGTTGTTTTAGGGTTTAAAATTCAAATGGAAATATTATATATATTATACTGTCAAAAACTAACTTAATGCTTTAAGTAGTACTTTTATATAGGGTTTAATCTATCCTGTAAGAACATGAAAAAAAATATAATCTTTCATTTTAATCCTTGCACATTATAATTTGCTAAAATTGGTGTAATCCTCATTTATCAAATCTAACGCTATGTAGATTCAGAGGCAAAGAGAATATACATGGGAGTTCATAATAGAATTGGAGATACTTATGAAGTGCATCCAATCCCTCGAAAACAAATAAATAAATTATCAAAATGATGCCATCATAGATTGATCACGCTAAGTCTCCCGCTGCTAGACAAACCACATTTATTCAACCTCTAATGATATTCCACATCATAGCCCACTCACCTCATTAACGTGCTGTTTCTTAGTTAGTAACCCACAAAAGCTGTGAATCATTGCTGCTGCTACCCTCATCAATCCTCGACATACTTGTTGCACCACTACTACTACAGTAGTACCCTTCTTTGGCGTAACTACTGTTGCTAGCTAGGGTTCGATAGGCTTCTATTATATTGGTTAACGTAACTACAACGGCTAGGGTTTGACAAGCATTTATTATATTAGTTTTGTGGAGAAGGGTAAAAAAGCATATATGATTTTAAATAAGGGCATTTTTGTCAATCAAAAGTTTTTTTACTTTACAGCCTTTTAGAGGTAGTATAGATATAGATAGATATAGATATAGATATACGAATTATAATTTCCGTTTCCTTAGAATTCTTATCTGGGTTTGGTTTTATTTAATTATTATACGAATTATAGTTTCTTTAGAATTCTTATTAAGATATATGTTTTATATTGCTATATTTCTTATATATGCAGAAGGGTAGTTGTGTATTTAAAAATTAAAATAAGGGTATATTAGTCAATCAAAAGTTTTTCACACATTCATCTTTTTATAGGTAGTATAGATATAGATATGTGCCTCATGTGCTGACACTTTTAATTCATTTGATATTATCTTAGGTGACATTGTATGTTACAATGTAAAATCAAGCACAAATCAACACATTTTAAACAAGCAAAAGATTTGGGTTCGTTTCAACATCCTCACTAGTGCATTGAAAGCTCGGAGTTCGTGACGACAAAACTGACTTGTGGTCAAGTCCAAGGATGCCACTAGACCAATGGGTCATTGGCAACTTGGCAAGCAATATATTTGAATTTGATCTCTCCGGCAGTAGTCCTTCCTTCTTGCTTGCATTAACTTCAATCTAATATGCTCCAGTATGGAAATCCAAGTTACAAAAACTCCATTACTTGTGATTTGGGTCAAAGTTTATCTGTCATATTCTTGACTTTATGCTCAAGAAATTTATCTCCTACAGGGGAAATATACTAATATTTAACACTTCACTACAAAATCTCAAAGTGCATGTTAAAAAAAGTCTAAAAGCTTCCACTGTCCGCTAATTTCTCCTAGGAATGGATCCCAGATTGTTCGAGGCCGCTTGTACGGGTGATATAGCTGCATTCCACTCCTTACTTTCCGATGATCCGCTCATACTTGATCGGGTTTCCTTGAACTCGGTCGAGAATCCTCTACACATATCATCATTGGCAGGGCATGCTGATTTTGCAAAGGAAATCGCAGGCAGAAAACCGGCATTCGCTAGGGAGCTAAATGAAGATGGGTTTAGCCCCATGCACATAGCCTCTGCAAATGGGCACATTGAGATAGTAAGAGAACTGCTGAGATTTGGAAATGATATTTGTCTTGTGAAGGGAAAAGATGGTAAAACTCCACTTCATTGTGCCGCCATGAAGGGGAGAGTCGACATTGTGAAGGAATTGGTGTCTGCTTGCCCAGAGAGTGTCAAAGAAGTGACGATTAGAGGTGAGACTGCCCTTCATCTTTCTGTAAAGAATAACCAGTTTGAGGTTTTCAGGGTTTTGATGGAAGAGCTCAAGAAACTTGACATGATGGAGCTTGTGAATTGGAAGGACAAGGAGGGTAACACTATATTGCACTTGGCAACCTTAAGAAAACAAAATGAGGCAAGTGCAGCTATTCTTACCTTTCTTTTTTGCATTGTCATTTGTTTGTTTACCCAATAAATTAACTCCCAACATATTGCTTTTTCGTTTTGGCTATCATCCTGAGGTGTCCAGATCCTAACTACGACTGTTTCGTCACTAACTCATCTAAAAGTCCAAACTATTAGAGAGGGGAGAGTGAATATCAAAGGGGTTTAACACCCCTGGTACATGCGATCTTTGATAGTGTGTCAAGTCACAAACTCATTTAAAATCCTGAATTGTTAAAATGGGGAGAACAATTTGTACTAAAGGGCATTAATACACTAGCTAGTATCCATGGCATAAAACATAGAATTAAAAGGAAAATGGGTAGCATTTAGAATAGATATTAAAGCATTTTTTTATCATAAACAAATTCCATTTTATATAAAATATTCATACTGTAATTCATCGTCTATATTCAAGTTGATTAACTTGAAGAAAATTCACAATCCAAATGGTTCATAGAGGTTGCAGGTTAGCTGGAATTACCTAATTCTTCAGTGAATTTAAGGGGAAAAAGGGGAGTATTTGGATGGTTAATTGGAACTTGAAAGAGAAGTATATGTTAAAGTTAGATAACTAAAAGCTATACTTTTAATTTAAGTAATTAGGAGTCATTACACTGACCATTGCAAGTCACTCTTCCCCAAAGTTATGTTGACACAAATCCTTAATTAGCAGTTCTATTAATTTTCTTTTTGTATATATTGTTGAATTGGAATAACTAGGCTCCAATTTTTCATTTGAAATCATTCGAATTAAGCAGAAAAGTTGAACATGACATGCAGAGCATAGGACTGTTGATTGGACAAGGTGCCATTGCTTCTGGGGTCGATGTAAATTCCATGAACTCAAATGGATTTACTCCCAAAGATGTCCTAGATATCATTCTTCAAGGTGGAAGCGAATCATTCGATATCAATACAATAGAGATGTTTCAACGCGTTGGTGCAATGAAAGCCAAGGAGATTGCAACAACAAAACCTACTCATCGTCAAGTAAAAGAAAACAACCTCAATGGAATTACTCCAACATCACCACCTTCTCGTCCATGGAATCTCTGGAAAGAATTGAGAAAAGAAATTGAAGAGTCGTCGATGGACACCCAAAATGCATTGATGGTTGTTGCAGTACTAATAGCAACAATGACATATCAAGCAATACTAAGCCCTCCTAGTGGTTTTTGGTCAGCAGAATCAGGAAGGAATGCGATTGGTACCATTCAAAGGCGACAAATTGTTCCTGGAGAAGCCGTCATGGCTGGTGACCCTCATGTCTTTGCTATATTCACTGTTTTTAATGCTCTAGGATTTTTCGCGTCTGTCGCCATGATATCTCTTCTCACCAATGAATTCCCCCTCAGAGCAGGCTTGCGGCTTGCCATACTTTCGATGACTGCTACATACGTGATAGCAGTGTTTTATATGGCTCCAACGCATATGAAAACAGTGTTTGTTGTGGTGTCATTGATGGGAGTGATTGTTCTTGTGGACTTTGCACGGTTTGTGCTATGGTTGATGGAAAAATGGGGAATCCATCCTTGTAGAAGAGGAAGGAGAGGTCTGCCCAGTGGAAATTTATTGAGGGTTTAAAAATTAAAATTTAAGTTTCCTTGTATGATAAGATTTAATTCAATATGGCATGTAGATGGGATATGTAAAGTATTTCTATGTTTTTTGTTTTTCTCCTCCGTAGGGATGGGATGTGTCCTATGTACTCAATATCCGAAAATGGATGACATTATAATGAATTAATGTCATTTTCAATATCTCTTGAAATCTATGAGTACATGATCTATACGTTTTTTTTCTTTTTTTTTTATATTATTTCAGAAAACGATATGGGTGCTCCAAAAGGAGCCGAGTCACGCTGACCTATTTATCTCCACCCTTTTTTTTGGGGTGGGGGTACAAATTTATCTTCACCATTTTTTTTTTTTTTGGGTACAAATTTATCTTCACCTTCAGCTTTGATACTATCAGAAGCTTCCCCATAGATTGGGCCTGTGTTTGGTGTCAGAAAGAGGAGTCCATGGGCCCTGAGATAAACATGAGTGGAGTGATTCTCGTAGCCTTCATTATTTGTCTCAGACTCACCATGACACCGTAATTTATATTCTGGGCCATTATAATTCCCTCGGCCCAACTGGCCCAACCACCAATCCACCATCTTGCCCCATGATTTCCAAGTGGAAAATACTCGGCTCGTTACAACGGGGCAAGACCCAAAAAAACAATTTCCACTTATCACCATTCATCACTCATATTATGTCATGTGTTATGACTAATTCAAAGAAGGGGAAATTAGCAATAACCCCTATTAGGGGACTATTTTTAACAAAAAACCCACCATAAGATTTTTTTTAACTCCAAAACCCCTTTTTAAAGGATTATTTAAGCAAAAGGAACTATTTTTTAAAAAAATACCTGTTTTAACCTTTTATATTTTGAGGTATGTTTCAAACCAGATTCGTAGTAGAAGAAGAAGGGAGGGGGGATGGAGGGAAAGAGAGAGAGAGAGAGAGGGAGAGGGAGGGGCTGTGAAGATTTGGAAGAAGAAGAAGAAGCAGAAGAAGAAAAACCAGATCTGGAGCAAGAGAGAGAGAGAGGGAGGGGCGGAGGGAAAGAGAGAGAGAGAGAGGGAGAGAGAGGGAGGGCTGTGAAGATCTGGAAGATGAAGAAGAAGAAAAACCTGATCTAGGAGAAAAAAAACCAGATCTGAAGAAAAAAAAACAAAAAAAAAACCCAAATCTCCGCTATGGTTATCATCTTCTTCTTTTCATCTCCCAACTCTAAATCTGCTCTCCTCCTCCTTTTTTTTTTTTTTTTTTTTTTTTTTTTTTTTTTTGGTGTCTTTGGTTACAATTTCAGATCTTGTCATTTTTTGGGGACAGCTATTGTAGTGTTTTTTTTTTTAAAAATTTTTTTTTCAATGACAACAGTATTATGTTACTTTGTAGTGTATAAATTTTTAAAAACACACAATAGTAGACTGTTACTATTATCTGTATAATTTTTTCAAAGCACACAATAGTAAACCAACAGTAAAGTAGTACTGTTACACAAACTAATTACCAATAGTAAAGTGATACTATTGCACAAACTAACTTAACAACAGTAAAGCGATGCTGTTGTATAAACAAATTGGTACAATTTGATACTGTTGCCATTCAAATACACTAGCAACAGTAAAGTGATTCTGTTGCAATGCTTTAAGATAAACAAAAGGTTGTGTCTTACTATCTAACAAATCATAATTATCCATAAACGACATTAAAACTTTCTTGTTGGTGATTTTTTTGTCAGTACATATGTTAAAAATGACCAAAAACTTTCAAACAGCTATTTGCCTTCTTGCGCGCACGCACATGCAAAAACACACACACACACACACACATGGGTTTATCATTGTTTAGGAAGTGTATTTTTCGTTTGATTTCTTTTTGTATAACTTTGCTGGGAAAAATAATTGAAAATCCTTGATTTTCGGGTGGGGAGTAAAATGGCATGTTTGTAAATTATTAAATATTTTAAAATCAAGAGTGTTTTAGTCTGTATGGTATCAAAAGGGGTTTTCCAAAATCTATATTATTTTAGAGTCTATTGTAAAAAGAGTTTTATACATAAGGGTTTTGACCAAAATTCCTTTAAAAGAAACATGGACATATAAATAAAGGCACAATAGATATGTGAACATGCATTTATGTTTACGTGAACACTCAAATAAAAGTATATAAACATGAGTAACTGTTTATAATTACATAAACATAGGAATTATACACATCATTAATTCTCATTAATTTTTTTGGGCGCAGGATGGAAAGTGAATTGAAGGTGAGAAAAGAGCTTCTCTTCTCCTCAGCGTAAATAGGCAAGTATTATCCTTCTCGAACCCTAGGATATACAGTACTCCTAATTTGCCTCCCCTCCCCTGTGACGTCATCAAAGTGGACATCATTCTTTCTTTGGTACAACTGGCCGGACCCCATTCTTTTTGTTTTCTTTTAATAATTTGAGTGTCTCTAGAATCTTTCCTCGCCTTCGAAGTCCATATAAAGAGCTCTTTGGGAGGGCTACACTGAGAATCATTGCCTAGGGAAAAATAAAAAAAAACAAAAACAAAATGGGTGAAAATAATGAGAACTGGTTCAGATTCTTCCAGTTTGAGAAAGGCAGGGACTCGCCAAGTGACGCCCGCAATGTGCTGTTAGTGATTGCTGCTCTGATTGCCGCCGTGACATTTCAAGCCGGGGTGAGCCCACCAGGGGGCGTTTGGCAAGACAATAGCCCTAAAAATGAAACCGATCCACATACTGCAGGGAGGGCGATTTATGCGTCTGATGGCACAGCCTTTTATGTGTTCTTGATTTCAAACACCTTGGCTCTGTCCACCTCCATCCTTGTCCTCGTATCTCTCACGTACAGGTTCCCATTCCATTTTGAAGTGTTCGTTGCCACGGTTTCAATGATGGTCACCTATGGCTCGGCCATTTTTGCGGTTACGCCCCGCCCCGATACGAAGTATCGCTACGTCTTGCTTGCGGCTGCTTTGCCTTATATCTTACGATGTTTGATTCAGATGTTTAAGAAGTATAGAATTAAAGTGAAAGAATTTATGTCACCACCGGCCGCTATTGCGGCTTAGAAGTGGTGCCTAGATGGATGGGGTTGCTGGGTTTTGGGTAATGTTAGCTCTACGGTCGATTCCTCTCCCATAAATAAAAAATAAAAAAAATGGTGCAAATGAACTAAAGCTGAAACTGGGATGCCACTATGCCAGCTACTTCCTAGTTTCCAAGTGTTGTATGGTGTGTTTATTTCAAAACGCAAAAATCAAGTTGGGCACTTTTTGTTTCCCTTCTTTGTTTCCCTCTCATTCTATGTTCAAGGGTTTTTTTTTTTTTTTCCTATAAAGCTTTCCTTGAGGTTTTAAGAGGTCCTCATCCGGTCATCCCTTGTTTTGGTGAAGTAAAACATGTGTAGACTAACACAAGACAACACAATTAAAGTACGAAACACTTCAATAATCGAAACACCAAACCACCCCCCCCCCCCAAAAAAAAAACCTCCAATAATACGAAGAAAAAAAACTTCAATAGAAATTTGAATTGCTCTCGTTAAAGTAGCTCACAAAGGTTTACAAATGTTGATTGATTTATGATTCCATTGGGTGTTCAAATGAGAGTTCAATAATTATAATAAATTTTTGTACTCTTTCCATCCCAATTTGTTTCCTTATATTTTTTATTTTGGAATGTCCCAAAATATTGGGTTATTTTTTAAAGTCAAAACATTTGATTTTTTTTTTCCCAAATGAGTCTTTACAATATTTAACGTACATATTTAAAATTACAATAATTATATCAACTATCACATCAAGTAATATTCTCTAACAAAAGGTAAAATAAGAAAGTAAAATAAATTAAATTAATGACATGAGAACACTTAAAATGTACATTTAAATATTTGTGTTTGATCAAATAGAGACAAACAAATTGGGACGGAAGGGAATGGTATTTAAGATATAACAATAAAATTCATATCATCAAGGGCAATCAATCACATGCATGCATAGTGGATGTAATTGCACAAAAGGTTTACATGTAAGAGCATCTCCAACCATGTGAGGCATTTAGGTGATGCAAAAATAATTTTTATATTGCTACAGCATAAAAATCAATCGTTACAATGAAAATACATAACATGAAAAAAATAACTACTCTAATGTACATAAATCATTTTTTTGTTTTACCCACTTTTCCTGACCTACACCTCCAACAATTTCTCAGAAAGGCAGATTTGCCTCAAGTCATTCCTTAAAATAGATTTACCTCAAATCATTATAGCAAATTTACTTCAATGCTCTAAAACAATCATTTTACTCTAAGTGGTAGACCAAAAAGGGAAAACATTTTACTCCGTACCTTTTAATAGGCACACCAAAATTCTGTCGTCTGGCTTTTGCATTCTGCTCTAAGTGGCGCCCACAATCATTTAACCAATAGCTATCACAGGGGCCCGTTAGAAGGAGAATAATGGTGTTGCTTTTGTTTTTTGCAACCTTAAATAATGGTGTTGCTGGGGCGGGCCAATAACATGACATCAAGAAGACCCATTGATTCTCGATGGGGTGAACAGGTTTTTATCAATTTTTTGTCAATTAAATTAAATTATATTACCCAAAAAACTAAACCTTTTTGGCCATGTTTGTTTGCCTAAAATAGAATGGATGAGAATGAAATCTAATTCCATACTTGAATTAATTTGTAATAAAATGAAATTTAAAATAAACATTAGAGAATGAATATCATTGTCTCATTATTGTTATTTGATTTCATTCCTATTTAATTACCTCATCCAAACATGTTGTTGGAAATGAATTAGAATGTGATTTCATTCCACCAATTCCATTTCAACCAGATAAACGCGGAATTATTTTCATGAGAGCATTGGTCACAAGTGCATATACATGGAATCATAAGCCTGTGGTTATATCAAAGGTTTTTTTTTTTTTTTTTTTTGTTGACAAGAAACGGTGAAGAGTCGCTATATCAAAGTTGAACAGAAAGGCACCATAACAAATTCTATAAAATCGAAATTGGTTATTCAATTCGCTTACTTTCAATAACTTCAGGCCATTATAAGATTCACAAATCACAATGTATAATAGATTGTATGAGGTAGCTCGTACAGGCAACACTGGCGATTTCCATCGATTGCTTCAAGAAAATCCATTGATTCTTGCTGATTATGCACTCATCTCTCCACAAGAAAATCGTCTACACGTTGCTACCAAGTCTGGCCAGCTTGTTTTTGTGAGAGAAGTACTGAGACAGATGTAAGAATTTTTATAAAATTCATGTGGGCTTCCATTGATTTAAATTACCTTGATTTATTAAAACCCGGATTGATGAGAAATTGATCACATAAATTCTCAGACTCCCGATTAAGGTTGTGATTAATAAAGTTCATACGAGTTAAGGTGCACCGTACTCATGTATCGTCACGTGTTTATAAGATATGGATAGGATGTATAGGGCCTTATAGACAAGATTCATGATTAAAGGAGCATTAAAAGAGATGGCTTTTAGAAGCGGACAATGGGGTTATTGTGGGGCTAACCACATGGGATTATACCCCATGTTATTATGACACACCTTATCTTCTTCTCTTCCCTGCTTTTATTTCTTTCTCCCTTTCTTCTTTTTCTTCTTGCCCTTCACCGTTTTGTCTGCCCATTTTCAATGCTGCATGACTTTGTGTGGCTTTTGCCATGCCTCATTAATGCATATAGATGGTTGATGAGTTCGTAATAGGAGAACTCATTAACCTCCCTTTCTATATATATGGCCTTGGTCCCCATCTTCACATAATCCAACTCAATAAGGTTCAGTCTTGTCCCATTAAAAAGACGTGAGTGTATGTAGAGGATGAAAGACCATAATTGGGACTACAATGTTGGTAAGCTTGTCAATCTCTGTCAATGGAGATGCAAGATGTGTTCATTTTTGATATATGTTCTTTTCGTATATGCATGCTTATGAATTTGGCAATACAAATAAATATAATTCTAACAGTTGGTATCAGAGCCTCTTGCTATAGTTCATAGGCTGCAATTTATTTATTTTATTTTCAATACTTGATTTGCAATTTGAAGATAAAATAGCATATTATACAAAAGCTTTTTTGCGTGAATATTATATGGGTTTTATTCCTCATCAAATAAGGATTTTGATAGTGTAGAAATTGTCGTATAGAATTGTTGGAACATAACCAAGAGATATGAAGTATAATACTTTATAGCACACAATGAAAAAAATTATATATACAAATATGTATGTAGTAGATCCTTGATCATTGGAAAATACCATCTTTGGTCAATGGAAAACATGAGATAACTTTGTGATTTACGCTTACCGGACTTTGGTCTATAAGTCTTCACTGGTCTTTGAACGCACTGCAAAACTCACATGGGTAAGGCAGTTTTTATCGCTCGGACACTTTACAGGTTTGAAAACCACATCCTTTGGTTGGCCTTTCTCCATTGTATTGATTAATCCAACAAAATTTTTAAAAGTTTTACCTTTTTGCTTCATTTGGTTCATCTCATCGCTGTTGTTGGATGTGATCTCTTCATGTGTGCCAATCAAAATCTGAAACTAATCATTTTGTAAAATTTGAGCCGATCCCAGAATGAACCTTCAAATCTTTTGAACCAATAAGTATTTGTCTCTCTATTTCTTGAGAGATCTCTATGTACAAGACTATGTAGATGAAGTTTCAGGTGACTCAGAGAAAGAAAGACTGATTTTCTTTCACTATTTGCATAACTTTAATTATTTTATTATTTCCATTCCATTAATGTGAAATATAATATTGATGGGTAAGAAAGATGTCCCTATCCCGTATAGATTTTCATTAGATAATATATTATTATCTCTTCCCACTCTCTTTTTAACAAAGTTAAAATCCATTATGGAATATTGTATTATTTTTTCTTCACACGAGATGTCAGCCACTTTAGGAGGGAGCCCTATCTTCTCCTCTGCACTACCAAATTTATTTTTGTTTGTTGTTGCAATTTTTCTTCGCTATTTAATATAATAAGTTTAATGGGATTCAAATGGAAAGAAAAGGAGAGAGGTGGCCGACATCTTTGCATGCTTCAAACAAAAGTTTCAATTATGATATATGTATGGAATATTATATTTTATAGAGAGATGGCCGACTCCTTTGAATACGGTGAAGAAATTTTCAAACTAAAGCTTAACTTATATATTTTATATATTATAAGTTGACATCTGAATTCTGTATGAACACTTTGATTTTTGGGTTTATATCTCTTTACAGTGGTGTAAAGATTGCATGAAATTATTGTGGAATAATAATATTTTATTTTGAATTTTTACATACACATCAAGCCATCATTTTTAACCCATTATTTTCAAGAAAGAAAGGGCTAAGGTACGTGAGCACACCTACATATATATTATTGTATATACTTATGCATTTGGGACCTGTAAATTAAAGTTTTGTAATTTAAATTGGGCTGCCTTAGCCAATTCACCAAAACTGACTTAATAGAATGGATGATATATCTAGACAAGCCCATTTGACCATAGATTTAATTTTGGTAGGTTTGACAAATTTGAATTCATCATAAGGGTTACATTAATGGGTTACATTAATAAGTGACACACATACCAATCATTTTGTCTTGGTGTATGGCACCATAAAGTTTATTTGTTTTAGAGGGTATTAAATGGTGCAATGGTAGCATAAATTTTGACATTAATAATAATTTCCACCTGCCATTATAGTATAAAGGCTTAGTTGCAATACAAGCTCAAATCAATGGCCCAACTCACACTTTCATGTAGACCATGTCTTAGAGAACACATAAGGCCCATTAAGAAAGGGGTAGTCCATATGGCCCAGGACAGACCCACACAAGTTGGGCATGGTATAGTGTCACATAGTCATTGGTTTGGTTATGCTAAACATTTCATTTGACTCACTAATTTATTACTAATTTTATAAAAGTTTTTAGTAATTTAATCTGTATAACTAAGGCTACCATGCAGCAGTAAAATTAATTCTTAGTAAAGTATGGTAATGCTGTTCATAAAAATAATGATGCTTGAGTTATGATTTTATCACATATTTATAATTGGTGGAAACATAAATAAATAAATGTGATGTGTTGTCCATTGTGAAAGCATTCATTAAAATAGGATTGAGATTATAATATAAAGTTAATTATAATCATTTCATTTATTCAAGAAAAGTAGTATCGTGTTCCTTTTGGATAAGTTCATATATAACTTGTTAATTTAGATTTTAACCATGCAGTACAATAAGTTGAATCATATGTTTGAATGATTATATATGTGATATATATAAAGATGTAATCATCATATCGATTAACATGAGTTTAAATGATTGATTAGCGGCTTAATGCTCAATATATATTTTGATTAATCATATTTATGGGCTATATGCCAACTACATGCAACAACTTAAAGATTAATGGGCTGTGTAAATTTAATTATTGCATACAGAGGATTGTTACTTCATTTTTTTTGATATGTCTACATTGGTAGATAGGTCCATGTAATAAGATCACTTATTTAAAGTTTGTATGTTTTTTAACATGACTAATTCAGCCATCAAGAATTTGATATAGGCAATGCAGGTACACTATATTATAATATCTTTAATTTCAATGTCTTATGGTGACTGTTTACTGCTTATTGGCATATTTGATTGCTATTATATAGCTAAAGTGTATAACTGAGTTATGGGCATTCGACATAAAGTCTCTGTCAAATACATGAAGTATGTATACTTATAGACTATTTAAGATTTGCATGCTATATATTCTTACTTAATATATGAGTGAAACATGTTCATTGGTATAAGGATTACTTGCTTTTGAGGGGATTTTGTGGTTGAAGTAGACGGTAGCTGCTAAAGCGGCCCATTCATGAAATTTATTGAATCCTCTCACTAAAGGTTAATTAAGATTATTTTGGACAAAATCATTTAGCTGATGAAATTGCTAAAACAATGGAGTAAAATAAATGGACTCACATACTTCTATTAGTAGTATAGGCACAGATCAAGAAACTATTCTTTTGTTTGCATGTTGAAAGATCTTGTCAGGATCCTGGTATGATTCTTGGATAATAGTAACATATATTGCATATGTTAATTAAGTAACTTGTTCAAATGAAGAAATGATACTCTATGCTATACATGCATTATTTGATAAGATGGGTTGTATTATTTGAAAAATGTCAAATAAACATTTTTCAGTTTCATAGTTGTTAAATACATTTGCAGCTTGCAATAAAGTTATGTGCAAGAACAGTGTCATAAAGTTTTAGACTACAGTTTTCATTTCCATGCCATCAGAGATACATAAATACAACTCTATTATTATATATGTTATTCTAACAACTTGTTCATTAAATTCATGAACATAAGATTTTAAGTTGTTTTATTTGAAAGCTATACATTTACATAAAGCTTTTGTGATTCAGACGACATTTAGTTAGTCTCACATATTTTTGAACTTCATAAGGTTTTCTAAGAAGTTTGTCATGCACCTTTTGTTATGGTGATGTTTTGGTCAGTGGGAGTTGTCTGTAGCTTCTATTTTGTTAAATATGATGTTAGCCTATAAAGTTTTGCCAATGTACATATGCCTAATTATTAAAGTTTTATTTTATTTCCTTATGATTATATATAAATTTGACACATTTAAATATTTCAGAGTTTTGAGATTCAAGAATTTTATTTCAAAAAATATTAGTACACATGAGTGTAATTATGCAGAATTTTTAACATGATATTATTAATAGATGAAAGCATGCATGTATAAAGTTTTATTGTTTTGAATTATAAAACATATTTTCAAAACCACATGCTAGATATATCATTACATTGATATGTGAATATTTTATTGGGCTATAAGACGATCTCGGCCTAAGAAAATCTATTGATTAGATTGAATGGGTAGCCACCAAAGTGGTCCATTCTTGATAATCTTGGGATTTTCTAAGTCCAACAGTATTTTGATCACGGTTGCATTATTTGAATTCTAACAAGTGAATTTCTTTTAAAACCCTCAATATCTTTTGTGTGACCATGATTTGTTAGTCATGCTAGCATGGTCTAGTTAAATTATACATATTTAGGAGTTATAAATGGCTAGAAGCCTATAGTTAATACGATAGGCCACTTGCTTCATTGCAATGGACGATCAAATTAAATTTGAACCGTTCATACCATAAGAGTCTAACTTGTTTTAGTAGGTCTTATATGATAGAAACGATGTAAATTATATTAGACTGTCTATGAAATGGAGAGAATCTCTTCCCCCATTAGAAATCACTGGACTGACCATTGCAAGTCATTCTTTGGGAGACTTGCTTCAATATGCATCTTTAGAAGTGCTGTCAATATTCTTTTTGGTTTTATCACGGAGTCGGCCAGTTTGTCGTTCAGAATCATTTTCACGCGGGGTAAAGTTGAAAATGACATGCAGAGCATGCATATGTAGGATTGTTAATTGGTCAAGGTTCCATTTCTTCTGGGCTTCCATGCATGAAAAGCAAGTGGATTTAGTCCTAAGGATGTCCTAGATTTCATTCTTCAAAGTGGAAAAAAAACAATTTATTAATATAACCCAGATGTTTTAACTCGAGTTTAGATCAACCATTTGTGCTTTACTTTGTTCCATACTATGGCACATCACATGATAAATTGATAATGCATCAAACAGATTAAAAGAATGCTATTACATTAAGTCATTTAAAATATACGTGCCTCATGAGCTGACATTTTTTAATTCATTTGATATTGTCTTAGGTGATATAGTATGTTACAGTGTAAAATCAAGCACAAATCAACACATTTTAAACAAACGAAGGATTTGGGTTAATTTCAACGTACTCACTAGTGCACTGAAATCCCGAGAATTCATGACGACAAAACTGACTTGTGGTCAAGTCCAAGGATGCCACTAGTGTTGGAGATGTTCTCGATCAAAGTCCAAAAATAACCTACAAAATAGACCAATAAAAACAACCACAAATTGGGCTAGGCGTGCCACTAAAAGCACTTTCTTAAAGATAATTATTTCCCCACTATGCAGGTGGACTCAAGGAAATAATCTCTTCAGGATACAAAGCCCAAACTCCCTCAATACTATCTTTAGAATTGCACTGCCAAGAACAGTTGCACCACAAATGCCTTTATTTGAATACACAGAAAATATTAATAAACACAGTAAAAAGAGTGTGAAAATTGAAGGAAGGATGAATGAGAAAATGACAGAAGTTATAATATTTATTTCAATGACGAGATGGACTATTTATAATATATAAAAGTTGTGAAAGTGTCTTGGTGACTATCCCGAATGGATTAGCCACCAGCAAATTGAACGGCTCAATAGCAATGGTTTCAAACCGTTAAATACGACGGTAAATTAAAATCAAATAGCAAGGCAGTTACTTCATAGAGAAAATCAAGAGTATATAACTATAACTTGGTTATTGTACACCAACATATAAAATTGTATTTTGAAAAAAAATCCGAACAACTAGACCAATGGGTCATTGGCAACTTGGCAAGCAATATATTTGAATTTGATCTCTCCGGCAGTAGTCCTTCCTTCTTGCTTGCGTTAACTTCAATCTAATATGCTCCCAGTATGGAAATCCAAGTTACAAAAACTCCATTACTTGTGATTTGGGTCAAAGTTTATCTGTCATATTCTTGACTTTATGCTCAAGAAATTTATCTCCTACAGGGGAAATATACTAATATTTAACACTTCATTACAAAATCTCAAAGTGCATGGAAAAAAAAGTCTAAAAGCTTCCACTGTCCGCTAATTCCTCTAGGAATGGATCCCAGATTGTTCGAGGCCGCTTGTACGGGTGATATAGCTGCATTCCACTCCTTACTTTCCGACGATCCGCTCATACTTGATCGGGCTTCCTTGAACTCGGTCGAGAATCCTCTACACATATCATCATTGGCAGGGCATGCTGATTTTGCAAAGGAAATCGCAGGCAGAAAACCGGCATTCGCTAGGGAGCTAAATGAAGATGGGTTTAGCCCCATGCACATTGCCTCTGCAAATGGGCACATTGAGATAGTAAGAGAACTGCTGAGATTTGGAAATGATATTTGTCTTGTGAAGGGAAAAGATGGTAAAACTCCACTTCATTGTGCCGCCATGAAGGGGAGAGTAGATTTTGTGAAGGAATTGGTGTCTGCTTGCCCAGAGAGTGTCAAAGAAGTGACGATTAGAGGTGAGACTGCCCTTCATCTTTCTGTAAAGAATAACCAGTTTGAGGTTTTCAGGGTTTTGATGGAAGAGCTCAAGAAACTTGAAATGATGGAGCTTGTGAATTGGAAGGACAAGGAGGGTAACACTATATTGCACTTGGCAACCTTCAGAAAACAAAATGAGGCAAGTGCGGCTATTCTTACCATTCTTTTCTGCATTATCATTTATTTGTTTACCCCATAAATCAACACCCAACATATTGCTTTTTCTTTTTGGCTATCATCCCAAGGTGGCGAGGTGTCTAGATCCTAGCTACGACTGTTTCGTCACTAACTCATCTAAAAGCCCAAGCTATTATAGAGGGGAGAGTAAATATCAAAGGGGTCACTAACTCATCTAAAAGTCTGAGCTATTATAGACTAGAGAGAAAATATCGAAGGGGTTTAACACCCCTGGTACATGCCATCTTTGATAATGTGTCAAGTCACAAACTCATTAAAAATCCTAAATTATTAAAATGGGGAGAACAATTTGTATTCAAGGGCATTAATAGGCGAGCTAGTATCCATGGCATAAAACATAGAATTAAAAGGAAAATGGGTAGCATTTAGAATAGATATTAAAGCATTTTTTTATTATAAAAAATATTCCATTTTATAAAAAATATTCATACTATAATTCATCATATATATTCTAGTTGATTAACTTGAAGATATTCACAATTAATCCAAATGGTTCATAGAGGTTGCAGATTAACTGGAATTACCTACTTTTTCAGAGAATTTAAAGGGAAAAGGGGAGTATTTGGATGGTTAATTAATTGAAACTTGAAAGAGAAGTATATGTTAAAGTTAGATAACTAAAAGCCATACTTTTACTTTATGTCCATTAATTAGGAGTCATTACACTGACCATTGCAAGTCACTCTTCCCCAAAGTTATGTCGACACAAATCCTTAATTAGCAGTTCTATTAATTTTCTTTTTGTATATATTGTTGAATTGGAATAACTAGGCTCCGATTTTTCATTGGAAATCATTCTAAGCAGAAAAGTTGAACATGACATGCAGAGCATAGGACTGTTGACTGGACAAGGTGCCATTGCTTCTGGGGTCGACGTAAATTCCATCAACTCAAATGGATTTACTCCCAAAGATGTCCTAGATATCATTCTTCAAAGTGGAAGCGAATCATTCGATATCAATACAATAGAGATGTTTCAACGCGTTGGCGCAATGAAAGCCAAGGAGATTGCAACAACAAAACCTACTCATCTGTCAAGTAAAAGAAAACAACCTCGATCAATGGAATTACTCCAACATCACCACCTTCTCGTCCATGGAATCTCTGGAAAGAATTGACAAAAGAAATTGAAGAGTCATCGATGGACACCCAAAATGCATTGATGGTTGTTGCAGTACTAATAGCAACAATGGCATATCAAGCAATACTAAGCCCTCCTAGTGGTTTTTGGTCAGCAGAATCAGGAAGGAATGCGATTGGTACCATTCAAAGGCGACAAATTGTTCCTGGAGAGGCCGTCATGGCTGGTGACCCTCATGTCTTTGCTATATTCACTGTTTTTAATGCTCTAGGATTTTTCGCGTCTCTCGCCATGATATCTCTGCTCACAAATGGATTCCCCCTCAGAGCAGGCTTGCGGCTTGCCATACTTTCGATGACTGCTACATACGTGATAGCAGTGTTTTATATGGCTCCAACGCATATGAAAACAGTGTTTGTTGTGGTGTCATTGATGGGAGTGATTGTTCTTGTGGACTTTGCATGGTTTGTGCTATGGTTGATGGAAAAATGGGGAATCCATCCTTGTAGAAGAGGAAGGAGAGGTCTACCTAGTGGAAATTTATTGAGGGGGTTTAAAAATTAAAGTTTAAGTTTCTTTGTATGATAAGATTTAATTCAAAATGGCATGTAGATGGGATATGTAAAGTATTTCTTCGTTTCTTGTTTTAATTTTCTCTTCCATAGGGATGGGATGTGTCCTATATACTCAATATCCAGAAATTGATAACATTATAATGAATAAATATGTCATTTCAATCTCTTGGAGTCTATGAGTACATGATCTATATGGGTTCTTTTTTTTTTTTTTTTTTTTTTTTAGATAGAAAACGATATGGGTGCTCCAAAAGGAGCCGAGGTCACGTTGACTTATTTATCTTCACCTTTTGTTTTTTGGGGGTTACAGATTTATCTTCACGTTCTTTTTTTTGGGTACAAATTAATTTATCTTCACCTTCAGCTTTGCTATGTGATACTATCAGAAGCTTCCCCATAGATTGGGCCTGTGTTTGGTGTCAGAAAGAGGAGGAGTCCATGGGCCCTGCGATAAACATGAGTGGAGTGATTCTCTTGCCTTCATTAGGGAACGGCTATTGCAACCCCCCATTCCTATAAGCCCACCCCTCATCCTTTAGGTTTTTAAGGTTTTATGTAAAATATAAAAAGTTTTTATGAAAACCGGCTGTGATGTCCACTAGAAAACATCATTTTGAACAACTTTGCAGAAGAAAGTGTTTCCAAAATCTATCGTTTAGGTAGACTTTTTGGCAAAAAATGAAATAAAAGCTATAAATGGCTAAAAAGTATATTTAAACGATAGATTTTGGAAAAACTTTCTTCTGCAAAGTTGTTCAAAATGATGTTTTCTAGTGGACATCTCAGCCGGTTTTCATAAAAACTTTTTATATTTTGCATAAAACCTTAAAAACCTAAAGGATGAGGGGTGGGCTTATAGGAATAGGGGGTTGCAATAGCCGTTCCCCCTTCATTATTAGTCTCAGACTCAACGTGACACCGTGATTTAGATTCTGGGCCTTTATAATTCCCTAAGCCCAACTGCCCCAACACCAATCCACCATCTTGCCCCATGATTTCCAAATGGAAAATACTTGGCTCGTTACCACGGGGCAGGACCCAAAAAAAAGCTCCTCCTTGTCGCCATTCATATTATGGCATGTCTTATGACTAATTAAAAGGAACATGGACACATGAATATAGACACAATAGATATGTAAGCATGTATTCATGTTCATGTGACACACAAATACGGATACATAAACACAGTTACACAGGAATTATACACATCATTAATTCGATGGAAAGTGAATTGAACCCTAACTTATAATTGTTCATTTTGGAAGCATGCCCTGTGATTCTTATGCAGTGAGTAGAATAGACTTTTAATTTTAAATTGATATGCACTCTGTTAAAATTTGATACTTCACTAAAATGGAAGCTAATTTTTTTTTTCCTTTTTCAAAAATGGAAGCTAAAAGGGATTCATCCTAGTGCTGAAAGTCATACTAAAATATCTTAGTTACCTCAAAAAAAAAAAAAAAAAAAAATGTTAGACTAAAATAAAGTAAGATTTTGAAGAGTTCAACTAATTTCCACCGACTAAGGGAAAATATCTTCGAAACTGAATGCGAGCTGGGTATGATGGGGAACAGTACTGGAGGTTCAATCAAAGCATGTCCATGACAGAGCATTGCAAGCTTCATACTTCATACTAAAATATCTTAGTTACCTCAGAAACTGAAAAACTTCTTCTCCTTCAAGCTTTCAACGGTTTCCTTGAGGCTCACATCCAAGCGAACACTGTCAATTCCCAAGCCTTTTGCTTTCTCCTTGGATATCTGGAATGTTGGCAAGAAAGGCTTGTCATCCACACACCTGCCAGAGTTATTTAATAAAAGTTATGTAGTTGATTATAAAAATTATTACTAATAAAACAGTTGCAGCTATTATGATTTACATGGAAATATTTAAATTCTATGTGTGTGTTGTGGGGTCATGTGGATAGGAAACCGCTATTTCCACTGAATTTCTCGTTTCATTTAGTAAATTGTATTTGCCCCATGTCAATCTCATCAAAAGGAGTGATTAACAAATTACGAAATGCAGAGAAAATAGAAATAGGAATGCCGTTGAAACTAGGGCTTCCCCGAATGTTACAAAGAGTACAGAAGTATCCCTAAAGAGATCCAATCAAATAAACTCGATATGAGATGCTTTATTTGTATGTTTCTGGTCAAACAAATGAAGACACAACACACGAGTATTCAAGAAGTAGAATCAGGAAGCAAGCTCTCAAACAAACTGAAATGAGCAAGGGGAAGCTACTACTGCCAGTGGCAATTATTAATTGTATGGAAACGCTTGAGATATTAACCTCTCTAGTCATACAAGCAAATATTATATATCCTCTTAGAAAGAAAAATACACGACATACCCTAAGGGAAAAAAAAAAAAAAAAGCAGAGGACGCATAAAACTCATAGAATGAAAACAACATATCCCAGGAGAAAAGAAAAATCAGGAAATAAAAAAATATGCAATTACCTGGCTCCAATAACCAACACTTTGAATCCCCAACTCAGCTCTAAAATCTCCAAGCCCTAGATGAGACGGTAGAGAAAAAAATTCCAAGAAAAAATGTCGGTCATAAAAATTACAGGAAAAGAGAAGGAAGAGAACTTTCAATGAAAAATAAGAAAAGAGAAGAAAGCAACAAAATATTGAACTCACCAACTACGGAGACGGGGACGACAATGAGATGGCAGAAACGGGGAAGACGATGAGACGGCAGAGACGGGGGACGGCGATGAGAATAGAGAAATGGGAAACGACGGCAAGGGCGAGAGCGGTGCGTGAGGGTTTGGGAAGAACCCCCATGGAGAGAGGGATGTAGAGAGTAAGGGAGAGACCTTGTTTCAGCTTCAGTTGCTTGTGTATTCTTAAGGATCGAGAAGCTCCAAATAATTATGTGCATTTTTAATTTTTTTTAAAACCTAATAAATGCCTGTTCTTTTAAAACCAGTCATCGAATAAAACAATAATAATAACCCTTTTTAAGAAGCAGTCATCTTTATTCTCATAGAGATGACCGGTTTTAAATTAATTCTAAATTTTAATCATTTTTTATGGTAAAAATAATAAGATGACTCTTTTTTATTAAAATAGTCATCTTTATTATTTTTAAAGCATCATCTATCAACCTTTTTCTTGTAGTATTAATTTGGACACAATTAGTATATCTCAAAAGCAAGTGAGAGAGGTAGTGGGCAAAACTTTTGTAGCTCAGGTTTAGTACATAACTAGAAGAGGGTCGAGTAGTCGATGGATTTGGGGGCCCAAATCCAAATTCACATCCACAGAGTTTAAGTAGTAAGCACACTTTAAAGGGGGTCTTTATTGGTATCGTAGGATTTGCTTTTTATCCCAATTTATTTTATATTTTAGGATTTTATGAAAAATATAAAATATTTTTATGAATACTAGTCACACTGTTCATTAAAAAATATCATTTTGAACAACTTTGTCAAAAAAAATAAATAAATAAATAAAATCTGTTATTGAAATAGACTTTTTAGCTATTTATGAAATAAATACTATAAATGACCAAAATTTTACTTAAACGATAGATTTTGGAAAAATTTTCTTTTACAAAGTTGTTAAAAATGATATTTCCTAGTGGATTATGCGATTAGTTTTTATGAAAACTTTATATATTTTTCTTAAAATTTTAAAATGTAAAATTAATGAAAGATAAAAAACAAATCTTCGGGTGACAATAGAGACCCCTACTTTAAAATGTGATTCTTGAACGAAGGCCTTTCCGATTGGGTTGTGTGTGGGTTTGGATCTTGAATTAGTTTTGGGCTTCGGAACATGGGAACATGGGCCTTTTCGGATTGGGTTGTATTTCTCTCAATTCCGATAATTGGGTTGTGGGCCATGTGGGGCAGGGACTGCCGGGGAACGAACTTCTTTGTTTTTTTCTTTTTCTTCTCCTTTCCTTCAAGTTTAAACAACAAAAAACATAATCCAAACACCAATTCCAAAATAACATAACATTTGAAAGGGTAATGGTGTCTCAAATGACACACATATCTTCTTCCCAACGGATGTGGGATTGGTTTTTTTCTTTCCAAGTTAACAACACACATAGTATTCTATATTTCTATCACATAAACAAACACAAAAAGCTTAATTGAAGTACGAACTTGAACAGGGTGTTCAATCCTAAATATTATATATAATGAAACCAAAAACTTGTGAGAGAGGAAAAAAAAATTGACATAAAAAATATCATGGCAATTGTCATGAGCTTTATAGTTAAGAGAAAGGAAATATGTCGGTCTCACACAAAAAAAGACTTATATGTAACTATGACACGGTTGATATTGTATCATAAGCCAATAGGGAATAGAGCAAAGTAGGATTGTCAGAGTACTTTTTGATCCTACAATACCACTTTACTTCACTCCCATTAACCCGTGACACCACGTGGCCGTGTCACAGTTACATGAAAGACTCACTCATCTCACACATGCACTTTAAGAGAGCTATTAGCTAAAACCTACCTGGCTTTCAAAATCTCAGGTTCACATTGCATTTGGGAGTTGAGTGCTCTCATTGACCCAAACTCACTACCACATAAATTTGCATAAACAACAAATTCAAAACAACTTTACATTAAAACACTTGATTTACTTAATGTGACCCAACGATGTTCAACAAAAGCTATAATTTACTAATGGTCCTAGGGCCCATGGATATATAAGACATATATACCATGCTTTTTCAGCATCAGATGATAAGTCATTATCTTGTAGCTTAACTTATCCCCATGGACAGGAGCACTCATGTTACTTAACTTATCTTGAGCACATATGATCAAGATAATATAACCCCACAAAATGTCATTTGTATATCAACAAGTGGCAGATATATAGACAAAATATGGATATGTCATCCATTGCGATCCACTCAATCCAAATACACAGACATCTCTTGAAAACTCACCCTCATTTCTCCTTATCCATAAGTCTTTATTTTTTTCAATGATAAGATTGTCACTAAATTGGAAAAACAAGGTTTGGACTATTAAGAATCATAAGGTTGTGAATTTGTGATGGTGAATGTGAATAATGAATAGGGGGCCGTCTTTGTCCTCTATTGGTCCCGAAGAAAAATTCTCCCATAAAATGACAACACTGATTTTGGGGTGGGGGGCGGGCGGCGGGGAGTGTTTTAATTTGTTTATACCATACTCTCCTAGACACCTGGAAGCAAATTATTTGGGTAATTTCATATTTTTAAAACCCCCACAAGTTGGTGTCCATTCTCTTATATTTTTTCTGTCTCACGTGACGAAACGTGTTGTGGTACAAAATCCAACCCAATCACAACATATAAATTTAAACAAAATATTTGGGACGTCCAAAAAAGAAAAAGGAAATAACAAACAATAAAAGGATTATTTATTTATTTATTATTACTCCGTATTATTGATATTATTTGATTAGATGACCTGATTAGTCTTTTGGAACACGAGTAAACTATTGACCATTCTATTCTACTAAATATTAACCATTTGCTAACTATCATCGTGTATTAAAGTGTAGTTTGTAAGAATCCACGTCTCCGATATGATATTCATGTGTAATTCTCCGGACTCGTTTCAAATATGGCAAGAGGTACTACTTTAGTGATGGGGGTGCGACCATGGAGGCCGTGAACCCTTTCTGTCTCATGTAATGAAGGCCTTGAGGAAGATGATATACAATTTTTTGAAGGGTAAATTACATTAACACCTCTTCTAGAATTTGACTATTACAGATACACTCCCTCATGTTTTTAAAATTACACTAACATCCTTTATTTTACAAAATAAATTATAAAGAAATCCCTCCCTCTAACTTCCGTCTATTAATCTTAAATCATGTTCAAATTTTTTCAAAATACCCTAACTATCCTTATTGGATGACAACTTCCATGTTAAATGCATATAACTCATTAGTCCAACACATTCATCTGGCATATTCGATTTTATTTTATTTTATTGATAAACAACTAAAAGATAATATATATATATATACAGAAGTGATCCCATCAACATGTGCTGATATAAGTTATATCAGCACTATACATTGAGGGTTGTACCCCTTGCATTGATTCAATACACCTCACATCTCACTAATGCACAAGGTACAACTCCCAATGCAGGTTTTGATATAAGTTATATCAACACGTGCTTACCTGATCATCATCCTATATATATATATATATATAAAATGCTAAAAAGCTTAAATTTTTTATTCAACTAATGTGGTAGTTGTCAGATTTGCTCATTAGAAATAATTAGTTATTTAATTGATATGCAAAAAAAAAAAATGATTTGTCAAGTTGCCACCTTATTTCCTACCTCTATACATGCATCCCCATTCTAATAATTCTTTTCATTTATTTCTACATATGAGTAATGCTACATAGCCCTTATTTTTTTTTAGCCCAAATCTACTTATTCAAATGAGGTGACAACTTAACAAATCAATTTTTTATTTTTTATTTTGCAAATCAATTAAAAATTTAATTTAATAAATAATTGTTTCTAATGAGCAAATCTGACAGGTGCCACATCACTGGGACATATATTATCTTTTAGTTGTTTATCAATAATAATTCAAAAATTCAAAAATACTGGATGAACATATTGGACTGGTAAGTTATATGCATTTAACATGAAAGTTATCATCCACTAAGGGTAATTAGGATATTCTGAAAAAATTTGAACATGATTTAACGGATTAATGGACGAAACTACGGAAATAAGAGAGAGGGGTCTCTTTGTAGTTTATTTTGTAAAATAAAGGGCATCAATGTAATTTTAAAAACGTGAGAGAATGTATCTATAATAGTAAGATTTTAGAAGGGGTCTTAATGTAATTTACCCTATTTTGAATATGTTTCAAAATCGGAACCATATGTCCATATATATGAAAGCTAAATTTGGTTCCTTTGTTTTTCTTCGCCCACCTTCCTTGACTTTAACAACCTCTTGTGTTCACAGATAAAAAGAATGAACCATGCATGAGCACAGATTTGGATTTGGTGCAGTTTACGTTTTCAACTGCATGGTGCAGTAGCCATGCGATGAGTGACACGTGGCAGGGGAGAGCATCAACGGCTGAGCTAGATGACTACAGGATTGTAATGATAGAAAGCATAACAGGAGATGATTTGTCCGGCATCAACCCAAAAATGTACAGACCATCACCATCACTTTCTCCGGCGAACTTTGCCGGCCACAAAACCCAAGTCCGGCATCCCCTTTTCTTCACGTACTCCCCTGCCCAACTACTCTTCGCCGAACTGGTAAGGGCCAACTGTTTTTTTTCTTTTATTTATTTATTTATTTTAATCAAACACAGTAAACCAATGGGAGGAGAAGAGAGAGAGTGGAAGAGGGGAGAGAGGAGAGAGAGGAGAGAAAAGCAGGTCTGGGAGGGGAGAGAGGAGAGAAAACCAGATCTGGTCAGGGACGGGACCTTTGACACCGGCAGCCATGGCTATCCAGCCAAACCCATCTCACCCATCCATGGAATTTGCCGACGGCGGAGAAGTTCGTGTGAATGGGTTGCTTCAGATCTGGGTACTGGTCGCCGTCCCTCGCACACTGCCAAGCTCTTGATTTCTTCTACCAAACCCATCTTCCAACCAGATCTGGGTACTGGTCGCCATCCCACGCAGATCTGATCAGTAGAGGAAAAGAAAAAAAAAAGGAAAAGAAGAGGGAAGAGGAAGAAGGAAGAAGATGGTTGTCGTCCCACGCAGATCTGATCAGCAGAGGAAAAGAAAAAGGAAAGAAAAAAAAAAAAAAAGAAAGAAGAGAAGGAAGAGGGAAGAGGAAGAAGGAAGAAGGAAGAAGGTGAGGCTGCCAACGGAGGGGAGTGGGGATTTGGTGCAGTCATTGCAATCTTGTGGTCGTCTAACTCAACCGTTGATGCTTCCCCTGCCACGTGTCACTCATCGCGTGGCTACTGCGCCACGCAGTTGAAAACGTAAATTGCACCAAATCCAAATCCGCATGAGCACTGGCAGTACATGTATGACTCTCATATGATTGTGGCCATGAATTTGAATACAATTGGACCTTACTTGTCAAACATCACTTCAACATTTCTTTCATCTTTATCTTTTCTTCAACAAGAGGCCATGGGTTGTCAGCAAATCTATGTAATTTGCCTCCCTAATATTTAAAAGAAATTAACTTAAAATGTATATCACATATCAATGGTTCCTGCATGAAACTTATCTTCAGAAATGAAAGGTTTTGGATTTGACTTTTCACTCTCTCAAAACCAATGATCAATCAGATTTATCTTCAACGTTAATTATATTAAAAATAAATAAACGATAACCTTACTATATTTCAAAGATTAGTCACATTAAAAACTTGAATATCCCTATTAACCAAGAAAAAAAATAGTAAGACATTTTTTTCAAACACTAAAATTTTAGGTTACCAGACCCAAGCCAAGTGAGGGAGATGTGTATGAAGTAATATGATTGGTGCATTGTACAGAGAATGTCTCTTCGAGGAACTATTTTATTGGTTGATGGTTGGGCTGTCTAGGTCAAAATTCAACCATGGTCTACCTCCATTAAGTTGGAAGTTTGAAGGCCACAAAGCAGACTTAATTATTGAACAATATGGATTTGCTACATTAGCTGTCACAACCAGCAGCTATGGCATACGAGAAGCATGTGCTTATGCTGAGTTTGAATTACTATTCATTGTGATACTGTTATAGTGAAAACGGGACAAAACTAACATGTACCAGATTATGAAATTTTCACATGGATAGAATAATTAATGATATCCCATTATTCTTTTTGAGATTAAATTAAATTTTATTTTTAACCCAAAGGCTATAAAAAATGGTCAAAGTTGTGCTATGTCACCGGATGAATTCACTTGATGACATAGTATCAACTTTTTTTAAGTAAAGAAAATAAAAATTTATCTTTTATTAGTGATAATTTTATCAATAACACATTAGTCAAAAAAAAAAAATAAAAAAATAAAATAAAAAACCAAGCGGACAAAATCAATAATTTTAACAATTTTATTAAAATGGCACGAATATCATGTGAATCCAAAGGAGTAATAAAGTCAAGCACAAGTTGTGGGACAATTTTCTGTTATGATGGAAAAATACTAATGGTTTTAATCCTTGTAAATGTGTGGCAACTTCCACACCAAATGCATTCTTAACTTTAGTAGCTATCAATTAAACTGAGCTAAAGTTGATGGGCGTATTAAACACACCCCCCCCCCCCCCCCCCTTTTTTTTATTTTATTTTTTTTATTTTATATGCGACCGGCTAGAAAATGACTTTTGTCTAAATATAAAAAATTTACTCTTTTGATGTAATATTTGTGATCATTATCTCAAAACAGGGAGTATTTTTTTTAATTAACTGACGTGGTTTCGAATTAAGCAAAGAGTTGGGTAAATTGGGTTTTGCTTGACAGCAAAATTTCCATCTTATATATGTACTAGTTTATAACCCGTGCGTTGCACGGGTGAGGTTTGTAAAAATAAATATTGTGAAAATATATATATATAATACACATCCGTGATGGTAGCTTAGAGGGCAAAGAATCGCGGCTCAGGAATCATAAATCTTAAGTTCATGTTTTCGCTCTCTCACTATCAAATGCACAAACTTGTGGATGGTTTGTGCATTATAGAGATTATTTTGGGCTTAACGGTTTGAGATACGCATCGTTTGGCAAAAATGTATTTGCACAATTTTTAAGCATTTTTATAGTTTTCTAATCAATTTGATATGTTAATACATATTCTGGTGTGTTGTATTTTCCTTTTTAATAATCATTACTTCTATTTGTTTCTCTTTCTGATTATAGCTATTTATAATTTTTTACGTTTAGTTTTTGGGAGAAGAAATGAATAAACATAAAGAAAACGAAGAAATATGGTATAGTTTACTAAGTTTAGGTTGAACATTGTACAGTGTAGGTTTTTTTATTTTTCCCACATAAAAATAAAGAGATATGTAATGTACACCAGGTGTCAACCTACCTCTATCGCGTGAAAAAGAGTAGTGAAAACCAAAAAATAGAGAAGTTAGAGAATTTACCTTTTGGTGATAACTTTTCAACTTAATACCAAACATGAAACATTAGTAGTCCTTTTGAAGCATATATACAATCAATTTGTAGCAAGTTGGCAAAGAAGATTTTTTCTTTGGTATTAAGTTGGATAGTGATCACTAAAAAGTAATTTCTCCAAAAGTCACTAAAAGTAACTTTCTTTTTGGAAAAATTACTTTTAAGTTGGATAGTGATCACTAAAAAGTAATTTCCAAAAGTCACTAACAGTTAGAGCCATTCGTCCATTATTATATTATATTATATATATATATTTTTTTGATAAGGTAATTATATACATATTGTATAGATTATACGAGCCTGAAGAGCCCCAGCCAAGCTTGGGTCTTTTTCGACTTATCTATCCACTGGTTTATAACCTGTGCATTGCACGGGTGACATTTGTAAAAATAAATATTGCCAAATATATATATATATATATATAGGATGATGATCAGGTAAGCATGTACTGATATAACTTATATCAAAACCTGCATTGGGAGTTGTACCTTATGCATTAATGAGATGTGAGGTGTATTGAATCAATGCAAGGGGTACAACCCCCAATGCATAGTGCTGATATAACTTATATCAGCACGTGCTGATAGGATCACCTCTGTATATATATATATATAATGCATACCTGTGATGATAACCCAGATGGCAAAGAATCGTGGCTCAGGAATCATATATCTTAAGTTCGCGTCTTCACTCTCTCACTATCGAATGCATGAACTTGTAGATGGTTTATGCATCATGGAGATTGGTTTAAGCCTAACGGTACGGTTTGAGATACCCCTTATTTGACAAAAATGTATTTGCACAATTTTTTAAGCATTTTAATAGTTTTCTAAACAATTTGATATGTTAATACATATTCCGATGTGTTGTGTTTTCTTTTTTAATCATCATTACTTTTATTTGTTTCTCTTTCTGATTATAATTATTTATAATTTTGTACGTTCAATTTTTGGGAGAGGAGATAAATAGACGTAAAAAAAACGAAGAAATATGGTATAGTTTACTAAGTTTGGGTTGAACATTATATAATGTAGGTTTTTCGATTCTCTCACATAAAAACAAAGAAATATGCAGTGTACATCAAGTGTCAACCTACTTATATCGTGTGAAAAAGAGCAGTGAAAACCAAAAAAGAAAAAAGTTAGAGAATTTATCTTTTGGTGATTACTTCTCAATTTAATACCAAACATGAGACATTAGTAGTCTTTTTGAAGCATGTATACAATTAATTTGTAGCAAGTTGGCAGAAAATATTCCTTTTTTGGTATTAAGTTGGATATTGGTCACTGAACAGTAATTTCTCCAAAAGTCAATAAAGGGGACTTTCTTTTTGGGAAAATTACTCTTTAGTGAATCTTTCCTAACTTAATACGAAAAAAGGAAAACTGATAGTTATTTTGCCGTAAGTATACAGTTAATTTGTAGCAAGTTGACAGATATTATTCTTTTTTTAGTATTAAATTAGAAAGAGGTCACTAAAAAAGGTAATTTGTACCTTTTTCTCTAACTGTTAACAGATTCAGCATGTGATTTGTAATATATATATATATATAAAATTAACTTCTGGCATTAATAAGGAGTCATTCCTCCGTTTTATATATATATCATATAGATTATATAGATATATAGATATAGATTTGCTTTCCTTCCCCTGTGACATCATCAAAGTGGACGCGATTCATTCTTTGGTACAACTGGCCGGACCCCATTCCTTTTGTTTTCTTTTAATAATTTGAGTGTCTCTGAAATCTTTCCTCGCCTTGGAAGTCCATACAAAGAGGTGTTGGGAGGGCTACGCTGAGTAACCATTGCCTAAGAAAAAAAAAAATGGGTGACGCGGCTGAAAATAATGAGAAGAACTGGTTCAGATACTTCCGGTATGAGAGAGGCAGGGACTCGCCAAGCGACGCCCGCAATGTGCTGTTAGTGGTTGCTGCTCTGATTGCCGCCGTGACATTTCAAGCCGGGGTGAACCCACCAGGGGGCGTTTGGCAAGACAATAGCCCTAAAAATGACCCCGATCCACACACTGCAGGGAGGGCGATTTATGCGTCTGATGGCACAGCCTTTTATGTGTTCTTGATTTCAAACACCTTGGCTCTGTCCACCTCCATGCTTGTCATCGGATCTCTCACGTACAGGTTCCCATTCCATTTTGAAGTGTTGGTTGCCGCGGTTTCAATGGCGGTCACTTATGGCTCGGCCATTTTTGCGATTACGCCCCACGATACGTATTATCGGTACGTCTTGCTTGCGGGTGCTTTGCCTTTTATCGCACGATGTTTGATTCAGATGTTTAAGAAGTGTAGAATTAAAGTGAAAGAATTTATGTCACCACCGGCCGCTCTTGCGGCTTAGAAGTGGTGCCTAGATGACGGGGTTAATTGCTAGGTTTTGGGTGCAAATGAACTAAAAGCTGAAACTGGGATGCCACTATGCCAGCTACTTCCTAGTTTCCAATTGTTGCATGGTGTGTTTATTTCAAAACCCAAAAATCAAGTTGGGTACTTTTTGTTTCCCTTCTTTGCTTCCCTCTCATTCTATATATGTTCAAGGGTTTTTTTTTTTCTTACTATAAAACTTTCCTTGAGGTTTTAAGAGGTCCTCATCCGGTCATCCCTTGTTTTGGTAAAGTAAAACATGCGCAGACTAACACAAGCCCAGCCGTTGATAATTGTATCCCCCCACGTGTCCAAAATCTAACGCTAAATTGAGCGTCAAGTTGAAGACCCCAACTTGAGCAAATCCAAATCCAATATTAAAGTACGAAACACTTCAATAATCTCTCCCCCACCCTCCAAAAAAAAAAACCTCCAATAATAATAAGAAAAAAAACCTTCAATAGAAATTTGAATTGCTCTCGTTAAAGTAGCTCACAAAGGTTTACAAATGTTGATTGATTTAGGATTCCATTGGGTGTTCAAATGAGAGTCCAACAATTATAATAAATTTTTGTACTATTTCCATCCCAATTTGTTTTCTTATATTTTTTATTTTGGGATGTCCCAAAATATTGGGTCATTTTTTAAAGTCAAAACATTTAATTATTTTTTTCTTCCCAAAGGAGTCTTTACAATATTTAACATGCATATTTAAAATTACAATAATTATATCAACTATCACATCAAGTAATATTCTCTAACAAAAGGTAAAATAAGAAAGTAAATTAAATTAAATTAATGACATGAGAACACTTTAAATGTATTATTTAAATATTTGTGTTTGATTAAATAGAGGCAAACAAATTGGGACGGAGAGAGTTGTATTTAAGATACAACTATAATAAAATTCATATCATCAAAAGCAGTCAATCACATGCATGTATGGTGAATGTAACGATACAAAAAATTTACATGTAAGAACATCTCTAATCATGTGAGACATTTAGGTGATGTTAAAATAATTTTTACATTGTTACAGCACAAAAATATATTGTTACGATATAAATATATCACATGAAAAAAATTGCTGCTCTAATGTACCTAAGCCATTTTTTTGCTCTCCCCGCCTACACCTCCGACCATTTCTTACAAGATAGGCAGATTTGCCTCAAGTCATTCCTCGAAATAGATTTACCTCCAGCTATTCCTTAAAGCAAGTTTACTTCAATGCTCAAAAGCAATCATTTTACATTAAGTGGCAGACCAAAAAGGGTGAACACTTTACTCCGTACCTTTAAATTAGCACACCAAAATTCTGTCGTCTAGCTTTTGCATTCTGCTTTAAGTGGCGCCCACAATCATCTAACCAATAGCTATCATAGGGGCCCGTTAGTAGGAGAATAATGGTGTTGCTTTTGTTTTTTTCATCCTTAAATAATGGTGTTGCTGGGGCAGGCCAATAACAAGACGTCAAGAAGACCCATTGATTCTTGACGGGGTGAACAGATTTGTATCAATTTTTTGTCAATTAAATTAAATTATATGACCCAAAATTCTGACCATATTTGTTTGGATGGAATGGAATGGGTAAGAATTAAATCTGATTCCATATTTAAATTAGTTTGCAATATAATGAAATTTGAAATAAACATTAGAGAACGAATATTATTGTCTCATTATTTTTATTTAATTTCATTCCTATTTAATTATCTCATTCAAACATGTTGTTGGAAATGAATTGGAATGTGATTCTATTCCACCTATTCCATTTTAACCAAACAAAGATGGAATTATTTTCATGAGAGCATTGGTCACAAGTGCATATATATCGCATCTTAAACCTGTAAAATCGAAATTGGCTATTCAATTGGCCTACTTTCAATAACCCCAGGCCATTATAAGAGATTCACAAATCACAATGTGTTTGCACAAAAAGTGGTATTCTGAGGCCGATGGATTTTGCGCGGGTGTGCCAGGGTATGTCTCAACCCAAATGAGTGTGTGCGATCACAACCCCTCACGAATTGTGATTGAAATGTCAAGCGATTGTATGAGAGAAAGAGGTGATTCCCTCCAAGGTCCAGGCGTGAATGAAAAAAAGAACCAAAAGAACTTGTAAGCATTGAACTGAAATGAACTGAGTTGAAATTACATTACCAAACATAGTCTGAAAATGCAAATTCCCAAGTGCTTGAACTCAAACTCGAACCGAAAAGCAATTACACGAAATTGAAAAGAGATTGTTTGTTGGAAAAGTGTGAAAGCTAGACTAAATTAATCTACTCCTAGAGATAAAGGATCCTGAGAAGAATTGATGGTTGAGGAACCTCTGCTTCATCTTCATTTCTGAAATTTATAGACAGCAGCCAATTCCAACTGACTGGAAGTTACTGGCGGTTTCCTCCGGCCTAGAAAAATAACTGCCTTCTCTCAACCGATTGGAAGTTATAAATGAGGCCATGACCTTCAACTGCTGTTGCAACTGCTCCACTTTTGCAGAAAACCAGCCCCTATCTCCCCACGATCAGGCCTGTTTCTTGGCACGATTGTAACTTCTTTGAACTCCACTTTTAGTCCCATGATGCAACAACTACCCATGATGCTTCATGCCCCACTTTCCCTTGTTTTTTTCTCCACGTTTTGTAACCTCCTTGTGCAGCAACAGGTGCAAGAATTTGCATTCTGCCACATGGATTCATGTTGTTGGTTAAAACCTCCAACCAATGAGCTCCTCCTGCCAAAAATTCAAAATTGGTGGAAACACAATGTATAACAGATTGTATGAGGGAGCTCGTACAGGCAACACTAGCGATTTCCACCAATTGCTTCAAGAAAGCCCATTGATTCTTGCTGATTATGCACTCATCTCTCCGCAAGAAAATCCTCTACGGCTCTAAACGTTGCTACCAAGTCTGGCCAACTTGTTTTTGTGAGAGAAGTACTGAGATAGAAGCCTGAATTAGCCAAAGAACTAAATAAAGATGGGTTTAGGCCGATGGATATAGCTTTAGCATTTGGGTATGTAGAGATAGTTAGAGAGCACCTAACCATTGGCGATGAAGTTGGTCGTCTCAAAGGTAGAGATGGAAGAACAGCTCTTCATTATGCTGCTATTAATGGCAGGATTGAGGTTATAGATGAATTGATCTCTACATGTGGAGAGTCCGTTAAGGATGTGACTGGTGTGGGTGAAACTGCACTTCATCTGGCTGTAAGATACTCCAAATTTGAATCCTTTAGAACGTTGGTGCAATGGCTAGAACGGCTTGGCTTGGAAGAAATGGTGAATTGGGTTTGACAGGGATGGGAACTCTGTTTTGCACCTTGCAGTATTTAGAAAACAACTCCAGGCAAGTTCAGATCTACCTTATCTTGCTTTTCCCTAAAATTTCCTTTTGTCTCTCTGTTTTTTCATTTGTAATTTATCCCCCAGGACAAAGTTAATTCTCTAATTATTTATCAACATTCTATACTTATTTACCAACATCCTTTATTTTTTTCCCCTATATTTTATTTTATTTTAAAATTTTAAAATTAATTGCTCATTTCACCCTCAGTTACAAAATAGTTTTATTTTTCCAAATTGTTTACCAATGTTTTCCTGATTCACTCTCAAATTCGGAATTATATCAAAGTTCTCTCTTTCTATTCTTTATTTTTCTTGCATTGCTCTAGCCTCTGTTCACCGTGTAGCTAGGTGAAACTTCCTCGACTCTAAAATCAAGTCAAGGCCCACATTTTGTGTCTATTCGGCTTCCCAATCAGGCTGTCCATCATTTCCCGGCCTTTTCCCAGGGATTGGTTTTTTTCTTTCCAAGTTAACAACACACATAGTATTCTATATTTCTATCACATAAACAAACACAAAAGGCTTAATTGAAGCACCAACTTGAACAGGGTGTTCAATCCTAAATATTATATATAATGAAACCAAAAACTTGTGAGAGAGGGAAAAAAAATTGACATAAAAAATATCATGGCAATTGCCATGAGCTTTATAGTTAAGAGAAAGGAAATATGTCGATCTCACACAAAAAAAGACTTCTATGTAACTATGACACAGCTGATATTGTATCATAAGCCAATAGGGAATAGAGCAAAGTAGGATTGTCAGAGTACTTTTTGATCCTACAATACTACTTTACTTCACTCCCATTAACCCGTGACACCACGTGGCCGTGTCACAGTTACATGAAAGACTCACTCATCTCACACATGCACTTTAAGAGAGCTATTAGCTAAAACCTACCTGGCTTTCGAAATCTTAGGTTCACATTGCATTTGGGAGTTGAGTGCTCTCATTGACCCAAACTCACTACCACATAAATTTGCATAAACAACAAATTCAAAACAACTTTACATTAAAACACTTGATTTACTTAATGTGACCCAACAATGTTCAACAAAAGCTATAATTTACTAATGGTCCTAGGGCCCATGGATATATAAGACATATATACCATGCTTTTTCAGCATCAGATGATAAGTCATTATCTTGTTGCTGTTGACATGGCCCTAGAGTCATTTTTTGATCCCCATGGACAGGAGCACTCATGTTACTTAACTTATCTTGAGCACATATGATCAAGATAATATAACCCCACAAAATGTCATTTGTATATCAACAAGTGGCAGATATATAGACAAAATATGGATATGTCATCCATTGCGATCCACTCAATCCAAATACACAGACATCTCTTGAAAACTCACCCTCATTTCTCCTTATCCATAAGTTTTTATTTTTTTCAATGATAAGATTGTCACTAAATTGGAAAAACAAGGTTTGGACTATTAAGAATCATAAGGTTGTGAATTTGTGATGGTGAATGTGAATAATGAATAGGGGGCCGTCTTTGTTCTCTATTGGTCCTGAAGAAAAATTCTCCCATAAAATGACAACACTGATTTTTTTGGGGGGGGGGGGGGGAGTGTTTTAATTTGTTTATACCATACTCTCCTAGACACCTGGAAGCAAATTATTTGGGTAATTTCATATTTTTAAAACCCCCACACGTTTCTGTCTCACGTGACGAAACGTGTTGTGCTACAAAATCCAACCCAATCACAACATATAAATTTAAACAAAATATTTGGGACGTCCAAAAAAGAAAAAGGAAATAACAAACAATAAAAGGATTATTTATTTATTTATTATTACTCCGTATTATTGATATTATTTGATTAGATGACCTGATTAGTCTTTTGGAACACGAGTAAACTATTGACCATTCTATTCTACTAAATATTAACCATTTGCTAACTATCATCGTGTATTAAAGTGTAGTTTGTAAGAACCCACGTCTCCGATATGATATTCATGTGTAATTCTCCGGACTCGTTTCAAATATGGCAAGAGGTACTACTTTAGTGATGGGGGTGCGACCATGGAGGCCGTGAACCCTTTTTGTCTCATGTAATGAAGGCCTTGAGGAAGATGATATACAATTTTTTGAAGGGTAAATTACATTAACACCTCTTCTAGAATTTGACTATTACAGATACATTCCTTCATGTTTTTAAAATTACACTAACATCCTTTACTTTACAAAATAAACTATAAAGAAATCCCTCCCTCTAACTTCCGTTTATTAATCTTAAATCATGTTCAAATTTTTTCAAAATACCCTAACTATCCTTATTGGATGACAACTTCCATGTTAAATGCATATAACTCATCAGTCCAACACATTCATCTGGCACATTCGATTTTATTTTATTTTATTGATAAACAACTAAAACATAATCTATATATATATATATATATATAAAATGCTAAAAAGCTTAAATTTTTTATTCAACTAATGTGGCAGTTGTCAGATTTGCTCATTAGAAATAATTATTTATTTAATTGATATGCAAAAAAAAGAAAAAAAAAAATTGATTTGTCAAGTTGCCACCTTATTTCCTACCTCTATACATGCATCCCCATTCTAATAATTCTTTTCATTTATTTCTACATATGAGTAATGCTACATAGCCCTTATTTTTTTTAGCCCAAATCTATTTATTCAAATGAGGTGACAACTTAACAAATCAATTTTTTATTTTTTTATTTTGCAAATCAATTAAAAATTTAATTCAATAAATAATTGTTTCTAATGAGCAAATCTGACAGGTGCCACATCACTGGGACATAAAATTTAAACTTTTTAACATTTTTCTTTTATATATATATATATATTATCTTTTAGTTGTTTATCAATAATAATTCAAAAATCCAAAAATACTGGATGAACATATTGGACTACTAAGTTATATGCATTTAACATGAAAGTTATCATCCACTAAGGGTAATTAGGATATTCTGAAAAAATTTGAACATGATTTAACGGATTAATGGACAGAAGTAAGAGAGAGGGGTCTCTTTGTAGTTTATTTTGTAAAATAAAGGGCATCAATGTAATTTTAAAAACGTGAGAGAATGTATCTGTAATAGTTAGATTCTAGAGAGGGTCTTAATGTAATTTACCCTATTTTGAATATGTTTCAAAATGGGGACCATATGTCCATATATATGAAAGCTAAATTTGGTTCCTTTGTTTTTCTTTGCCCACCTTCCTTGACTTTAACAACCTCTTGTGTTCACAGACAAAAAGAATGAACCATGCATGAGCACTGGCAGTACATGTATGACTCTCATATGATTGTGGCCATGAATTTGAATACAATTGGACCTTACTCGTCAAACATCACTTCAACATTTCTTTCATCTTTATCTTTTCTTCAACAAGAGGCCATGGGTTGTCAGCAAATCTATGTAATTTGCCTCCCTAATATTTAAAAGAAATTAACTTAAAATGTATATCATATATCAATGGTTCCTGCATGAAACTTATCTTCAGAAATGAAAGGTTTTGGATTTGACTTTTCACTCTCTCAAGACCGATGATCAATCAGATTTATCTTCAATGTTAATTATATTAAAAATAAATAAACGATAACCTTACTATATTTCAAAGATTAGTCACATTAAAAACTTGAATATCCCTATTAACCAAGAAAAAAAAATAGTAAGACATTTTTTTCAAACACTAAAATTTTAGGTTACCAGACCCAAGCCAAGTGAGGGAGATGTGTATGAAGTAATATGATTGGTGCATTGTACAGAGAATGTCTCTTCGAGGAACTATTTTATTGGTTGATGGTTGGGCTGTCTAGGTCAAAATTCAACCATGGTCTACCTCCATTATGTTGGAAGTTTGAAGGCCACAAAGCAGACTTAATTATTGACCAATATGGATTTGCTACATTAGCTGTCACAACCAGCAGCTATGGCATACGAGAAGCATGTGCTTATGCTGAGTTTGAATTACTATTCATTGTGATACTGTTATAGTGAAAACGGGATAAAACTAACATGTACCAGATTATGAAATTTTCACATGGATAGAATAATTAATGATATCCCATTATTCTTTTTGAGATTAAATTAAATTTTATTTTTAACCCAAAGGCTATAAAAAATGGTCAAAGTTGTGCTATGTCATCGGATGAATTCACTTGATGACATAGTATCAACTTTTTTTAAGTAAAGAAAATAAAAATTTATCTTTTATTAGTGATAATTTTATCAATAGCACATTAGTCAAAATAAATAAATAAATAAATAAAAATAAAAAACCAAGCAGACGAAATCAATAATTTTAACATTTTTATTAAAATGGCACGAATATCATGTGAACCCAAAGGAGTAATAAAGTCAGGCACAAGTTGTGGGACAATTTTCTGTTATGATGGAAAAATACTAATGGTTTTAATCCTTGTAAATGTGTGGCAACTTCCACACCAAATGCATTCTTAACTTTAGTAGCTATCAAATAAGCTGAGCTAAAGTTGATGGGCGTATTAAACACAACCCCCCCCCCCCCCCCCCCGGATTTGGATTTGGTGCAGTCCATGCCTTTAACTGCATGGTGCAGTAGGCGTTCGATTGTCGCCACGTGGCAGAGCAGCAAATGGGCGGTGGATGGCGCGCTTGGCTGAACTGCTTCAACCCCCTAACGCCGTTTGCCGTTAAGATGCAAAACAAATGGGAAACGCTGCGTTTTGCTTCAAATTTCGGGGGCAAAACCTGATGCTTCCCATTTCAATTCATTTCATTCCCTCTTTCCTCCTTCTCTCTCCTCTCTCCCCTCCTCGCCGTTCCACTCTCTCTCCTCTCTTCCCTTCGGCCGTTCCACTCTCTCTCCCCTCCCTCTGCCGCCACTCCTTCCTTTGGTTAAACCCAGATCTAGGTTTCGGGGGTCACTCTTGCTCTAGTTTTTCCATCCACCACCGGCCCGCCGCCCGCCACTCTCTCTCCCTTCCCTCCGCCGCCGCTCCTTCCTCTGGTTAAACCCAGATCTGGGTTTCAGGGGTCACTCTTGCTCTGGTTTTTCCGACCACCACTGGCCTGCAGCCCACCGCTGCTGCTACCCCTGCTGCCGCTGCTTTCCCCCTACTGTGGCCGCTCCTTCCTCCTGCTGCGGCTGCTCCTTCCTTGGCGAACGCAGGTATGTTCTTTATTTTTTATTTTTTATTTTGTGTAAACTAGGTTTTTTTTTTTTTTTTTGGGTGTAAACTGGGTTTTTTTTGTTCAGGGACGATGGGTTTTTTTTTGGTGCTTTGTCTTTATGAAGTTTCACATCTGTCATTGACCTTTAAAAAATGAAATGAAACAGATCCCATCTGGAAGGTCTATTTTTACGGATACCCATTTCATGGTTGATCGTCCCTCTTTTTGCTCTTTGGATGATAGCACAAGGGGATAGGCTTCAGCTTCTTTGAATCAATCAGGTGCCCTGCTCAATTTAGCATTTGGTTATCTTCATCTTGTTAGTGTGCCATGGATTAGTGTGTTTTTTTTTTTTTTTTTTTTTTTTTTTTTTAAAGTCAAAAATTTTGAGTGGAATGGTTTGATAACATGCAAAGCCTATGAGAAATACATTGATAATTTCTAATATAAGCATCTCATATTACCAGATTTGTTTTGTAAAGAAAGCCCTTTTGTGTAATTGTCTAAAATATATCTTATAATTAGACCCCAACTGGGTTTTTTCTTTTTTTTTATTTTTTTTTTATTTTTGTGTGTGTAAACTGTGAAATGAGTGGCCTCTGTTTATGAATGTAGACTAAAAAGGAAGTTTCCAATACATGTATTTGGATGAGTGACGCAAAGATGCATGTTGGTGTGCTGACATTTTTTAATGTACAGAAAAATTGTTTGTATAACAATCCTTTTGGCTGATTGATTCTGGAATCAATTATGATATTTAAAATGACAAATTATTGACCAGTGATTATAGAAATTTTCCCTGAAATAATAAAAAATGATACCACTGGCCTCCAACTCTTAGAAAACCCAGTCCTCCCTACTAGTGTGTGTTAATTCAACACACATTTTTGGAGATTGCCATTTAACTTGGGTTATAATGCCCCTTGGCACTATACCAGAGACCTTAGTTTGAACCTGTCTCTTCTCTTCATTTTGTTTTTTTTTCTTTTTCTGTTCAGTGGATTGATATTGTCATATCTGTTATGCTATTTTTTTTCAGGATCACACAAAAGCACCCTACTATATAGGCAACTCGACTGCAACTCCTTCCAAGCTAGTTGAAAGAAAGTTACGGCTGGGCTTGGCTACTCAACCGGCACAACAATTTGAGCACCAATTGTAGTCATTTTGGGGTTTATAGATTAGTCGCCTTTTCCATTAAAACTCTGTCTTGGGTGTTTTGGCGGATGATTTTTTGTTAGGGGATGATTTGAGCACCAATTGTAATCAATTTGAGCACTAATTGTTGTTATTACAAACTAATTGTTAGTGGATGATATTTGTTACAATGGATGGTTTATTGGTTTAATGGAATGATGTACAGGATATGTTGTTTTTATTTGTGATTGAGTTGTTTGATTTTGTACAAGCTTGATAAGTCGATAACTTGGGATGTCCTTATTATAGATGGGGTTATGTCGGATTTTCCAAAAAATTTGGTGCCTTGATATATTTGTGCCTTAGTATATTGTAAAAGATGAAAGCCAAAGTGAACAAGCCTAAAGTTGGTTACTAGAATTTTTTTTTTCCTTTTTTTTGGGGGGGGGGGGGGTTGTGGCTTCAGTGGATTGTGCCCACTTTCTTCAATGCTAATAATGAAATTGAGTTAGAGTGACAAATTGCGCCAAATATGCATCGACCCATTGAACAAACTCCTTGCAATTACGAACCTACACAAGACTTACATTGTGTTAGTGAAAAATTATGTTTCAAATAAGCTAAGTTAATATCAAATATAAAACATGACCATAAATAAGCTAAGTTAACACCAATCCATTTGGCTTAAATTGTTTGGTCCCTTCAATATGCAGTCATTTAAATACCCAATTCTAATGGAGTTGTGGTCTAGAGGATAATAAAGCAAATCAAGAATAGTAGTGGCTATTAAATACCCAATTCTAATGGAGTTGTGGTCTAGAAGAAAGTCATCATGCTTGTAGCCATTTTGAAGCAGGAAATAGTTTATTTTACTCACAAAGACATCACACTGTGGTTGGTAACTAAGAGGATAATAAAGCACCCGGTAGTGCCTTGACATGGCTTGTTGAATTCTCTAAAACATGAAAATTGATCAAATAAGACAGCGAAACATCTATTAGACCTATTATTTCATGAAGTCACACTATATCTGGGAGGTTTAAAAATTGTAGCCCATTAGGCATTTTTTGATGCATCAAGTTCATTGTAGTGAAGATGCTGGCATCACTAAAAGGAGCTTGTCCAAAAAGATTTGCACATTTTCTTTACACCACCTCAGACCCATCATCCATTACAAGCCTTTCTATCCCTGCCCAATAATCCCCATCATTTATCACATCATCCCATCATACATATTCATTTTCTAATTATTAGAACAAGTTGAAATTTAGTATAAAAATTGAAATACGGGAAAGGAGGAGTCCTTAAAAGAAATGTATTAGGAAGTAGGAACTAAGGGCATCTTTCAAGCTAGCCCACCAAAGAATTCCACCTCAACTTCCATCGACCAGAGAAGAAACAAAACAAAAACAGACAATCAATGCAAAATAAAGGCAGCCAACTCTTATAAAGCTCAAGGAGGGAGAAAATTGCCTATACAATGCTAAAAAGTACCAGCCCCCTCCAAACCCACCCAAAAAACAAAATTAGAGAGCAGCTTAAAAATTTTGAGACCCTTCCTTTTAGTCAGTCAATATATAAGTATTGTGCTTAAAAATTCAATTCCTGAATTGATGGCAATGGAGGGTGCCTCCATGGATGAGTGACCAGAAATTTTGAACTTTCATGATTTTGTTCTTATTTTGGGGAGATGTGTTATACGAGCCAAATTGGATCCCAATTCCTCATGTTAATTTTGACCTTGAGTTCACTTCTTGAGGGTAGATAAAGTGGTATGGGTCCTTGTTCTCATTTCAAAGAAAAATATACTTGGCCTTACCATTCATCAAAATCAGAGCATTTCTAGAAGTATACATTTTAGTTTTTAGAATGCTCAATGTCTCAGTCTGTTCTGCTTTCATTTGGGATATATGATATATGATTCACACTTTATGCAGAGAATAAAATATACAGTTAGCACTACTATATAATGGGGTAGGAATAAAATCTTACAAATTGATTTATAAAAAAAAACAAACAATCTTACAAATTGCATATTTTTTTTAACAGCCTCAAGGAATTTTAACCAAAAAAAAAAAAACCCGTTGTCCCTAAACAAGAGAAACCCAGTTTACACACACACACACACACACACACACACAAAACTAGAAATTTCTCCACAAAAAAACCAGTTTACCCATCGTCCCTTAACCAAAAAAAAAAAAACCCAGTTTACAACCACAAAAAAAAAAAAAAAAAAAACCCAGCTTACACAGTTTGCACAAAAAATAAAAAATAAAGAAGCCGGGGTTCGCCGAGGAAGGAGTAGCCGCAGCAGGGAGGAAGCAGCGGCAGCAGGAGCAGCAGCAGCAGCGGGCGGCGGGCCGGTAGTGGATGGAAAGACCAGAGCAAGAGTGACCCCCGAAACCCAAATCTGTGTTTAACCAGAGGAAGGAACGGCGGCGGAGGGAGGGGAGAGAGAGTAGAAAAGCGGGAGGAGAGAGAGGAGAGAGAAGGAACGAAATGAATTTGAAATGGAAATGGGATGGGTGCGCTGGTTTTGCCCCCGAAATTGAAGCACAAAACGTAGCGTTTCGGGCTTGTTTTTGCATTTTAACGTCAAACGCCGTTAGCTGTTGAAGCCCTTTACCCAGCGCGCCATCCACCATCCATTTCCTACTCCACCACGTGGCCACCATCGAACGCCTACTGCACCATGCAGTTAAAGGCTTCTACTGCACCAAATCCAAATCCCCCCCCCCTCTTTTTTTATTTTATATGCGACCTGCTAGAAAATGACTTTTGTCTAAATATAAAAAATTTACTCTTTTGATGTAATATTTGTGATCATTATCTCAAAACAGGGAGTATTTTTTTAATTAACTGACGTGGTTTCGAATTAAGCAAAGAGTTGGGTAAATTGGGTTTTGCTTGACAGCAAAATTTCCATCTTACATATGTACTAGTTTATAACCCGTGCGTTGCACGGGTGAGGTTTGTAAAAATAAATATTGTGAAAATATATATATATATATATATATATATATATATATATATATATAATACACATCCGTGATGGTAGCTTAGAGGGCAAAGAATCGCGGCTCAGGAATCATAAATCTTAAGTTCATGTTTTCGCTCTCTCACTATCAAATGCACAAACTTGTGGATGGTTTGTGCATCATAGAGATTATTTTGGGCTTAACGGTTTGAGATATGCATCGTTTGGCAAAAATGTATTTGCACAATTTTTAAGCATTTTTATAGTTTTCTAATCAATTTGATATGTTAATACATATTCCGGTGTGTCGCATTTTCTTTTTTAATAATCATTACTTCTATTTGTTTCTCTTTCTGATTATAGCTATTTATAATTTTTTACGTTTAGTTTTTGGGAGAAGAAATGAATAAACATAAAGAAAACGAAGAAATATGGTATAGTTTACTAAGTTTAGGTTGAACATTATACAGTGTAGGTTTTTCGATTTTCTCACATAAAAATAAAGAGATATGTAATGTACACCAAGTGTCAACCTACCTCTATCGCGTGAAAAAGAGTAGTAAAAACCAAAAAATAGAGAAGTTAGAGAATTTACTTTTTCGCGATCACTTCACTTTTCAACTTAATACCAAACATGAAATATTAGTAGTCCTTTTGAAGCATTTGTACAGTCAATTTGTAGCATGTTGGCAGAGAAGATTTTTTTTTTGGTATTAAGTTGGATAGTGATCACTAAAAGGTAATTCTCCAAAAGTCACTAAGAGTAACTTTCTTTTTGGAAAAATTACTTTTAAATTGGATAGTGATCACTAAAAAGTAATTTCCAAAAGTCACTAACAGTTAGAGCCATTCGTCCATTATATATATATATATATATATATATATATATATATATATATATATTTTTGATAAGGTAATTATATACATATTATATAGATTATACGAGCCTGAAGAGCCCCAGCCAAGCTTGGGTCTTTTTCGACTTATCTATCCACTGGTTTATAACCTGTGCATTGCACGGGTGACATTTGTAAAAATAAATATTTCCAAATATATATATATATATATATATACTAGTTGGTGCACACGTGCGTTGCATGTGTCAATATTAACCAACTTTTAATCACCAGTCTATCATAAACTACATTCAATTGAACATTTATACATTAACTGCAATAGTATGAATTCTATGTATTTAAATGTATAAATAATAATCGTTTTAAACTTGTAAAAATGCCAAAACATCCAAAAATTGTCATTAAATTAGGTAAACATATGTTTGTAATGAAATTCTAATATGAAAGAAATAATCTAAGTATTCTGTCTTTGAATCTAATTTTTTTCTACCTCTTTGATTTTCTGTTATTTTCACTTTCTTCTGACTCTTCGTCTGGTATTTCTTCAATTTCTTCAGCAATGTAACTATTTTTTGCTCGAATGAAGTCATCAATTTTCTTCAATTTTATGATAAACTTAAATTTCCAGCCAGTCTGACGAATCAGTTTCATGTAGAACTTGGAGTTTGTGTTATTCTGCCATAAAATGTAAACAAAGTTAGTAACATTGTGATTATTTGGCATATAATTAATTTTTGGCATTATTTTATTACCTTTTCATGTGATTCGATAAATTCTGAAACTGTACAACCAGTTAACTTTTGTACTTCATTGAATAAAGTAATATAAACCTTTCCTTTTTCATCTACAGCTTCCATTTGGACCATATACCTATTTTCATGTAAAAACGTAATGTTAGTTGGATGTATTAAATTTTTTGCATTTTATGGCATAAAGAATGTTTTTACCTTGGAGTGTACTCTGGTTTTTCTTTTTTGCATTTTGGGCATTTTGATTTCTCCCCCTCGCCTGTGATCTTGCTGTTACATATTGTACAGCTATAGTACGATGGAGTGTTCTGATTATTGATATGACTAATTATTCCGTTGAAGCAGCAGTAGAATTTCTGCAATTTGAGAGATGTTTAAATCATTATATTTGCGTATCAGTAAATAATTTGAAATCATTACATATCATCTAATTGTTTTGGTACCTCTGTCTTAAATATTTCTCCATTCTAAAGATCTTCACTTGTCACTGTTTCAGCATCTTTTATTTTCTTTGGCAGTAAGCAAAATTGTTCATAGTCATCACTGCCAATGAGCGATGTGAACCTGCATGTTGCATTATTTTATATATATATATATATATGTATGTTTATTTATTTATTAAATATGCATTACACATTTTGAACAAAACATTATATATTTCAGAATATGAGATAGGTTTTGATTATACCATTTTTGCATTTGCTTTGCTTCTTCTAGGTCTGGACTTATCTGTATTGTTGTAACTGATACAATGATTAGACGGAATTCATCTGCGAATCAATCAAAAATACATAAAATTGTTAAATATCGGTTTTTTTAAAAAAAATTTTAAATTCATTAATTATAATTAATTGGTATGTTGCTCTCATAGATGCTTCCTTTTCCTTTTGAAATGGCAATCACTGGCTTTTCTCAGGTTAATCTTTCAAGCAGGTGTCCTTCGCTTTCTGCCAAGTCACCCCATAGAGTAACTTGAAGAGTCTCCGATCTGTAATAAATGATTTGATTGTAATTAGTAATTGAATATATTCTATTGTAGGATATTAAATGGAAGAGTCATATAGGGTTTGTGATTTACTCTGTATTCTTGATAATGATCTCTCGCATCTTTATTGGCCCTCGTTCATCATTTTTTTTGTTTATGTTAACCAGTGGCTTCACGTCTATCAGAAATCCTATAACATCTGCAAAGGATTCATAATGTTAATATATAGATTTTTATATAGCAAGTTATACGCATTTTCTTTTTTTCATTTAAGAATACGTACCAAAAGTTTTCTTTTCATCCCCTTGTTTAATTGCTTCTTCAAATGTTATGAAATCGTATTTCAGATTCTTTAAGGTCACTTCTGTCTTTGCTTGGTTGACTTCGGTATGCACATTTAGCGACAGCTCAATTTCTTTGTGAACATTCAAGAATCTTTCATTTACACCCTTCACTACGCTATTTTCAATGAAGTAGGTCCAATCCTTCATGAACAATTCTCTGAACTTCTCAACCGCATCATTGAAAATGACAGTTTTCATTTTTTCGTTTATCTGTTTTGACAAGAACCTTTGTTGTAGACATTGATATTCCTCGTGAAAGAGCAACATATAATTGTCCATGTGAGAATACATGTTCAGGCAGATACACGCCAACATTTGGTATTGTCTGACCCTGTGCTTTGTTTATGGTCATTGAGAAGCATAACCGTATTGGGAACTGTTTCCTCCTGAATTGGAAAGGATAACCTTCATTCTCAGCCGGTGAGAGCGGTATTCTTGGCAGCAGCACTTGTTTCCCAGCATGTTGGCCTGTTGTTATTTCAGCATGGATGACATTATTGCCAAAACTCTTGCAAACCATTCTTGTGCCATTACATAATCCGTTAGATGGGTCCAGATTTCTCAGAAGCATGATAGGACAGTTTTTCTTCAGAAATAACTTGTGTGGTGGAAGACCATTTGGCATCAATGAATTCAGAAATTCCTCTTGGTAGTAATTGTGTGTATCATCAACTGCTTCATCATAGCTGTAGTATGCTCTAGCATCCCCTAGGAACATTGTAATCAGCTTCTCGTTCAGGTTGTCGACATGTTCATTGGTTGTCGCGAGAATGGCACGTGTGGTCAGGTATTCAGATGAGGTTGCATTTCTCTCTAAATCCGGGAAGATGCTTTGGAGTAGATTGCTTTCAAATATTTCATCATTCTCATATTTAATAACCACTTCATCTGGAAGGTGGATCATATCATCATTGTCTGTCGATTCATCTCCGTTCCCAACTCGAAGGAGGAAATCGCTGAAATTTGGATCTACCCTCGCTCTTATATTTGTTGTCAAGCTTAGCTTTTCGATGTTATTCCAAAGGTATGATCTCACCAAACTTGCACTGACAGTTTCTGCCCTTGTACCCTTTGGAACAACAGGTAGCACTTGTCGGAAATCACCTCCGAAAACGATAACCTTGCCTCCAAAAGATTCCTGGCAGTTCATTATGTCCTTCAAACTCCTGTCTAAGGTCTCAACAGCAAATCTCTTCGCCATAGGTGCTTCATCCCAGATAATAAGCTTTGCCCTACGTATCAATTCGGCAGTTCCGCTTTGTTTAGACATATTACATAAGGTTGTCTCATTGGCAAGGATCGGTATCTTAAAACGCGAGTGAGCCGTTCGACCCCCGGGCATTATCGAAGCTGATACACCTGACGTCGCTGTCGCAAGTGCTATCATACCCCTCCTTCTTACTTCGGCCAGCAAAGCACGATAGAGATACGTTTTCCCTGTTCCTCCTGGACCGTCAACGAAGAATACGCCAGATCCTCCTGAAATGACTCTATCCAGTATAGTTTCATATGCAGTCTTTTGCTCTGGGTTCAACGTCAGTGAAGCAGAATAATCTTCTTTAGGAATTTCCACTGCCATTTCATCGTCGATTTCTCTGGAACGCTGATACCTAGATCCAGTTGTGTTGGTAGGTTCAGAAGGCAAGTCGTAGTCCTTGATGCATTTTCCCATGACAGCCGAAATAATGTCTCACTCTATGTCTGTTGCCGGAGTGTGGATGAACTATAATTTCCCTTTCTAGTGGTACATTAGGATTATTTCCTTCAATCCAGATGGCAGCAACTTGGTCTGCTGATGGAGCATTATAAACTCGTTGATCTAGTTTGACATCCTTTGTAATACTAATTTTAAAATTATCTAACGAAGGGAAGTCTTTCAGTCTACGCAAGAATTGAGCATATGGATTCCCTTCAAGAACTATAATTAGTTTCTCAACAATCCTTTCATTCAAATGGGCCTCTTGTATTACTCTCATTCTATTATGGAGTTCATTATCAGTATCATAGAAGTACAGTTGAAAGTAACGCGGGACATTTTGTTCAGGCACCAATGATGGAAGATCATGATACATTTGCCCTTGCGCACGAAATGTATAGACACCTTGTCTTGCTGTTGCAAGCTCTTTATCTAGATGAACTCCAAGCAATGTGAATGAGAAGATGCTATTGTAAGCTCGTATATTTCTTCGAAATTCTATAGATTCTTCAGAGCTTGATGTAAATAAGTCTTCTAACTCTTCGGGTACATCGACCATGGCCAATTTTATTTTACCGTTGTCACAGCAAAAAGTCGGTGGTTCATACTCGAATTTCTCCGCTCCACAATGGAGACAATTGCGAGGTTTCTTTAACACATGCAGATCAGAACATACTGGTTCGTATATTGTTCGTCCTATAAAAAGGTATTACATATTATTAGCTCACTAACAAAGGTATTATTTTTGTTCAGATTTTTTAATTTTTAAAATTTGTAAAATTTAATACCAACCTTGGGATTCATATAAGTTTAATTGAGCTCTAAGCAACCAATCAATTCTTTGTCTCCTATTTCCCGTTTCTGCAGTATTGGTACTCTTTCTTCTCTTTTCTCCCACTCTTTCAATGTATTGTTCTCTTTCATCAGTAGTTAATTGTGCATATTTGTTGATTTGTTCAGCAATTTGAGTGGTTATAATTTCATCTGAAATTGACATATATTGTTTCATTAAATGTAAAACTTTAATTAAAATTTTTAATATGTAATTAAAATTTTACTAATATTGTACAGAGTTCAAACCTTCAAGAGATGCCATTTTTAAAGATACGATTGTGCTTCCCTCAAAAAAATATGATAAAGCTATTTCCTGTTTATTTTACTATACAATATCAATAACATGTTGCATATAAAAAATAAATATATGCTCATCTACAAATGGGCAAAATATCATTAACATATTGCATATAAAAAGATTATGATCTACATTAAAATATTTTGGAAGAAATAACATACCTCGATACTATGAACAGCGTTTTGAAAGCAATCCAAAAATTCAATTCATTTTGCGATATAAATATATAAAGAGAAAGAGTAAAAAGATAGGCAAATCGTAACAATTTTATATTGCAATAATCCTATTACGTAACAATATGCCAAAAAAAAAAAATTGCCATCTACAAATAGGAAAAATATCAATAGCGTATCAATAGCCTTCATTGCATATAAAAAAATGCTCATCTACATTAAAATATTTTGGAAGAAATAACGTACCTCGATACCTTGAACAGCTTTTTGAATAGAATCAAAAAATTCAATTCATTTCCGAATAGAAATATGAACACAAAAGTAAAAAAAAATAGGAAAATCATAACAGTCATATATTGCATTAAACCTATATTGCATTATTAATCTTATGTAACAGTATGCATTTAAAAGAATTATCAATCTTATGTAACAATATGCATTTAAAATAACAAAATTCAATTGACAAATAATACTATTTTAATGTAAAATGATGCTAAATATTTAACATACCTCACTATATATTATGAACGACCGTTTGAAAGCACTGCAAAAATAAAAGACTATTATTAAATACAAAAAACTATTTGTTCAGTTTGTCTCATAAGGCAACATAAAAAAATATCTCTCTTTCTCTCTTTTCTCTCTCTCTCTTTGTTTCTCACACACAGACGCGCACACACACACGTGAACCAAATAAAAAAAATCTCTCAAATTTTATTACACACGCGTGCGCACATACGCACGCAGTTTAACAACTTCAACCAGACCAAAAATAAAATTAAAGATATAATGATATCTATAAGTTGATCAATAAAATTTTTAAATTTTAAACAATAATTCTAATGTCTTGCTAATTGCTGTACGCCTGTACCTGTATACATACTAACTTATATCAATACGTGCTTATGAGAATATTACCGTGTATATATATATATACATACTAACTATAGCACTTTTTTATTTTTATTTTTATTTATTTTTTATTTTTTATAATCAAAATTGCCACAAAAAAGAAAAAAAGAAAAAAAAAAGTAAAAAAGTCCTACTTCAAATAGGGCTTAATTAGTAACTTGCTTTTTAATTAAATCTTGTTTGATGGATCCATGGCTAGTGTCAATATATACATTATTATATAACTTTATATTTCACAGTTTTACTTTATTATATATATATATATATATATATATGCACGTTTATGGTATTCTTTGCAACTTTGATGATGATCTTTGTATTTTAGCGAGTGTAAATATATGGTCATCTTGACTTTCTCAATCAATAGACACATCAACGGTTGGTGGATCAATTGTCCTCCATGAGGTGGAAACTAATGCTGACAATTGAAATCACAGGGTTGCTTTCTAAGGAAATAATAAAGAGAGCACCAAAAAAAATAATAATAATAAATAAGAGAAGAAAACAAAATCCCAACTTGCTTTGGTTCAAAATAACTTACTAAATAAAATTAAAGAAAATGTCGATAACAATAGAATACAAAAATAGGTTACTATTTCAATAAGAGTTTGTAATTGTACAAAATACCATTCATTACTGACCAATCCAAATCAAAAGAAACCTCTTTTATTTCTTTGCTACTAAGAAATCAAAGGAAATCTAATTAATCATTACAAGCTTAGATTGGTGTGTATACAACCTTCAAGAACAAAGCCCATTTTGATAGTCAGGCACTTCCCCCCAAATCATTTTTGCCTCATACCTATTTGTCTAAAATACCCTTACAACCAATCACATCCTCTGCTCTGTTTGCTTTTTTAAAGAGCTGGACACACACGCACACAGTGGACAGTTTTTTTTAAACTCACACACACACACACAGATGCACACACAAACACATAATAAAAAAAATCTGCGTTTCTCTCTTATCTCCCCCTCTCTCTCTCTCTCTCTCTATCAACCTCATTTCTCACACACGCACACACTCATCTCCACTCTATTCTCTCTCTCTCTCTCTCTTCATTTTTACAGATTTTTGTTTCTTTTTCTGATCCATTCTCTTTTAGTTTCAGTTTTTTTTTTCACGGTATAATTTTCTTTTTTTTAGATCTGTTCTCTCTCTCTCTCTCTCTCTACCTCATCTCCTTTCTCTCCATCTCTCTTTGTTTCAGTTTTTGTTGTCTCAATTTTTTTTTTCACCGATCTATGTTTGGATTGAAATAATGAGTTTGTTTTGTATTATTTTTTTTTCTTTTCTCCACTGATTTTTGTGGGACGGTATAATTTTTTTTTTTTTTTCAGATCTATTCTCTCTCTCTCTCTCTACCTCATCTCATTTCTCTCCGTCTCTCTTTGTTTCAGTTTTTGTTGTCTTAATTTTTTTTTTCACCAATCTATGTGTTTGGATCGAAATAATGAGTTTGTTTTGTATTTTTTTTTTCTTTTCTCCACTGATTTTTCTGGGTTTTTTCTCTCACTTTCTTTCACTTTTTTAGATTTCTATTTTTTTTATTCACTCATAAGTATTTGGATGTGAGTTTGTTTTTTTTTTTTTTTTTCCAGATATAGTGTTTTAGTTTTAATTTCTTTTAGTTTCATTTTTTTTTCTCAGATCTATTCTCTCTCTCTCTTTCTCTCTACCTCATCTCCTTTCTCTCCGTCACTCATAAGTATTTGGATGTGAGTTTGTTTGTTTTTTTTTTTTTTTTTTTTTTTTTTTCTAGATATATTGTGTTTTAGTTTTAATTTCTTTTAGTTTCAGTTTTTTTTTTTTTTTTTTTTTTTCGCGGTATAATTTTCTTTTCTCCACTGATTTTTCTGGGTTTTTTCTCTCACTTTCTTTCACTTTTTTAGATTTCTATTTTTTTTATTCACTCATAAGTATTTGGATGTGAGTTTTTTTTTTTTTTTTTCCAGATATAGTGTTTTAGTTTTAATTTCTTTTAGTTTCATTTTTTTTCCTCAGATCTATTCTCTCTCTCTCTCTATACCTCATCTCCTTTCTCTCCGTCACTCATAAGTATTTGGATGTGAGTTTGTTTGTGTTTTTTTTTTTTTTTTTTTCAGATATATTGTGTTTTAGTTTTAATTTCTTTTAGTTTCAGTTTTTTTTTTTTTTTTTTTTTCACGGTATAATTTTTTTTTTCTCAGATCTATTCTCTCTCTCTCTCTCTCTCTCTCTACCTCATCTCCTTTCTCTCCGTCTCTCTTTGTTTCTCAGTTTTAGTGTCTATTTTTTTTCACTAATGTATGTATTTTTTTTAAAAATAATCTATGTATTTTTTGTTTCTCAGTTTTTGTTTCGTATGATTTTTCTTTTTTTAATTTTTAATTTTTAATTACAGTACCTATTATCATTATAAATTCATCCATCTAACTTATAAATTCATCAAAAATCAAACTTCTTGTCTAACAGTACCATATATATATATATATATATATATATATATATATAATTTGCAGTTTTCTAACAGTAGCATATATGTATTATAATTTGCAGAGCAAAACTTACCAGAGAAGGGAGAAGTTGCTGTTAACCAGGGAAGGGAGAAGTTGCAGTCAATGGAAAAGGTGGAGAGAAGGTTGAAGCTTCTTGATGGAAAAGAATGGAATTTACAGTAGGCTGTTTAATTGTTATATAGGAATATAGTTTCCTATTCTATTGATCTTGGAACCGTTCCCACAATTGTTAAACATAATTATTTTACAATTATAGTTTCCCTATTCCTGGTATGTGTTATAGAATATAGTTTCCATATTCCTATTTTTTTAAAATTCTTACGTTTCCTTTGAATTCATTCATATTTGAGTTTTATATATTAAGGAAATTCTTCCGTTTCCTTTGAATACGTGTTTGTGTTTTATTGTTAAGGCATGTGTGTTTTAGAATATATATAGTTTTGTGTTAAGGTATGTGTGTTTTCAAAGTCTTTTAGAATTATAGTTTTCGTATTGCAATATTTTCTATTTATACAGAAGGGCGGGTAGTTGTGTATTTAAAAATTAAAATGAGGGTATATTAATCAATCAAAAGTTTTTCTAACATTTGTCTTTTTATAGGTAGTATAGATATAATACATACCTGTGATGATAACCCAGATGGCAAAGAATCGTGGCTCAGGAATCATAGATCTTAAGTTCGCGTCTTCACTCCCTCACTATCGAATGCATGAACTTGCGAATGGTTTATGCATCATGGGGATTGGTTTAAGCCTAACGGTTTGAGATATCCCTTATTTGACAAAAATGTATTTGCACAATTTTTTAAGCGTTTTAATAGTTTTCTAAACAATTTGATATGTTAATACATATTCCGATGTGTCGTGTTTTCTTTTTTAATCATCATTACTTTTATTTGTCTTTCTTTCTGATTATAATTATTTATAATTTTATACGTTCAATTTTTGGGAGAGGAGATAAATAGACGTAAAAAAAACGAAGAAATATGGTATAGTTTACTAAGTTTGGGTTGAACATTGTATAATGTAGGTTTTCCGATTTTCTCACATAAAAACAAAGAAATATGCAGTGTACATCAAATGTCAATATACTTATATCGTGTAAAAAAGAGCAGTGAAAACCAAAAAAGAAAAAAGTTAGAGAATTTATCTTTTGGTGATCACTTCTCAACTTAATACCAAACATGAGACATTAGTAGTCTTTTTGAAGCATGTATACAATTAATTTGTAGCAAATTGGTAGAAAATATTCCTTTTTTGGTATTAAGTTGGACATTGGTCATTGAACAGTAAGTTCTCCAAAAGTCAATAAAGGAGACTTTCTTTTTAGGAAAATTACTCTTTAGTGAATCTTTCCTAACTTAATACGAAAAAAGGAAAACTGACAGTTATTCGCCGTAAGTATACAGTTAATTTGTAGCAAGTTTATAGATATTATCCTTTTTTTGGTATTAGATTAGAAAGAGGTCACTAAAAATGGTAATTTGTACATTTTTCTCTAACTGTTAACAGATTCATCATGTGATTTGTAAAATATATATATATATATATAAAATTAACATCTGGCATTAACAGGGAGTCATTCCTCCGTTTTATATATATATATATATCATATAGATTATATAGATATATAGATACAGAACTGATCCCATCAGCACGTGTTGATATAAGTTACATCAACACTATGCATTGGGGGTTGTACCCCTTGCATTGATTCAATGTACTTCACATCCCACTAATGCATAAGGTACAACTCTCAATGCAGGTTTTGATATAAGTTATATTAACACGTGCTTACCTGATCATCATCCTATATAGATATAGATTTGCTTTCCCTCCCCTGTGACATCATCATAGTGGACGTGATTCATTCTTTGGTACAACTGGCCGGACCCCATTCCTTTTGTTTTCTTTTAATAATTTGAGTGTCTCTGAAATCTTTCCTCGCCTTGGAAGTCCATATAAAGAGGTGTTGGGAGGGCTATGCTGAGTAACCATTGCCTAAGAGAAAAAAAAATGGGTGACGCGGCTGAAAATAATGAGAAGAACTGGTTCAGATACTTCCGGTATCAGAGAGGCAGGGACTCGCCAAGCGACGCCCGCAATGTGCTGTTAGTGATTGCTGCTCTGATTGCCGCCGTGACATTTCAAGCCGGGGTGAACCCACCAGGGGGCGTTTGGCAAGACAATAGCCCTAAAAATGACCCCGATCCACATACTGCAGGGAGGGCGATTTATGCGTCTGATGGCACAGCCTTTTATGTGTTCTTGATTTCAAACACCCTGGCTCTGTCCACCTCCATGCTTGTCATCGGATCTCTCACGTGCGGGTTCCCATTCCATTCTGAAGTGTTGGTTGCCGCGGTTTCAATGGCGGTCACTTATGGCTCGGCCATTTTTGCGATTACGCCCCACGATACGCATTATCGGTACCTCTTGCTTGCGGGTTTTGGGCCTTTAATCTTACGATGTTTGATTCAGATGTTTAGGAAGTGTAGAATTAAAGTGAAAGAATTTATGTCACCACCGGCCGCTCTTGCGGCTTAGAAGTGGTGCCTAGATGATGGGGTTAATTGCTAGGTTTTGGGTGCAAATGAACTAAAAGCTGAAACTGGGATGCCACTATGCCAGCTACTTCCTAGTTTCCAAGTGTTGCATGGTGTGTTTATTTCAAAACGCAAAAATCAAGTTGGGTACTTTTTGTTTCCCTTCTTTGCTTCCCTCTCATTCTATATATGTTCAAGGTTTTTTTTTTTTTTTTTTTTTTCTTACTATAAAACTTTCCTTGAGGTTTTAAGAGGTCCTCATCCGGTCACCCCTTGTTTTGGTAAAGTAAAACATGCGCAGACTAACACAAGACAACAATATTAAAGTACGAAACACTTCAATAATCTCTCCCCCACCCTCCAAAAAAAAAAAACCTCCAATAATAATAAGAAAAAAAACCTTCAATAGAAATTTGAATTGCTCTCGTTAAAGTAGCTCACAAAGGTTTACAAATGTTGATTGATTTAGGATTCCATTGGGTGTTCAAAAGAGAGTCCAACAACTATAATAAATTTTTGTACTCTTTCCATCCTAATTTGTTTCCTTATATTTTTTATTTTGGGATGTCCCAAAATATTGGGTCATTTTTTAAAGTCAAAACATTTAATTATTGTTTTTCTTCCCAAAGGAGTCTTTACAATATTTAACATGCATATAATTATATCAACTATTACATCAAGTAATATTCTCTAACAAAAGGCAAAATAAGAAAGTAAATTAAATTAAATTAATGACATGAGAACACTTTAAATGTATTATTTAAATATTTGTGTTTGATCAAATAGAGGCAAACAAATTGGGATGGAGGGAGTTGTATTTAAGATACAACTCTAATAAAATTCATATCATCAAAGGCAGTCAATCACATGCATGTATGGTGAAAGTATCGACATAAAAGATTTACATGTAAGAACATCTCTAATCATGTGAGACATTTAGGTGATGTTAAAATAATTTTTACATTGTTACAGCACAAAAATATATTGTTACGATAAAAATATATCACATGAAAAAAATTGCCTCAAGTCATTTTTTTGTTCTCCCCGCCTACACCTCCGACCGTTTCTTACAAGATAGGCAGATTTGCCTCAAGTCATTCCTCGAAATAGATTTACCTCAAACTATTCCTTAAAGCAAGTTTGCTTCAATGCTCAAAAGCAATCATTTTACATTAAGTGGCAGACCAAAAAGGGTGAACACTTTACTCCGTACCTTTAAATTAGCACACCAAAATTCTGTCGTCTAGCTTTTGCATTCTGCTTTAAGTGGCGCCCACAATCATCTAACCAATAGCTATCACAGGGGCCCGTTAGTAGGAGAATAATGGTGTTGCTTTTGTTTTTTTCATCCTTAAATAATGGTGTTGCTGGGGCAGGCCAATAACAAGACGTCAAGAAGACCCATTGATTCTCGACGGGGTGAACAGATTTGTATCAATTTTTTGTCAATTAAATTAAATTATATGACCCAGAATTCTGACCATATTTGTTTGGATGGAATGGAATGGGTAAGAATTAAATCTGATTCCATATTTAAATTAGTTTGCAATATAATGAAATTTGAAATAAACATTAGAGAACGAATATTATTGTCTCATTATTTTTATTTAATTTCATTCCTATTTAATTATCTCATTCAAACATATTGTTGGAAATGAATTGGAATGTGATTCTATTCCACCTATTCCATTTTAACCAAACAAACGTGGAATTATTTTCATGAGAGCATTGGTCACAAGTGCATATATATCGCATCTTAAACCTGTAAAATCGAAATTGGCTATTCAATTTGGCTACTTTCAATAACCCCAGGCCATTATAAGAGATTCACAAATCACAATGTGTTCGCACAAAAAGTGGTATTATGAGGCCGATGGATTTTGCGCGGGCGTGCCAGGGTATGTCTCAACCCAAATGAGTGTGTGCGATCACAACCCCTCACGAATTGTGATTGAAATGTCAAGCGATTGTATGAGAGAAAGAGGTGATTCCCTCCAAGGTCCAGGTGTGAATGACAAAAAGAACCAAAAGAACTTGTAAGCATTGAACTGAAATGAACTGAGTTGAAATTACATTACCAAACATAGTCTAAAAATGCAAATTCCCAAGTGCTTGAACTCAAACTCGGATCGAAAAGCAATTACACGAAATTGAAAAGAGATTGTTTGTTGGAAAAGTGTGAAAGCTAAACTAAATTAATCTACTCCTAGAGATAAAGGATCCTGAGAAGGATTGATGGTTGAGGAACCTCTGCTTCATCTTCATTTCTGAAATTTATAGACAACAGCCAATTCCAACTGACTGGAAGTTACTGGTGATTTCCTCTGGCCTAGAAAAATAACTGCCTTCTCTCAACCGATTGGAAGTTATAAATGAGGCCATGACCTTCAACTGCTGTTGCAATTGCTCCACTTTTGCAGAAAACCAGCCCCTATCTCCCCACGATCAAGCCTGTTTCTTGGCACGATTGTAACTTCTTTGAACTCCACTTTTGGTCCCATGATGCAACAACTACCCATGATGCTTCATGCCCCACTTTCCCTTGTTTTTTTCTCCACGTTTTGTAACCTCCTTGTGCAGCAACAGGTGCAAGAATTTGCATTCTGCCACATGGATTCATGTTATTGGTTAAAACCTCCAACCAATGAGCTCCTCCTGCCAAAAATTCAAAATTGGTGGAAACACAATGTATAACAGATTGTATGAGGGAGCTCGTACAGGCAACACTAGCGATTTCCACCAATTGCTTCAAGAAAACCCATTGATTCTTGCTGATTATGCACTCATCTCTCCGCAAGAAAATCCTCTACGGCTCTAAACGTTGCTACCAAGTCTGGCCAACTTGTTTTTGTGAGAGAAGTGTAAAGTCCATGTTTTCAATGTTGTCATATTCCGTGCCAAAGTATGGTTGAGTCTTGGGTTGATTGAAGATATGTGAAGCTTCAAAGATGCGTTAAAGAACAAAGGCTCAAAGCTATGCGGCTCTCACTCATTCTCTAGGAAGGTAAGTGACCATAGTTGCCCATTTCATAGGTGTTTAATTCATTAAACATCATGTTTAATGTTTTCATCAAAGGAAGAGTGGTTTTTAAGGTTTTGGTGACATTCCTAATCGATTGGGGTTGATAACCAATCGATTGGAGAAGTTTTGTTAAAAAAATTTTCGCTACTGTTTTCTAGGATCGATCCTAGGGTCTGGAGGATCAATCCTAGGGTGCCCAGAAATGCCATTTTGCCACTGTTTTTTAGGATCGATCCTAGGGTCTTGGAGGATCGATCCTAGCTCGTAAAAATCAGTTTTTAAAGTATTTAAAACCTTCCTATTTGATCCTAAAACGAATCCTAGTCTTTTGGGGTTTCTTAGTCTCTATATATAGAGGCTATTACATTAGAGAAAGGGAAGCAAGCCTCTCCCTATTAGGGTTTTCATTGTTCATCTTCTTAAAACCTCTCTAGAGCACTTTAACCTAGGTTTTCATTGATATGCTCTAGAGATTATCCAACCACACACTTTTCACATCCTTGAATGTTTGTGAGGCCGTTGCGACGGTGATCGAGCTTGCGAGTTCGTGATTGAAGGCATCACTGTGAAAGAGGTTGGTTGCGACCAAAGCCGTGACGACGGAGATCGATCGTGTGTGATCGTGGGAGTGAAGACAACTGCATGAGTCCATGTGTGGTCTGTAAGTGTGTCTTGTACTCATTTATTTCATAGTGGATTTGCTTCAACTGGACGAGGTCCCGTGGTTTTTCCCATCTAGGGTTTTCCACGTAAAAAAAATCTCTTGTGCAATCTCTTACATACTTTTATACTTGCTATGTGATTGAATTGATTGTGATAATTGGGATTTTGAGTGTTCATAATAAAAATTGGGTAAAATAAATTTAAATACCTATTCAACCCCCCTTCTAGGTATTGTAGGCTTGGTAAAACCGGAATTTCAATTGGTATCAGAGCGTAGGTTCACTCTTAAGGTTTAACAGCCTGAGTGTTGATCTTTTCATTCAATTCTGGTAGTATGGAGCCTGTCAAACTTTCAATACCATATTTTAATGGTAAGGATTATGGGTACTGGAAGGCTCTTATGCGAGCATATCTCAAATCAATTGATGAGAGAGTGTGGCTTGCTGTGATTGATGGATATACTCCACCCAAGGTGGTTGTGGAAGGTGTATCTATTGACAAGCCTAAAGTTCAATGGACTAAAGAAGATTATGAAGGACTTAAATGGAATTCCAAAGGAATCAATGCTATTTTCAGTGGAATATCCCGAGATGAATTTCGAAGGGTAGCCCATTGTGAATATGCAAAAGAGGCTTGGAATATCCTTGAGAAAACTCATGAAGGTACCATATCTGTTAAAAACACTAAAATTCAAATGCTTACTGCCTTGTATGAACAAGAGACTATGAAAGAAGATGAAGTGTTTGATGAGTTTAATGCAAGATTGAGTGATATTGTCAATTCTAGGTTTTCCTTAGGTGATGTTATGTCTGATGCTACAATCAATAGGAAAATTCTTAGATCTTTGCCTATTAGGTTCCTTCCTAAGATCACTTCCATTGAAGATAATAGAGATTTAGATACCATGAAAAAGGAAGACTTGGTTGGTGAAATTCAGAATTATGAGATGAAGTTTTGCAAACCTAAGAAAGAAACTAAGAACATTGGAATTGCCTTGAGTACTGTGAATGAGAAGTCTAGCAGACATGTTTCTAGGACTGGCTCTGATTTTGATATTTCTGAGGAGGAAATTGCCTACTTTGTTAAAAAATTTAAGAAATTCTTCAGAAATCCTAGAGGTAGTGTTTCCAATTCTAGAAATAGTAATGGTGCTAGCTCTAGTAGGAACAATGGATCTAACTCTAGCAAAGGTAATGGTTCTAGTTCCAATAAGGATAGAAGGGAGAGAAATAGGTCTAGATCTCAGTCTAGAACTCAGGGGGAGAGACCAAATGATATGAATGATGAGAGAGATAAAATTCAATGTTATGAATGTCATGGTTTCGGTCATATTGCTCCTGAATGTGCTAATACTAAAAAGAAACAAAGTAGTGGTCAGAATAATGAAAAGGGATATAATGCTACTTTGAGTGACAGTGAGACTGAGTCGGATTCTGAGGATTCCTCTCAAGGAGAAGAGGATAACTCCAATTTCATGGCCTTTACTTCTATTCATCAGCTTAATGATAAAATCTTATCAAGTGTTATTGATTCTGAGAGTCAGGGGGAGTCTGAAAAAGATGAGATTAATTCTGAAAATTCTGAAAATATGATTGAATCTGATGAAGAAGAAGAAGACCTTCAATTAGCTTATGACAAGTTGTTTGAAGAGTGTCTAAAAACCAAAAAGTCTAATAAATCTCTATACATTAAGGTTAAAACTTTTGAAAAAGAGATAGAGACTTTAAAGATGGAATTGTCTGATTCTAAGGGTCATGAGAGTCAGTTGAGCACTCAGAAAGCACTTCTTGCTGATGAGGTGGTTCGACTTGAAAAGGAGAAGTTTGAATTGTCTAAGTCTAAGAAATGTCTTGAGCTGAGAGTAGTAAATATTGAGAAAGACTTGAAGACTAAGATAAGAGATCTTGAGAAAATGTCAAAAGGTAAAGAAACCTTAGATAAGTTGTTAGGTGTAGGACAGAGTCCTAGTGATAGGCGTGGTTTAGGCTTTGTTAGTGATAAGGTTACTCCTAATTCATCTAAAACCATGTTTGTCAAGGCTCAAGGGTCTCAAGTTATTCAGTCTGTCATTCCTCCACCTATTGTGCCTTCAAAGCGAGTCCCTACTTGTGTCCATTGTGGCTTGAAAGGACATATTAGACCTAGATGCCCAGTCCTTAGGAAGAATCAAGAGTTACCTAGGAAGAATCCACCTAGGAAGGTAGATAGTGACTTCCATAGGCAAGTGAAGAGGTCTAATGGATATGATATTCCTTATGTTTGGAATAGATCCTCTTCTAGGAGTACTCTTGTGTGTCATCATTGTGGTAAGATGGGTCACATTCGTCCTAACTGTTTTCATCTTAGGAATGGTTTTTCTAAGACATCTAGAAATCCTATCTTGAGTTGGGACAATGTAGGTGATTGTCTTAGGAAGCTTTGTCAAGAGGTTATTGATTTGAGACAAATTGCCCATAGAGGATCAGGCACTTCTTCCCATGATTCTATGAGTAATTCTATACAAGCTGTGAGTTTTCCTAGAGAGAGATTCATTGCTAGGAAAGAATGGGTGAAGAAAAAGGATTCTGAATGTCATACCCCACTTGTTAGTGTTGTACAAAAGGATAAGGGTAAAGGCATTGTGCTAGATTCTAGTTGAGTTGGCTTTTAGTCCGCAATGACATTAAACTACCTATGGTCCGCAAAGACCTTAAACTATCCATAGTGCTCTAGGTGTGATCTTTTCTCTATGTCATTCATGTTGTTCCTAGAGTAATGGAGTATTTAGGATTTATTGCTTTTGTGTGTATTTTTTGTTTTTTCTTTGGAGTTTATTTGTTTTTATTGGTATAAAAAAAAAATGAAAAATTCAGAAAAACCAAAAAGATTTTCTTGTGTGCTTTGCTATTTTTGGCTAATTGTGTGTTTTTCTTATATATGATTTGCACTAAGATGTTGAGACTATATCCTTTGTGATTGTCATATTGAGTTGAAATTTATAAATTGATAAATTTGATATTGAGTCTCACTCTCTTAAGTATACTTAGTGGAGTAGTTCTGAATTTTCATGCTATACACTTTACACTGCACCACTGACATATGACTTTGGGGTTTTAGGCTAATTCTATGAATTGTTAAATCTATTTCTAAAAATTTCTTGGGATGCTAGAATTTGAATGACCTATATGTTATGCACATCCCTATGTCTCATGAAAAGGGCTACCTTCGCGTTGTCCGAAGCTAACTTGAGGTAATTCATGGAGAGGGCTGGTTGCGTGAAAGTGTGAAAGCCATCATGTTGATAATAAAAAATATTGATGGTGAGCTTCAATAAAAAAAAAAAAATGAATGTATGTTTTAAAAAAAAAAAAAAAATTGAAAAATATGGGAAAGGTACGAAAACTTGATACCTACAACATAATTCCCAAAGCTCATAGCAAAAGAAAAAGAAAACATTACACAGGGTGAAAAGCAATCTTTTCGATTCTAACATGGTTTGAATTCCTTTTCTTTATTTCTTTGAAATTGTTAGACTTTGGTTAGCATGAGTAGTTTTGCCAACCGACCCCATTGGCGTTGTCAATGCGTTAGACACTTAGCATGTGAAATTTCTTGAATAACTTTTCTAATCGTGCATAAGTGTGTTGGACTTTATTGAAAATTTGCAATTATGTCTTTGATGACTCATGTGCTTCTATATTGTGGAATGGTGTCTCAATTTTAGTTCTTTTCTATATTTGTGGAACACCCTAAAATATCCTCGTATTGTCAAGTGCACATGTTTTGTTTATTTTTTTATTTATTTTTGTGCCTTATTTGAGGGGGAGTTAAGAGTGCTTGTCAGAGTAGATATGAATTGTTATTCCTTGTGTCCTCATCTTGAGTACATTTTTTTTATATATCTTTTTATCTCTTGATGTGAGGATGGTGATGCTGGTGGTATTGAGATTGGATCCTAGTTTAGGACTCTTGGTGTTTCTTTGATGTTTTCATCTCTCTGATATGCTGTTCTTAAAGCTTGGTTTATGAAATCTCTTGGTTCTTCTTGCTATTCTTTGATTTCCCTATGATATGGTTTCATTCTTTTATATGTGTACTTTCCTTTGTCAATTCATGACAAAAAGGGGGAGAAGTTTTGAGTTTGAGTTTGTATTTGTATGCTCGGGGGAGAATATTTGTATGCTTGGCGGAGAACATCTTTGAGTTTGTATGCTTGGAGGAGAATAGAATTTCGTTGAGTTTTTAATCTATTTCTGTGATATTATGCTTGGGTATTGTTTGTTCTTGTTTGCAGATCACAGGTTGATAGGTTGAGTGTGAGAGTTAGTATTGTTTTTGGTTCTTTACATGTAATATCTCTTCATTGAGTTGTAATTCTCATAATGAGTTTAGGACTTGTTCAGTTTTGTGGTTTGGAAATAGGTCTTATATCTCATGTCGAGATTTAGGTTGGTTTTGTCACGGAATTGCCAAAGGGGGAGATTGTAAAGTCCATGTTTTCAATGTTGTCATATTCCGTGCCAAAGTATGGTTGAGTCTTGGGTTGATTGAAGATATGTGAAGCTTCAAAGATGCGTTAAAGAACAAAGGCTCAAAGCTATGCGGCTCTCACTCATTCTCTAGGAAGGTAAGTGACCATAGTTGCCCATTTCATAGGTGTTTAATTCATTAAACATCATGTTTAATGTTTTCATCAAAGGAAGAGTGGTTTTTAAGGTTTTGGTGACATTCCTAATCGATTGGGGTTGATAACCAATCGATTGGAGAAGTTTTGTTAAAAAAATTTTCGCTACTGTTTTCTAGGATCGATCCTAGGGTCTGGAGGATCAATCCTAGGGTGCCCAGAAATGCCATTTTGCCACTGTTTTTTAGGATCGATCCTAGGGTCTTGGAGGATCGATCCTAGCTCGTAAAAATCAGTTTTTAAAGTATTTAAAACCTTCCTATTTGATCCTAAAACGAATCCTAGTCTTTTGGGGTTTCTTAGTCTCTATATATAGAGGCTATTACATTAGAGAAAGGGAAGCAAGCCTCTCCCTATTAGGGTTTTCATTGTTCATCTTCTTAAAACCTCTCTAGAGCACTTTAACCTAGGTTTTCATTGATATGCTCTAGAGATTATCCAACCACACACTTTTCACATCCTTGAATGTTTGTGAGGCCGTTGCGACGGTGATCGAGCTTGCGAGTTCGTGATTGAAGGCATCACTGTGAAAGAGGTTGGTTGCGACCAAAGCCGTGACGACGGAGATCGATCGTGTGTGATCGTGGGAGTGAAGACAACTGCATGAGTCCATGTGTGGTCTGTAAGTGTGTCTTGTACTCATTTATTTCATAGTGGATTTGCTTCAACTGGACGAGGTCCCGTGGTTTTTCCCATCTAGGGTTTTCCACGTAAAAAAAATCTCTTGTGCAATCTCTTACATACTTTTATACTTGCTATGTGATTGAATTGATTGTGATAATTGGGATTTTGAGTGTTCATAATAAAAATTGGGTAAAATAAATTTAAATACCTATTCAACCCCCCTTCTAGGTATTGTAGGCTTGGTAAAACCGGAATTTCAAGAAGTACTGAGATAGAAGCCTGAATTAGCCAAAGAACTAAATAAAGATGGGTTTAGGCCGATGGATATAGCTTTAGCATTTGGGTATGTAGAGATAGTTAGAGAGCACCTAACCATTGGCGATGAAGTTGGTCGTCTCAAAGGTAGAGATGGAAGAACAGCTCTTCATTATGCTGCTATTAATGGCAGGATTGAGGTTATAGATGAATTGATCTCTACATGTGGAGAGTCCGTTAAGGATGTGACTGGTGTGGGTGAAACTGCACTTCATCTGGCTGTAAGATACTCCAAATTTGAATCCTTTAGAACGTTGGTGCAATGGCTAGAACGGCTTGGCTTGGAAGAAATGGTGAATTGGGTTTGACAGGGATGGGAACTCTGTTTTGCACCTTGCAGTATTTAGAAAACAACTCCAGGCAAGTTCAGATCTACCTTATCTTGCTTTTCCCTAAAATTTCCTTTTGTCTCTCTGTTTTTTCATTTGTAATTTATCCCCCAGGACAAAGTTAATTCTCTAATTATTTATCAACATTCTATACTTATTTACCAACATCCTTTATTTTTTTCCCCTATATTTTATTTTATTTTAAAATTTTAAAATTAATTGCTCATTTCACCCTCAGTTACAAAATAGTTTTATTTTTCCAAATTGTTTACCAATGTTTTCCTGATTCACTCTCAAATTCGGAATTATATCAAAGTTCTCTCTTTCTATTCTTTATTTTTCTTGCATTGCTCTAGCCTCTGTTCACCGTGTAGCTAGGTGAAACTTCCTCGACTCTAAAATCAAGTCAAGGCCCACATTTTGTGTCTATTCGGCTTCCCAATCAGGCTGTCCATCATTTCCCGGCCTTTTCCCAGGGATTGGTTTTTTTCTTTCCAAGTTAACAACACACATAGTATTCTATATTTCTATCACATAAACAAACACAAAAGGCTTAATTGAAGCACCAACTTGAATAGGGTGTTCAATCCTAAATATTATATATAATGAAACCAAAAACTTGTGAGAGAGGGAAAAAAAATTGACATAAAAAATATCATGGCAATTGCCATGAGCTTTATAGTTAAGAGAAAGGAAATATGTCGGTCTCACACAAAAAAAGACTTGTATGTAACTATGACACGGCTGATATTGTATCATAAGCCAATAGGGAATAGAGTAAAGTAGGATTGTCAGAGTACTTTTTGATCCTACAATACCACTTTACTTCACTCCCATTAACCTGTGACACCACGTGGCCGTGTCACAGTTACATGAAAGACTCACTCATCTCACACATGCACTTTAAGAGAGCTATTAGCTAAAACCTACCTGGCTTTCGAAATCTTAGGTTCACATTGCATTTGGGAGTTGAGTGCTCTCATTGACCCAAACTCACTACCACATAAATTTGCATAAACAACAAATTCAAAACAACTTTACATTAAAACACTTGATTTACTTAATGTGACCCAACAATGTTCAACAAAAGCTATAATTTACTAATGGTCCTAGGGCCCATGGTAATATAAGACATATACACCATGCTTTTTCAGCATCAGATGATAAGTCATTATCTTGTTGCTGTTGACATGGCCCTAGAGTCATTTTTTGATCCCCATGGACAGGAGCACTCATGTTACTTAACTTATCTTGAGCACATATGATCAGGATAATATAACCCCACAAAATGTCATTTGTATATCAACAAGTGGCAGATATATAGACAAAATATGGATATGTCATGCATTGCGATCCACTCAATCCAAATACACAGACATCTCTTGAAAACTCACCCTCATTTCTCCTTATCCATAAGTCTTTATTTTTTTCAATGATAAGATTGTCACTAAATTGGAAAAACAAGGTTTGGACTATTAAGAATCATAAGGTTGTGAATTTGTGATGGTGAATGTGAATAATGAATAGGGGGCCGTCTTTGTTCTCTATTGGTCCTGAAGAAAAATTCTCCCATAAAATGACAACACTGATTTTTTTTGGGGGGGGGGGGGGGGGGGGAGTGTTTTAATTTGTTTATACCATACTCTCCTAGACACCTGGAAGCAAATTATTTGGGTAATTTCATATTTTTAAAACCCCCACACGTTTCTGTCTCACGTGACGAAACGTGTTGTGCTACAAAATCCAACCCAATCACAACATATAAATTTAAACAAAATATTTGGGACGTCCAAAAAAGAAAAAGGAAATAACAAACAACAAAAGGATTATTTATTTATTTATTATTACTCCGTATTATTGATATTATTTGATTAGATGACCTGATTAGTCTTTTGGAACACGAGTAAACTATTGACCATTCTATTCTACTAAATATTAACCATTTGCTAACTATCATCGTGTATTAAAGTGCAGTATATCATATATGTATGACTCTGATATGATTGTGGCCATGAATTTGAATACAATTGGACCTTACTCGTCAAACATCACTTCAACATTTCTTTCATTTTTATCTTTTCTTCAACAAGAGGCCATGGGTGGGAACATGGGTTGTCAGCAAATCTATGTAATTTGTCTCCCTAATATTTAAAAGAAATTAACCTAAAATGTATATCATATATCAATGGTTCCTGCATGAAACTTATCTTAAGAAACAAAAGGTTTTGGATTTGACTTTTCATGCACTCTCTCAAGACCGATGATCAATCAGATTTATCTTCAATGTTAATTATATTAAAAATAAATGAACAATAAACTTACCTATATTTCAAAGATTAGTCACATTGAAAACTTGAATATCCCTATTTACCAAGAAAAAAAATAGTTAGACATTTTTTTCAAACACTAAAATTTTAGGTTACTAGACCCAAGCCAAGTGAGGGAGATGTGTAGGAAGTAATATGATCGGTGCATTGTACAGAGAATGTCTCTTCGAGGGACTATTTTATTCGTTGATGGTTGGGCTGTCCAGGTCAAAATTCTACCGTGGTCTACCTCCATTAAGTTGGAAGTTTGAAGGCCACAAAGCAGACTTAATTATTGACCAATATGGATTTGCTACATTTGCTGTCACATGCAGCAGCTATGGCATATGAGAAGCATGTGCTTATGCTGAGTCTGAATAACTATTCATTGTGATACTGTAATGGTGAGAACGGGACAAAACTAACATGTACCAGATTATCAAATTTTCACATGGATATAATAATTAATGATATCCCATTATTTTTTTTGAGATTAAATTAAATTTTATTTTTAACCCAAAGGCTATAAAAAATGGTAAAAAGAAATTAAGTTGTGCTATGTCACCGGATGAATTCACCTGCTGACATAGTATCAACTTTTTTTCAGTAAAGAAAATAAAAATTTATCTTTTATTAATGATAATTTTGTCAATAACACATTAGTCAAAAAAAAAAAAAAAACCAAGCGGACGAAATCAATAATTTTAACAATTTTATTAAAATGGCACGAATATCATGTGAACCCAAAGGAGTAATAAAGTCAGGCACAAGTTGTGGGACAATTTTCTGTTATGATGGAAAAATACTAATGGTTTTAATCCTTGTAAATGTGTGGCAACTTCCACACCAAATGCATTCTTAACTTTAGTAGCTATCAAACTGAGCTAAAGTTGATGGGCGTATTAAATCCCTTTTTTTTTTATATGCGACCGGCTAGAAAATGACTTTTGTCTAAATGTAAAAAATTTACTCTTTTGATGTAATATTTGTGATCATTATCTCAAAACAGGGAGTATTTTTTTTTAATTAACTGATGTGGTTTCGAATTAAGCAAAGAGTTGGGTAAATTGGGTTTTGTTTGACAGTAAAATTTCCATCTTATATATGTACTAGTTTATAATCCGTGTGTTACATGGGTGAGGTTTGTAAAAATAAATATTGCAAAAAATATAAATTATATATATATATAATACACACCCGTAATGGTAGCTCAGATAATAAAGAACCGCGACTCAGGAGTCATAGATATTAAGTTCAAGTTTTTGCTCCCTCACTATCGAATACACGAACTTGCAGATAGTTTGTGCATTATAGGGATTAGTTTAGGCCTAATGTAATGGTTTGAGATACCCATCGTTTGACAAAAATGTATTTGCACAATTTTTTAAGTATTTTTATAGTTTTTTAAGCAATTTGATATGCTAATACATATTCTGATGTATCGCGTTTTCCTTTTTAATCATCATTACTTTTATTTGTTTCTCTTTCTAATTATAACTATTTATAATTTTATACGTTCAATTTTTGGAAGAGGAGATGAATAAACGTAAAGAAAACGAAAAAATATGATATAGTTTACTAAGTACGTTTAGGTTGAACATTGTATAGTGTAAGTTTTCCAATTCTCCCACATAAAAACAAAGAAAAATGTAGTGTATACCAAGCGTTAACCTACCTATACCGCGTGAAAAAGAGTAGTGAAAACCAAAAAAAAGAAAAGTTAGAGAATTTACCTTTTGGTGATCACTTCTCAATTTAATACCAAACATAAAACATTAGTAGTCCTTTTGAAGCATATATACAATCAATTTGTAGCACATTGGTAGAGATGATTCTTTCTTTGGTATTAAGTTGGAGATTAATCACTAAAAAGTAATTTCTCCAAAAGTCACAAAAAGTAACTTTCTTTTTGGAAAAATTACTTTTTAGTGATTCTTTCCCAACTTAATACGAAAAAAAGAAAACTAATAGTCATTTTGCTGTTAGTATACAATTAATTTGTAGCAAGTTGATAGATCTTATCCTTTGTTTGGTATTAGATTGGAAAGTGGTTACTAAAAAGGTAAGTTTTACCTTTTTCTCTAACTGTTCACAGATTCAGCATATGATTTGAAAAAAAAAAAAAATCATAAATTGACATGTGGCATCAACAGGAGCCATTCGTCCGTGTTATATATATATATAGATTTGCTTTCACTCCCCTGTGACATCATCCCTGTGACATCATCTCTTGTCAAAGTGGACGTCATTCTTTTTTTGGTACAATTGGTGGACAGACTCGGATTTAGTGTTAAGCTTAAAAATCTCAACATGGTGCCGGATGATTTCAGCCGTCCATTTTGGATTTGGACGGTTGAGATTAAAATATAAAAAAAGTGTTGTTGAAATTACCTAAATACCATTATGGGCATCTTTTTCATCTTTAATCTCAACCGTCTGAATCCGAGATAGATTGCCAAGATCACCTCAGCACCGTGCTGAGCTTAAAAAGCTCAGCACTGAATCCAAACTCCTGGCGGGACCCATTCTTTTTGTTATCTTTTAATAATTTGAGTGTCTCTGGAATCTTTCCTCGCCTTGGAAGTCCATATAAAGAGGTGTTGGGAGGGCTACTCTGAGTAACCATCGCCTAAGGAAAAAAAAAAAGGGTGACGCGGCTGAATATAATGAGAAAGGCAGGGACTTGACAAGCGACGCCCACAATGTGCTGTTAGTACGTGGTTGCTGGTCTGATTGCCGCCGTGACATTTCAAGCCGGGGTGAACCCACCAGGGGGCGTTTGGCAAGACGATAGCCCTGATCACACTGCAGGGACGGCGATTTATGCGTCTGATGGCACAGCCTTTTATGTGTTCTTGATTTCAAACACCTTGGCTCTGTCCACCTCCATCCTTGTCCTCGTATCTCTCTCGTGCGGGCTCCCATTCCATTTTGAAGTGTTGGTTGCCACGGTTTCAATGACGGTCACTTATGGCTCGGCCATTTTTGCGATTACGCCCCACGATACGTATTATCGCTACGTCTTGTTTGCGGGTGCTTTGCCTTATATCTCACGATGTTTGATTCACATGTTTAAGAAGTCCGGCTGCTCTTGCGGCTTAGAAGTGGTGCCTAGATGGATGGGGTTGCTAGGTTTTGGGTGCAAATGAACTAAAGCTGAAACTGGGATGCCACTATGCCAGCTACTTCCTAGTTTCCAAGTGTTGTATGGTGTGTTTATTTCAAAACGTAAAAATAAAGTAGGGTACTTTTTGTTTCCCTTCTTTGCTTCCCTCTCATTCTATATATGTTCAAGGTTTTTTTTTTTTGGGGAAATATCTAAAACCTCCCTCAAATATAAAATCATATCTAAAAAACCCATTAAATATTTTTCCTACCCATTTAATCCAAAGAAAAAAGAATTATATCCATTAACTCCAATTAGTTAAATTTTTGTTTGCTGCTGTTAAAAAAAAAAGGTGATCCGACTAAAATGCCCTTCTTTTATAATAATATGTTTAATGACAAAAATGCATATTCAAATGAATTTTTCCTTTTGTTTCATCTTTTCCCAAACTTTCATACCTGCTCTCCCACTACCTTTCCCCCATGTGTACATTAGAGAAGAATTAATTAATGATATTTAATTTTTTCTAATTACACTAAAAATGATAAAAGTAGAAATTCAATTAAATATGCAATTTTTTCATTAAATATATTAATGTCAAAGAAGGGTATTTTAGTCAGATCACTCTTTTCTTTTAACAACAGTAAACAAAAAATTAACTGATTGGAGTTAATAGATATGATTCTTTTTTATTTGGATTCAATGGATATGAAAAATATTTAATGGAGTTTTTCAATATGAAATTATTTTTGAGGGAGCTTTTGAATATTTCCCCCCTTTTTTTTTTTTTTAACTATAAAACTTTCCTTGAGGTTTTAAGAGGTCCTCATCCGGTCATCCCTTGTTTTGGTAAAGTAAAACATGTGCAGACTAACACAAGAAAGTGAAAAAAACCTCCAATAATAATAAGAAAAAAAACTTTAATAGAAATTTGAATCGCTCTCGTTAAAGTAGCTCACAAAGGTTTACAAATGTTGATTGATTTAGGATTCCAATGGGTGTTCAAATGAGAATCCAACAATTATAATAAATTTTTGTTCTCTTTCCATCCCAATTTGTTTTCTTATATTTTTTTATTTTGGGATGTCCCAAAATATTGGGTCATTTTTTAAAGTCAAAACATTTAATTATTTTTTTTCTTCCCAAAGGAGTCTTTACAATATTTAACATGCATATTTAAAATTACAATAATTATATCAATGATCACATCAAGTAATATTCTCTAACGAAAGGTAAAATAAGAAAGTAAATTAAATTAATTTAATGACATGAGAACACTTTAAATGTATTGTTTAAATATTTGTGTTTAATCAAATAGAGACAAACAAATTGGGACGGAGGGAGTTGTATTTAAGATACAACTATAATGAAATTCATATCATCAAGGGCAATCAATCACATGCATGCATGGTAAATGTAACGACACAAAAGATTTACATGTAAGAGCATTTTCAACCATGTGAGACATTTACGTGATGCAAAAATAATTTTTGCATTGCTATAGCATATATAAAAGTATATAGTTACAATAAAAATATATCACATGAAAAAAATTGCTGCCCTAATGTACATAAGCCATTTTTTTGTTTTCCCTGCCTACATCTCCGACCATTTCTTAAAAGATAGGCAGATTTGCCTCAAGTCATTCCTTGAAATAGGTTTACCTCAAACCATTCCATAAAGCTAGGCCTCATCAAAAGCCCAAGGCCCATGGGCAGCCCAAAGCTCAGCCCGAAGCCCGAAGGAAAAAGCCTAGCCCGAGCCCGAGCCCGAGCCGAGCCCGGATACCCTTAGGCTAAGCCTGGGCCTTTAGTTGAAGCCCGAGGCCTAGCCCGAAGCCTGACACTGTAGTAATAGGAATGTTTTCCAGTTTTTCGAAAAATTACATTTTGGTGATAACTTCCTAGATTAATACCAATAAAAGAGAATTTTATGTTAACTTACTACAAATAGACAGCCAACATAATACAAAGTGACTACAATGTCCTCTGTTTTGGTATTATGATGGGAAGTGATCACCAAAATGTAATTTTTTCACTTATTTTTTCTTTTGTTACACAATACTAGTAGGTAACATAGCTTAAGCCTGAGGCCCAAGGCCTGAAGCCCGAAAAAAACCCAAGCCCGTGCGCTAGGCTTGGGCTTTACATTTTTCTTCATGGCCCGGCCAGATGAATAGTAAAAGCCCAAAAAGCCTGGCCCAGCTCAAGAAAAAAGGCCCAAGCCCGACCCGATGCCGAGGCCTACATAAAGCAAATTTACTTCAATGCTCTAAAACAATCATTTTACATTAAGTGGTAGACCAAAAAGGGAAAACATTTTACTCCGTACCTTTAAATTGGCGCACCAAAATTCTGTCGTCTAGCTTTTGCATTCTGCTTTAAGTGGCGCCCACAATCATTTAACCCATAGCTATCACAGGAGCCCGTTAGTAGAAGAATAATGGTCTAAGAAGCAAGGACACGGACACGTGATATGGTTACGACACGATACGTACACGCCGACACAGCAATCCTCAAAATCTAAGACACGACACGATAAGGACACACTATTAATAAAATGCATATTTTATATATATAACTAGATAATATCATATAATTTCACATCCATTATTTAAAATGCATCTTTTGTATTGTTTTTGAAAATCCTAGTGAAGTTATTCATTGATAAAATATGACAAAAAGGAAAAGGAAGAATATTAAAAAGACAAAAAAGATAGAAAGAAAGAAGTGTCATGTCGGAAGTGTGTCGGAGGAGCATCATGTCCGATACTTGTTTGACACGGACACGACACCTCTACAGAAGTGTCTGTGCTTCCTAGATAATGGTGTTGCTTTTGCTTTTTTCATCCTTAAATAATGGTGTTGCTAGGGCGGGCCAATAACATGACATCAAGAAGACCCATTGATTCTTGATGGGGTGAACAGGTTTTTATCAATTAAATTAAATTATATTACCCAAAATTCTCGCCATGTTTGTTTGGTTGGAATGGAATAGGTGAGAATAGAATTTGATTCCATACTTGAATTATTTTGTAATAGAATAAGATTAGAAATAAACATTAGAGAATGAATATCATTGTCTCATTACTTTTATTTGATTTAATTCTTATTTAATTATTTCATCCACGCATGTTGTTGGAAATGAATTGAAATGTGATTCTATTTCACTCATTCCATTCCAACCAAACAAATGTACGTGGAATTATTTTCATGAGAGCATTGGTCACAAGTGCATATATATCACATCATAAACCTGTCGTTACATCAAAGGTTTTTCTTCCTTTTTTTTTTTTTTTTTTGACAAGTAATGGTGAAGAGTCGTTATATCAAAGTTGAACAAAGAGGCACTATAACAAATTTTATAAAATCGAAATTGGTTATTCAATTCGCTTACTTTCAATAACCCCAGGCCATTATAAGATTCACAAATCACAATGTATAACAGATTGTATGAGGCAGCTCGTATAGGCAATACTAGCGATTTCCACCAATTGCTTCAAGAAAACCCATCGATTCTTGTTGATTATGCACTCATCTCTCCACAAGAAAATCCTCTTCACGTTGCTACCAAGTCTAGCCAGCTTGTTTTTGTGAGAGAAGTACTGAGACAGAAGCCTGAATTAGCCAAAGAACTAAACAAAGATGGGTTTAGGCCATTGGATATAGCTTCAGCATTTGGGTATGTAGAGATAGTTAGAGAGCTCCTAACCATTGGCCATGAAGTTTGTCGTCTTAAGGGTAGAGATGGAAGAACAGCTCTTCATTATGCTGCTATTGATGGTAGGATTGAGGTTATAGACGAATTGATCTCTACATGTGGAGAGTCCCTTAATGATGTGACTGGGGTGGGTGAAACTGCACTTCATCTGGTTGTAACATACTGTTGGAAAATATGTAATTTTCTTTGAAGTTTCAAAACTTCGGACCACACACATGTGCACACGTACGTAACTTGCCTCGACCCGGACCGGCCAACCGTGTCGTGACATGACGTGTAAAAGATGTGATGTGGCATACACGTGGTTTCATGGGCTGATTTTATGAGTTTTATTTCATTGACTGTTGTTTCTTAATTTCTATAATTTATGACTGTCCGTTACTAGCCGTTGGACTTTTATTTTATGTTATTTATTGGACTGTTATAAAAATTGTTATGACATTTATTTTGGGCTTTTATTAGCCCAAAACAATTTCAGCATTCTACTATTATAAATAGTGGGCTTCTCTACATGGACAAGATATACATTTTCATTATTTTATTTATTTCTTTTATACTATATTTCTTTAAGAGCTTTATCTATCTAGTTATTTTATATACTGTTTTTACGAGTAAGTGATCGTGAACGGGTTTATCATACTCTTCTTGTGGACGTACCCATAGAAGAGGGAGCTACGAGCTTTGGGGTTGTATCTTGGAGGTCCTATCGTCCGTTAGCACCTGTATGTAGAGAGACGATAGTTCCTTTATGACAGCGTGATCTCACGCGCCTTTCCACATGCCAGCTCTTTTTACTCTCTTTATTTTATATTGATTAAATTTTTCTCACTTTGATTTTGTTAATTTTAATTGTCATTATTATAAGATTTATCCGTGTTCAATTTAAAATTACAATAATTATATCAACTATCACATCAAGTAATATTCTTTAACAAAAAGTGAAATAAGAAAGTAAAATAAATTAAATTAATGACATGAGAACACTTTAAATGTAGTGTTTAAATATTTGTGTTTGATCAAATAAAAGTAAACAAAAAATTATCCAAGCCCCATATATATTAGTTCTGATGAATTGAGGCCAGTAAAAAACATCCTCTTGGGATCTTGAGTAGGGATGGCAATTTCGCCCCGATCCACAGGGTCCTGACTCGATCCATACCCGAATGAGCGGGTATTTTTAATTTTAATTTTTTTTTTTTGGGTATCGGGTCGGGTATGGGTATAAATTTTAAATTTTTTCGGGTACGGGTCGGGGCATAAATCCCAGAAAGAAAAAACCCGATGACCCAACCCGACCCGTTATTTTTACAATATATATTACAATAAAATATAAATAGCTACTTAAAAAAGGTGAAAAAAGTTCAAAAAACCCCAAGTCACCTTCTACTTCTAGACCCTTTCAGCAAATTAGCAATCACTTTTAGGCTTATGGAGTCCATTAGAAGGCTCATTATGTATTTTTATTGTTTTTTAATCCTTATGTTTGTGTATAATATTTGTGTGATCATATTAGGTATGATTTTATTTGAACAAGATCATATTCGGTGCTAAAAACATTTATAAACTTGGTATATGATTATATGAATAACATGTAATAGGTGTAAGTAGGAAAAAAATGAAATTTGGGGGAAAAAGGCTTGGGCGGATCGGGCATGGATGGACTAAGAAGACAATGAATTGAGTATGAAATTTAATTTTTCATACCTATCAAGTATCGGGTCGGGTATAAGTATAAGAGATTAAAGATCGGGTCGGATATGGAATAGTACCGACCCGACCCATTGCCATCCCTAATCTTGAGTTTGTTTTTATTTTACAACAAGTTGGTTTTTTTCTTTCTTTTTTTAATTTTTTTTTTAAATTTTTTATGTCGCGTGGCACTCTCTCATACACATATCAAAGAATAATACATAAAATAAATAATAAATAAATTTTTTAAGAGCTATGAAACACTACATCGGGCAGTGGGCCGAACCACTCTTGTGATATATTTCTCTTGTCAAGCCACTATTTTCATATTGGATGTTGCTACAAGTCATACATAATAATAGCAATTTTATTTTTTCTATATTTTTTTGGACACATGGCATCAGTATGCATTACAAATGGTACAAATAGTATAAAAAAAAAGATGTAATGTCAACGCCTGGGGCAATGGAACGAACCACTTTCTCAAAAGTGGATCTGACTCCAATAAAGAATAATAAAGAATATATATATTTTTTTGTACTCTTCTTGGTTGTTGTGACCTTGACTTAAAGAGAGTAAGATGTAATCGCAAGAAGGCTACGGACCTGGTGATGAGAGTAAAGAGTATTTCTCAACTAGGTGAGCATTTTTTAAGTGGTTTTCATAATAATAATATACTAGAAGGAACTCAAGCAATGTGCAGGAATCGAAAATTCTGGAATTATGTTGCAGGTTTAATTTCTCACTTTTTATTAGGATTATCACTAAATATGTTTAATCTGAGCATTAGTTGATACCAAGTGAAAGTTTTTCCTATTGGTAAAAAAGAAATGAGGACAACTCGTGTTCAAAAATATGAATATCTTAAGAAAATGTTAGTGATCCATAATATAATTTTCTTAACTAGCAAAGACTCGTGTGATGTGTGGGAATCACAAAAAAATATCGTCAACTCAAATAGTCAGTGAAAACGTGACAACTTATTTAAATAAATGCGAAAATCCAAAAGAATATAAATTTAAAGAAAAATATTTATTCATTGACTGAACTGTTATCAATTACACTTTCGAAAACCCATCAGAACACAATAGTTGTTTGGGTAAATTACAATAAGACCCCCTCTAAAATCTGACTATTATAGATACACCCCCTCACGTTTTTAAAATTACACTGACACCCCTTACTTTACAAAATAAACTACAAAGAGATCCCTCCTTCTAACTTCCGTCCATTAATCCGTTAAATCATATTCAAATTTTTTCAAAATACCCTAACTACCCTTAGTGGATGATAACTTCCATGTTAAATGCGTATAACTCACCAGTCCAATAGTTCATCCAATACTTTTGAATTTTTTAATTATTATTAATAAACAACTAAAAGATAATATATATATCTATATATATATATATATATATATATATATATATATATAGAAGAAAAATGCTAAAAACAATTTAAATTTTCTGTCCAACTGATGTGGTAGCTGTTAAATTTGCTGTTTAGAAACAATTATTTATTTAATTAAATTTTTAATTGATTTGAAAAATAAAAAATAAAAAAATTGATTTGCTAAGTTGCCACCTCATTTGAGTAAGTAGATTTGAGTAAAAAAAAAAAAGGCTATGTAGCATTACTCATATGTAGAAATAAATAAAAATAATTATTACAATGGAGATGCACGTATAGAGGTGGCAAATGAGATGGCAACTTGGCAAATCAATTTTTTATTTTTATTTTTACACATCAATTAAATAGATAATTGTTTCTAATGACCAAATCTGATGGCTACCACATCAGTTGAACAAAAATTTAAACTCCTTGCCATTTTTCTTTTATATATATATATAATCTTTTAGTTGTTTATCAATAAATAAATAAATCAATCAAATGTACCGGATGAATGTGTTGGACTAATGAGTTATATGCATTTAACATGGAAGTTGTCATCCAATAAGGGTAATTAGGGTATTTTGAAAAAAATTGAAAGTGATTTAACGAATAATGGACAGAAGTTAGAGGGAAGGGATCTTAATGTAATTTTAGACACGTGAAGGGGTCTATTTGTAATTGTTAGATTTTAGAAGGAGTCTTAATGTAATTTACCCTAGTTGTTTCTATAATGAACTAAGTTGTTGTTTTTTTCTTTCTTTTTTCTTGTATTTTTTTTATCGTGGGGCACTCACTCATGCACATATCAAAGAATACTACATAAAATAAATAATAAATGAATTTTTTAAAAGCTATAAAACACTACATCGGGCAGTGGGCTGAACCACATTTGTGATATATTTCTCTTGTCAAGTCACAATTTTCATATTGGATGCTGCTACAAGTCATACATAATAGTAGCAATTCTATTTTTTATATATATTTTTTGAACACATGGCATTAGTATGCATTACAAATGGTACAAATAATATAAAAAAAAAATGTAAAGGCAATGCCTGGGGCAATGGTACGAACCACTTTCTCAAAAATGGATCTAACTCCAATAAAGAATAATAAAATATATATTTTTTTTTTTGTACTCTTCTTGGTTGTTGTAACCTTGACTTAAAGAGGGTATAAAATAACAATAGCTTTCTTTTGTATGGGTGAAACCTTGATTATACTAAAATGAACATGGCAAACCTCTATAAGTCAAAAAACAAAATAATGAATAACAAAAAAGATAAAATAAAATTTAAATAAATAAAAAATTATCCAAACCCCATATATATCAGTTCTGATGAATTCATGCCAGTAAGAGACATCCTCTTGGGCTCTTGAGTTTGTTTTTATTTTACAACAAGTTGGTTTTTTTTTTCTTTCTTTTTATTTTTTATTTCTTTTATCACGTGGCTCTCTCATGCACATATCAAAGAATAGTACATAAAATAAATAATAATAAAGTTTTTAAAAGCTATAAAACACTACATTGGGCAGTGGGCCGAACTACTCTTGTAATATATTTCTCTTGTTAAGCGACTATTTTCATATGAATAATACTTGCCTCCACCCAAGGTGGAGGAACTCCTTCCACACCCACTGAGGTGGCAAGCTCTTTATTCAACATGTGTCCAACAACACATGCATCTCATGTGCCTAACTTTGGTTTATTGAAAACAAAACTAGCCCCATCAAAGGAGAACCGGTTCTCCTGAAACGAGTCCAACTTCGTCCCCCACCCCACCTTGGCGAGTGACGTGTCTCACCGGTGATGGATTTGACGCCGGCGACCATCACCTACATTCTCTCTTTCTTTCTTTCTTTCTCATTTTTTTCCCCCAAATGAAAGAGAGAAGGGGTGTTCAGAATCAGACAAAGAGAAGGGGTGTTCAGGGCATTTCTCGCCAGCGTCGGTTCCTTCAATTATACATCACAGACGACTTCCCATTTTTGTTGCTTAGTTCAAATCCAACCATCTATTTTTTGAATAGCTATTCCATCTACTCTTTCTCTCTCCTTCAACCTGTAACACACTAAATTGTTACTAAAATTAATGCTTTTGGGTAGAAATTAAGAATAACATAAGGCATAGTTTTGATACATGATCTGATTGACTCAATGACTTTGGAATGTGTTGGTATTGGGTGTTCATTCCCCAATGTAATGGAAGTTGAAAAATGCATATGAATGGGGGTAATTAATATTCCGAAAATGCACATTAACATGAAGTGTTAGTAGAAATTACAGAGAGCTTCTATAAATAAATTTTTTCTTACATCTTTGAACCTTTCCAATCTGTGTTAAATAATTCCAGTTTGTTGTTTCTCAAACAACTTGAGAGCTTATATGTGGCCATCACCCCTTCTATTCCTTCCTGTGGAAAAAATGAAAAATTTGATAGTAACTCATGACTTCATGAGATGCCGCTTGGCTTAGTTTGGAAAGACAAGAACAATTCTCGGCATGGGAGTTCTCTCTTTTTGGCTATGATTTATTTATTTTTAATTTGATAATCATTATGGGGGCCTGTCGTCGGTGTCGGTATGCGCCGGAGAGATATGCAGTTCATCGGAGGGGGGAAGGGGAATGGTAGACGAACTATGCTAGGGCCAAGAAGAATGGTTCTGCTCCTGTCTTGTCATTTTAGCCTCTTTAATGAATCAGAAGACCTTTAGAAGTCACGTGAGAAGCACATATTATTGTACCCATGTTGTTTTAAAAACATGCCACATCATTGGGTGGGAGGAACTCTTCCAACCTTAGGTAGAGACAAGTATTGTCCTTTTTCATATTGAATGCTGCTACATATCATACATAATAATAGCAATTCTATTTTTTATATATAATTTTTTAGACATATGGCATTAGTATGCATTACAAATGGTACAAATAAAATAAAATAAAATAAAAATGTAAAGGCAATGCCTGGGGGCAATGGAACGAATCACTTTCTCAAAAATGGGTCTGACTCCAAATAAAGAATAATAAAATATATATAATTTTTTGTACTCTTTCTTGGTTGTTGTAACTTTGACTTAAAGAGAGTGAGATCTGATCTCAAGAAGGCTATGGACCTGTTAATAAGGGTAAAGAGTACTTTCTCTATTAGGTGAGCATTTGTCAAGTGGTTAAAAAGTACTTTCTCTATTAGGTGAGCATTTGTCAGGTGGTTTTCATAATAATATATCTATACTACTTATAAAAAAATGAATGTGAGAAAAATTTTTAATTAACTAATATATTTTTATTTTAATTTTTGAATACACAACTAACCTTTTGCATATATAAAAAATAGAGTAATATAAAACACATATCTTAATAAGAATTCTAAAGAAATTATACAACTATCCTTCTACATATATAGGAAATATAACAATATAAAACACATACCTTAATTAGAATTCTAAGGAAACTATAATTTGTATAATAATTAAATAAAACCAAACCCAAATAGGAATTCTAAGGAAACGAAAACTATAATTTGTATATAATAAATAAACAGTCGGATTGTAAATTCTATTTTCTCCATCAAGAGTAGTTTTAACCTTCTCTCCACTTTTTCCATTAGCGGCGACTTCTTCCATCTCTGGTAAGTTTTGCTCTGCAAATTATAATATATATATGGTACTGTGCTGGAAATTTGTTGAGTTGGGTTTTGGTTTGAATGCTAATAATCACATTAGGTTTTATTTAATTTTGTTCCTCTGATAAATTAATTTTATATAATCATATTTCATTTAAATTCTATATATTTTTCCTAGAGTTTTTTTTATTCAAGTTTTTGGTTTTATATTTTTTATTTTTGCTGTGAGTATTTTCACTTACTTTTGATTTGATTGGTAGAGTTTCATAAGTAATTTGTTAAAATGCTTTTGTGTTTGAATGCTAAACCCTTTATTTTACGTGGTAAATCATTTAACTATATTTTTTCTTTTGATGAAAAATTGCTCTTGGAAATATCCGATGGGAATTGAAAATCTATTTTTATATGCTTATTCTCTTTCTAATTTTTTCTTGTTGATAAAAAATCCCTTATAAGAGGTATGTATTTTATTTTATTATTTTTTTTAAATGCTCAATCTCTATTTTGTGTTTCTGATTTTTTCTTGGAGATTAAAATTCATTTTTCAAGACTACACTGTTTATGGGTGATTTGAGGGGTGAGCTGGAGAACAAGGACCTTAGGTTTCTAAATGTTCTTGATGAGGCATCTTGCCTTATTTTTTTTATTTGTAATTTTTCCCATTTTTTGAATCCTAAAATTAGTTTTTGTGCTATGTTATCTTTGGTTGTTTCAATTAATGGGATGTTGAGTTCCAATGATGTATTGTGGAATGTCTTGCTACAAAGTAGGGATTCATAGATTCTTTAGCCAAAAAAAAAAAAATACAAAGAAGTTGAAGAGAGGTAGTAGTAAAATTTCATTTAGATAAAGTGGAATAATATCCCATGATAGTAATATGGTGTTAGGACTCTTATCTTTTTGAGCATGTACTTATTCTTCAAGTGATCCAAAATGTATTAGAATTTGTTGATGTGTAAGTCACATTATATAAACTACTAATTCATTAATAAATTTAGTCTATTCTTTTGCATATAATTTCTACGATATGGTTAACAATTTAACCAAATTAAATTTTCTCTAGAGATTAAGTATATACTTTCTCCATTTATTTTGGTTCTAATTATTTTCTTTTTTACTTCTTCATTGATATGTTTCTTATTATAAATGTGTAGAAAATTGGTAGACAATGAATAAGTTGTTTGTCAAGATTCTTGATAATTACATGTCATTATGTATTGGCATTTCTTTTCAGATCATTTGATGTACACGGAGTAAAACCTTCTACGGAGTAATAAATAATTTCTTAATAACTCAAATCTTTACACTTGGTATGGATTAAATCTTAAAGAACAAATGGCCGCATAACCTTCGTTAAGTAAATAAAGTTTATTTTCAGATCATTTGATGTATACGGAGTAAAACCTTCTACGGAGTAATAAATAATTTCTTAATATCTCAAATCTTCACACTTGATATGGATTAAATCTTAAAGAACAAATGGCCACATAACTTTCGTTAAGTAAATAAAGTTTATATTTAATCGATATGGACAACATTGAAAAGATAATTACCACTAGATGAAGGGCTATGCTACATGAAAACGATCAATCCTTATTCAAGCTAAAAAGATCTTGGGAAGTATCAATCTTTTATATGTTTATTTAGGAAAAATAATTGATAATCTTTAAATCATTTTATTGTTGACACAAAATCTACGTGTAACGCACGTGTGCAATAACTAGTATATATATATATATATATATATATATATATAATGTTATGACCTTAACTTATTTGCATGTTTGAGTGTCAGTGTAAATAATATTTTCTCGACCTCAGTCTCTAGTCAGCATTTCCTCTTTAAGCTACCAAACCATAACCTCTTTAGAACCCCTTGGTATGATAGCAACATAATGTTTTGTTTGATATGCCCACGTGATGTGTTCGTGATTTGCACGTGACATATATGCAATGGTTTAAGCCATGTGTCAAGCTTAAATGCAGTGACAACCCCTTCACCATTGACTAAAGTCAACAATTGACTTCTAACCACTTGTCAAAGTAGAATTGGTGTATATATTATTTTTCAGGGGATACACATAGAGAAATCCATATACCTACACATATATATCGCATCATAAACGTGTGGTTATATAAAAGTTTTTTTTTTTTGGTTAAATTTATTTATAAGAAACGGTGAAGAGTCGTTATATCGAAGTTGAACAAAAAGGCACCATAACAAATTCTATAAAATCGAAATTGGTTATTCAATTCGCTTACTTTCAATAACCCCAGGCCATTATAAGATTCACAAATCACAATGTATAACAGATTGTATGAGGCAGCTCGTACAGGCAACACTAGCGATTTCCACCAATTGCTTCAAGAAAACCCATTGATTCTTGCTGATTATGCACTCATCTCTCCACCAGAAAATCCTCTACACGTTGCTACCAAGTCTGGCCAGTTTGCTTTTGTGAGAGAAGTACTGAGATAGAAGCCTGAATTAGCCAAAGAACTAAACAAAGATGGGTTTGGGCCGATGGATATAGCTTCAGCATTTGGGTATGTAGAGATAGTTAGAGAGCTCCTAACCATTGGCGTTGAAGTTTGTCGTCTCAAGGGTAGAGATGGAAGAACAGCTCTTCATAATTATGCTGCTATTAATGGTAGAATTGAGGTTATAGATGAATTGATCTCTTCATGTGGAGAGTCCCTTAAAGATGTGACTGGTGTGGGTGAAACTGCACTTCATGTGGCTGTAACATATTGTTAGAAAATATGTGATTTTCTTTAAAGTTTCAAAACTTTGGATCCCACACGTGTGCACATGTACGTAGTTTGTCTTGATCTGGATCGGCCAGCTATGTCGTAACGTGGCGTGTAAGAGATGTGATGTGGTGTACACATGGTTGTATGGGCTGATTTTATGAGTTTTATTTCATTGTTGACCATTGTATCTTAATTTCTATAATTTATGACCGTCCGTTGCTAGCAGTTGGACTTTTATTTCATGTTATTTATTGGGTTGTTATAAGAATTATTATGACATTTATTTTGCGCTTTTATTAGCCCAAAACAATTTCAGCGTTTTATTATTATAAATAGTAGGCTTCTCTACATGGACAAGATATAGATTTACATTATTTTATCTATTTCTTTTCTACTATATTTTTCTAAGAGCTTTATCTATCTAGTTATTTTATATACTGTTTTTATGGGCAACTAATCATGGACAGGTTTACCATACTCTTCTTGTGGATGTACCCATAGAAGAGGGAGCTGCGAGCATTGGGGTTGTATCTTGGAGATCCTATCGTCCGTCAGCACCTGTAGAGAGGTGGTAGTTTCTTTAGGACAGCGTGATTTCATGCGCCTTCCCACAGGTCAACTCTTCTTATTATCTTTATTTTATATTGATTAAATATTTCTCACGTTGATTTTGTTAATTTTAATTGTGATTATTATAAGATTTATCCACGTTCAATTTTATTGTATTTGTGATTTTTAATTTGTGTTGTAAATTATATTTACGTTCAACTTTAATAATATTTTGTGTCGAATTTTACAAAATCCACAAATATCCCAAACACATACTTCAAATTTGAATCCTTTAGAACGTTGGTGCAATGGCTAGAACGGCTTCACTTGGAAGAAATGGTGAATTGGGTTGACAGGGATGGGAACTCTGTTTTGCGCCTTGCAGTATTTAGAAAACAACTCCAGGCAAGTTCAGATCTACCTTATCTTGCTTTTCCCTAAAATTTACTTATCCAAATTTAAAAAAAAAAAAAAAAAAAAATTATTTGAGTGGTTGCACAGGCGCACATGTGCACCTTAGGGCAACCACCCTGAGAGTCGTTGTATCAAAGTTGAACAAGAAGGCACCATAACAAATTCTATAAAATCGATTCGCTTACTTTCAATAACCCCAGGCCATTATAAGATTCACAAATCACAATGTATAACAGATTGTATGAGGCAGCTCGTACAGGCAACACTAGCGATTTCCACCGATTGCTTCAAGAAAATCCATTGATTCTTGCTGATTATGCACTCATCTCTCCACAAGAAAATCCTCTACACGTTGCTACCAAGTCTGGCCAGCTTGTTTTTGTGAGAGAAGTACTGAGACAGAAGCCCTGAATTAGCCAAAGAACCAAACAGAGAATGGATTTAGGCCGATGGATATAGCTTCAGCATTTGGGTATGTAGAGATAGTTAGAGAGCTCCTAACCATTGGCGAATGAAGTTTGTCGTCTCAAGGGTAGAGATGGAAGAACAGCTCTTCATTATGCTGCTATTAATGATAGGATTGAGGTTATAGATGAATTGATCTCTACATGTGGAGAGTCCAGTTAGAGATGTGACTGGTGTGGGTGAAACTGCACTTCATCTGGCTGTAAGATACTTCAAATTTGAATCCCTTAGAACGTTGGTGCAATGGCTTAGAACGGCTTGGCTTGGAAGAAATGGTGAATTGGGTTGACAGGGATGGGAACTCTGTTCTGCACCTTGCAGTATTTAGAAAACAACTCCAGGCAAGTTCAGATCTACCTTATCTTGCTTTTGCCTAAAATTTCCTTTTGTCTCTTTCTTTTTTCATTTGTAATTTATCCCCCAGGACAAAGTTAATTCTCTAATTATTTATCCACATTCTATATTTAGTTATCAACATCCGATCTTCTTTTTTTTTTTCCCCTATATTTTATTTTATTTTTAAAATTTTAAATTAATTGCTCATTTCACTCTCAGTTACAAAATAGTTTTATTTTTCCAAATGTGTACCAATGTTTTCCTGATTCACTCCCAAATTTGGAATTATTTGGCAAAGAATCGCCATACCCGAATGCTCACTACATACATATGTCTGTCACTTGTTAATTCAACAAGGATGCGCTAATCTCCATAATTTTCAAGTATAATATTTGGAAACAAAGGCGGAAAAGAAACGAGATCTTTAATTTGGTTTTAACTAATTGAGTTCTCACACTAGCAATTCCGCTGAGGAATTTGATGCCCTCATCAAAAAGTGAGTCATAAGTATGTTCCTGAAATTTTTGAGTTTCAATCATTCAAACATAAGCAATAGTTTCTATAAATATTTATAAAAAAAAAAAAAAAAAAATCTATATTCTTTCATAATTCTTGGATTTGGATTAATCTAGAATGCCATTCATATAATATGGATTCACCTGTCCCGCATTTTCTGCACATCATCAAGCAAAAGATATACATTGGAGCAGTCTTTTATTCAACGTGTGCGGAATTTTCAGTAAGTGACGCTGGGCGGGTATATGGGTGCCATATTTTTATCGACTACGGTGGTACTGTATTTTCGAGAAATTTCGTTTCCTAAATACAGAATATTTTCTAAAGAAGAATCCTCCTGTCATTTTGTCTTTTTGTTTTTTTTCAATGTGAACCATGATACTTATGATACTTACAAGACATAATTGATCGTGCAGAGTGTGGAACTACTGCTTAGTAACAGTAGTGTTAATGGGATACTGGAATTGAATGCCAAGAACTCGAGGGGATTGACAGCAATGGATGTATTGGATATAGTAATAGACAGCCCCAGTGATGTCCAACTCAAAGATATCCTCCATCGTGCTGGAGCATTTGGTGCTCCAAATGTTCAGTGTTATGTCTCTAGCGCCTTCTCCTCAGCAGGTCATCCGCAACGAGCAAACTGAACAAGAGAAGGATTGGTTTAAATATTTCAAGTTTCAGCTTCAAAGAGATTCACCAAGCGATACACGCAATGCATTGTTAGTGGTGGCTGCATTGATCGCAACCTGTCACCTTCCAAGCCGGAGTGAATCCTTCAAGTGCCTTTCTTCAAGAAAAAACCCAATTGGATTCCACTGCTACTCAATCCAATTCTGCTCCACCTCCAACCATTAACAGAAACCCAGAGTCTGGTCCAGTAGTCACAGTCAGTTCGGGTGCAATTTTTGCAAGTTTAGGCTTATTAAGTACATCAACTTGGTTCTTGTTTGGGAACTCGTTAAGCCTTGCTGCATCACTAAGCATTATAATTTACCTCACTTCAGGATTTCCTTTTCAAAGAGAGCTTCAAATCTCAATATATTCAATGTTGTTTTCTTATGGATGTTCAATAAGTAATATCCAGATAAAAGAAGGCACCAGGAATATCCTTCTTGGGATTGCATTTCTCCTACCGTTTTTCTTGCGGTGGCCACTGAGGTGGGCGAAAAAAGCTTGGAAGTGGTGGAAACAAACTTCAATTGGTCAAGTTCGTCATGCCACTGGAAGCTTATTGGAGAATTAGACGAGCTTTCTTCTTTGTTTAATTCTGTGCTTTAGACACATATAGCTTCAGCAATATGATAGGTAGTGTGGAGCTTAATAGTACTAGACACCTTATCACTAGTGTCGCAGATCCAGTGGTATGATGTTTTGTTTTAAAAATTTTATGTACATGAACTTATGAAGGATAATACCTAGCTCCTCACAGTGGATGAGCAACTGCTCCTCCCTCTCCACTCATATTATGCCACGTGTATAACAAACAAATAGGAATTGATTATGTACATGTATCCCTATGTTATGTTATTATAGACATACATCTATGTGTCCTATATATATGTGTTTATGTGTCTAAATGAATATAATTATGTGCCCATATATTTGTATTCACGTATCCACATATCTGTATCTACATATCCATATTTTTTAAAATTAACTATTACACGTGGTGTAATATGAGTGGGAGGGAGGAAGAGGTGCTCCTCCACTGTGAGGAGCCAAGTATTGTCCATGAAGTTATTCATTGGAACATGAGTTATCCAATCAGGCAACAAGGCAAAGATGGGCGCGGACATGGTGCCATTGTAGGACCGTGAGAGGATATTCAACAAGAACAAGATTGGAAACATACTGAAGACATGTCATGTTCAATTCAAATACAAATAATAAAATAAAAAAGAAATTGATAATTTGTCTGTGTTTTCCATTTGTTCTAATCTCCAATGAAGTTCTTTGGGCAAAATAATCGGTTCTTTTTCTTCCCCTCTACATAAATACATAATGACAGTAGGTATACTACAGTCATGGCCGTGGCGAAAGAATGTCTCAAAATCCTTTCTTTTTCTTGCTTTACGATACAACCTAAAGACGAAAGAGTTGAAATAATGGCCATCATCTCCTATTAGCAATTGAGTTTGCTTGAGCAGGTCATATATTCATATAGATTTAGGAAGAGTTTGGTCTTTCCATGAAGATTCCAGCTTGCTTGCTGGTGAGGTCTATTGGCATTAGTAGCTATAGCCTAGACCTGGTTTTGTAGACTCTACTTTGGCTCGTTTGAGGGACAACCCTTTTGTTCCCAATGAAGTTTCCATCCATGCCAATTAATCTCTAACTATCCATATTTAAATGGTTAGTAAAAAGACTTTCATGAATTAAATATGCGCTTTAATATGACTTTTGAGCTTGATTTTATGCTCTACTTTTTGACAAAATCTATGTTGAATCTCCAGAGTGAAATGTCATTTTTTTTCATGCATATAGATTTCGTGAAGAGTAAGGAACCATTGTCATTCTATATAAAGCAGCAACACTAGTAAAACTCGTTCATTTCGCTCATCTGATCAAAATGGATTATATGAGATTGTTTGAAGCTGCTCGTATGGGAAGTGTTGAGCTGCTATGCCAATTGCTTCTAGAAAATCCCTTAATTTTTACTGAAATTGCATTAACATCTCCCCTGTAGTGACACATGTGGCAACTGACAACAACTAAGGCAGGGCAGCTTGATTTTGTACACGAAATTATGAGATACAGACCTGAATTAGCTAGAGAGGTAAGCAAGGATTTACTTTGACCTATGGACATAGCCTCATCAATTGGGAACGTAGAAATAGTTAAAGAACTCTGAAAGATTGATCATGAAATTTGTCCTCTCAAAGGCAAAGACCGAAGAACTGCCCTTCATTGCTGCTATCAATGGGAGAAACAAGGTCATAGACGAATTGTTATGTGCTTCCTCTGAGGCTATTAAGGATGTAACAGTTTCTGGGGAGACTGCACTTCACCTTGCTTTGAAAAACAACCAATTCGAAGCCTTTAGCATCTTGGTCAAGTGGCTAGAAAGGCTCAACATCGAAACAGTGGTAAATTGGGGTGATAGGGATGGAAATGCTGTCCTTGCACCTTGCAGCCACTCGAAAACAGCTTGAGGTACATTTAGCACTTGGGGCTCAAATTAATGCTAGTGCTATCGATTCTACCCGGTATGAGCTTCCATCGGAACCTTTAAAGGATTGGTATAAATATTTCAAGTCTCAGCTGCAAAGAGATTCACCAAGTGATACGCGTAATGCATTACTAATAGTGGCTACATTGATCGCCTCGGTCACATTTTCAAGCAGGTCTGAACCCTGCCACGGGCTTACAAGATTCATACACCTAATCAAGTTCAAGTTCTGGTAACAGTCCCAAATTTGGACCAGAAATAACAGCTAGTGTCGCTGCAGCCACTGCAATTTTAGGCACTCAAGACAGATTGGTCCTGCTATGGGCAAATAATTACAAATCAATTCAAATGACTACCAACTTCAGAGTAATTGACTACTAACTTAGCTAATAATGACTACAAGCTATAACTATTTACCCATAGCTGGACCGATCTGTAATTCCCTATACATATACATTTATATATTCTTATTTGGTAACAAGTTGGGGTTTACTGCTTCACTAAGCATTATAATCTATCTTACAGGAGGATTTTCTTTTCAAAGGGAGCTTCGAATTTCTATTTACTCTATGATGTTTGCTTATGGGTTTTCAATAGATAGTGTCACACCAAAGAAAGGCATCACTTATTTCCTTCTAGAACTCGCCTTCGTTTTACCGTTCTTGTTAAAGATGGTTGCCGATGTGGGGAAAAAATGCTTGGAAGCGGTGGAGACGCCCTTCTGCCAATCAGTATTGTTCAATATCGTTTCCTTCCGCGCAAGGGATTGAGTAAAGTGCTAATAAAATAAAGGGTAAAATGCAAAAAAAAACCCCTATTGTTACCCATTTTGCAAGATACCCCTTCTAAAAAAAACCCAACAAAAAAGCCCTCATATTGTGTAGGGTTGAAGAATATTCCCTTCCATCCATATTCCGTCAATTAGTTTAACAGCAAAAGATCACATGCGTGGCACGTGATCAGATTAAATCACTTTGACTACAATACCCTTCAGCACATAAAACGGTGCCGTTTGGTACTCTCATCCCTGTCAAGGGTCGCCGGAGAACCCTTGCCTGTCAAGCACTTACCAGACCCCTTCACCTTTCCTCTCTCCCTCCATCACCACCGATCGATGACCAAGACGAAGACGGCGACGGCGAGAATGGATGAGTTCTGTGGACACCAGTTCACCGGCGGCGAGAATGGAGAGGGTGGGGTTTTTCAAATCTGAAAAGATGGGCTTTGCAGTGCCGCCGGCGATGAGCTTCGTGCTTGGCAAGGAGAGGAGTCGGCGGTGAGACTCGTGCTGCGATAAGGAGGGTCACATCAGTCCGTCATCTTCACGAGTTCAAAACCATTTTTTCTCTTCGTGTTCGTCCACCCTCACCCATTCTCGCTTCACAGTGCACACCCACGGTCCACACGAGTCTACCCTTGCCCATCGCTGTCGTCATCCAAGGCAAAATCGTCCTCGTTCAACGCCGCCGGTCGTCGTCCATCATCACCAAAATGGAAACCCAAACCCACGGCTATGGAAACCCAGACCCACGGCAAACCCACTGCAAAATGGAAACCCAAACCCTTTCCGACGAGGGTTCGGGTGCAGGGATGGTAATTCCAGGGGGATTTGTGGGTAAAGATTCAAAGGGTCTCTAGCAGCGAGAGATTTGGCTGTTGATTTGGCTGTGGATTTTCCGGCGGTGGCTCTAGTGGCGCGTTTGGCTGGAGCACAGGCGGCTTTCCTTGGTGGCATCGATTTTTTTTTCACTGCAAACCTGAAAACGACACCGTTTCTTATACAATTAGTAAAAACCATTTAAATGTTAAATTTTTGGAATTGAAGTTCTGAATCCTCCCCCCCCCCAAACCCAAAAAAAAATATTTTATTATTTTTCTGTACAGGGGTACAATGGATTTTTAATAGAGTGAGGCTATTGCCACCATATAAAGTACTCAAAGCCCTCATTAATTTACACTTTTTGAGGTTTTATGAAAAATATAAAAGGTTTTTACAAAAACTAATAGTATTGTTCACTAGAAAACATTATTCTGAACAACTTTGTAGAAGAAATTTTTTCCAAAATCTATCATTTAAGCAGACTTTTTGGCCATTTGCAATCTCTATTTCATTTTCCATGAAAAATTGCCAAAAAATATACTTAAATGACAGATTTTGGAAAAACTTTCTTCTACAAAGTTGTCCGGAATGATGTTTTCTAGTAGACTATGTGATTAGTTTTCATAAATTTTTTTTATATTTTTCATAAAATCTTAAAAATGTAAATTAAATGGGGGGCTTAAAGTATTTTATGTGGTGGCAATAGCCTGACCCTTTTTAATATCACCATTAACGGCGTACCCCTAACACAATATAAGGGGTTTTTTTATGAGTATTTTTTAGAGGAGGTATCCTGCAAAATAGGATAACAATAAAGGAGGATTTTTTGCATTTTACTCTAAAATAAAAATAAAATAAAAAAATCAAAATGTTCTTTTCTCAAAGAAATGACCTCAAGGAACTTGGGCAAAGTTTTGGGACCCACGCGTGAAGTACTTGAGGTACAAGCTTTACGCGTTTATAGCCGCGGTTTGGGGTCATTTTCATCAAGCAATCAGATTTTTTATTTTTTATTTTTTTTAATATGAGAAGGTTTTAAATGTTTTATATTGGATTAATTTTTTTGGGAACATGCAGTTCTTTTATTCTACATACATTGGGCAATTATAAGATAAAATCCTATATAAATAGTTTTGAAGGGGAAATAGTGAAAGTTGAACTCAAGATCTCTTGCATAACAAAGACTCTAGTACTATTCTAATCCACCCTCAAGGTTGATCAAGCAATTAATTATTTAAACGTCTTCTTATACCATACATAAGTCACTTATAAATGTTCGTTTCTTTTGAGTTTTCGAAATTTATTAATTAAACTAGTTGTTTACCGAGTACTATAATATCAAGCAAGTGGCCTGTCCCTTTTTAAGGGGAGGGGTACGGGTGTTTAATCTTCTCTGTGCAAATAATCTAATTACAAGAACTAAGAGGTCTTCTCTTTGTATATCCTTATTTCAAATTTCAGTTCATAGCCATGGTGTGTGTATTTTTTTCCCTTTTTCTTAAGAGCATTTGGACTTTTGATCTGACTAATTTTCTAAAATAATAGTAAGTAAAGTCATTGTTCACTTTACACCAATTAATGCTCAAAATATATTTGATAAATAGTTAACCCCCCAAAAAGAAACGAGAAATTAAATTCAAGACTTCTACTTGTTGAGACCATCATTAGGTATTTACCAATGTCTTAACGAGGATAAAATCAAGTTATGAATGAACTGACTTGAGTGAGCAAATGCAGTCTCTTGCTTTGCACTTGTTTAGGCCCCTCCTATTAGTGGTTCAAAGTAAGTAGGATATTTCTATTGTCACACGCAAGTAAGGAAGATCACCCCTCTTACCCATTTCATAAAAATACAAAATAAAAATAGTAAAATAAGCAACGTATGTGTGAATGTGGAAAGTTTTTTGACTCGTGGATGCAAGCCCAATCCCAAGTCTCACCGGCCACACGGCTAGCATAGATTTAAATAGCCCCACTAAAAATTGAGTCAAGGTCCACGAAAACTTCAAACCTAAGGAATCCACCATTTTATTTTTTTTATTTTTTTTTTTTTTTCACACTTCTGGTCAAGTCCAGGAAATTTCCTCTACAATGCATGGAAGTTGACTGCATTGGCAAAATATAAGTTTCTTTCTTGTAAAGAAAGACTATGGTTCCTCACCTTCTTACTACATATAATCGAAGCTCATTCTCAATTATGGAGAACAAACCTCTTGGAGGGCTAGACTTAGTATAGTAAAATTATTGCTTACGGGGGATAAAAAAATGGCTACCAGTCCGCCGCCTGCAAACAGAGCTACTAGTCCGCCGCCTGCAAATACGGCTAACAGTCCGCCTCCTGCAAATATGGCTACCAGTCCGCCGCCTGCAAATATGGCTACCAGTCAACCGCCTGAAAGTACCGGGCCGCCTGAAAATCGCGGGAAAAGCTGGTTCGGATACTTCCAGTATGACGAGCGCATTGACAGCCCAAAAGACGCCCGAAATGTGCTGTTAGTGGTGGCTGCTCTAATTGCTGCCGTGACATTTCAAGCCGGGGTGAACCCACCAGGGGGCGTTTGGCAAGATGATGGCCGTGGACATGCTGCAGGAAGGGCAATTTATGGGGCTGAAGGAAAAGCTTTCTATGTTTTCTTGTTATCAAACACCTTGGCCCTTTCGACGTCGATCCTTGTCATACTATCTCTCACATACAGGTTCCCACTCCATTTTGAAGTAGCGGTTGCCACAGTTTCAATGATTGTGACTTATGGGTCGGCCATTTTTGCGGTTACGCCGAAGGAATCAGTGAAGTTTCGCTACATCTTGGCTTCAGCTGCTGTGCCCTTTATAGTACGGTGTTTGATTCAGATCTATAACAGGTATAAACCTAAAGCAAAGGACTTCGAGCAGGTGTAAATGTATTCCACTGTAGTCGGGCGTCGGCCTGGCTGTTTTTGTTCTGTTCTGATTGTATTTTGCTTGGCGCATCCTTTTTGTTGTTAGGTTGTGGAGCTTTTGTGTTAGGTGTTCTGTTTGTATGGTTCTTTGTATGGACAGTTTCTATTTTTCGGATTGAAGTTCTGAATCCAGCCCACCCCACAAAAAATAAAATAAAATAAAAAATGTAGTGGTGTAAATGAACTGAAAGCTGAAAGTGGCATGTTAATTGATTCATTGACTCTGGCAATTTCTAATCAATTACCCGTAAACCCCTTCATCCAGTTCCCTGCCTCATCCCAGATAAGACCGCCAAAAACCACACGGTTTGGGTTGGCAAGGGAGCTTCCGTTATATTGAGCTTGGGGAAATGGCACAGACTTATGAACCAAAAAAAAACAAAAAGGGTGGGGAAAGGCAGAGGAGACCAAAATTTGTTTGGAGGTGGAAGGGTCTCTGTGCGTATGAGGGAGGGCCCACATATAACACCAAGTAAAATTCCAACATCAGTCTGATGGACCTTTTTGTTTCCACTGGAGGTAATTTGGCTATGTTTTTTCTTGATTAGTGTAGGAAGTTTTTCGAATGCATTCTAGGTGTTTGGTTTATTGCCTGAGTCGGGTGCATTTGGTAGAAAGTCTAGTTTCCGCCGTTGTTGTCTCAGTGGAATGCAGTGTGTCTAGTTCTGTTTTGTGGGTGTGTTAGTGGCTGTTGTTCTTATGGTGAACTGAGTTCTCTTTAATTCTAATAAGATTTTCTTTGCCCATCAACCAAAAAAAAAAAATCCAACCCCAGTCCATAGGCTAGATTCTTGCCAAACCCTTTTCTAAACTGCTAGCATCTGTTACCACTAGCTATAACTTTTGTGTGGTACCAATTGGAAACAATAGAAATTTAGAAGAAGAAAAATTAAAGGAGAAAGTACTAGATATTCATGCCTTCACCTGAGGATTGGAGGGGCCATATGTTGTTTTCAAATGTAAAAGATCACAATTCTGACGCTGCATCGCCATTCGCCACTGTTGTAAGTCATCTTTCTTCGAGGGCATGGGTGACTCTGTACTCGCCTACTCGAGGCCTGTCCCTTTCGATGGAGGGGTGTTTCTCTGTAACAATAGTCCATCAAAAAGAATTAAGAGAAAAAGAAACACGGACTGTCTCCTTTCACACGGACTGTCTACTCCCTTGCGTGTGAATGTGGAAATTTCATGGCTTCTGAAAAGTCAACGTGTCGTAGAACCAAGTCCAATCCTCCTCTCTCTCCTCTTCTTTTTTTGCCTTTTTCATTCACTAAACTTGATTGAAAATTGTTCTTTGTGGCTCATGTGACAGACACATCCTACATAGTTGCACAATGTTTGTATGGAGAAATCATTGACTTCCAATGATAAAGCCTAGAATCATTTGACCACTAGCTGTTTGGGACAGGTGACATGACACCAACCATAGGGAAACTCTATTCATAATATATTATTGTAGTGGTTTTTAACCATCTAATAACTAATATTTTTCCTGCATTGCTCTAGCCACATAAATTTTTTTTAAAAACTTTATTCTATTTTTTATAAGGTGGATTAGGTTTTTTTGATAAGCATATAAGGTGGATTAGATAGTTGAATCTGTCAAACTGGCGTGCATTGCTAATTGAAGGGATTCGAACTTTTAATCTATCATAATCCTTATCATTTACTCCACCATCCCTCATCATTAGGTGAATTTAGTGGTGGGCACCGAACATTTCTTAAATGATGAACTAGGAACAACTTCCTTTTACAGTGTCTGCCGGGGTATTGAGAATGTGGTATTGCTTCACGTAGTCTCAGTCTCAGTAGGATTTGGAAAACCTAACTCCAATATGAGTTGAGAAGTATCCTGAGAAGGCCCCTTATAATATAAAGCTAGTCCCATTCTACTCTTCTCTCAATGCTTTATATTATAGCAGTATATAACAGTTTTAATTTTTTTTGCAATACACATATATAGCTATATATTAGTATATAATTTGGTCCAAAAATTATACTTGACTCTTCCCAAAACTAAAATTGAATCTTACGGAGTATTATATTTCTCCTTCTTAAATGGTGAAATTTTTTTTCGGTTCAGGCTTTGATCCTCCCAACATCCCTGCACTATGCTCACCGCGTGGCTAGTTCTCCTTGTGCTCACCGCGTAGCTGTGTGAAACCTCCTCGACTCTGAAATCAAGTCAAGGTCCACCAAATCCAAGCCTAAGGAACCCATTATTATTTTCCTTGTACCCGAGAAGTCATGTCCTTGAAGCTTCCTCTAGATGCAGCTAGTTGACTCCATTGACAAAAATAATTAGTTTAAATAAAAAATTGTAGAAGAAAGACTAGTTCCTCACCCTGTTACTGTATATATAACTGGAGGGATAGGCTTAATCAGTATTCATAGCTTATGAAAAAAAAATGGCTAACCCGCCACACCCACCTCAAAATCCTGGGAAGAGATGGTTCGAGTACTTCCAGTATGATGAACACAAGGACACGCCAAGCGACGCCCGAAATGTGCTGTTAGTGGTTGCTGCTCTAATTGCTGCCGTGACATTTCAAGCCGGGGTGAACCCACCGGGGGGCGTCTGGCAAGATGATGGCAAGGGACATACTGCAGGGAGGGCAATTTATGGGGCTCAAGGAAGAGCCTTCTATGTTTTCTTGGTATCAAACACCTTGGCCCTTTCGACGTCCATCCTTGTCCTGGTATCTCTCACGTACAGGTTTCCATTCCATTTTGAAGTATGGGTGGCCACTGTTTCAATGATGGTCACTTACGGGTCGGCCATTTTTGCAGTCACGCCCGATGAAGCCGTCAAGTTTCGCTACATCTTGGCTGCAGCTGCTGTGCCTTTTATAGTCCGGTGTTTGATTCAGGTTTTCAACAGTTATAGAGCTACAAGAAGTCAATGCCACCCATTCCACCCATTTCAAGCGTTCCATGGTATATTTCAGGAGGCAAAAACCAAATTGGGTTCTTGTTGTTAATCAATTTCCATTCTTTCATTTTTCCCTTTGTCTTTGTATGTCTAAGAAATTTTTTTTTTCTTTTTGGTACGCTTTTTCTTAAGTTAAAAGGAGAGGTCCTCATTCTTTGTCTTGGTAAAATTAGGAGAGGAATGCAAACACGAGACCAAAAAAGGCTTGAAAAGAAATTTGTACTTGCTTATGTTAAAGCAGCTCAGGAAGGGTTCACCAATGTTGATTGATTATTGGTTCTGGCAATTTCTAATTAGTATGATTTAGTCAATTTCACTATAAGTCATGTCAAAGAGGGTACTAAATTTTCACACTCGCAGAATTAGGGCCTGTTTTGATCGATTTTCAAGTTAAGGGTACAAAATTAAAAATAAACCTAAAATTTATACTTCTTCCCATTTTTACTTCTTTTACATTCATGTTGGGGAAATGTTTTTGAACCTCCCCCTAATAGTCTCTAAAAGAACTCCCATGATTGGCGTGAAAATAGATTAGGACTAATGCTGTTAAATCCCATTGTTCTACTTCTGTTTTCATGCCACGCCACATTATGAAGTTCTTTTGGGGATGTTAGTTAAAGGGGTCCAATAGATGAGAGTCGTTTGGCCGGAGGTGTGAAATCAGTCCATGTTTAGACAGTCTATCACACGCCTCAGTCAATGAGTTATTCCCCCTCTTTATGATACTGTTGTAGAAGGGGGGAAGTTTTCTTCCAAAACGGTGCGTTTTCAGATGGGCTACAGGACAAAGCGGGGCGTTTTGCTGATCGGAGGACAAAAACGGTGGGAAAAATAGTTCGTTTCACCAGCGGGAGGCATAAACGCTGATGTGAGATGTGAGAAGTGAGAACAGATTTTCCCTAAAGAGAAGGCCTGTTCGGTTGCGATGATGCATCACTGAGAACAAAATGTAGACGATATACCACGAAAAAGAATTCAACCTGAACGCAGATGTGGAGCTTCGTCGGCAATCCAAATACGGCAAAGCACTCACCCAATTACAGCAGATCTGGAGCTTCGTCGGCTACGAGGGTAGCGATTTCATGGCTGCGTAGATGGTAGAGCACCATTGAACGAAGATCCATCAGATCTGGTTGGTATGGGAAGAAGATGTGTATTAACAAAGCCCTAGATTGAGAGAGAGAGAGAGAGAGACAAGAGAGAAGAGAGAGAGAGAGAGAGAGCGCCAGAGAGACGAGTGTTACCTGATGATGACAACGGAGACGGAGACGGCGGAAGGCGAAGGACGGTGACGGTGGAGACTGGAGGGTCCCAATCGCGGGAGAGAGAGGCTGATGGTGTGAATGTGAGATACTCAGATATATATAGGGTAAATGACGTTTAATACCATGAACTTTATACCAAATGTCAATTTGGTCCATAAACTCATACATTGCACGATTTTAGGATAATTTTAAAATTTTTGATTCAATGTAAGCCAATCAATAACGTCTGTCACTTAAGGTTAATGGAATAGCACGTGACCAACACGTGCGTGCTTAGTTGACACACACACGTGGCAGCAAATGATGCAAACGATGTCATTTGAAGCTGAAAAAAATTAAAACACAAATAAACAAATAAACAAAACAACAAAAAAAAGAAAAAAAAAAAAAGGAAAAAGGATGTTGTTAATCATCCTCGCCGGGTATCTCCTTCGCCGAAGAGGATAAAGGGCTCGCCGGGGTATCTCCTTTGCCTAAAAAAAATGGAAGTAAAGAAGGGTGAAGAAAAATGGATGGGATGAAGAAAAAACGGGAGCAAGTTGTTGCAGCGACACGACCTTCATCAATTGGGATGAAGATGGAGAGGCTAACGTGGTGAGGGTTTGGAGAAACAATACTAGATCTGAAAAATGGATGGGTCTGGTAAGGGGCTTTGCCGTCGTAAAGGGCTTTGTCGCCGGTAAAGGGCTTTGCTGTCTCTTTCTTTTCTCTCTGTGTTTTTTTTTTTTTTTTTTCATCTGCTCTGTTTAGAGGCAGCCATGGCCGTCGTCCGCCTTGTTGTCGTCGGCTCCCCTGGTCCTCGTTGCTATCCTCGTCCTCATCTCCTCCTAGATCTACACCACGCCTCCCATTTGCGAACCAATTGTCGGCCCCATCGCCATCCTCATCCTCATCTCCTCCCAGATCTACATCACAGTGGCGTTGTGGGTAATGGGTAAAGGGGTTTGAGATTTTGAAGATGATGGTTGGGGGGGGGGGAAAAAAACAAACAGTGGTTGAATGGGTATGGGATGATGAAGATGATAATTTATAAATCAAACAGAACCAAACTCATTACCCTATGTATCGTGTCTTTTCTTTTCTAATCCTTTTCTCCATTTTCCCAGCACCCAAACAGAGCATTATTAGGTATTTTGAAAACGAAAACAAAAACCATTACAGGTTTACCTCTACACAAATCCTCCTGAAATGAGAACTCCTCGATGTTATCATCACCATTACAATGCACCTTCGGCGATTCTCGCTTGGGGACAGACGCAGACCAGGTGGTGAGTCATCGTCTTCGGGCGTACAGAAGTTTCCATTGGTCGAAGCATCTGGAGCTCCTTTGGGTGTAACTGTAGAGTCTTCTTTGGGAGAAAATGGGGGCTCCGAATCGAAATCGAGTTCGAGAGAGAACGATGGAGCTTCGAAATCCGCCATTGAAATGCAGAGAGAGAAATTTATATTTATATTTTTTTAATTTTTTGTTTTGCTGTGAGATGATGAAAAAAATGCAAAGAAAATTTTTGGGGTGCTAGATTTGTGCTAGATTTTTCTTCACCCTTCTTTACTTCCGTTTTTTTCCGGCGAAGGAGATACCCGGCGAGCCCTTTATCCTCTTCGGCGAAGGAGATACCCAGCGAGGATGATGAACAACATCCTTTTTTTTTTTTTTTTTTTTTTTTTTCTGTTGTTTTGTTTATTTGTTTATTTGTGTTTTAATTTTTTTGGCTTCAAACGACATCGTTTGCATCATTTGTTGCCACGTGTATGCCAACTAAGCACGCACTTGTTGGTCACGTGCTATTCTGTTAACCTTAAGTGACGGACGTTACTGGTTGGCCTACATTGAATCAAAAATTTTAAAATTGTCATAAAATTGTGCAATGTATGAGTTTATGAACCAAATTGACATTTGGTGTAAAGTTCATGGTATTAAAACATCATTTACCCATATATATATGTACTAGACGTAAGTGCATCGCACGTGATTATTTTTTAATAATATAAAATATAAATTAAAAAATAATTTTTAAAAAATTAGATATTAATATCAATTTGGTTAAATTTTTATTTATAATGAAACTTATACTGAGTAGCATAACTAATTTGAAAAATTTTAAGTTAGTTACAAATAAATTTATAATATAATAATTTCTAATAATATATAGTAACACAATATTATATTGATTAACCACAAAACTTCAACAATTTGAAATGAAATTTTAAATAAAAAAAATTAATCATTATTGAAGATATGTGTTGTCACCAATTTACAAAAATGTCATTGCTTAAGAAGTTGAAAGTATTATATTTTGGTAATTGATGAGTTCAAGTTAAATAAAATAAAATAAGTAAGCTATTTGTACAAATCAAAGTAACATTGATGAATTTCGTAAGTATATCATAATCATGAAATAATCATCATACATGTTATGGAGAAAAATAATGAATTCAAGCTTACCAAATTCTAATCTCTAACGATTAAAAACCAATAAATCTTGCTATTTTCTTTAAAGTTTTGATGGAAAAACATCTATTCACAATGAAAAAGTTAAAGAATGACCCTACATAGAACTCTAATGAAATATAAAGAGAAATGTTTCCTATATAAGTTAACTACAAGAGTATAGATGTCTCCTATATAAACTTTACTACAATAGTAGTTGTCATCTATTTAATTACAATAAGATTAAAAGGGTGCAGAAGGATAATTGTGTATTTAAAATTTAAAATAAAAGTATATTAGTCAATCAAAAGTTTTTCTCACATTCAACTTTTTATAAGTAGTACAAATATATTGAAACCGCTATTACCAATGGCGCTTTATCCTATACTAAAAGCAGTGTTAGTAACATCGCTTTTACACGGAATTTTTATTTTTTATTTATTTTTTGCATCAACACTTTTTTGTGGATTTTAAACCAAAAAACTCTCGTCCATAGGTAAACAAAATAATAATAATAATAATACTATTGACTCAAACTAATTAACTTATGTCGTATTTCTACATATAATAATTTTTTAACAATTATACTCAACCTCTAGAAAGTAGACTCAAAACTTGTCCACTCTTGAACAACCTCACAAGTAGCCAGGGACTAAAAGAACCACATTAAACATGTATTAGTTCTGAAGAAATGGCTATGGTCTCACACATCTTGCTCTTTTGCTCTTCCTTTATTTTTGGTGACCAACATAAGTTGCACCAGAAAATAATTATAAAAAAAAAGGCGATATTCCATAGGAATATTGGTCCACCACCCTTTTTTTTTAATCTGTTTTTTCGACCTTTTGAAATTACCCAGCTCTCAGGGTCCAGGATTCCAAATTCACTTCACTTTGTTCTACACCCAAAAAAAAAGTGCGAAACATAATGGAAGTAACGGATTTATGCAAAACAAAATGGAAGGAAAGGATTTATGCGAAACGTGTTTGACAGAATGCGGTCGTACTCAACGTGAATGGTGTTGTCAGAATTATCACGTGGTATGCATCATATCTACCACATATATCCATTTTAATAGCAACATGGATCACTCTTATCCTTCATATGTTTTCAAATTTTGTTAATTTATTTATTACTTTAAAATATTTTGAAATTTCATATTTGACACCCCTAAATTCTTTTAAACCCTTTATTATTCTTTCCCACCACTCTCCGGCCATATGGAATCCCCAACCCTCAAACCCAAATATCTCATTCTCTTTCTCTCAGATTTTTTTTCTCTATTTTATAGATGGAGTATAAACTTTTGCAATTTTTTCTATCTCAAGACAACAAGACAAGAGAAAATATTTAAACTAAACCTAAGAATTTTTTAATATTCACTAAACTTGATTCCTAGTTTTGTCCATGGTTACAACTTACAAGTAGGGCTGTTCAAAGGACCTACAAAAACTGATCAATCCACCTAATCCAAACCGACCCGTGCTCTACAGGGCTCCCAAATGACTTGGTGGGTGGGTAATGACTAATGAGTTTGTTTTTAATTTTTATGTGGGTTTGTGGGCAGATTGTGGGTGTGCAATTGAAAAACCAATTATAATCCGTCCGCTCACATAGTGTCATTAAGTAATGATAGCAAGATAAAAATGGTTAAATAACAATCAAATTAAAAACACCCAAAGTTGTTTCTTCTAAATTTTTATATTTTTCATTTTTCATTGTTATTCTTGTAAAATTTACACAATGTACAAAATATATGGCTAAGTAATTTGCAAAAACAAAAAGGAAAATGAAAAACAAGGAACAAGACTCAATTAAAAGCCTAATCCCCCAACCTATCCACAATTCACCCACCAATCCAATATGGAGTATGGGTTGAAACCGTCCGACTATGTGGACGTATGCAGATGAAAAATTATTTCATCTGATATCATACGGGTGGATTGCATATGATTCCCAAACCTTATCTGATCCGACTCGTGACCATCCTACAAGTGAGACGGTACTATTAGGCTTCTGAGTCCACACCACCTATCAAAGCTTTATTGCAGTGACGAAATCGAATCTAAGTACAAACTTAAATGTCATCCTGACGCCTGTTTCCCTATTTAAGGCTTCTCCTCCAAGAGGTTCTAAATAAACAGAGTAAAACCTTGTTTTCTCCACTTAGAAACTCTTATAGGCAAGGTCTTTTTATCTTTAAAATCAACTCAACCGCGCGCTTGCTCTCAATTTTTTATTTTAAAAGAAAAAATGTCTACCCCATCTGAAAACAATGGGGGATTCGGTTTCAGAATCCCCAAAAACCTGAAACAAATAATAATCCCAACCTCTCGCCGTTCTCTTCATCCTGATGTGTTGAAGAGCGAAAACCGAAATGTACTCTTGGTGGCCACAACACTGATTGCCACTGTGACATTTCAAGCTGGAGTCACCCCTCCCGGAGGATGTTGGCAACAAACTGATGCGGAGAAAGGAATCTATGCAGGACGGTCCATTTTCTCTGCTGAGAAAGTACCATTCCACGTTTTCTTGATCTTTAACACATTGGCTTTTATCTCCTCCATCTTCCTATTGTTGTTGCTCACTTTTGGGTTCCCTTTTTTCTTGGAAGTGTTCATTGCCTCGGTTTCAATGGTCATCACTTATGCCTCCGCCGTTTATGCTGTTACGCCCTATGAAGACATGCAGTTTCGCCTCATCTTCATCTCTGCCGCCGCGCCTATGCTTATACGTTTATTGATATCCTTGATTTGTCGCCAAATTAACAGGATGTTCAAAACTATTAATATATCAGGTTGATTGAAGTTGAAGTTGGTGTGAGCCTCCCCCAGTTCCTTTCATGCAATGCCTTTTTTCATTTTTTCGTTTTTCCTTTTTTCTTGAGGGTGGGTGGAGTGGTTTTCTTTTTTAGTTTGTTGCTGTTTTTTGTTTTTATCTTTTTTGCTAGGGATTGTTGCTTTTGTTACTGCTGCTGCTGCTTTTTATGAGTTTGAAAGTATGTGGATTTAGTTTTATTTTTAAAAAAACACTAGAAGTGACAGCTTAATTACTCTTTTAATTCTTAGTTATGCTGGTAATACATGACTCCATGATCGAGGGCTTGAGTTAAAAGTGAGGTTTATTTTTATTAAAAATATAGTCAGGCAGAAATAATTATTTCAAAATTTTCGAATGCATCCAAACAATATTAATCGCATTTTTTTTTTGGAATTATAGATCTAAAGAGTTTGAATTCCCTCGAGAGTTTAAACATTTTTAATATGAAGTAATTTTTTTCACACTGTCCCTCCCTCTCCACCATATGATTAAAAATAGAAAGATATAAATGAAAAATCCTAAAGTAGTTAAAGAATAGCTAATATGCTTGGATTACAAAATTGAGTAACTAACTAGCTATTTTAATAAATACGGAATATCATTTTTCTAGTTAAAGTAATTAAAAAATACTAGTGTCCTGAGAGGAGTTAAGATTTGGTGTTGTGCACATCTAAGGACTAGTGTATTCAGTTGCGTCTGTTGTGCACCATAGCCGGCAACCCACCAACCCTTGGATCTGCAAAGCACCAAATGCGAGCTTTTCTGGGAGTTATAAATACCCATGTTTCCCAAGGAGCCTGGGATCTCATCAAAGTGCCAACATTCAGTCATGCTTCTATCTAGATAAGGCCCATTTATATACTAAACATACCAGATGGATATGCATATTCAAAATACGGAGTACAAGATATATGCAAAATGCAGGTGACTTTGTGAAGTGCTACCATAGCTTTAAGACGTCTAATTGATGACAAGAATAGATATGGGCCACTGGCCATTTTCCATCAGGGGGTCAAAGGATACAAGGCCTCAAGGCCGCCTTCATTCTTCAGGCTCAAAACCTCGATCCACAAGTAACGCAAAAACACCATAGGAAGAATTAATTCCGACTATATGGGATCGGTTACAGTTAGAAAGTACTTCGTATATGGAAAGTACGAATATTTATTGAAAAATTAGAAAGTGATTTTTTTTTGGGGGGGGGGGGGAGGCTTAGCATGGGTTTTTATATCCTTTCTAATCTCATGGGTTCGTGTAATCCCTTATTCCACACGTGTGTGTCGTGTAATTGACTACTTAATTAACCACCCTAAAACTTGAGGTAGTCTTAATGCATGAATTCATTATGGAAGTGGGATTTCGAATATAAGACATACAGTTTTTAAAGTGTTTATCCGTCCTTGATTTGTGACTTAAACTTACCTCTTTAGGAGTGATTAGAACTCAACCTACCTAACAACATTTGAATGAGATATGCCATGGTTACAAGATTAGTGTAAAATAAAGTATTACCTGAACCTTATACGGAGTAATACTCAAACCTCAGCTCCCCTCCCTCTCTCCTATCTCAAACTCTGTCCATATGTGCACATGTTGCATGTTCTTCTCAAGAATGAGAACAACTGTCAAATAGACAGTTCCTCATTCCAAAAATAATAATAATAATAATACAACAGAATAGCACACTTTGCGTAAATGCTGTCCACATGTGAACATGTTATAAGTTCCCTCTCAAGAATTAGTACAACTGTCAAATAGACAAGTCCTCATTACCAAAAATAATAACCCCAACAAAATAGTACACTACTGTACATAATATGATTCTTTTGTCACCTACTCAGATCACCAAGTATGAAAACAATGCCACCTATGAACTTTTTTTTTTTTTTTTTTTTTTTTTTGGGGGGTGTGTTTAATGATACGCTGTTTAAATTTGTGGCTCCAAAAGGAGCAATTCTAACTTTATTTTATTTTATTTTTTATAAATAAAAGTATCCATTAGAGAAAATATAAAAACTAATTAATGATATAAGAGCCTTTGAGAGCTAGCCATACTGCAAAGAAGAGACTCCCATCTGTACATACCAAATGATTTCAAATCCAAAACCCAAAAAGGGTAGGGAGCCGCTATTGCAACCCCACAATGTTATAAGTTGTCCCTCTTTATTTCTCAACCTTCCAAATTTACACACCCATCCCTCTCAAAGACGAAAATACCCCTCATTCTCATTCACCCCTCTCACCCATCCCACACCCCATGGCAGTGACGATCGGCGATGGCGAATGGCGATGCCTCTTCTCTACCTCAACAACTCCACTCCGGCCGATTCCATCCCATCCCATCTCACTCTTTCCCTCCTTTCTGTGAAAAAAAAAAAAGGAAAAAAGGTTGGCCGGAAAAAAATGGAGTTGGTTGGTGACTATGACGGTGAGACATCACCGTCATATGCCATGGACAAGCGCAAGGCGTAGCCACCTCCATTTTTTCCAGCGACTCTTCTCTCTTCTTCTCTTTTTTTTTTTTTTTTTTTTTGCCTTCCTCTGCTGCTGGTCAGATTTGTGTTTTCCTGGCATCCATTTTTTCCTGGCGACGGTGCTTCTTCTTCTTCTCTCTTCTTCTCCTCTTATTTCTTTCTTCCTTTCTTTCTTCTTTTTTGTTTCCTCTGCTAGTCAGATCTGTGTGTTTTCCGACATCCATTTTTTCCGACGACAATGCTTCTTCTTCTTCTCTCTGTCCTTCTTCCTCTTCTCTTTTCTTTCTTTCTTTCTTTTTTTTTCCCCCCTACTGGTTAGATTTGTGTGTTTTCTAGCAAGGGCCTCCATTTTTTCCGCTGACGCCTCCATTTTTTCCACAGACGGGAGGGGGGTTCTGGAAGGGAAAAAAAAAAAAAAAGAAAGAAAGAAAGAAAGAAAGAAAAAAAGAAGAGGAGAAGAGGGGGTGTGGTGCTCGCTGTCGCCGGTGGGGTGGGGTGCCGAAGAGAGTTGTCAGTGGGGAGGGGTGCAGGGAGAGGGGATTGAGGGGCAACTGAAGGGGCAAGCCCTTTTTGTTAATTTTGTATGATAATTTTTTTAATTAAAAAATATGGGGGTCAACTTATAATTTGGGGGGTTGCAATAGCCATTCCCAAAAGGGAAAACAAGTGGGCCTTGCACACAATGTAATGAGTTCAATCTGCCAATTGCCCAAAATACGAGAGAGAGAGAGAGAGAGAGAGAGAGAGATTCTCAACCACTAATTCTAGCTACATTTGGAGCTTAAACAGCTAGTTGCTGCTGTTGATGGGAGGCTTCATCTTCATTGAAACACAAGTGCAGTTTCAGTGATCTTCCTATGTTCAAAGAAGAATCTGCCAAGTACAGAGAAGATTGCAGCACCATCTCTCTTTGGAGCTAGGAGCAGTAGGTCTGAAAGGTGGTGGGGGTCGCATTTAAGTGGAAGCCCAGACCAAAAAGGAAGTCCACCTCAAGAAAGTTCATCTCTTTTGTGCTGATTCCTCCAACTTTTGCATAGTAAGCATTATTGTAATACCTGGAATTTCCAAATCCCAAAAAAATATTATTATTTAGATTTAAATTAAAATGGGAAACAAGACAAATGTTGAAATTACCAAAACATTTTTTCCCTTGTCTATGTTACTAAAAAGACCCCCAAGTGACATCACTGATGATTTTATATGACACAAATAGTGACAAAAGGAATCAATATGGGAGGCCTCTTTTGTACAAAGAAGAAAAAAAATCCCAAGAAAACAACCCTGAATTGAAATACAGAGAAAACAACCCCATCAAGCTTCAATTCAATCATCAAACTAACCCAGGGAAGCAATTTAAAGGGAAAATAAATGCCCAAAGGGCAAATCAAAGAATTATAAAAATTTTCTTTCCTATACTAGTCAAACAGAACTTAAAACGAAAACAAAAGCAAAAAACAAAAAAACAGAAGTAACCAAAAAAGGCAACTCAGAGCACAAAATGAGAAGCCCAGGAAACACACACAAGATTACCATTTAGAAGAAAATAAAATCCCAAAAACCAAATCCAAGAATTATAAATCTGCTTTCCAATGCTAATCAAACAAAACTTAAAACAAAAACAGAAAACAGAACTAAAAGAATAGATAAATAAAGAAGGCAACTCAGAGGAAAATGAGAAGCCCAGAAAACACATCCAAGATTTTTCAAAAATTTTCTCCCCTGAACCTTAAATTCAATTATCAAAGCTAAACCTCACTAAAGAAAATTTTCAAGAAAGATGAATCAATCCAAGAACTCCAAATTTTCCTCCCTAAACTAACAAAACAACCACAAAAACTCACATATCATCCATGAACTTCACGGCGACCATGACGCTTGTAATGAGCAGCCGATGAACATTATGTGAATTGATGGGCAACGATGGTTGCTGTTGAGAAAACCGATCAAGATAAACGTAAGCGACGATGAAGCAAGATGGGCTACAATTGGCATACTTGAAAATTCTGTCTAGGTAGCTTTGAATTGAGATTGTAGGACATGTGAGGCCATGGAAGACAGAGATCTTCAGGGGTTGGAATGAACGGTTGAGCTCGTTCGACTCGGCCACTCTTTGGAGCAGTGATGAGAGGAATGTGATGAGCTTGGGCATCTCATGGGAGCCCTCAAGCGCCCCCAAGCTCTGCCATTGATGAATGAATTTTTTGCTTGAAGATGTTTTTTTTTTGGGTCCTTCGTTGTTGCTGATGTTGAGATATATATAAATGTACACAAGGCTTTACTTTGCATATGTAATATTGGGTAAGGTGGTCGTTAAATGGTAGGTATCTTTTTTTAGTTGACGAAAATAGCCTCAGGAATTTGAATTATGTATGACTGTTGGCATGTCCCCACTGATGGGGTATGACCTCTTTATGAATCAAAAAAGTTTTGGATTTGAGTTGGTTATTGATTGGTTGCTTAAATTCAAAACTTTAATTTCCAAAAGTGGGAAGAAAGATACAACGGTAGTCTGTACAATGTCAAAAAAGGGTTTCATAAAATCTATTTTGTTTTCAGGATCTATCATAAAAAGAGTTTTATACATAGGTGTTTTAACCGAAATTCTCTTAAAAGAAATATAGGACATACTGAATATAAGCACAATAGATATAGTGAACATGTATTCAAATTCATGTGGACATGCAAATAAGGATACATAAATACGAATACGTGTTTGTAATTACATAAACACAGGAATTATACACATCATTAATTCCCATTAATTTTTTTGGGCACAGGATGAAATGTGAATTGAACGTAAGAAAAGAGCTTCTCTTCTCCTCAGCGTAAATAGCCTTCTCGAACCCTAGCTAGGATATACAGTACTCCTACTTTGCCTTCCCTCCCCTGTGACGTCATCAAAGTGGACGTCATTCTTTCTTTGGTACAACTGGTCCGGACCCCTTTCTTTTTGTTTTCTTTTAATAATTTGAGCTGTCTCTAGAATCTTTCCTCGCCTTCGAAGTCCATATAAAGAGCCTCTTTAGGAGGGCTACACTGAGTATCATTGCCTAGGGGATAAATAAATAAAAAAACAAACACAAAATGGGTGAAAATAATTATGAGAACTGGTTCAGATACCTCCAGTATGACGAAGGCATGGACTTCGCCAAGCGACGTCCGCAATGCGCTGTTTGTGATTGCTGCTCTGATTGCCGCCGTGACATTTCAAGCCGGGGTGAACCCACCAGGGGGCGTTTGGCAAGACAATAGCCCTAAAAATGACACCGATCCACATACTGCAGGGAGGGCCATTTATGCGTCTGATGGCATAGCCTTTTATGTGTTCTTGATTTCAAACACCTTGGCTCTGTCCTCTTCCATCCTTGTCCCCGGATCTCTCTCGTACAGGTTCCCATTCGTTTTGAAGTGTTGGTTGCCACGGTTTCAATGATGGTCACTTATGGCTCGGCCATTTTTGCGATTACGCCCGAAGATACGAAGTATCGCTACGTCTTGCTTGCGGCTGCTTTGCCTTATATCTCACGATGTTTGATTCAGATGTTTAAGAAATGTAGATCGAATTAAAGTTATGTCACCACCGGCCGCTCTTGCGGCTTAGAAGTGGTGCCTTGATGGATGGGGTTGCTGGGTTTTGGGTGCAAATGAACTAAAGCTGAAACTGGCATGCCACTATGCCTGCTACTTCCTAGTTTCCAAGTGTTGTATGGAGTGTTTATTTCAAAACGCAAAAATCAAGTTGAGTACTTTTTGTTTCCCTTCTTCGTTTGCCCCTCATTCTATGCTCATGTTGAAGGGCATTTTTTTTGCTTTTTGTTATAAAGCGTTCCTTGAGGTTTTAAGAGGTCCTTATCTGGTCATCCCTTGTTTTGGTAAAGTAAAACATGTGCAGACTAGCACAAGACAACAAAATTAAAGTACGAAACACTTCAATAAAAAAAAAAAAAAAACCCTCCAATAATACTAAGAAAAAAAACTTCAATAGAAATTTGAATTGCTCTCATTAAAGTAGCTCACAAAGGTTTACAAATGTTGATTGATTTAGGATTCCATTGGGTGTTCAAATGAGAGTCCAACAATTATAATAAATTTTTGTACTCTTTCCATCCTAATTTGTTTCCTTATATTTTTTTATTTTGGGATATCCTAAAATATTGGTTCATTTTTTAAAGTCAAAACATTAATTATTTTTTTTTTTCCAAAGGAGTCTTTACAATATTTAACATGCATATTTAAAATTACAATAATTATATCAACTATCACATCAAGCAATATTCTCTAACAAAAGGTAAAGGGTAAAATACATCTACACTTCTATGTTTATTGACTATTACACTGACACCCTTATCCTTTCTGAAAATACACTGCCCTCCCTTACTTTGAAAAATAATTACACTTTCCCCCATCCGTCAACCAACCGTTGGGAGGCGTTAATGGTTGTGGCTGACGTCATGTAAAAGTAGGCTTAAAATACCCATTTTACTCTTATTGAAGCCAAAATGCAGCATTTGGCGTGGAGAGGAGCTACTATGCTTCACTTAAATCTGGGTTTTGCCTGAAGCAAATCTGGGTTTCGCCCAAAACCCAAATTAGGTTTTCGGCAAGTTTGTGTATTTTTAGGAATAAAAAGAGACAAACCAAGGGGGGGAAAAAACAAAGAAAGGGAGGATGAGGAAGAAGATGAAGCAGGAAGAAGATGCAGTAGTAGGAAAAAAATATATATATAAAAAAAAAAATTCGTGTGTCGAAGCCTCCATTTTTTCCGGCGAGTATTTTCTGTTTAAACCCTTCCCCATCAGCCCCTTTGTTGCTAACCGCCATCAACATCACCATCTCTCAAAGCTTCGCGACCATTCACCTCTCGTCACTCTCCCTTGACACCAAACCCAAACCCATTTTCTGAGAAAACCCATTTTTTATAAAAACCTAGATTTTTCCTTGTTTAAAAACCCATATTGAAGTTGGGGTTTTTGCCATAGGTGTCGCCGGCGTTGGTTTTGGGTGAGGCAGTTCCGGTAAAGCGCGAACTAATTCCCTCCTGCCGGTGAACTTGGCTGCTACTCCGCCGCCGATGAACTTAGCTGCTATTCTTCTCTTCTTCTTCTTCGTGCTATTTTTTTTTTTAATCTGCTCCTTTTTGTTGAATCTGCTCCTTTTTTTTTTTTTTTTTTGGCTATAAAGATCCAATTGCTCCTTTTTTTTTTGGCTATAAAGATCCAATCGATGAATCTTATCGGATACCCAAAGGCTAATTTTTGTTGGAGAGATTTGATGGATTTGGTGGGTTGGCGTCGGACATCAACGGCATCTAAGAAGGATTCCCACCCAAATCCGAAAGTTCAAGATTTGAAGAATGGGATTCTTGTGCATCACAACAATTATCGCCGGTGACATAGACCTCGCCGGTAAGGCTACTTCGCTGCTTTTTTTGGTTGTCTCCTCTCAACCTTGGATTAGGCCAATCTGGATTGGCCATGGAAAAAAACACCAATCTTTTGCCTTGTTGCCACTCGCCATTAGCCTAAGGTTGAAGATGCCATTGTTGGAGGTTGGGACCTCACTGAACACGTCAAAGATTATGAGAAAAGATGGGGTTTTTTCTAGCGAGGTCTCCTTCATCTTCATGAATTTCCATTCTTTTTTTTTTTTTTTTTTTTTGAATTACACGTTGGATGTTTTGGAAAGTTCTATTACTAGAAACCATTACAGAAGCAAACTTGGGACTAAAAGGTTGGTGAGTTCGTCGATAGCGAAATATGTTGCCGTTGACGTTACCGTTTTGGGGTTTTGGAAGAGTAATGGCATCTGTGGCGATGGTGAAGGTAGTGAAATGCAAAACGACGCAGTTTTAAAGAAAGGGCAACTTAGTCATTTTGCATTTCCTTTCACTCTGTTAACTTAACCGCTTTGACAGGGGAGGTCAGTGTAATTTCAAAAAGTATGAGGGGGATCAGTGTAATAGTCAGTAAATACAAGGGGTGTAGATGTATTTTACCCTAATAAGAAAGTAAAATAAATTAAATTAATGACATGAGGACACCTTAAATGTATTGTTTAAATATTTGTGTTTGATCAAATAGAGGCAAACAAATTGGGACGAAGGGAGTAGTATTTAAGATACAACTATAATGAAATTCATATCATCGAGGGCGAGAGTCAATCACATGCATGCATGGTGGATGTAACGGCACAAAAGATCTACATGTAAGAGCATCTCCAATCATGCGAGGTATTTAAGCATTGCTACAACATAAAAATGTATCGGTACAATAAAATTACATCACATGAAAAAAATAGCTACTCTAATGTACAAAAGCCATTTCTTTTGTTTTAGGCCACTTTTCCTGGCCTACACCTCCAACCATTTCTTAGAAAGAGAGGCAGATTTGCCTCAAGTCATTCCTTGAAATAGATTTACCTCAAACCATTCCTCAAAGCAAACTTACTTCAATGCTCTAAAACAATCATTTTACTTTAAGTGGTAGACCAAAAAGGGAAAACATTTTAGGGGAAATTACCGATTAATTCCATGTTTCCATGCAATTGCCCCAAAAGGATTGTCTTAACAAACTGACTACGGACTTTATTATAAACTACTAGAAACAAAAACAAGTTGATGGTCAAAACATCCTTATGGCAATTCCCTGGAAACACGGAATCAATCGGTAATTCCCCCAACATTTTATTTTACTCCGTACCTTTTAATTGGCACACCAAAATTCTGTCGTCTAGCTTTTGCATTCTGCTTTAAGTGGCGTCCACAGGGGCCCGTTAGAAGGAGAATAATGGCGTTGCTTTTGTTTTTTTCAACCTTAAATAATGGTGTTGCTGGGGCGGGCCAATAACATGACATCAAGAAGACCCATTGATTCTTGATGGGCTGAACAGGTTTTTATCAATTTTTTGTCAATTAAATTAAATTATATTACCCAAAAATCTAAACCCTCCTGGTCATATTTGAGTGAGAATGAAATCTGATTTCATACTTGAATTAGTATGTAATAAAATAAGATTTAAAATAAACATTAGGGAATAGATATCATTGTCTCATTACTATTATTTGATTTCATTCCTATTTAATTATCTCATCCAAACATATAGTTGGAAATGAATTCGAATATGATTCTATTCCACCCATTCTATTCCAACCAAACAAACGCGGAATTATTTTCATGAGAGCATTGGTCACAAGTGCATATGTATGGCATCATAAACTCGTGGTTATATCAAAGTTTTTTCTTCTTTTTTTTTGTGGACAAGAAACGGTGAAGAGTCATTATATCAAAGTAGAACAAAAAAGGCACCATAACAAATTCTATAAAATCAAAATTGATTATTCAATTCGCATACTTTCAATAACGCCAGGCCATTATAAGATTCACAAATCACAATGTATAACAGATTGTATAAGGCAGCTCGTACAATCAACACTAGCGATTTCCCACCAATTGCTTCAAGAAAACCCATTGATTCTTGCTGATTATGCGCTCATCTCTCCACAAGAAAATCCTCCATACGTTGCTACCAAGTTTGGCCGGCTTGTTTTTGTGAGAGAAGTACTAAGATTAGTACTGGTCCTGAGTTTTTTGGGGTCCTAGGCGAACTCCAAAAATGGTGTCCTCTATACATATTCATACGCACAACAAAATTTATACCTAACAATTTTTTTTTCCCTAATACACACAAAATTTGCCTAAATATATGAGTACTAAAATTTGCTTATATAAATTAGGATAAAAAATAAATCTTTATAAGAACTATAAATAAATAAAATCTAATCTTCTTCCTTTATAATTTAGAAAAAATCACATATACAAGAAGAAGAAAAAAAACAACAACAAAATTTAAAGTTATAATACCGAAAATAAATGAACCAATTATAGCAAAGTATCGCTTAAATATTACTTTTCTCGCATATTTAGCTACAAAATCACTTATTAAGTTAGCATAATCAAGCTTTTTTACCATATCATGTTCAATGCATAATATAACTAATTCCGGTCAATCTTTCCTGTGACATAGTGGAACGAAGGTAAGATTTGATTAACTTCAACTTTGAAAAACTTATTTTTACAAATGTAATTATAACTAGTATGATCAACAATATTCTATAAGCAATTCAAGCATTTGGGAAACAATTGTCCATTTCTTTCAAATAATTCAGTACTTCAATTGGCCTTTTTAGATCTGTTGATAAAACTCCTTTCAAGACTTTTAATTCTAAAAATAAATCTCCCCCAATAATATCAGAGTGCCCCTTATGTATGTGTGTGTGTGTGTGTGTGTGTATATATATATATATATATCTGAAAAAAAAAATATAGAAATTAATTAATTAAAGAGAGAATGGTTTAGACATTTGGTGTACCTGACTTCTTTGTCTGAGAGGTAATCAAATACTTTTAATCTTCCAAATAAAATTCTGATATGATCCAATTAGGATGAAGGCTGTGAGAGGTTGAGAGCACTAAGAGAGGAAGAGAGGAGAAGTTTGGAGTTTGGAGGTTCAAGGCAAACTGATAGAGGCATTAAATCTAATCAGATTTAGGGTTAAATTTTTATTTTACTTTTTTGGTTTTGAACTTGAGTTTAGTAGATTATTTGGCCATTTGAGTTATTGTACATGGACTTGGGTTAAAAACTTAGGAATTATTTGGGGCCTTTAAACTTAGATTAGAGCCTTTTCTCATCTAGTTATTAAAAAAAATGTTTTTTTTGTTCTCTTTTTTGGACTTATTACAAAGGTACCAACTAAGGTGGGACCCTTATTTTTTTGTCAAAATTTTGGGGCCGTTAGGCAGTCTGCATGAGTGGCCTAGACCTCGGGGCCGGCCCTGACTGAGACAGAAGCCTGAATTAGCCAAAGAACCAAACAGAGATGGGTTTAGGCCGATGGATATAGCTTCAGCATTTGGGTATGCAGAGATAGAGAGCTCCTAACCATTGGCGATGAAGTTTGTCATCTCAAGGGTAGAGATGGAAGAACAGCTCTTCATTATGCTGCTATTAATGGTAGGATTGAGGTTATAGATGAATTGATCTCTGCATGTGGAGAGTCCGTTAAAGATGTGACTGGTGTGGGTGAAACTGCACTTCTACTGGCTGTAACATACTTCAAATTTGAATCCGTTAGAACGTTGGTGCAATGGCTAGAACGGCTTGGCTTGGAAGAAATGGTGAATTAGGTTGACAGGGATGGGAACTCTGTTTTGCACCTTGCAGTATTTAGACAACAACTCCAGGCAAGTTCAGATCTACCTTATCTTGCTTTTGCCTAAAGTTTCCTTTTGTCTCTTTCCTTTTTCATTTGTAATTTATCCCCCATGACAAAGTTAATTCTCTAATTATTTATCAACATTCAATACTTATTTATCAACATCCAATCATTTTTTTTCCCTATATTTTATTTATTTCAAATTTTTAACCCTCAGTTACAAAATAGTTTTATTTTTCCAAATTGTTTACCAATGTTTTCCTGATTCACTCCCAAATTCGGAATTATTTGGCAAAGAAACGCCATACCTGAATGCTCACTACATACATGTCTTATATGAATTTCATTATACTTATATTTTTTATTTTGGGATATCCCAAAATATTGGTTCATTTTTTAAAGTCAAAACATTTAATATTTTTTTTTCCAAAGGAGTCTTTACAATATTTAACATGCATATTTAAAATTACAATAATTTTATCAACTATCACATCAAGTAATATTCTCTAACAAAAGGTAAAATAAAAAAGTAAAATAAATTAAATTAATGACATGAGAACACTTAAAATGTATGTTTAAATATTTGTGTTTGATCAAATGAAGGCAAACAAATTAGGACGGAGGGAGTAGTACTTAAGATACAACTATAATGAAATTTATATCATCAAGGACCGTCAATCACATCCATGCATGGTGGATGTAACGGCACAAAAGATTTACATGTAAGAGCATCTCCAATTATATGAGGCATTTAGGTGATGCAAAAATAATTTTTGTACTATTACAATATAAAAATACATCATTACAATGATAATACATCACATGAAATAAAGTAACTGCTCTAATATGCATAAGCCTTTTTTTTTTTTTTTTTTTTGTGTTTTACCCACTTTTCCTGGCCTGCACCTCCAACCAGTTCTTAGAAAATATTATTTCTTTTTCTTGCGTTGCTCTAGCCTCTGTTCACCGTGTAGCCACGTGAAACTTCCTCTGACTCTAAAATCAAGTCAAGGCCCACATTTTGTGTCTATTCGGCATCCCACTCAGGATGTCTATCATTTCCCGGCCTTTTCCGAGGGGTGGGAAAGTCAGACAAGGCTTGATCAAAACAGTGGTTGGTGTAGATAGTTCCACTTTCTTGCCACCTAACTAATGTTGTGCAGACTTTGACTAGTCTCGTGGAATTATTTTCATGAGAGCATTGGTCACAAGTGATAACTTTGATTAGTGCATATATATCGCATCATAAACACGTGGTTACATAAAAGTTTTCTATTTTTTTTTTTTTTTTTTTGACAAGAAACGGTAAGTAGTCCTTATATCAAAGTTCTCTCTTTCTATTCTGTATTTTTCTTGCATTGCTCTACCCTCTGTTCACTGTGTAGCTACGTGAAACTTCCTCGACTCTAAAATCAAGTGAAGGCCCACATTTTGTCTTTGTTCGGCATCCCAATCAGGCTGTCCCATCATTTCCCGGTCTTTTCCCAGGGGTGGGAAAGTCAAACAAGACTTGATCAAAACAATGGTGGGCGAAATCAAATCTAAGAACAAACTTAAATGTCATCCTGACGCCTGTTTCCCTATTTAAGGCTTCTCCTCCACGAGGTTTAAGTAAATAGAGTAAAACCTTGTTTTCTCCACTTAGAAACTCTTATAGGCAAGGTCTTTTTATCTTCAAAATCAACTGCTTGCTTTCAATTTCCTTTTAAAAGAAAAAATGTCTACCCCATCTGAAAACAATGGGGTATTCGGTTTCAGAATCCGCAATAACCTAAAACAATTAATAATCCCAACCACTCGCCGATCTCTTCATCCTGATGTGTTGAAGAGCGAAAACCGAAATGTACTCTTGGTAGCCGCAACACTGATTGCCACAGTGACATTTCAAGCTGGGGTCACCCCTCCTGGAGGATGTTGGCAAGAAACAAAGGGTGATCACATTGCAGGACGGTCCATTTTCTCTGCTGAGAAAGTACCATTCCACGTTTTCTTGATCTTTAACTCATTGGCTTTTATCTCCTCCATCTTCCTATTGTTGTTGCTCACTTTTGGGTTCCCTTTTTTCTTGGAAGTGTTAATTGCCTCGGTTTCAATGGTCATCACTTATGCCTCCGCCGTTTATGCTGTTACGCCCCATGAAAACATGCAGTTTCGCCTCATCTTCATCTCTGCCGCCGCGCCTATGGTTATACGTTTACTGATATCCTTGATTTGTCGCCAAATTAACAGGACGTTCAAAACTACTAATATATCAGGTTGATTGAAGCTGAAGTTGGTATGCTAGCTAGCCTCCCCCAGTTCCTCTCATGCAATGCCTTTTTTCTTTTCTTTCCTTCTTTCTTTTTTCTTTAGGGTGGGTGGGGTGGTTTTCTTTTTTAGTTTGTTGCTGCTTTTTGTTTTTATTTTTTTTGCTAAGGATTGTTGCTTTTGTTACTGCTGCTGCTGCTTTTTATGAGTTTGAAAGTATGTGGATTTAGTTTTATTTTTATAAAGACACTAGAAGTGACAGCTTAATTACTCTTTTGATTCTTATTTATGCTGGTAATACATGACTCCATGATCGAGGGCTCGAGTTAAAAGTGAGGTTTATTTTTATTAAAAATATAGTCAATCAGAAATAATTATTTCAAAATTTTCGAATGCATCCAAACAATATTAATCGCAATTTTTTTTGGAATTATAGATCTAAAGAGTTTGAATTCCCTTGAGAGTTTTAATATTTTTAATATGAAGTAATTTTTTTCACACTGTCCCTCCCTCTCCACCATATGATTAAAAATAGAAGCATATAAATGAAAAATCCTGAAGTAGTTAAATAATAACTAATACACGCGCTTGGATTACTCAATTGAATAACCAACTAGCTATTTGAATAAATACGGAATAACATTTTTCTAGTTAAAGTAATTAAAAAATACTAGTGTCCTGAGAGGACTTAGAATTTGGTATTGTGCACATCCAAGGACTGATGTGTTGTCAGCCAACCACAATTGTGTCCATTGTGCACCATGGCCGACAACCCATCAACCTATGGATGTGCACAACACCAAATGCGAGCTTCTCTGAGAGTTGTAAATACCCATGTTTCCCAATGAGCCTGGGATCTCATCGAAGTGCCAACATTCAGTCATGCTTCTATCTAGATAAGGCCCATTTATATACTAAACATACCAGATGGGTATGCATATTCAAAATACGGAGTCCAAGATATATGCAAAATACAGGTGACTTTGTGAGGTGCTACCATAGCTTGAAGACGTCTAATTGATGGCAAGAATAGATATGGGCCACTGGCCATTTTCCATGGGGGGGAGTATGGGAACGGCTATTGCAACCCCCCGTTCCTATAAGCCCACCCCCCATCTTTAGGTTTTTAAGGTTTTATGCAAAATATAAAAAGTTTTTATGAAAACCGGCCGTGATGTCCACTAGAAAACATCATTTTGAATAACTTTGCAGGAGAAAGTTTTTCCAAAATCTATAGTTTAAATGTACTTTTTAACCATTTATAGCCTTTATTTCATTTTTTGCCAAAAAGTCTACCTAAACGATAAATTTTGGAAAAACTTTCTTCTGCAAAGTTGTTCAAAATGATGTTTTCTAGTGGACATTACGGCCAGTTTTCATAAAAACTTTTTATATTTTGCATAAAATCTTAAAAACCTAAAGGATGAGGGGTGGGCTTATAGGAATGGGGGGTTGCAATAGCCGTTACCGGGGGAGTATACCAATATCTGGCCTACCTTGACTTCAAAGGACACAAGGCCTCAAGGCCGCCCTCATTCTTCAGGCTCAAAACCTCGATCCACAAGCAACACAAAAACACCAAAGGAAGAATTAATTCCAACTATATGGGATCGGTTACAATTAGAAAGTACTTCGTGTATGGAAAGTATGAATATTTATTGAAAAATTAGAAAGTGATTTTTTTTGGGGGTTTTGGGGGGGGGGGGGGGGTGTGGTAGGCTTAGCTTAACTACCCTGAAACTTGAGGGTAGTCTCAATGCGTGAATTCAATATGGGAGTGGGATTTCAAATATAAGACACACACTATTTAAAGCGTTTATCCGTCCTCGATTTGTGACTTAAACTTACCTCTTTAGGAGTGATTAGAATTCAACCTACCTAACAGCATTTGAATGAGATATGCCATGGTTACAAGATTAGTGTTAAATAAAGTATTACCTGAACCTTATACGGAGTAGTACCCAAAGCTCAGCTCCCCTCCCTCTCTCCCTCTTTCCTATCTCCAACTCTGTCCGTATGTGCACATGTTGCATGTTCCTCTCAAGAATGAGAACAACTGTCAACTAGACAGTTCCTCATTCCCAACCAAAAAAAAAAAAAACAACAGAATAGAACACTTTGGGTAAATGCTGTCCACATGTGAACATGTTGTATGTTCCCTCTCAAGAATTAGTACAACTGTCAAATAGACAAGTCCTCATTACCGAAAATAATAACCCCAACAAAATAGTACACTACTGTACATAATCTGATTCTTTTGTCACCTCCACAAATCACCAAGTATGAAAACAATGCCACCTATGAACATTTTTTTTTTTTTTGTTGGGGAGGGGGGGGGGGGGGGTGTCAATGATATGCTCTTTAAATTTGTGGCTCCAAAAAGAACAATTCTAACTTTATTTTATCTTATTTTTTATAAATAGAAGTATCCATTAGAGAAAATATAAAAACTAATTAATGACATAAGAGCCAGACTGTAAAGAAGACTCTCATCTGTACATACCAAATGATTTCAAATCCAAAACCCAAAAAGGGAAAACAAGTGGGCCTTGCACACAATGTAATGAGTTCAATCTGCCAATTGCCCAAAATATGAGAGAGAGAGAGAGAGAGAGAGAGGGAGAGAGGGGGGAGAGAGAGATTCTCTACCACTAATTCTAGCTACATTTAGAGCTTAAACAGCTAGTTGCCGCTGTTGATGGGAGGCTTCATCTTCATTGAAACACAAGTGCAGTTTCAGTGATCTTCCTATGTTCAAAGAAGAATCTGCCAAGTACAGAGGAGATTGCAGCACCATCTGTCTTTGGAGGTAGGAGCAGTAGGTCTGAAAGGTGGTGGGGGTCACATTTAAGTGGAAGCCCAGACCAAAAAGGAAGTCCACTTCAAGAAAGTTCATCTCTTTTGTGCTGATTCCTCCAACTTTGGCATAGTAAGCATTATTGTAATACCTGGAATTTCCAAAGCCCAACAAAAATATTATTATTTAGATTTAAATTAAAATGGGAAACAAGACAAATGTTGAAATTACTAATACATTTTTTCCATTGTCTATGTTACTAAAAAGACCCCCAAGTGACGTCATTGATGATTTTGTATGACACAAACAGTGACAAAAGGAATCAATATAGGGGGCCTCTTTTGTACAAAGAAGAAAAATATCCCAAGAAAACAACCCTGAATTGAAATACAGAGATCGAAAACAACCCCATCAAGCTTCAATTCAATCATCAAACTAACCCTGGGAAGCAATTTAAAGGGAAAATAAATGCCCAAAAGGCAAATCACAGAATTATAAAAATTTTCTTTCCTATACTAATCAAACAGAACTTAAAACGAAAACAAAAGCAGAAAACAAAAAACAGAAGTAACCAAAAAAGGCAACTTAGAGGAAAATGAGAAGCCCAGGAAACACACACAAGATTACCATTTAGAGGGAAATAAAATCCCAAAAACCAAATCCAAGAATTATAAATCTGCTTTCCAATGCTAATCAAACAAAACTTAAAACAAAAACAAAAACAGAAAACAGAACTAAAAAAATAGATGAATAAAGAAGGCAACTCAGAGGAAAATGAGAAGCCCAGAAAACACATCCAAGATTTTTCAAAAATTTTCTCCCCTAACCTTAAATTCAATTATCAAAGCTAAACCTCGCTAAAGAAAATTTTCAAGAAAGATAAATCAATCCAAGAACTCCAAATTTTCCTCCTTAAACTAACAAAACAACCACAAAAACTCACATGTCATCCATGAACTTCACGACGACCATGACGCTTGCAATGAGCAGCCGATGAACATTATGTGAATTGATGGGCAACGATGGTTGCCGTTGAGAAAACCGATCAAGATAAACCTAAGCAACGATGAAGAAAGATGGGCTACAATTGGCATACTTGAAAATTCTCTCTAGGTAGCTTTGAATTGAGATTGTAGGTCATGTGAGGCCATGGAAGACAGAGATCTTCAAGGGTTGGAATGAACGGTTGAGATCGTTCAACTCGGCCACTCTTTGGAGCAGTGGTGAGAGGAATGTGATGAGCTTGGGCATCTCATCAGAGCCCTCAAGCTCTGCCATTGATGAATGAATTTTTTGCTTGAAGATTTTTTTTTGGGTCCTTCGTTGTTGCTGATGTTGAGATATATATAAATGTACACCAGGCTTTACTTTGCATGTGTAATATTGGGTAAGGTGGTCATTAAATGGTAGGTATCATTTTTTAGTTGACGAAAGTAGCCTCAGGAATTTGAATTATATATGACTGCTGGCATGTCCCCACTGATGGGGTATGACCTCTTTATGAATCGAAAAAGTTTTGGATTTGAGTTGGGTATTGATTGATTGCTTAAATTCAATACTTTAATTTCTAAAAGAGGGAAGAAATATACAATGGTAGTCTATACAATGTCAAAAGGGTTTCACAAAATCTATTTTATTTTGAAGTCTATTATAAAAGGAGTCTTATAAATAGGTGTTTTGACTAAAATTCCCTTAAAAGAAACGTGGACATATAAATATAAGCACAATAGATATGTGAACATGTATTCAAGTTCATGTGGACATGCAAATAAAGATACATAAATACAACTATATGTTTGTAATTACATAAACACAGGAATTATACACATCATTAATTCTCATTAATTTATGCGTCTGATGCCACAGCCTTTTATGTGTTCTTGATTTCAAACACATTGGCTCTGTCCACATCCATCCTTGTCGTCGTATCTCTCACGTACAGGTTCCCATTCCATTTTGAAGTGTTGGTTGCCACGGTTTCAATGACGGTCACTTATGGCTCGGCCATTTTTGCGATTACGCCCTACGATGTGAATTATCGCTACGTCTTGCTTGCGGCAGCTTTGCCTTATATCTCACGATGTTTGATTCAGATGTTTAAGAAATGTAGATCGAATTAAAGTTATGTCACCACCGGCCGCTCTTGCGGCTTAGAAGTGGTGCCTAGATGGATGGGGTTGCTGGGTTTTGGGTGCAAATGAACTAAAGCTGAAACTGGGATGCCACTATGCCTGCTACTTCCTAGTTTCCAAGTGTTGTATGGAGTGTTTATTTCAAAACGCAAAAATCAAGTTGGGTACTTTTTGTTTCCCTTCTTCCCTTCGGTTCCCCCTCATTCTATGTTCAAGGGCCCTTTTTTTTGCTTTTTTCTATAAAAGCTTTCCTTGAGGTTTTAAGAGGTCCTCATCCGGTCATCCCTTGTTTTGGTAAAGTAAAACATGTGCAGACTAACACAAGACAACAAAATTAAAGTACGAAACACTTCAAAAATTCCCAAACAACACCCCCCCCCCCCCCCCAAAAAAAAAAAAAAACCTCCAATAATACTATAAAAAAAAACTTCAATAGAAATTTGAATTGCTCTCGTTAAAGTAGCTCGCAAAGGTTTACAAATGTTGATTGATTTAAGATTCCATTGGGTGTTCAAATGAGAGTCCAACAATTATAATAAATTTCTGTACTCTTCCCATCCTAATTTGTTTCCTTATATTTTTTATTTTGGGATATCCCAAAATATTGGTTCATTTTTTAAAGTCAAAACATTTAATTTTTTTTTTTCCAAAGGAGTCTTTACAATATTTAACATGCATATTTAAAATTACAATAATTATATCAACTATCACATCAAGTAATATTCTCTAACAAAAGGTAAAATAAAAATGTAAAATAAATTAAATTAATGACATGAATACCTTAAATGTATTGTTTAAATATTTGTGTTTGATCAAATAGAGGCAAACAAATTGGGACGAAAGGAGTAGTATTTAAGATACAACTATAATGAAATTTATATCATCAAGGACAAGAGTCAATCACATGCATGCATGGTGAATATAACGACACAAAAGATCTACATGTAAGAGCATTTCCAACCATGCGAGATACTTAGGCATTACTACAACATAAAAATGTATAGGTACAATAAAATTACATCACATGAAAAAATAGCTACTCTAACGCCATTTCTTTTGTTTTACGCACTTTTCCTGGACTACACCTCCAACCATTTCTTAGAAGTGCGGCAGATTTGCCTCAAGTCATTCCTTGAAATAGATTTACCCCAAACCATTCCTTAAAGCAAATTTACTTCAATGCTCTAAAACAATCATTTTACTTTATGTGGCAGACCAAAAAGGGCACTACAATTCTGTCGTCTAGCTTTTGCATTCTACATTAAGTGGCGCCCACAATCGTTTAACCAATAGCTAGCACAGGGGCCCGTTAGAAGGAGAATAATGGTGTTGCCTTTGTTTTTTTCAACCTTAAATAATGGTGTTGCTGGGGCGGGCCAATAACATGACATCAGCAAGACCCATTGATTCTTGATGGGATGAACCAGGTTTTTATCAATTTTTTGTCAATTAAATTAAATTATATTACCCAAAAAACTAAACCCTCCTGGCCATGTTTGTTTGCCTCACAAATTACAACAGAGGCCACTTGTTCTGCCATTGATCCACTTGACGTGATTAAACTCTTATATTAACATTATGTTGTAGTAGTTAATAGTTTTTTTCATTCTTTAATATGACAATTACTAGTAACTACATCTATTAAATTCTATATTGAATATAAAAATAATAGCTATTTTTGTTGGGGCATTGGTGAGAAGTCTATTTTAGCAAACTTTTAAGGGTTAAAGTTCCACTTAAAAAAATGATAAAGTCTCAAATCTCATGCATTTAGAGAGGACAAGACCAAAATGCCCTTGCATCTACAATGCAATAAGTTTCCATTCAAAATATATGAACTCAGCTTTTCCAAATGATTGATTTATGTTACACCCAATGCGATAATTATGCGATAATTATGGGTCTTAATTGCACCCAAAAGAAGGGTTTCTTCGCAACTTAAATACACCAAACTTAATTACGCAACTTTCCCAAAAATGTTGAGCTTCATTTTGTGGCGTGCCGCTACTTCATCATTGGAGGACAAAAAAGGGGTAGGATCATCAGTTGGAAGAAATGGCTTATTCACTAGTAAAATAGCAAAAAAAACGTGATTTCATCATATAACTATTTGTGTATAGCTAACTATTTGTGTGTAGCTGTGACTATTCCGTTGATATTGACACAGTTACACCAACAAATGTGTGGTGATTGTGGAGATGGAATATAGTTACTTGCTTTGTACGTTGGGATTAAAATGGAAAGAGTAACACATGACTGATTTATGTTACTAATTTGTGAAATTGGAAAAAAAAAAAAAAAATGTAGACAGCGATGTCGCAATCATGGGTATTATGATGTCACTAAACTAAATTTGAAAGTAAGTTGAAGTTGTAGAAATTGTAGAATTTTGGATCATGAAAACCCAAAACTTTAGGCTTAAAAACAGTTATGATTTTGTGAGTCTTTGAATGAAAAATTTATATATGCTTGTAGTGCTCCATAAGACCTTCGATCCGACACTTGAATCATTGAAATCGGTTAAGAAACAAGAAAGATATTGTAAGGCGAAGTTGGCTTGTTGAACATGCAACAACCCAGATTTAATAAAATCAACTTGCGAAGAAGTCATGAGACTATGATCCAGTGTGGGTGTATCCATGCACTCCTTCGTGTTCTCATGATGTTTGAAGCCATTAATTAATCAAAAATAGGAATAAGCCCAGAAACACTGTTGAATTCAAATTTAAATTCGCCAATGTTGAATGTGATGAATGAAGGTAACCCCCATGATTGCGATTGATTGCCATGAAAATCATGGAGAATAAATTAAAGGAGAGAATCTTGTTTAATTTTAAACATCAAGAATTTGTTAGAATACCATATCAGGCAAAAGGACAAGGTTGGTATTCGTGGAACATAACAAACCAATAAATTGTCCAATATTACCATTTGGGGACTTAAATGGACTTAGGATTTAAAAAGAGTTTTAGTAGAATTTATCACTTTATGAAATCCCAGAATTGTACTTCTGACTAATTTCCTCCCTTTTTGTTTTATCCCCTTTTCCTCGCCTACACCTCCAACAATTTCTTAGAAGATAGGCAGATTTGCCTCAAGTCATTCCTTGAAATAGATTTACCTCAAACCATTCCTCAAAGCAAATTTACTTCAATGCTCTAAAACAATCATTTTGCTTTAAGTGGTAGACCAAAAAGGGAAAACATTTTACTCCGTACCTTTTAATTGGCACATCAAAATTCTGCCGTCTAGCTTTTGCATTCTGCACTAAGTGGCGCCCACAATCATTTAACCAATAGCTATCATAGGGCCCGTTAGAAGGAGAATAATGGTGTTGTTTTTGTTTTTGGGGAAATTAGCAATTACCCTTATTAGGAGACTGCTTTTAACTAAAACCCCACCATAAGAGTTTTTAATTCCTTAACCCCTTTTTTAAAAGATTATTTTACCATAAGGAAATCTTTTTTTTTTTTTTTTTTTTAAATTCTAACAGTACCCTCCCATGATTTATGTTATTCCCACAATCTACCTTTCCTTCCCATCATTATCTCCATTTGTTTTTCCCTTTTTTGGTTTTCATCTGCAACGTTTCTCCTCTCCCATCTCCTTCTCCTTCCCCTTGCCCAGGTATACATTCTCCCTCCCGTCGAACTCCTTTTTTTTTTTAGAACATGTTGGAGTTTTTCCAATGACGATGCTCACGCGACTGTAGAAGAAAAAGAATAATAATATATGGGAGGAGAGGCAAGGAAATTCGATGTGCTGGTATGGAGGTGTAGAAGAAGAATGGGAGGGGAGGCATTTGGCAGTAGGAGGGATTTCACTGGTATGGAGTTTCTTCGACCATCGTCCCACCACAAATGTCTTTCGATCTTCTTCTTCTTCTTCAAATTCCAGATCTACTCAGGTTTTTTTTTTTTTTTTTTTTTTTTTTTTTTTTTTTTTTCTTTGTGTCTTGGTTTGGGAAAGCTTATTAACCTTTTTTCTTATTCCAACAATATGATGATACTGTTGCACACTATATTCGTAATAGTGTGAATGTACTTGTGTTTTGTTTTGTTTTGTTTTTTTTTTTTTTTTTTAAATATAAAACAGTATGTTGTTACTCTACAACTAACATTTTCGAGCAGTATGCATACTTTGAAACTCTTTTTTTTTTTGTTTCAAAAAGTATGATGATAATGTCACCAATTGTTAGAATTTATATTTTAATAGTATGTTGATAATATTGACACTATTTTTGTAATAGTTCAATTGTAGTAGTTTTCTTTTAATATAAAACAATATGATGTTATTGCACAACTAAAATTTTGTTTTAGTACGTCTCTATCAACCTTTTTTGTTCTACCAAGAGTATGATGATATTGTGCTATTTTTGTGCCGTTTAGAAGGTATAAATAGGATGAGATTTTCTTTCCATAAAGTCGTTGGAAAAAATGCAGTTCAAATCCCTGAATTTCAGGTAAAATGGGGTTCAAATCCCTAATTCTCAGGTAGCAATAGTAAAGTGGAACAGTGGTAAATAACAAACAAGTTTAAAATCAGGGGCTTTTTAGTCCGTACGGGGTTAAAAGGGGTTTTTACAAAACTAATTCTTATTTAGGGCCTATTGTAATATGACTCTTATACATAGAGGCTATGACCAAAATTCCCTTTGTTTTTTTCAACCTTAAATAAGGTGTTGCTGGGGCGGGCCAACAACATGACATCAAGAAGACCCATTGATTCTTGATGGGGTGAACAGGTTTTTATCAATTTTTTGTCAATTAAATTAAATTATATTACCCAAAAAACTAAACCCTCCTGGCCATATTTGAGTGAGAATGAAATCTGATTTCATACTTGAATTAGTCTGCAATGAAATGAGATTTAAAATAAACATTCGGGAATGGATATCATTGTCTCATTATTGTTATTTGATTTCATTCCTATTTAATTATCTCATCCAAACATGTAGTTGGAAATGAATTGGAATGTGATTCTATTCCACCAATTCCATTCTAACCAAACAAACGTGGAATTATTTTCGTGAGAGCATGGGTCACAAGTGCATATATATGGCATCATAAACTCGTGGTTATATAGTTTTTTCTTCGCCCCCCCCCCCCCCCCCCTTTTTTTTTTTTTTTTTTTTTTAACAAGAAATGGTGAAGAGTCGTTATTTCAAAGTTGAACAAAAAGGCAGCATAACAAATTCTATAAAATTGAAATTGGTTATTCAATTCACTTACTTTCACTAACCTAAGGCCATTATAAGATTCACAAATCACAATGTATAACAGATTGTGTGAGGCAGCTCGTACAATCAACACTAGCGATTTCCACCAATTGCTTCAAGAAAACCCTTTGATTCTTGCTGATTATGAACTCATCTCTCCGCAAGAAAATCCTCCACACGTTGCTACCAAGTCTGGCTAGCTTGTTTTTGTGAGAGAAGTACTGAGACCAATGCCGGTCCTAAGTTTTTTGGGTCCTAGGCGAACTCCTGAAATGGAATCCTCTATACATATTCATACGCACAACAAAATTTATACCTAACAATTTTTTTTCTCTAATACACACAAAATTTGCCTAAATATATGAGTACTAAAATTTGCTTATATAAATTAAGATAAAAAATAAATCTTTATAAGAACTATAAATAAATAAAATCTGATCTTCTTCCTTTATAATTTAGAAAAAATCACATATACAAGAAGAAGAAAAAAAAACAACAAAATTTAAAACTATAATACCAAAAAGAAATGAACCAACTATAGCAAAGTATCACTTAAATATTACTTTTCTCGCATTTTTAGCTGCAAAATCACTTATTAAGTGAGCATATTCAAGCTTTTTTACCATATCATATTCAATGGATAATATTGCTAATCCGGTCAATTTTTCCTGTGACATAGTGGAACGAAGGTAAAATTTGATTAACTTCAAATTTGAAAAACTTATTTTTGTAAATATAATTGTAACTAGTATGATCAACAATATTCTATAAGCAATCCAAGCATTTGGGAAACAATTGTCCATTTCTTTTAAATAATTCAGTACTTCAATTGGCATTTTTAGATCTGTTGATAAAACTTCTTTCAAGACTTTTAATTTTAAAAATAAATCTCCCCCAATAATATCAGAGTGCCCCTTATGTGTGTGTGTATGTGTGTGTGTGTGTGTGTGTGTATTGTCACAACCCAAATTAATTAAGCCGTGATCAATATTAATAAATCCAGTTTACTTAAGAAAATCATTTAGGAAGCACGTGAATATCACGTGTTAGAAAACCGGTAATTTCAATAAAAATTTCGGCATGACCCATTCGTAAATGGGACCTACCATAATTTTTTTTCTTGTAAAAAATAGTTATAAAAGTTCCTGTCATCCATCAATGGTATCATCACATGCTAAATAAACCATATAAAGAGACCTACGAAATTACAATATTACAAAACATAAGTTATTACGTGTCTAGTGCCCATTGGCCGAATATAAAAGTGTTTAGTTAATACATAACCATAGTATTAAAATTGTTCCCATCAAAGCATACGCCTCAAGGCGAGGTCTCTCCAGCTATGAAATCATCTGAAAAGGGTTTATAAAATATAGGAGTGAGTATAAAACTCAATAGATATAATTTTCATATAGAAATAACCAAAGCATGATAATATAACCTAATTACAATCATGCTTAAAATAATTAAAACCCATGCAATGTCATGAATGATATGCGACTCATGTCCATTTAACATAATCCATAATTACCGACCACTCCCGCAAGAGTCTTCGTGCGAAAACAGAGGATTTAAACTCACCTCCAAGAGGACAACACAAGGGTTCCTACCTGAAACCGGAAAGTAGCCTCTGTTTCGAGAACACAAAGGTTCCTACCTGGAACCGAAAAGTACCCAGGACCAATGGAATGGAAAACACCGCTAAGTCCCTTGACCGCTAGTAGTCCAAATCCAATGACCCTTTAATATACTTTTACCAAGTAATTAATTAAGTCCATTTCATGCATTTTATGCCAATGAATGCCATGAAAAGCTTAAAAACCCATACACGTGTTAGTTATTCCAGAAATCAACAATACATAATTATTCCATAATTATTTAATATGTGGGAGCTATGTAAAGCATGTAAAATATAGACTAACAAGAATTTACATAGCATATACATTCAAGATAAACCAAAATATAACAAGTATATCAACCCATATACTCCCAAATGTAATATTCCTAAATACAGGGTTATGTAAACTAGACCCCTTAGTACATGCATTACAAAATATACATGATAATACACCCAAAAATCACGTAAACTTAAAAATAACACCAATATACATTTCTATTCAACATATATGGGCTTATATCCTAACCCATTATCATCCCCACGGTTAAAACCCATAAAAATTACACCTACCTCAAATATGTTGCACCAAATGTAGAAAAAATGTGTTGGGAAGGGTCGGATTTGATCCTAGAATGCAAGAACAAGCTCCAAACTCTACAGATCAGGCTTGAATCCTCTCAAAGCACGTTTAGATCTTCAAATCTAGTCCCTAGAATGCAAGTCCAAGCGCTGAAATGAAGTGAGAGGGTTAAAAACCCATGCATGAAAGAAAAAAATATGACTTTCTCTCTCCAAACAAGCCCTTTCTCTCTCCTCTCTCTCTTCTTCTTCTTCTTCTCTCTCTTTCTCTGACACTCAAAATGCTGAAAAATGGGTGTTAGAGTCGTGGTATGAGGGTTTTAAAAGGAGTGAGGGGCACATGCGTCATTTACCACTTTAAAATCTGATTTTTGACCATTTTCGAAGGGTGTAGTCGACTACATCCAATGTGTAGTCGACTACACATTCAAGAATGCAATTTTTGACCCATGTAGTCGACTACATGAAAGATGTAGTCGACTACATCATGACTTCTAGTCACATGTCACTTGTAGTCAACTACATCCCATCAGCACACACCATTCATTATTTTCATTCAAAACATTTAAGTAAATCTTTTACTTTAAGTTATTTAATGAAAATAAGCAAATAACCCCCTATTTGAATCCAAATAAAATATCAAAAAAATCAAATTCCAAGTATATCAAAATCTCATTTTTAAGTTTTAGTACAAAATTCGACTCCCGACAGATTTTTCAAAAACAAACGTACAAGGAAACCAATCGAATCGTGGTAATAAAATCCAATAAAATCATAGATTTCTTATAATATTATAAACTTCCATTACCGCTAAAAATTATCTTTAAAAACGAAGTTTTATAAAAATCCATTTTTTCCCAACACGTAGCCAAATTTCAGCAGTTTAAAATGTGAAGTCGTAAACACAATAACATCATACACATGCAAGACCCACGTGTGACAATACCCGACAAATCAACTAAAGTACATGCAAATTATGCATTAAAGGTGAGATTATCCTAATTAAATGACACGGGTATTACATATATATATATATATATATATATGGAAAAAAAGTATAGAAATTAATTAATTAAAGAGAGAATGGTTTGGACATTTGTTGTATCTGACTTGTTTGTCCGAGAGGTAATTAAATACTTTTAATTTTCCAAATAGAATTCTGATCTGATCTAATTAGGATGGAGGCTGTGAGAGGTTGAGAGCACTAAGAGAGGAAGAGAGGAGGAGGTTGGAGTTTGGAGGCTCGAAGCAAACTGACAGAGGCGTTAAATCTAATCAGATTTAGGGTTAAATTTTTATTTTTATTTATTTTTGGTTTTGAGCTTGAGTTTATTAGATTATTTGGCCATTTGAGTTATTGTACATAGATTTAGGCTAGAAACTTAGGAATTATTTAGGACCCTTAAACTTAGATTAGAGCCTTTTCTCATCTAGTTATTAAAAAAAATGTTTTTTTTTTTTTGGGGGGGGGGACTTATTACAAAGGTAACAACTAAGTTAGGACCCTTATTTTTTGTAAAAATTTTGGGGCCTTAGAGGTCTGCATGAGTGGCCACACCTCAAGGCCGGCCCTGACTGAGACAGAAGCTTGAATTATCCAGAGAACCAAACAGAGATGGGTTTAGGCGGATGGATATAGCTTCAGCATTTGGGTATGTAGAGATAGAGAGCTCCTAACCATTGGCGATGAAGTTTGTCGTCTCAAGGGTAGTGATGGAAGAAGAGCTCTTCATTATGCTGCTATTAATGGTAGGATTGAGGTTATAGATGAATTGATCTCTCCATGTGGAGAGTCCGTTAAAGATGTGACTGGTGTGGGTGAAAATGCACTTCATCTAGCTATAACATACTTCAAATTTGAATTCGTTAGAACGTTAGTGCAATGGCTAGAACGGCTTGGCTTGGAAGAAATGGTGAATTGGGTTGACAGGGATGGGAACTCTATTTTGCACCTTGCAGTATTTAGACGACAACTCCAGGCAAGTTCAGATCTACCTTATCTTGCTTTTGCTTAAAGTTTCCTTTTGTCTCTTTCCTTTTTCATTTGTAATTTATCCCCCATGACAAAGTTAATTCTCTAATTATTTATCAACATTCTATACTTATTTATCAACATTCAATCATTTTTATTTTTTATTTTGGGGTAAATTGCACTTAAGGGTCCAGAGTTTGAGATAGGTTTCACTTAAGGGTCCAGAATTTCAATTGTATCAATTTGGTACCTAATGTTAGTGTTGACCAAAAATCAGAGACGGTGTTAACAGCATCCCTAAAATGACTTTAATGCCCCCCACAAAATGACGTCGTTTGTGTGCTCTCAAACCCACATCGCCGGCTTTGGAGTTGAACCACGTCCAGTGGACGCTTCTCCACACAGTACGTGAGCGAGTGCCTGGGATCAAAAGAATGCTGCTGGTAGTGCCCCTACCTTCAAATGAACAAGCAACAAAAACATGAAATTTGAAACCCACCATTTGGTTTGAAACCCACCGTCACCGACTGCTTTAAAACCCAACCATCACCGCCGTTCTCCCCTTCTCTCCTCATCCTCGTACCAGGTCGGCGACGACAATCCACCCAACCTATATTTGAACGCCGGCGACAAGTTCTTGAAAATTGTCGGATTTTTGGGTTATAAACTCGAGACTTTAGGCTCAAAAATGATTATGATTCTGCAAATTTTTGGATGAACGATTTGTGCGTGCTTGTAGTGCTCCGCAAGAGCTTTAATTCGGCTTTGAATCACTAAATTTGGTTGAGAAATGAGCGAAGATAGGTTAGGGGAAGTTGGCCTGGAACAAAACTCAAAGCTGACATGTTCTCCTTCAACCCGTTATGAGGCAGAAGGTGAAGTGGATTGTGAGCTAGTGTGGGTGCACTCACCCATACATACCGTGTTCCTAAGCATTTGAAGACCTTAGGTTGATCCAATTAACTCCAAATTTGACTGGTAGATTTGTCTTGATGAGACCTACCATATGAGGCCCTTGGTTGACCATTTTGACCATCGATTGATCAACTTTGATTTTCAGATTTGAGCCATGTTGGGGTAAAATAGGGTTTTCATACCCATCAAAAGGGCAAAATAGGGATAATATAAGTCACATGCACGGCATGTGCAAAATTAGATACAGAACCGTTTGGTCAACAAACGATTTATGATGGTGGACCCCAAATTGAAACCCAACTAATAATTTGGGTACCAAATTGACGCAATTAAAATTTGGGACCCTTAAGTAAAACCTACCCCAAACTCTGGACCCCTAAGTGCAATTTACCCTTTTTTTTCTCTACATGTTATTTATTTCAAATTTTTAACCCTCAGTTACAAAATAGTTTTATTTTTCCAAATTGTTTACCAATGTTTTCCTGATTCACTCCCAAATTTGGAATTATTTGGCAAAGAAATGCCATACCTGAGTGCTCACTACATACATATGTCTGATATGAATTTCATTATACTTATATTCTTTTATTTTGGGATATCCCAAAATATTGGTTCATTTTTTAAAGTCAAAACATTTAATTTAATTTTTTTTCCAAAGGAGTCTTTACAATATTTAACATGCATATTTAAAATTACAATAATTATATCAACTATCACATCAAGTAATATTCTCTAACAAAAGGTAAAATAAGAAAGTAAAATAAATTAAATTAATGACATGAGAACACTTAAAATGTATGTTCAAATATTTGTGTTTGATCAAATAGAGGCAGACAAATTGGGACAGAGGGAGTAGTATTTAAGATACAACTATAATGAAATTCATATCATCAAGGGCAGTCAATCACATGCATGCATGGTGGATGTAACGGCACAAAAGATTTACATGTAAGAGCATCTCCAATTATGCGAGGCATTTAGGTGATGCAAAAATAATTTTTGTATTATTACAGCATAAAAACACATCATTACAATAAAAATACATCACATGAAAAAAGTAACTGCTCTAATATACATAAGCCATTTTTTTTGTTTTACCCACTTTTCCTGGCCTACACCTCCAACCATTTCTTAGAAAATATTCTTTCTTTTTCTTGCATTGCTCTAGCCTCTGTTCACCGTGTAGCCACGTGAAACTTCCTCGACTCTAAAATCAAATCAAAGCCGACATTTTGTGTCTATTCGGCATCCCAATCAGGCTGTCTATCATTTCCCGGCCTTTTCCCAGGGGTGGGAAACTCAGACAAGACTTGATCAAAACAGTGGTTGGTGTAGATAGTTCCACTTAATTTCTTGCCACCTAATTAGTGTTGTGCAGACTTTGACAAGTCTCGTGGAATTATTTTCATGAGAGCATTGGTCACAAGTGACAACTTTGATTAGTCTCGTGGAATTATTAAATTATTTGCATGAGAGCACTGGACGCAAGTGGAATTATCAAATTATTTTCATGAGAGCATTGGACACAAGTGACAACTTTGATTAGTCTCGTGGAATTATTTTCATGAGAACATTGGTCACAAGTGCATATATATCGCCTCATAAATACGTGGTTACATAAAAGTTGTTGGCTTTTTTTTTTTTTTTGGGATAAGAAACGGTGAATAGTCTTTGTAGCAAAGTTCTCTCTTTCTATTCTTTATTTTTCTTGCATTGCTCTAACCTCTGTTCACTGTGTAGCGACGTGAAACTTCCTCGACTCTAAAATCAAGTCAAGGCCCACATTTTGTGTTTATTCGGCATCCCAATCAGGCTGTCCATCATTTCCCGGCCTTTTCCCAGGGGTGGGAAAGTCAAACAAGAGTTGATCAAAACAATGGTTGGCGAAATCGAATCTAAGAACAAACTTCAATGTTATCATATATGACGCCTGTTTCCCTATTTAAGGCTTCTCCTCCAAGAGGTTTAAGTAAACAGAGTAAAACCTTGTTTTCTCCACTTAGAAACTCTTATAGGCCAGGTCTTTTTATCTTCAAAATCAACTGCTTGCTTTCAATTTCCTTTTAAAAGAAAAAATGTCTACCCCATCTGAAAACAATGGGGTATTTGGTTTTAGAATCCCCAAAAACCTGAAACAATTAATAATCCCAACCACTCGCCGATCTCTTCATCCTGATGTGTTGAAGAGCGAAAACCGAAATGTACTCTTGGTGGCCGCAACACTGATTGCCGCAGTGACATTTCAAGCTGGGGTCAACCCTCCTGGAGGATGTTGGCAACAAACTGATGAGAAGGAAGGAATCTATGCAGGACGGTCCATTTTCTCTGCTGAGAAAGTACCATTCCACGTTTTCTTGATCTTTAACTCATTGGCTTTTATCTCCTCCATCTTCCTATTGTTGTTGCTCACTTTTGGGTTCCCTTTTTTCTTGGAAGTGTTAATTGCCTCGGTTTCAATGGTCATCACTTATGCCTCCGCCGTTTATGCTGTTACGCCCTATGAAGACGTGCAGTTTCGCCTCATCTTCATCTCTGCCGCCGCGCCTATGGTTATACGTTTACTGATATCCTTGATTTGTCGCCAAATTAACAGGACGTTCAAAACTACTAATATATCAGGTTGATTGAAGCTGAAGTTGGTATGCTAGCTAGCCTCCCCCAGTTCCTTTCATGCAATGCCTTTTTTCTTTTTTTTTCCTTCGTTCTTTTTTCTTGAGGGTGGGTGGGGTGGTTTTCTTTTTTAGTTTGTTGCTGTTTTTTGTTTTTATTTTTTTTGCTAGGGATTGTTGCTGTTGTTACTGCTGTTGCTGCTTTTTATGAGTTTGAAAGTATGTGGATTTAGTTTTATTTTTATAAAGACACTAGAAGTGACAGCTTAATTACTCTTTTGATTCTTAGTTATGCTGATAATACATGACTCCATGATCGAGGGCTCGTGTTAAAAGTGAGGTTTATTTTTATTAAAAATATAGTCAATCAGAAATAATTATTTCAAAATTTTCGAATACATCCAAACAATATTAATCGCATTTTTTTTTGGAATTATAGATCTAAAGAGTTTGAATTCCCTTGAGAGTTTAAACATTTTTAATATGAAGTAATTTTTTTCACTGTCCCTCCCTCTCCACCATATGATTAAAAATAGAAGCATATAAATGAAAAATCCTGAAGTAGTTAAATAATAACTAATACATGCGCTTGGATTACTCAATTGAATAACTAACTAGCTATTTGAATAAACTATGGAATAACATTTTTCTAGTTAAAGTAATTAAAAAATACTAGTGTCCTAAGAGGACTTGGGATTTGGTGCTGTGCACATCCAAGGACTGATGTGTTGCCAACCAACCACAATTGTGTCCATTGTGCACCATGGCCGACAACCCATCAACCTATGGATCTGCACAACACCAAATGCGAGCTTTTCTGAGAGTTGTAAATACCCATGTTTCCCAATGAGCCTGGGATCTCATCGAAGTGCCAACATTCAGTCATGCTTCTATCTAGATAAGGCCCATTTATATACTAAACATACCAGATGGATATGCATATTCAAAATACGGAGTCCAAGATATATGCAAAATACAGGTGACTTTGTGAGGTGCTACCATAGCTTTAAGACGTCTAATTGATGGCAAGAATAGATATGGGCCACTGGCCATTTTCCATCAGGGGGGTATACCAATATCTGGGCTACCTTGACTTCAAAGGACACAAGGCCTCAAGGCCGCCCTCATTCTTCAGGCTCAAAACCTCGATCCACAACCAACACGAAAACACCAAAGGAAGAATTAATTCCAACTATATGGGATCGGTTACAATTAGAAAGTACTTCGTATATGGAAAGTATGAATATTTATTGAAAAATTAGAATGTGATTTTTTTTTTGGGGGGGGTAGGCTTAGCATGGGTTTCTATATCCTCTTGGAACGAAACTAATCTCATGAGTTTGTGCAATCCCTTGTTCCACACGTGTGTCGTCGAGTAATTAACTACTTAATTACCTTGAAACTTGAGGGTAGTCTCAATGCATGAATTCAATATGGGAGTGGGATTTCAAATATAAGACATACACTTTTTAAAGCGTTTATCCGTCCTCGATTTGTGACTTAAACTTACCTCTTTAGGAGTGATTAGAACTCAACCTACCTAACAGCATTTGAATGAGATATGCCATGGTTACAAGATTAGTGTTAAATAAAGTATTACCTGAACCTTATACGGAGTAATACTCAAAGCTCAGCTCCCCTCCCTCTCTCCCTCTTTCCTATCTCCAACTCTGTCCATATGTGCACATGTTGCATGTTCCTCTCAAGAATGAGAACAACTGTCAAATAGACAGTTCCTCATTCCCAACGAAAAAAAAAAAAAAAAAAACAACAGAATAGAACACTTTGCGTAAATGCTGTCCACATGTGAACATGTATGTTCCCTCTCAAGAATTAGTAAGACTGTCAAATAGACAAGTCCTCATTACCGAAAATAATAACCCCAACAAAATAGTACACTACTGTACATAATCTGATTCTTTTGTCACCTACACAAATCACCAAGTATGAAAACAATGCCACCTATGAACATTTTTTTTTTTTTTTTGTTGGGGAGGGGGGGGGGGGGGTGTCAATGATATGCTCTTTAAATTTGTGGCTCCAAAAAGAACAATTCTAACTTTATTTTATCTTATTTTTTATAAATAGAAGTATCCATTAGAGAAAATATAAAAACTAATTAATGACATAAGAGCCAGACTGTAAAGAAGACTCTCATCTGTACATACCAAATGATTTCAAATCCAAAACCCAAAAAGGGAAAACAAGTGGGCCTTGCACACAATGCAATGAGTTCAATCTGCCAATTGCCCAAAATATGAGAGAGAGAGAGAGAGAGAGAGAGAGAGAGAGAGAGGGAGAGAGGGGGGAGAGAGAGATTCTCTACCACTAATTCTAGCTACATTTAGAGCTTAAACAGCTAGTTGCTGCTGTTGATTGGAGGCTTCATCTTCATTGAAACACAAGTGCAGTTTCAGTGATCTTCCTATGTTCAAAGAAGAATCTGCCAAGTACAGAGGAGATTGCAGCACCATCTGTCTTTGGAGGTAGGAGCAGTAGGTCTGAAAGGTGGTGGGGGTCACATTTAAGTGGAAGCCCAAACCAAAAAGGAAGTCCACTTCAAGAAAGTTCATCTCTTTTGTGCTGATTCCTCCAACTTTTGCATAGTAAGCATTATTGTAATACCTGGAATTTCCAAAGCCCAACAAAAATATTATTGTTTAGATTTAAATTAAAATGGGAAACAAGACAAATGTTGAAATTACTAATACATTTTTTCCATTGTCTATGTTACTAAAAAGACCCCCAAGTGACAGTCATTGATGATTTTGTATGACACAAACAGTGACAAAAGGAATCAATATAGGGGGCCTCTTTTGTACAAAGAAGAAAAATATCTCAAGAAAACAACCCTGAATTGAAATACAGAGATCGAAAACAACCCCATCAAGCTTCAATTCAATCATCAAACTAACCCAGGGAAGCAATTTAAAGGGAAAATAAATGCCCAAAAGGCAAATCACAGAATTATAAAAATTTTCTTTCCTATACTAATCAAACAGAACTTAAAACGAAAACAAAAGCAGAAAACAAAAAACAGAAGTAACCAAAAAAGGCAACTTAGAGGAAAATGAGAAGCCCAGGAAACACACACAAGATTACCATTTAGAGGAAAATAAAATCCCAAAAACCAAATCCAAGAATTATAAATCTGCTTTCCAATGCTAATCAAACAAAACTTAAAACAAAAACAAAAACAGAAAACAGAATTAGAAAAGTAGATAAATAAAGAAGGCAACTCAGAGGAAAATGAGAAGCCCAGAAAACACATCCAAGATTTTTCAAAAATTTTCTCCCCTAACCTTAAATTCAATTATCAAAGCTAAACATCACTAAAGAAAATCTTCAAGAAAGATAAATCAATCCAAGAACACCAAATTTTCCTCCCTAAACTAACAAAACAACCACAAAAACTCACATATCATCCATGAACTTCACGGCGACCATGACGCTTGTAATGAGCAGCCGATGAACATTATGTGAATTGATGGGCAACGATGGTTGCCGTTGAGAAAACCGATCAAGATAAACGTAAGCGACGATGAAGCAAGATGGGCTACAATTGGCATACTTGAAAATTCTCTCTAGGTAGCTTTGAATTGAGATTGTAGGACATGTGAGGCCATGGAAGACAGAGATCGTCAGGGGTTGAAATGAACGGTTGAGATCGTTCGACTCGGCCACTCTTTGGAGCAGTGAAGAGAGGAATGTGATGAGCTTGGGCATCTCATCAGAGCCCTCAAGGTCTGCCATTGATGAGTGAATATTTTGCTTGAAGATTTTTTTTTTTTTTTTTTTTTTGGGTCCTTCGTCGTTGCTGATGTTGAGATATATATAAATGTACACAAGGTTTTTCTTTGCATATGTAATATTGAGTAAGGTGGTCGTTAAATGGTAGGTATCTTTTTTTAGTTGACGAAAATAGCCTCAGGAATTTGAATTATATATGACTGCTCGCATGTCGCCACTGATGGGGTATGACCTCTTTATGAATCAAAAAAGTTTTGGATTTGAGTTGGGAATTGATTGATTGCTTAAATTCAAAACTTTAACTTCTAAAAGAGGGAAGAAAGATACAACGGTAATCTCAATGAGTAGCCATAGATAAGTGGTTTTAATCTCAATGAGTAGCTATGGATAAGTGGTTTTTTAGACATATATGCCTGAAGAAATAGAAGGTTCGAATTTATCTTAGTGTCAACTGATGCAAAATGGGTAGTGACCTTACTCGTACCGAAGAGTTAATCAGTTCAAAAACTAGGATATTTGTTGGTTAAAAAATATCTAAAAATTGAATGGTGTGGGTTAGAGTTTAAAAAATAAAATGTAAGAAAATAGGGGATAGAGAATTTGGATTTTGGATGATTAATTGAGACATCGGCGAGGGCATGCCATACCCATCATGTGATTACATGTGGGTGATGGTGATAGTAATTTATGGGTCCCGATTGAGGGATCTTGCATGTGTTGTGGATCCATACAAATGGGTGACCTAATATAGATATGTAGTGTCACATGGTAGCATTTGTTTATGCTTCTCATTTGTAGCCAAACTTATTTGTCAAGTGGTGTTGATTGATGTGTGTAGTACTACAATGTAATTGCTTAGTACAAATGGGATGAGAGCATTGCATGTATCTAAGGAGATTAGTCAAATATGTAAACATTTTAAGAAACCTCATAATATCACTCAAAAAAACAAGGAAAAAAAAGAAGAGAGTAACGTAGTATAAATGAGTTGGGGTCGGGTTTTAAATTAAATGAGTATTTAACATTTTTGGCATATTAAAATATACTCTCTCTATCTCACAAAGATAGATCAGTTTTGCTACTTTTTTTGTCCCAAAATTTTTGTCTACTTTGAAAAATCAAATTATAATTTTTTTTAAAGTTTCCTACATTACCTGTTGTTGTTATTTCAATACAAAACCCAACACAAAGAATGAGAGGATATTTTTGGAAAGAGATAATTTAATAAATGATGAGTCAATATAATGATGATCTATTATTAAATTTCATATTTTGTCAAACATAACTTATCTTTGTGGGATGGAGTAAATATTTATTACGATTATATTCCTACTCGTGTTTGTTTGTCAATATAGAATTGGAGAAGATGGGGATTCAAATCTGCTTGACGTAAAAAGTAATAAATAAATCAAAAAATAAAAAAATAATTGCAGACAAGCTGATGGGTTGGGTACGTTTTGGCGGTTTTAGATCTACCTGAACTTAACCAACATTGAACCGCCGAAAATATTTGCTGTCTCCAAATATCAGCCCTGTTCATGGGGGTCACCCTAACACAAAAATAAAATAAAAAATATATATTTTTTCAAAGGACACAAAGAAAAAATGGACTAATGCAGATCGCTTGAAAATTTTGTTTTGTCTGGGGTTTAATTATAAAGAAGCCAACTCATTGTGAGGGGTAATTACTGGCCTTCTTGTAAGCTAGGGTACAAAATTATTGGTGGTATATTATTCAGATCTCAAGGGTATTGTGGGATAAATGAAAAGCTGTTTTAAGAATTAGAAAAGACATTAGACATGTCTTTACAGCAAGATGTCAATCTGTCTATACTCCCTTCTAACATGACAGCTACATGCACTTACTCTCCCATCAATTTTGTCAATAAGATTTTAATTACAATTTTAAATTTCCCATATCATCTTTTTCATATATTGGTGGGTTTAGATGATTGGGGATTTATAATCTTTTGTTAACAATATTATTTACCTTATCATAGGTTGATTCCCCACAATTTATTGTCCTTTACTTCAAATTTTATTTGTGTTTTTTTTTTTCCCCCTAATCTCTTCAATACAGGTTTATTGTCGACTCTACTTCGATTGACTACCCAAGATAAGTCCGACCTAGTGATTGGCACTAAGAGAGAATAGATCGTTAAATACATAACTTTCTGCTTCTTGATATGCGTAAATCTCAAAAGCCACTAATTTATCCCTTGAGATTTTGTTTATAATAGTTATAGCAATAAAATGATTTTTTTTTTTTCTTTCTACCAATTCTAAAGTACAATCCTTAAAAGATAGTAATATCATAGATTGCAGATGAAATGAACCTTCTATGGTTTTTCACTTTGAATATATTGTTTGGAAATCCAGATTAAAATAGGGCAAAAAGTGAGTATGGACTTGATAATTGAGTGTTATTTTTCTTTGCTTGTCTAAATCAAACACTTTTTTTTTTTGGCTTGAGCCACACTCATTCAAAGTACCCTTACACCGACATTATTATGAAGAGAAAACCCTGTATTTACCCTAATTTTGCGCTTCATCTAGCTTAAAACTCTCCCATGTGGGTTGCATTCAACAAATTCTTCCATGGAAACAGCAATTCCCATAATGAACAATTTTTTTTTTTCTTTTTCTTTTATCACAATTCACAACTTATGAATAATTAAATATACAAAAAATAAAATAAAATATAAAAGCTTTCTTGTAGTTTGAGCTTAGCTGGAAGCATGATTTTCTTGGATTGAAACAAGAGCAAAGGATGTTTTGCAAGTTGCAAGAGAAGAACTTCACAACCTGTATTGGGGATCAATAGAGTGTCTGTAGCAAGTACCACGCCAAGTCTCCAACCCATGTGGTGTCCATGTGCATGCCCTACCATATTGCGACCCGCATAATTCGCTACCCAAAAAAATACGGTACAGTTTTAAAAAAAAAAAAAAATTTTATTTATTTATTTATTTTTTTTTTTTTTAAATGGGATCAACCCACATGTTCGTCTTTCAGGTCATGCTAGTGGACCTCCACTGAGATTACATAATGTGACTCTTCTCGTACAAAATTAAAGTACCCATCTCGAATCCACCAATGATATCACGCCACGCCGTGGTCTGTCATGGGGAATTGTCTCATGTTGAGTGGTGCAACACATGTTGGTGGGTATGTAGTTCATGTTTTTAACCAATCAAATGGTGTTGTCACCGAAGGTTTGTTTTGTCAAGTAGCATAAGATTAGGAAATTGTTTTTTGGGAGATTCCAATGCTCTTTAACAAGAATATAGGCAGTTAGGCAAGAAAAGAGGGGTTAACCCCTGTTTTTGCCCTTGAGGAGAGGAGACTATGGGGTCCATGCAACGGTGTATTAGGCCAACAATCGAGGGGTAAGATTTGTGTCACATGAGTGGGATTCCAATGACAAATGTGTTAAGCAAGGAATTCATTCTTGCCTGGACTCGTCTCTCTGTTTCCAACTGTTTATATTGCTGTAATTTGTCCAGCTTGATTTTAAAGGTGCATGTCTCAAAAAACAAAAATCCTAATATTAATTCACACTCAGGTTAAAGGTATAAATACTTGTTTTTAAGGACTCATTTACCATCTTTAGAGAGCCCCTTTAGGGATGGAAATTTGGCCGTCTCTAAAAAGTCCTCTTTTTAGGTCACTACAGATCAATTTTAGGTCACTACAGATGAACTAAAAATTTTTGGTGACGGACAATTTCTATAGTGAAAAATAAATATCCATATTAAAATTTATTTTTAAAAAAACTTGCATTTTATGTGTGCGCGCACGCGTGTGGGTGGGGGTGCTATGTAACCTATTCAACACACATTTATAGAAAATTCCTGCAACACTTTATATTTTAAAGCATGAAAGGGATACAATCAAAAATCAAAAATCAAAAATCAAAATCAAAAATAAAATTTTGCACATTATCAGCAAAACAGAGCAGATGCATGGCAGTGGGTCATCTCATAAAAAAGCCAAAAACCTGTAATACGGCTCACATTTTCTTCCACTTTCTGTAAAGCTAAAGAAACGAAATTCCTATGGTCTAACAGCTTCACAAAGTTACATGGGAGATCCGTACAATATATATAACAAAGAGAAAACAGAGATGGGGTCCAATCACATGAGCAACCAGGATATTCCTCTGCAAGTAAAAGCTTCACATATCAACACAGAAACACCAAATTCCATATTTCTGGCTGTTAATGGTAGAACTCTCTATCTCTGGCACTCGATGACTGCCATGATAAGGTAGTAAGAGCATTTTGAAACTCAAATAAGACGCACTAAGATAAAATGTTTCCTTGATCCTTATTCTAAACAATAAATTCATGAACTTGTAGAAAGACCCGATAGAGTTGTCACAAACTAGTCTGCAGTTGGTTGAGAAGCATTTCATTTCCATCAGACTCATCCTCAACATTATCATTGTTATTGTCATCGTCAGTTTTATCTTTCCCAGTTGACATTTCATCGCCAGAAACAGCCCCATTAGATAAGCCGATAAGTGACGTATAAACTTCATCTTCAAGAAATCCCATTTGGCTTAACATTCCCAACAAAGTTTCCTTGCTATCTATCTCAGCCTCTTGTTCGCATAGCTTGAGGAAGGCAGACACATTAACGGGTTTTGGCCTCCAATTCTTTGATCCCTCAGCCGAGAAAGCTTCCTTCAAGCATGACAAAGCCTCTGGAATCCTCTTCTCTCCAATATGCCCTTCTGCAAGAATTTCCCATGTACTTGAATTCGGTTTTCCACCCACTTCAATCATATGGTCCAAAAAGTCCTCAGCTTTCTCCATAATTCCTTCCTTAACATACCAACCCATGATAAGATTTCCTATTCTGGGGTCGTAAGTAGACTTAACAGAGAGCCATTGCTCATAAATCTTTCCTGCTCCTTCAATATCACCAATCCTAACCAAAGAAGAGATCACAGCATGGTATCCCAAATTCGGAATAGTGGGAAAATTTGATTGGTACATGTTCCACACCCGGTAAACCTCCTCTTTGTTACCAACACCACCGTATAAACTTAGGAGATAATGGTAAGGTATCCGATCCCGGCCCATGATTCTACTCTCGACCTTCTTCAAGCAGTCTTCAGCCTTTTCAAACTGCCCTTGCTTCATGTACATTGTAGCCATTGTGCTGAAGGTAGTCCAGTTCGGATTAATAGTTCTGTCCAGTTTCATCTGTTCAAAGACTTGTTCCATCTTTTCTGTAGATTTTTGGGATCCACAAGAAGATAACCAGATATTGTAGGAATATATATCTAGTTGTATGTTTTTCTCCATCATCTCTGAAACCATTGAGCCAACTTTATCATACTCTTTAAGGTTCATATAGAGAGTCATCATCACATTGAATGGAAGTGGATGCATGGCATAACCTTTATTTCTCATTTTGTCAATTAAAGATTCTGCCTCTTCTCTCTTTCTAGCATGCACATAGGCATTCAGTAGAGCGCCATATGTTCGCTTGTCCTTTAAGGTATTTGGCAGCCTCTGGAAGTAGTCTTCAGCACTTGAAATTCCGCGCACTTTGGCAATTAGATCTAGTTGAATTGCAGCGTCACTAGTGGATAATCTAAACCTCTCTTCTCTGTTGTTCATCCACTCATACACCTATAGAAAGTTTTAGCAGTTCACAGCTGATAGTGAGGAATAACATGGCAAATGATTGAAATAAATCAAAGTTCCACAGCTTAAAGATCATGCCATTTTGCAGTATAAAGGGCCAGAACAGAAGTTGGCATCTGAAACAGAAACATGACACTAAGCAACCAATTATTTGTTCCATGGGCCAATGTCATTGCATAGAATTACTTGATTTTTATAGGAAAGCAACTAAAGCATTCAATAATAATAATAACACGATCACTAATCTGGGAGGTTTTGGGCTCTCATGCAAAGAAGATATGCTCATGGATTACTATATCTGGAACAGTGTGGAGCTTTTCAATTGAAAGATATGGAAACCAAATCAAATTTCAATCCCAACCCCCACTTTAAGATGTACATTGAACTACTTTAATCTGATGATAGAAATTAAATACATAAAGCTGCTACTCAGGCAAGTAGGCAACTAAAATTCTCTCATGAAAAGAACATATAAAATAAATAAACAAAAAAATGATGATCCTAACAACACCACCTGCTAGGATGTCATTGATTTTTATGTACTTTCTCATCTAAATCAGTTAAGAATTACGGAAACACAAACCTCCACCCAACTAAGCCTAATACAAAATTCAGAATCCTTTTGGTGGAGATTTTTGCATTAACCTGCAGCTTGTGGATCAACAATGGTGGTGCTAATTTGTAGATCAAAAGATATGGAAAATTGGTTTTGTCATCTAAAGTTCTTGGAGATTTGTGCAGCAATGATATGAATATATATATATATATATATTCAATCCTTAAGAATCGCAAAACTAGAGTTTGAGTTTTCTCCACAGAGAGGATTAACACACCTAGATCATATGATCTATCAAGTGGATCCCATCAAGCACAAGTGACATGGGACCACATGGGTCATTTGAATCTTCTAACGAGTTTACACTAAGAATTGCAGTCTATTCTTATTTTTAGAAGTTTTTATGGTTTTAGCAAAGAATTTGAAGTCTTAGGAGGTTAATATGTTAGGATGGGTTTAGAAGGTTTCTATGAGTTTTTAGGGTTTGTGAGGTTTTATGATAGACCTATTTTCGGGAAAGATGGAGATGAATAACATTTTTATTTACCCCTTTACTATTACATCATTTGCCTTTTGGTGAATGCCAACCTCCAAAATTCTTGATAGTTTTTTTTTTTTTTTTTGATAAGAAACAAATTGTATTAATCACAAGGAAGAATACAAATTGGACAAGAAGTCCAATAAAGAAGCCAAACTTGGTTGTTGATAGTTTTCCTAACTGCTCCATGCGTTATCCTAAATTTGGCACTCCACTTGGTTGTTGGAAGGATTTAGTTTACAGGAATCTAAGGTTTTATTGTAATACTTTAAAACCAAATAATCAAAACTGAATTCTTTCAAGCTATTGTCAATTTTTCTGTCTTTAAAGTTTGTGTTTTCTATCGATTAAATGAAATGTTACTTGATTCTTTTAATTAAAAAATAGTTAAACATTTGATTTTCATATAGAAAACAGAAATTCGTAAACCAAAACACTGAATAAAAAAACAAATTAGGTTATACCTCAAGAGAAAACTTATATATAATAGAGTAAATGTGCATTAATTCATATAACAACCCATCAATTCAAACAGTTTCAAAAAAAAAAAAAGCCAAATAATCATAAAGTGAAACGCAAGAAAAATAAATAAAGATAAAAGAATAAGAAGTACATATATTCATAGAGCAAACTTTTTATTCACCAAAATCAACTAAAAATATCAAATACTCATATATCAAAAGTCAAAACACAACCAAAGGACCAGATAAAAACTGAAATTAGATTACACCTCAAGAGAAAGCTTCTATATAATAGAACCGAAATAAAATTCATAACCTATCAGTCCAACCCAATCAATCCCAATAATTTTTCCCATAAACTAAATAAAAACCCAAATGAGGTTATACCTAAAGAACAAACTTGGATTTAAAAGAATCATAAAAAACAACATATCAAGCAATACAATGTTATTATAAATACCAAAAACCAAAAACCAAAAACCGAAACACAACCGAAAGAAAAAATAAAAAACTAAAATTAAGTTTAGAGGTTTTGCCTCAAGAAAGAGTGTACTGAACAGAATCAAAAGTACATAAATTCATAAAACAACCTATCAGTTCAAATAATTTGAACTAAAAATACCAAATACCCATATATCAAAACACAGCCAAGTGACCAAATAAAAACCACAAAAAATTCATACCCCAGGAGAAAGCTTGTATACAACAGAACCAAAATATACATGAAAAATTAAAGCTATACCTCAAGAGCTTGCTTGAACCGCCTGTACTTCCTCAATTCCTTAACTACCCTACAAAGCTCCCACTTGGTGAACTTCTTCCCCTCGTTCTCCCACTGATTCAACACACTGGCAGAACCCAAATCAGGGTTCTCCATCAGTGATATTCTCCTGTATATAGCGTTCCATTTCACCATAGGCCTTCGCTCGTAGTCCACAGTTCCATAGGTGTGAACCTGAGAGATTGAGCATGTAATTGAATGGGAATTATGGTAATTAATAGTTCGAAGAGGGGTACAATTGGAAAACCCAGATAGGAGGGGTCCAGAGTAAGAGAGGTTTGATGAGAGAGGGGCATGGTGGTGTTGCAGAGGAGATGAGATGGTGAATTGGAGAAGCATTTTTTCTTTCTATTTTCTAGGGTTTTGGAGTGGAGTGTGAAGATTGATACATGGGGGTTTTGGAACCAAACCTCGGAAAACTGGTTGTGGTACTAGAAGATAGATAGGTCTGCAAAATTACGTCTTTCTCATATTTGTAAAGTTTTATTTCAAAACAATCCATCTGCCCTGGTTTTTTCCTTATTTATTTATTTATTTTTTTTGCCTTCATTTTTTTTTTAAAAAGTTTTGGTTTTTATCGTAAAAATAAAATTAAACCCACGCCGCCAACCTATGATGATTAAAGGTTGATATTGGGCGAAAAGTAGACATTTGTGACTAAACAGTCCATCTATATTACTTTGTGTGTATTTCAATTGATTTTTTGTACAATTGAAGTTTAATAGTGTCAGAATAGAAACAATTTTTCTTTATCAATTTTAAGAAGTGGTACCTTATATACTACTCGTTCCATTTTAATTTAAATATCCCCTTTGAAAAAACACATATTTTTAGGTAACATTATTAAATGTTCTTCAATCATTGTTTAAGTTTTAAAATTCTAATTTTGCCTTCAAGGGTACAAAACATTAGAAAGAGTGAAAAGGCTTTTTTAAGGGTAATTTAGGAAATCTAACAAAAAGAATCTTTGACTTTTTTAAATATGACAATTATTTTGAAACATCCTAAAATGGAAAGGTGGACACTTAAATTGAAACGGAAGGAGTATATTTTAGATGTTGTGAAAAGAAATGAATGGTGGAATTGACCTCTTGCTTAGAAAATTTAAATAAGAAATACTACATACACTAACTTCTCAATCCCAACTTTCTTACATGGAGACTAGGCTTGTTATTATATAACGTCAGCCTACATAGGTGGTGGACCTTATTCCTTTGAAGAAGTTGTACTCTTTTGGCATATTTATCTATCAACAAGTATAGTGAATATTTATATATGGGAACACAAATTGTTGGTCTAATTTGCACCAAAATAAATTTTTTTAAATTCAAAATATAAATACCCTTGAACTCTTGAGTTTGATTTTCTAAAACTATTGGGCTCCCACAATAATTAATCAAAAATCGCCAATCATAGGTGAATTTACTTTATTAAATAAAAAAAGTGTTTACTACCCCTTTTTTTTTACACACACAGAGCTCAGATTTGAACCATATATGCCTTTGATGACCTTGACTCGATCTAATCCAATCTCTACTTCTAGCTCAACCGTGGTACCCAACCCTAGAGACCCAAAACATGAAATCAAGCATAACATAAACACAGGAACAACAGTCTAATTCCATTTCACTGCCCTATAAATTTCACACTTCGCCAATTAATAAACTCAGATCTCTCACAACACCATTACAATTTTTTCTTTTTCTTTTTTCTTTTTTGGTTCCAAGGAGAACATGGTGCACACCTTTTGGGCTACAAAACAGGTTAGCTCATCATCACCTTCCCATAACCCGTACTCCCAAACCTCTGTGACACCCTCCCCTCTAAGGGGGGACTAGCGCCATATTGGCCATTACAACTTCACATGCTTACAAAACTATGCAATCACACTAAAGCCTCTAACTCAGCGTCATCACTTTTCTGGTTCACAAGGGGAACCAATTCCCCAGCAGCACAAGCCTCCTCCTTGACAAATTGATCATCTCTAGCCTTCAAAACTGCATGAACCAAAATAATTGGAATCCCAACAGCCAGAGTCACAAGAAGATGAATCGCAGCATGCGTCAGGATGAGCTCAATCGCCGTCGCTATGGCTAGTACGGCCAGTACTAGTCTTTTGTCAATAATCTTGCGTAGCACAATCGAATTGGGCAAAACACGCAATAGTAGCAAGTACAGGCGTGTCACAACCGTCATAAGAATCAAGTACATCAAGGAAACCTTACGCTTGGGGATTAGGCTTATGAAGAGTATTACCCACACAAAAAATGTGTAATACGGTCCGAATGAGCTCAGATTTCTGATGATTCGGACGGCAGTGGCTTCTGGGCTGGAGGGGATGTTGAAGGGGCATAGGAGCTTGACGTCTTTACGCCTTTTTCGGGTCGAGCCTTTCGGGTCATCGGTCTGAGCCATGGGGGTGGATGTTGAGGCGGTGGAATGCCTTTGCATGGTTCCATAAGTACTTCTAGCCATGTTTTGTTTAGAGGTATGAACAAGAGATGAGGCTCTTTTGGAAGGGCCTGTGAAGGGTGAAGTATATGAAATCCGAGATTGGTCGATCAATATATATATATATGAAAAGTATAAGGAAGAAGAAAAACTCAGACGCCTCACTTTTAGGAAGAAAAGTTGGGTACTACTAAACCGCGTGTGATAGAGAACCCTGAAATTATAACCGAAAAGGGGAAGGAAAATCCAAAATCCCCCCAATCACACGTTGTTTACTTCCTAAGAAAATTAGGAAAAGAAAGAAAATTGAGAAGAAGTGGAAGACCATGAAGCCCGACTACCTGAGAATTGTTGCCGAGAAACACTACCCGACCACCGATTTCCTCTCCAATATGCTTCCCGTGCCTTCTCAGTTGTCGGATCGTCTGGCAATTAAGCGATTCCTGCAGGTACTCCTTGGACTGATGATTTCTTTTACAAGTCTGAGAATGAAGCTCCAAATTTGGTCAATAAGTCTTACTGTTTTTATTTTTTATTTTTTATCGTTACTTTTATTTTTCAGCAAAAAGGATTGAAAAGGATAATACTTGGCTCCTCACAGGGGAGGAGTAACTGCTCCTCCCTCCCACTCATATTATGCGACGTGTATAATAAACAATTAAAAATTGATTACATACATGTATCCTTATGTTATATTATTATAGACATGCATCTATGTATCCACATATATATGTTTATGTGTCCAAATGAATATGATTATGTGTCTATATATTTGTATTCACCTGTCCACGTATCTGTATCCACATATCTATATTTTTTAAAATTAACTATTACACGTGGTGTAATATGAGTGGGAGGGAGGAAGAGTTGCTCCTCCACTGTGAGGAGCCAAGTATTGTCCGATTGAAAAGTTCAATCACCAAAGTGGGCATTAATTCTAAACAGCAATCCATAAGTTCTCCCCTTTTTTTTTTCTCAGGTACTTCTATAAACTAATAATGGCATCCTACATATGGTGATTTTGGACTATGATTTGTGACTATTGTGGAGATTTCTCAATTTATGCTGAATTGACTGACTTGTGAATGGCTTCTTGGTAGAAATTAATTTGATTTTGTGATATTCAAAAAACCCAGAAAAACCCAAAGAACAAGGAAATATTAAAAATTGCATAGAAATGAATTCCTTTCTAAAATCTTCTTTGTGTTGTAAATGTTAGGATTAATGGTGGATGACCACCACTGTCTTTATTTCATCAGTTTCAATTGTTAAGGGAATTAAGCCATACGTTTGGCTTTTCCCACTTTAAGAGTCTCAGCATATTAAGCCTATAAAAGGAGGCTTTTGATGAATGAATAAGACACGGATGAGAAGCTTACCTCTATACAATTTATTGTTCTAAATTCTTATCATCTTTTGTTTCACAACACGTTATCAGCACGAATTGCTCAAGAATTTTGTGAGCAATATCATACTATTGTCATTTCCTTTCTTAACCAATTTGGTTGTGGTGAGTTACATACACATATATTCATCTTCCATATTTACGATGTTTTTATAGTAAATCATTTATTATGATCACTATTAGCATGCTGATTTCATAGTGATAAATTTTATTTAACAAGGTTGACTTTACATCCATGTTACTAATCCAACGTAGAAATTATATTTGCATTAATCTTTATTGCTATGTTATAAGTTTTGCTTATTGTTAATATTTCAATCTAAATTCTATATCTCGAATGGAGGAATGTCCATCTTCTCTTCCTGAAGCAAGAGAAGATTTAAAATAAAACCTGAAGTTTTATAATTAAAAAGGAAAAAGGGTGACAATTCATCTTCTCTTCCTGAAGTAAGAGAAAGATCTGAAAACTAGAAGTTTTCTATAAGAAAAGTTATTATTCATCTGTTCTCTTCCTGAAGCAAGAGACAAATTTGAAAACCTGAAGTTTTAGAAATTTTGAATAATGTCTCAATTTAATCCAATTGTTTAAAGTAACGATTAATAATGACTTTCAATTAAATATGTTTTGTACCCCTTTGTATTGAAATATGCATACTTCATATTTTACTAATGATCTCATGATAAATCATAAGGAATTTAGCATTTATAAAATTTACATGCTTCCTTATATGTTTTGATTTATTCATATATTAACAATATATTATTTTATTTTGACATATAATTATAGCACTCCGACAATGTCAAACCTTACGAAACTTGAGTTTGCCGCCCTTGATATCTCGGGAAATAATTATTTGTCTTGGATTCTTGATGCTGAAATTCATCTGACTGCAATGAATTTGGGTAATACAATTCAGCAAGAAAATCAAGCGTCCCTGCAGGATCGCGCCAAGGCATTGATTTTTCTTCGCCATCACCTTGATGAGGGGTTAAAAACAGAATATCTCACGGTAAAGGACCCTCTTGCCCTATGGAATGACTTGAAAGATAGATATGACCACCAGAAAACTGTCATTCTTCCAAAAGCTCGTTATGATTGGATGCACCTGAGGTTGCAAGATTTCAAAACAATTGCTGAGTATAACTCAGCATTATTCAAAATCAGCTCCCAATTGAAATTGTGTGGAGAAAAAGTAACAGAAGAAGACATGTTAGAAAAAACGTATTCTACATTTCATGCCTCGAATGTGCTCCTGCAGCAGCAATATCGAGAGCGTAGATTTTCAAAATATTCTGAATTGATATCATGTCTTCTCGTTGCTGAACAAAACAACGAGCTTTTACTGAAAAATCACCAATCCCGTCCAACCGGTTCTGCAGCATTCCCTGAAGTGAATGCAACATCGTCTCGTGGTCGTGGACGAGGTCGCGGACGTGGCCATAGTCGTGGGCGTGGTCGTAGTCGTGGGCGAAATAATTATTCACAACGTGGTGGTTATAATAATTATTCAGGTGGTCGCCACAATAAAACCACATCATACCACCAGAAGTGGTCCACCAATGAGGCCAAACAAGAAAGAGAGAAAAATCAAAGGCCTGAGCAGTATGAAGATATTTGCTTTAGTTGTGGTATGAAAGGGCATTGGTCGCGTACCTGTCGTACGCCTGATCATTTGGTCAAACTTTACCAAGCCTCAATCAAGGAGAAGGGCAAGAAAGTAGAAACGAATTTTATTGATCACAATGACCCCGTGGATATAACTCATTTAGATGTTTCAGACTTCTTTGAAGAGCCTAATGGAAAAATTGACCATTTAATTGGTGATGGAAATGTCCACATCAATTAACGTTATTACCTTTTCCTATTTTCTTATTATCAATAAGAATGTTATTTCATATGCATTTTATTTTCATATTTTATCTATTTGTCCATTTATTTTTAGACTTAAATTTATATATTTTTATGAAAAGGTATGGATCTTGATAATGAATTATTCAATTCCGAGATGACTGGTGGAGATATATGTCTAGCAGACAGTGCCACAACGCACACTATCCTTCGAGATAAAAGATATTTTTCCAACATTATATTAGATGAAATTAATGTCAATACAATATCAGGTCCTACGAACCTGATCGATGGCTCCGGAAGAGCCACAATCATGTTACCTGGTGGAACAAACTTACATATCAACGACGCTTTATATTCAATCAGATCCAGAAGAAATCTGCTAAGTTTTAAAGATATACGTCGTAATGGATATCATATTGAAACTGCATGTGAACGTAATGTAGAATATCTCTGCATTACTTCAATTATTTCAGGCCAGAAGCTTGTATTAGAGAAACTTCCTACTTTCTCTTCGGGGTTGTATTATACAACTATAAGAACAATTGAATCAAATGTGGTGATGGGCCTGAAGTCCTCTGATTCAAAAACTTTTATGCTTTGGCATGACCGACTTGGTCACCCGGGATCAACAATGATGCGTCGAATCCTTACCAATTCACATGGACATCCATTAAAGAGCCAGAAGATTCTCTTGTCCAGTGATTATCCATGTATTGCTTGCTCCCAAGGAAAATTGGTTATTAGACCATCTCCTACAAAAGTTATTGCTGAATCTCCAAAATTTTTGGAACGAATTCAAGGGGATATATGTGGACCTATTTCTCCACCATGTGGACCATTTCGCTATTTTATGGTTTTGATAGATGCCTCAACACGATGGTCACATGTTTGTTTGCTATCTACTCGCAATGTTGCATTTGCTAGGCTCCTTGCCCAAATAATCAGGTTACAAGCACAATTTCCAGATCATCCGATCAAGAAGATCCGCCTTGATAATGCCGGTGAATTTACATCTCAAACATTTGATGACTTTTGCATGTCAGTTGGGATTGATATTGAACATCCAGTTGCTCATATCCATACTCAGAATGGGTTAGCAGAAGCTTTTATCAAGCATCTTCAGTTGATTGCTCGACCTTTACTTATGAAGACCAAATTACCTATTTCTGCCTGGGGACATGCCATTTTACATGCTGCAGCATTGGTTCGTATTCGCCCTACTGCTTATCAGCAACAATCACCATTACAACTTGTACTTGGTCAACCACCGAATATTTCCCATCTACGAACTTTTGGTTGTGCTGTACAAGTTCCGATTCCAACCCCACAACGCACTAAAATGGGTCCTCAACGTCGATTGGGAATATATATTGGGTTTGATTCACCTTCCATCATCAGATTTCTTGAACCATTGACAGGTGATGTTTTTACAGCAAGATTTGCAGATTGTCATTTTGATGAAACACAGTTCCCGTCGTTAGGGGGAGGAAATCCACTGATAGAAGAACGACATGAACTTTCTTGGAATGTACCATCTTTGTCCCATCTTGATCCACGTACTGCTCAATGTGAAACTGAAGTGCAGAGGATCACTCATCTTCAGAAGATTGCTAATCAAATGCCTGATGCATTTACAGACGCAGCAAAAATAACTAAGTCTTATATACCGGCTGCAAACACACCAGCAAAGATCAATGTACCAATTGGTAAGTCTACTATTATTGCAGCAAATGAATCATCTACTACACGCCTGAAGCGTGGTAGACCCTTGGGTTCAAAAGATTTAGTTCCCCGGAAGAGGAAAATAAAAGGGCAACAAAATATAGAAAATAGTACTCTGGAAGAGGCTATTGAACAAGAAATAAATATTCCCACAAATTCTGATTTAATAACTCCTGAAGAGGAAAATGTCCCTGAAGAGACAGAAAACAATAAAGAGGCATATGTACATGGAAATGAAGAAATTTCCATAAACTATACATGTACAAGAAAATTGTGGGATCGCTCAGAAGTGGTTATTAATGATGTATTTTCTTTCGCAGTAGCTACTGAAATTTCAAAAGATGATGATGATCTTGAACCACGTACTGTAGACGAATGTCACAGTAGACCTGATTGGTCAAAGTGGAAAGAAGCAATCCAAGCAGAATTGGATTCGCTAGAAAAACGCAAAGTATTTGGACATGTAGTCCTTACACCTAATGATGTGAAACCCGTGGGTTACAAATGGGTGTTTGTAAGAAAGCGTAATGATAAAAATGAGATCGTCAGATATAAAGCTCGTTTAGTAGCACAAGGTTTCCTGCAGAGACCTGGGATTGATTATGAAGAAACATATTCACCTGTAATGGATGCCATTACATTTCGATATTTAATTAGTCTGTCAGTCTCAGAAGGACTTGACATGCGTCTGATGGACGTAGTTACTGCATATTTATATGGAAAGTTAGATGCAGATATATATATGAAGATCCCTGAAGGATTCAAATTGCCTGAAGCAAATACATCACAACCACGAAATATGTACTCAATTAAACTGAGACGATCCTTGTATGGATTAAAACAATCTGGAAGAATGTGGTATAATCATCTCAGTGAGTACTTAATTAAAGAAGGATATGTTAACAATCCTATATGCCCTTGTGTATTTATAAAGAAATCAGAATCTGGATTTGCCATCATTGCAGTCTATGTTGATGATATAAATTTAATTGGGACTCCTGAAGAGCTCATGAAAGCTGCTGAATATTTGAAAAAAGAATTTGAGATGAAAGATTTAGGGAGAACAAAATATTGTCTTGGCCTGCAGATCGAGCATAAATCAAATGGAATTCTTATCCATCAATCAGCTTATACCGAAAAGGTATTGAAACGTTTTAATATGGATAAAGCGCATCCACTAAGTTCTCCCATGGTGGTTCGATCTCTTGATATTAAGAAAGATCCATTTCGCCCCAAAGAAGATAATGAAATGCTACTTGGTCCTGAAGTACCATATCTTAGTGCAATAGGTGCTTTGTTATACTTAGCACAATGCACTAGGCCTGATATAGCATTTTCAGTCAACTTGTTAGCAAGATTCAGCTCTGCTCCAACTCGACGACACTGGAATGGTATTAAGCATATTTTACGCTATCTTCGTGGAACTACAGATATGGGTTTGTTTTACTCAAAGGAATTAGCCCATGGTCCTTGTTTAAAAGGATATGCAGATTCTGGATACCTTTCTGATCCTCACAAAGCTCGCTCACAAACAGGGTATGTATTTACATGTGGCAATACAGCGATCTCTTGGCGATCTACAAAGCAGACTTTAATTGCTACATCTTCTAATCACTCTGAGATACTTGCACTCCATGAAGCAAGTCGTGAATGTGTATGGTTAAGATCTGTAGTCCATCACATCCGAGATACATGTGGGTTACCTTTGATTAAAAGTATGCCAACAACAATTTATGAAGATAATGCTGCATGTATTGCACAAATTCAAGGAGGGTACATCAAAGGTGATAGAACCAAACACATTTCACCAAAGTTCTTCTACACTCATGAACTCCAGCAGAGGCATGAAATTGATGTGAAGCAAATACGTTCCAGTGATAATCTTGCGGATTTATTCACCAAGGCCTTACCATCTTCAACATTCAAGAAATTGGTATATAGCATTGGAATGCGTCGGGTTTGCGATCAATCAAGTTGATACTTATCTTCTTATCAGGGGGAGTATTCATTTTTGGACATATGCACGCTGTATTCTTTTTCCTTCGCCTAGGTTTTGTCCCATTGGGTTTTCCTGGCAAGGTTTTAATGAGGCAGTTTCTTTAGTGCGTCCAACACCACTCTAAGATTTACAAAAATGTTGTACTCTTTTTCCTTCACTAGTTTTTTCCCACTGGGTTTTTCTAGTAAGGTTTTAACGAGGCACATTATCTTAGTGTGGTGGACATCCAAGGGGGAGTGTTGTAAATGTTAGGATTAATGGTGGATGACCACCACTGTCTTTATTTCATCAATTTCAATTGTTAAGGGAATTAAGCCATACGTTTGGCTTTTCCCACTTTAAGAGTCTCAGCATATTAAGCCTATAAAAGGAGGCTTTTGATGAATGAATAAGACACGGATGAGAAGCTTACCTCTATACAATTTATTGTTCTAAATTCTTATCATCTTTTGTTTCACAACACTTTGGACTTTTTCCTTTATTATCCCTTCAAGGTCCAAAAATAGGGAGAGGCAATGTTGTAATAATTCCTTGAAAATGCAAAAAGAATATGTAGAGCCGAAGGAAAAAGGGTTTTTATTCAAAGTGGACTTAACCTCGTGTGTTGAAGAATTTTATGTGCTTTTCCTCTTGCATTTTATCAATAAAATTGCAAGGATGATGGTAGCCTACTGTTGTTGTTAGGGATTGGTCATAATCAAGTTAATGCCTTTTGGTTCAAAGAGGAATCGATTATAACATTGCAAGTGTAAGTTTTGCCCCACTTTTTAGGTCTTTAATATTGTAAATGATTGCTCCATTAAGCACATGAGTATGATAACATCTTAGTTGAAATGGCCTAAGTTAACATCACGAACGTAAACAATAATTTCACATCAAAACATGCGTAACTACATTTTCTGACTATTGTAGTCAACCATAAACAAATTATAATTGACTATAAATGGATTCCGAAACTAAAATAAACTTTCTGTCCGTTATAGTCGACTATAACATTTTATAGTTGACTATATTGAATGATCAAACATCAATTTCATCTTATCTATATTTTAACTCTCTATCTGTTATAATTGACTATAACATTTGTCAGTCGACTATATTAAATGTTCAAACATTAATTTCAACTACTTCAATTCTCTATTTATTATAGTCGACTATAAAATGGTATAGTCGATTATAATATACCTAAAGTATACATGTGAGGCTCACATGAGACTACTTTGGGTGGGAATGCTTACGTGGATGCCACATAGGTTCTACGTAAGCAGCACGTGTGCTACACATGTATGTTCCATCAAATTTCCTAACGTCCATTTGCTTCTAGACCGGATTGAAACTCAATTCGAAGTTTTTGGACCAAATTAACACAATTCGAAGTTTGTGGACCAAATTGAAACTATCCCCAAAGTTGAAGGTATTAAAACGTAATTAACTGAATTTTTTTATAAAAAAATTTGGTTTAAAAATAAAATTGAACCTACGTCGCCCACCTTTGATGATTAAAAGTTGATGTTGAGTGAAAAAAAGAAAATTTGTGTCTAAATACTCCATCTATATTATTTTGTATTTTTTTTAATTTATTTTTTTGTATAATTGAAGTTTAGTAGCGTTCTAGTGGAAACAATTTTTCTTCATCAATTTAAGAAGTGGTACCTCATACTATATTTTAGATGTTGTGAAAAGAAATCAATAGGAGAGTTGGGCTCTTACTTTGAAAATTTAATTAAGAAATGTTGTATATGCAAACTTTTTGTCTCAATCTCAACTTTCTTACGTGGAAACAGGTCTTGCCCTTATGTAATGTCACCTACGTAAGTAGTGGACCTTACTCCTTTGAAGAAGTTGTACTCTTTTGGCATATTTCTGGATCAATAAGCTATAGTAAACATTTATGTTAAGGAACACAAATTGTTGGTCTAATTTGTAACAAAACAAATTTTTAAAAATTCAAAATATTAATACAGTTGAACTCTTGGAATTGATTTTCTAAGACTATTGGGCTCCCACAATAATTAATCCAAAATGCCAATCATAGGTAAATTTTCTTTATTAAATAAAAAAGGTGGTTATTACTTTCTTTTTTTTTACACAGAGAGTTCAGATTTGAACCGAATGCCATTGATGACCTTGACTCGATTTAATCCAATCTCTACTTCTAGCTCAACCATCACGTACCCACCCCTAGAGACCCAAAACCTGAAATCAAGCATAACATGAAGTCATAAACACAGGAACAATTATCTAATTCCATTTCACTGCCCTATAAATTTCACGCTTTGGCTAATTAATTAGCTCGGATCTCTCACAAATCACAACCCAATTACATTTTTTTTTTTTTTTTTTTTTTTTTTTCTTTTCCAAGGATAACATAGTGCACATTTGGGCTACACAACAGGGGAGGCCATCCCCTCCCATAACCCGTACTCCCAAACCTCTGTGAAACCCTCCCCTCCAAGAGGGTACTAGCGCCATATTGGCCATTACAACTTCACATGCTTACAAAACTATGCAATCACACTAAAGCCTCTAACTCAGCGTCATCACTTTTCTGGTTCACAAGGGGAACCAATTCCCCAGCAGCACAAGCCTCCTCGTTGACAAATTGATCATCTCTAGTCTTCAAAACTGCATGAACCAAAATAATTGGAATCCCAGCAGCCAGAGTCGCAAGAAGATGAATCGCAGCATCCGTTAGGATGAGCTCAATCGCCGTCGCTATCGCTAGTACGGCCAGTACTAGTCTTTTGTCAATAATCTTGTGTAGCACAACCGAATTGGGCAAATCACGCAATAGTAGCAAGTACAGGCATGTCACAACCGTCATAGCAACCAAGTATATTAAGGAAACCTTACGCTCGGGGATTAGGCTTATGAAGAGTATTACCCACACAAAAATTGTGTAATATTCTCCATATGAGCTCAAATTTCTGATGATTCGGACAGCTGTGGCTTCTGGGCTGGAGGGGATGTTGAAGGGGCATAGGATCTTGAAGTCGTTACGCCTTTTTTGGGTCGAGCCTTTCAGATCATCGGTCTGAGCCATGGGGGTGGATGTTGAGGCGGTGGAAGGCCTTTGCATGGCTCCATGAGTACTTCTAGCCATGTTTTGTTTAGAGGTATGAACAAGAGATATGGCTCTTTTGAAAGGGCCTGTGAAGGGTGAAGTATATGAGATCCGAGATTGGTCGATCAATATATGAAAAGTCCAAGACAGAAGAGAAACTCGGCCGCCTCACTTTCCAGGAAGAAGGTTGGGTACTACTATGAAGGGAAGAAGACCAAAAACGGAGACCTAGTCCACCTTAGAAATTTAATAGTCGTTCTTCACAGTAAATTTTAATTTTAACAACAAATAAATAAATAAATAAATAAAAAGAAGAGATAAAAATAGAAATAATTGGAACCCCGGAGAAAAAGTCATCACGAAGTAACAACCAAGCAGGCTTTTTTAGTCAATGTAGATCTCTTGAACCAAGTTCTAGATAGGGTCTTTTGAACCGTATCTATACATTCGTCTGTGGTTTACATTAATTGGTAATCAACCAAATGAAACCACCAAATATTAGTATTTATAATTAATATCATATAAACATTAAAATTTCAATGTCTTATTCAAAATCTTCAAAACACCAATCCAGGTATCCAAGCAATTGCTTAAAACGCATATGCATACTCATTTTTACTCTGTCAAAAATAAATAAATAAATAAGAACCCTCTGGCCTTTTTCCATTTCATCATGTTCAACATTCATGGTACATACAGCTTGGACGACCTTGATCAAGTCAAGATCAAAGATGAAGTAGAATTTATTTTTTTTCTTTCTATAAACTTTTCGAATGAGAAATGTATCCACATCTATCTCTACTATAGTTTATAAACCAAAGGTATTGCCTATCTCATACATGATGGGCCGTGCTATCTAGGCCTTGACATAGCAACCAGTCTCAGCAGCTAACAGCTTTGTAATGATCAAGAAGCATAGCCCTTGTAAGGTTGGTTCCATCTCCAAAGTTATTGTTTGCTCACCCATACCTATCACAAATTTTAGTAGAGTTGAAAACTTACAGATGTATATATATTGCTACTTTAATGTTGATAGAAAGAACTTATGAGTACAGACCTTCAATCAATATATCAAAAGCCTCTTTCGTCAATAAATCAAGAGCATCCTGGCCAATCTCTATGCATAACATCCTCGATTTTTGTATTTCCGTGAATAAATACTTTGGGCTCTTTAACCTACAGTTGAAACAAAAAAGGAAAAATTATGTAACTGTATCATGTGACTGCCAAAGTCAGACTGTTCATCCCTTACCAGTAAAATGGGTGGAAAGCCAATTTGAGGACGAGCCTTTGAGAACCCATTTACATTAAATAAACACTTGAATCCATCAATGTCAGAGTGCTCACTGTTATAGATAATAGATAAGAAAAAGAAGAAAATCACACTAACAAAAAATTTATGTTCTGATTTACTGTAAGTGCAGCAACACATAGTGAGAAGCAGCCAATAAAAAATTAAAAAATGAAAAATGAAAAGCTTCTTTGGCAGCCCCTTCCCATGGCAGAGCAAAAGTCTGATGAATCCAAAGGGCTTGGGCGAGCATGTTAAGGAATTACATGTAAACTTCACTGACTGAAAGAAGAATCATATCAAGCATAAGAAACACGAGTTAACAAAAAGTGTTACCGTTAGCAAATAGGATAATCCTCATAATCATTCTCGTACAATTAAATATAAATTTCACCCATTGCCATAATTAATTTTCATCCGTACAAAATGAATGTCCACATCTCAAGGATGACTAAGCATTTGGAGGCCCATTGGGCCCCTATGCATGACATGTCAATTCAACAATTATGATTTTTATTTAATGATATTTGTAACAAATTTTCTGTCCTTTATACCCCATATTTATTTCCTATTTCTAAAGAAAAAGTATTAGGTCAAAACAAGAAAAAATCACACAACCGAAATTTGGGGATGATTTAGAAGAATGCCATACAATTATCAATGAGCGTGTAAATTGAAATTACACAAAATTTGAAATTTATACAAAATCTTGACAGATACCAATATATAACCTATTATTTAGAACATTTCGTCATTTCAATAAAACATTTTCAGTGCCCTCCGTGTGTGTGAGAGTGTATGTGCATGTATTCATGAGTACGACCCCCGGTTTTTTTTTGGGGGGGGGGGGGGGGGGGGGGGGGGGGGGGGGGGGATTTGTAAGTCTATAAAGATATAAAGGATTCATGCACTTTAACCAGAGTTCTGTCCTCACAAAATATCTTATTGTACCAAATGGTTGCCTTCATAAATAATAATACTTTGAACGCATGTGTGTACTCTAGAGTAGAGTAAGTTCATCACTAGTGGCATGCAAGGTGGCGGGTTTGCCCAGCACGTTTGACCGAAAGGCTGCATCTCAAAATTGAAGCAATGGGGATGGTGGAAAACTCACTTTATAAGATAGGTGAAATTTCTACGGTAAAATTCCCCCAGTGCTATCCCTTCTTCTTTAGAATACCTGCATTATAGAATAATCTAATTATGAACTGATCTAGCAACAATCCAGACTGTAAGAACCAGATTATCAAATGGAACCGCAACTTTCTAAATTCTTCAAAATAGCTCCATACTTGTGTTTTAGACAAACAGAAAAAATGATCATTGATTGAATGCTATCACAGTAAACTAATGTAACAAGGACATTCTCATTTTAGCTTTCCTTTTTTTTCTCTCTTTATTTTTCATTTCTTGTTTGTTTTAGGGGACATTTTAACACCCAAGCACCAAGAACCCATCGCAGTCCACTTCATTTTATGGTCTCCATGTCAAGCAGCTTGTGTAATAAAATAAGAAAAAGTGGAAGAAGGAACATTAATCTCTTCAGTTAAATGAGCCTTCACATCTTATATTCAAAAGAAAAGAGAAGGGGAAAGAAAAAATTACCTTCAGTTTTTAGACTATAATATTCAAATCCCATCCACCCCACAAGTTGGAGAATATATATCAATCATGCCCAGCTTGTAATAAATATTAGGAAAATGAGTTGTGTTATGTACTTAAGTATAAAGTGTCACCTAATTTCTTTTCAAATTTCACATATGGAGTAGAAATCCTTTTACATATCACCATGTCCCAAATAAAATTGCCGTCCACTTAACATCTTCACAAAATTAGTAAGTACTAGCAAACTCCACTTTGTGAAGAAACCTAACTTGCATCATTTCACAAGCCTTAGCTAGTTAGCTCTATACTCTGCTACTGCACCAAACAAAAGTTCCTTTCCAGAAGCACTTAAATATTTCAGATGTAAAAACAACCCCCAAGTGGAACTGAGGAGAATACATATAATATCTAACTGCAAAGGTATCCCACAAGTCCATCATACTTCTGCACTAGGTCAATAAATAGATCACCATGCTCCATTTCAAGTGAAGCATTAGAGCATTAGATCCATGGGAGTATCCACTAGTATGGTATCAAACAAAATGTCAGATTCAAAAAAAATTTCCTAAGATAGAAGGAGATTCAACTGAAGCTATCACTATAATAGAACCAAGTATACCTCCAAGGAATATCATTTTCACAAAAGCGAGAGATTCCATTCATGGCTGAAAAAGGGTCAATGTGAACCCACAGTTCGTTTGTGTTGTTGGCAAGACGGCCTGTCAGAAGAATCATAACTCAGTTTTCCCGGCAAAAACAATTTAAGAATCAATAAAAATGATGCAACATCTTAGAAATGCAACTGCAAACCCAATAACAAAACTAAATAATAAGATTTTTCTTATTACATTTACAATATTAATGAGAAAGAGAGAATAAACAAAATTACTTGGCATCACTGAATATTTTGGCGTGCTAATAAACTTAATAATTCAAGCACCAATGAAGATTGATTACATGTACTACAGATCAGATTGCTCAGTTTAATAGTAGATACTACTGCCAGGTAGTTGCTTCCTAGTAAATTTATCGCCAGGTATCATTATTTGTATATCATAATTCATATTACTTCGAGAGACCCTTTGCACTTCATGACTTCACATCCTTATTAAAGTTACACAGTCAACCATATACAAGGCAAAGTACAATAAAAACTTAAATATTATTGGGAGGCAATGTTTAAGAAAATAAAACAAAGTTAAATGCAAAGTGTAGGTTCTAATTGTACAATTTGACCACAAGTGTTGGTGTAAACTTCTGTGAATGAATTCCAATCCAAGAGTTATTGAAGTTTGTAGTTTATCCTGAACTCAAAGTTTCAAAACCTTGGATAGAAGACAAAGTGGATACTGGAAAATATTACGACTGTCATGAAAACTCAGAGAGAAAAGATAATAACAATAGCATAATGGAAGTCCAGGTGGACAACCATGTGATTCATCCATGAGGCATATTGATGTGGCATTGACTTATCCTATGATCTTAGCATGGGTTGACAGAGTTTGTCTCCTATTAATCTTGATCATAGTAGTATGTGGCAGTTAGTAAGTCTCTTCTTTTATCTGAGGTTCCTTGAAAAGTGTATTTTTGCATGGGATTCACCTTTTCTTTATACAAATTGATTCACAAATGCAATATCTCCTTAAATATTTTGGACCCACAATTCAAGATGATTAAATAAATTATCCAAACTATACATCTATTATTTTTCTACAAACAATGGCACAAACATGAAAAATCGCGAGGTCTGCTGTATTGGGACCGATAGCTCTACAGGACCATCAATAGGTTATTCATAGAGTGCTGAACATATTTATACGCACATTTAACATTTTATAAATGAGTGCATAAGATCTTGATGTTAATGAGAGAAAGAGAAAGAGAGGAAAAGCTCACCTATCTGATGCAATTCTTTCAGAGCATAACCACTGGGATAGTTGTCATATGATGCCACGAAAGTTAGGATGGTGAATCCTAGACTACAAAATAGAAAATGAGTACAAATGGTGGAAGTAGATTATTATTTCTAATAAAAGCAAAATTATTGCTCATCCAACCTGATAAAAAGTAATCCAACCATAATGAAATAAAGCAAGTTCCAGAAACTCTTTTTCCTATTGTTATAGCTGTTACAAGTTGACATAAGAAATGATGGTGTTCGTTAGCAACCAAAAGACAAATCCAATGCAAGGTACATTATAAAGTAAAAGAATAACAGGCTTTTGAGATAATAGGAAATAAAAACCTACGAACATGAAAATGTTGAAACCACTGCCCATGTGAGCCAATAGATGTGTTGGACAGACTCATCTTACAAGATTCCCGGATTGTTCTTTTACTTTTGGTATGAATTTAAATAATTTTTTATAAATATCACTATAAGATCAGCCATTCTTCATTGTATGAAATGCTCGGTAGTCAAGTTACATGTCAAATACATTAGCGTTCATAAGATGAGAATGTTGAGATGGGAGCATGGCAAGGCAAGAAAGGATATAGAGGCCGATAATGAGACGCATAAAAATGTAACCATTTCTATAAAAATTTCCTAAAAATAACTCAGATAATGAGACACATAAAAAGAGAAGCGACATACATTCTGTTAGCTGCAATAGAGGCTGATAAGTTGAACATTGGAACTGAACTAATAATAAAACGGAGCTCCTGTGCCATCCAAAACCATGGTAATACGTATTTGTTCACGGTAAAGCTGAAAGTTAGGTAAACCAAAGAAGTTCACATTTTATGCATACCTTGTGTGGAAGCTTAGAGTAAAGCAGAACAAAGAAGAAAACTGGAATAATGTAGGACAAAATCCTCCTATCAAGTAAGACACCGAGCTGCAACAAGGATACCATATTACCATGTCAACTGAGAAAGAAGAAGAAAAATATGATCAAAATGCATTCATAACTATGTTGACATTATTGAGTTTCCAACCCCCTTTGTATTTGTCTCGTTTAGGATCTATTCATTCTTCACCTTTTTGCCTCTTACTGAAAGCATCAGCATTTCTTTCAATTGGTCTCAACTACAATTTTTGAAACTAATATATCATTGTTGAAGTCCTTGTAAATGCTTATTTTGTTTTTATCAGTCCCCAGACTTACCATAAAGAGAGGATATGCGGCAAGCAAAGAGCGGGGAAGTGCTGAAGTGAAGTACCAATGAAAGGGATGCGTCTGGAAAAATTATTAAGGAGAAACACAGATAGTATGAATTTGGGAATTCTCTAAATATGGCAAAGGGATTATATGAGTATTGGGCGATCTTCCTTAAATATGACAAAGGGGATTACATGAGGATTGGGCCATCAATGACCGAAAAGAAAAAAAAAAAAAAAAAAAAAACCTATATTATCTATAAATATTAAATAACTATATCAAATATATTAGAAAACCAATAGACCTGAGGGCATATTTGGGAATTCCAAATGGAATGATGACACACTTAAAGAGTGACCCTGGAATGCCCAATTATCACCAAGAAATCACCAGATCTTAACATCATCAGCCACAAGACAAAGGTGTTCAAGTCTATGTTAGCTACAAAAATATTCTTTTTTGAGAATTCTAATCAATAAAGGGGAATGAGATACACATTTTTTTGGTCATGCTAAAGGGAAAATGGAAAATTGAGAACAAGGTGTCCAAGAAGATAGCCGAGGCTTACTTACCTAATTACCTTCAATATTTAAACTCACCAACACCGTTCTCTGTTTCTTTCAACTCAATGAATTAGAAAAAATACCTTTAACCACCACTTCATCCAAATTGAGCCATCCAATGATCCTCAGACAATGAACTGATAAGATTTCCTCATTCCTAAATCAAACCAACTGAGCCCAAGAACATTTTAAAACACTCATATTTTACAAGCCTGCCTGCACCTGCATACACAAATGAAGTAAAGAAACATATCGCAGAAAATTATAATATATGTGGATAACCAACCAAGTCTCAACTTAATAAAGTTCACTATGCAGTATATCAAAATTTATATCACAGAAAGATGCACGATAAATGTTCTTTGACAAAGGATACACCCCACTCAGAGCTCCGATTCAGAACAGAGTTGAACCAAAATACTTCAAATTCAGGCCACACTAACTTCTTCCACATAATTGTATCAATCAACATAGTAAGACCTGTACTTAGAGAATTTTATTAAAAGGCCATTATCCAGTTTAACATTTATATATTATATTTAGAAGTATAAAGTCTGAAGTATTTTACAAAATGAGAAAAATAAAAAGTTACCAACCTATGCACAATACAGCAGTTGCGATGCAGCATTTTAAAGCTTTCCATAGTGAAATCGATTTGTTCTGTCATCATTAATAAACTAAAATCCTTAAACGAGGCACAGATCTTGATCAAGCAAACCAATTTTGTCACATTATCATAACATATCAAAATGCAACATAGATGTAGCAAGAATATTGGGGGAGAAAAAAGAAACACGGATCACTTCAGAGAACAGGATTCTGGAAATGCTCCAAATTTGGATATCTTGCAATTCTCTATGAGCATTTCAGGTGCTCCCTGAGCACACAACCATACCAATGTTTGATACTATAGACTAAAGCATTGGGCCACCACAATGCCATTAGCCATTGGATTGTGAACTATGTAACGATTACATTAACATGGAATCATGGGGCAGCATCCTACATGGATACAAGTGTCCAACATGATGACCTTGCATTGAAATAAATTGCAACGTGGATGTTGGTGCCCAAAACAGTGTAATACAAGGCCAAGAAATGCTAAAAGCCTAAAATAGGAGTACCTTTGTCACATAAAATATACCTACTAAGACGTATTCATCATTCATCAGTCAACTTATAAAAAATTCCAAATTCTTCAAAAATATTAGATGATTTGTTGCCATATTATGTGTATCAGGTTCAAAGCAGGTTGCTGGTCATTGACTAGCCATAGAGAAATCCAGATAGCCCTTCGTAAGGATCTGAAAGTGACTCTAAAGGCTATCTTAAGAACAGCTATGTAGCAATATCATCCAGATATAACTTCATGAATGGTACAGCAATACAGCTAAATCTCCTAGATATGATAATGTAAAATCAGTTTCTTAAACTGAGTGTGCTATACATGCAACACTGTACAGACCATTATTAGTGATGACTAATGACAGAGACTACTTGAAATCTTTGATTTATTTGAAGTTTTTAAAGTTAAGTTGGTGTGAGTAGCAACCAAACGATCATGGTATAGTAATCTAATCATGTAATCTTATATATTTGACCTTCAAGTTTCCAGACAAACAATGAAGCAAAACAAAAATATAACTTGTTAGTAGGCTCCAATTTCCAATTATAGTTTCAAGAATTATTGTTCAACTTCAAGGCCTAGGTGTGTAATAATGTTGCTTTAAATTCTTAGGTGTGTAATAATGTCACATATATATATATATATATATTTTTTTTTCATTTAAAAAACATGTTTTAAAACTGCACTTATCTTTGAAATTCCACAGCTTTTATCAATATATTATGTAGATCATACTGTGTTACCTAGATCTTTTGCTTCACCATGGTGTACCCATGTTGAAACAACAGAACACGAGGATGGGAATGCCTATCAACCACTTCAAAATAATGAAGCTAGTATTTATGCCTACCTTACACAACATGGGAATATGCAACTTGTAAATAAATAAAAGTAATAAGAAGCTAGTATTTTATAGACAAAAGCAACTTCAAAAACATCATAAAATAATTTCAGACATTTGATTCCGGAGAGGAGAAGGTGGGGACATGAGAAAGTGGGTGTCCATCTCTAACGATTTTGTTGGGATTCCATTGTTTGTTATCAAATCCATTTGGAAATCAGTTTGTGTTTAGCTTTTTTTACTTCATTTTATTTTTGTATTCATGATATAGGTGGACTTCTTGTTCTCCTTTGTAATCTCTTCATTTGATTTTAATAAATTTTGTTTTGCTGCCAATCAAAAAGACATCATAAAATAATTTACCCATACTAAATAAAATTCACCAAAAGAAAAAAAAGACATTAATATATAGGGTTCTAGGGTGAAAACATGTGTATCATTAGGTTTTGTAATATGTTGTGCGACTTTAGAAAAAAATCACAGTCGCAGTAGCTGCAACATTTTTATTTTTAATTTTTTAAATTTTGTAAGAGCAGTAGCTGCAACTTATTATGTCATATCCATTACACTAGAAACCCATTACACCTTCACTGCAACCATTATGGCAGCCCCGACCATGATTTAAAACTCTAGGATATATTGGAACGTTTGTTCTCTTTTCTTTTTCTTTTTTTGCATATTGTTTTTATTTACACCTTGTGCATCATGTCTATATTTTCAATTAATAAAATTCTTGCTACTACGCACCCCCCTTAAATATATATAATAATTATATATATATATATATATATATATATATATATATATATATATATATATATATAAAATGTAAACAGCCAGCATAGTAATTCTTTTTCATTTGATATGACACATTAAGATAAGAAAACATATTGCTGCAACATTTGCAGACAACTTATAAACAGAAGTGTATCTGCAGGAAAAATTTATCAACACAAGTGGTTTAACTATGGTACAGTTCACAAGCATAAAAGCATCATAGTGACTTCACTAGCTACAAACTCCAACTTCAACAGGGTTATATATGGATTCTCAAGTGAAGAAATGAAAATGATAGGTTGGAAAAATCATAACTTAACCAAATTTAGAAATGATTCCAACTTAAGTGTCTAGAAAATGAGAGGAAAAAGAAAAAGTAGTAGCCAAGACACAACCTACCAACAAAAGTTGTAGGCCAAGAGGGCAAAGAAGTAGCACCATGTCGCATCTAAAGATGAGTGTACCAAATATCTGACCATCATAAAATAGAAAGCCATGAGAAGATTTAAATAAAGCAAAAAAAATAGGATGCCAGGTAATGCAATTTACATACTCATTTATTTATTTATTTTTTTAAGTTTACGATTTTACTCATTTGGAATAAAAGCAAACAATATTGAATTTGATTTATCCAATATCAAGTTCAAATTGATGGTGTGGTACTGTGGTTATATCCTTGACCCAGCCAATCTAACAATGAATCAAAAACACAATTTGCAGGAGTCTTTCCAGTATAACCAAGCCAAAGACATAAGGGCTTCTGACATTCAAAATAATTGACATTACACTAACATTTATCCAATGTATAGTTTGAATGTTTAGCAATAAGGGGGTACATACCAGACATTTTAAAGCTGCATAAAAACTTCCCTTGAGCCAAAACCCATATGCCAAATTGACTACATAAATTTAAGAAAAAATTAGTAGAAGCTACCATGAGACATGAGATATATGCAAGTATTTTCGACAAGAAATCATTCAAAGCTTTATGAATAGAGAACAACTTTCCTCACCTAAAACAAAAGTTTTTCCACTTTTAAAAAAGAAACTAATATCGAACCATTGCAAATCCTATTTGTAATAATTAATAAATGAAGCAGGATACAGATTAAAGGGAGCATAACAGATTCTGATTGTTCAGGAATCCTTTCCCAATTGTGTACCTCTGTTTGACTTACTTTTCTTTTGAATTTTCAGATCACCATTTGTCAGTCACAACTTTCTTCAAGACAGCTATTATCCCAAGTTCCAACCAAAGTTTCTTTATAACTTGGTTTCTTGATTTTCAAGATATTTTTGCCAACAATAAAAAAAAATTCTAAGCCAAGTTCAACTAAACTTGGACGCAACTCCATCCTTAGCTAGATCTCATGCATAATTTGCCATATACCAGAGAACTAAAAGTAAAGAGACTGTTCATCATTGTAGACTTGTGTACCAGAAGCACTATGATCAAATTCTCTACTCATATCACTCAAACAGCATGAAAGGTGAGGGGACAAAAGGAGAGGAAGAAAGAGGAAAAAACACTCCTTTTTTTCATTATAACAAATACACACTCTTTCTAGCTCCAGAACCAAAGCAACAATCAGTAGATACCTTGGTTCACATAAATATGTTTGCCCTAGCCTTGATATTCAAAGCGCCTCTTTTTTGTTGTAGGTTTTTCTCTATATAAAATGATTCCTTCAAATTTTCACCTATTTAAATAAATTTAAAAATGTTTTAGAGATTTAGACCACATTAGATACCTCTTCCAAACTATCCAATATAAGAATTATGCAACTGGATGTACATCTAAAAATTTTGATGCAGCATATCAGTAAATAACAAAATTCTTTGCTTATGGCCTTCTGTCAGGATAATTTTACACTTTATAATAGATCTCTTTTACATATGGTCATGGGTCAGGGTAATTTTACATTTTATTATAGATCTTATACACCCTTATCCAAGTGACAGAAAGAAGGGAGAGATGGGGGAAGAGAGAAGAAGAAGAAAGCATCATTTTCACAGAAAAATCTGGTGTTATACATTTATACTTGAAATAGATTTGCTGAATAGACTGGCTGTTAGTCGGTTCCTAAAATATAACTTCCATCCCCTTCTATCTTATAACTCTACACAATGCCACCCCATCCAACCAGCTAAAAAGAAGCAAATGAAGCTAATGGCCTAATTTCCAATCTTCCAAGCCCATTCTAAAAGAATTCCAATTTTTCTTGGCATCCACCTCAGGACAGCCCACAATAACACAATGTTGTCAAATACCCTGGTATACAGGGGGTGAAATTCAACCTTCAAGAATCAGGAACCACACCTTCCATTTTCACTTTTTCCCCGCATAAAATCTCAGCCTAATACTCTATAACAAATATCCACAGATTTTTGTGATACCTCCCTGTAAGTCAATGCCATAGATTAAAATGATTATGTGAAATCACATCAAATTCTAAAAGTCAAACATAAGGCCAACTGATTCTGTGACTTATTAACGCAATAAATCCCTCATCATTTAGTATTCCAACCAGGCAACCACAAATGTTCAGTCAGTGCCCCAACCCACAACCAACATAAATGCATGTGAAAGATCAGCTGAAAGATAGAGAAATATTTTTTACCCAAAATTGGCTTACTAATCAAAAACACAATGGAACCCCCACTTAAACAAAAAAGAAAAAAAAAAAAAAAAAAGGAGGTATTGAAAATAGTCAAGCCTTGTAGTGCATTTTACACAATTGACTTAAATAACAAGACATCTAACATAAAAATTGTACCATATGGTCCATAGTCCATACTATTGCAATCACAATAGTAAAAGCCATAAAACCACTTTAAGCTCACCTACGTTTATATATATATATATATATATATATATATATATATATATGTATTTATACACAAGTGATAAATTCTTCACCTATTTAAATCCCTTCCTCATGGAATTGACTTCCACAACTGAACTAAGGTTTGACATAGTAAAAACAGGAAGGTATAAATTAAACGGGATTTTGCAGCATGGTTAGCCATATTAAGATGTTGTTCTACCACCACACCCTCATTCATAGCCTCCATAAAATTAGAAACCAACTACTTTTACATGAAAATCATCAATGAAAGTAAACAGAGTTAAACTCCAAAAAGTACTCACCTAAACCCAAAGCTAGTATATTAGGAAGAGGACGGGTACAGTAGAACAGCATGTGAAACTGAAGTGCTATCAATATGACAAAGAAAGCTTCTACATGATGGCCAAACTTATTTCTAACCTGCTCAAACAAAAAGTAGATTCATGTTAGTAACTCAACGAAATATAATATTGAACATAAGGAGATTGATAACCAAAATAAACTTGGAAGGCAAAAAGACTGATCTTGTAAGCTCAATTTGGTTGAATGAGAGATTATAAAGCTTATCAAGAATATCTGCCGCAAAAGTTTGTTTTGCTTCTACCCTAAGACAATTATACCCTTAAGGATAGCATACTTTGTCAATCTTGACCCGATAACAAGTTTTTTTTTGGGTGAGTGTGTAGGTGTGGGAGAGAAGGGAGGGGGGGTACAAGTTCATAATGCATAGCATGCAGTTTTGGCTTTTCGGTTTCACAAGGTTTTATCACCCAAATAAACAAAAAGTGGATGAAATAAATGAAACTGCAAAACAAAAACAGCTACATACCTGAATACGGAAAAAACGCAACGTGGACAATATGATGCAACCTAACACCAAACGAACTACAGAACAAATAAAAATAAAAAATCAAGTGATTTAAAAATAGCACATAAAATACACAACGTATCACAGATGTTAATGGGAAAAAAACATAACCCATAATATTTATTTGTAAATTTATCCCAAATCGTTTATAAAAAATTCATATGGAAGGAAAAGAATATTACCACATCCCTGCAGAATAACAATTGACATTCAAACTTTTCTTCCAATTCGTGAGGTATATATTGTCAAAAGGGGAACAGGACACCCCAGTTGTTTACAAGGACAAAACATTAGAATATAAAAGCATATCCAAAAACAAATGCAGAAAACACCAATTCCAGATGCCACCTGGGGCACAAACTTAACAAAGCCAAAATTGACATGCACTTAAAATTAACAAGATCATATAAGCGTGCCCAGGTATCCAACAAACGAACCTGCTAGAAGACTATAGATCCTTGGTAATTTTAGCAAGTTCATTGCTAATATTATGGGATATGCCAGAATCGATACAAGCAAAGCACCTACAAGAAAGCCATCAATTAGGGATGAGTGAATTTCACCCTATTGGAAATTATTACCCTAATTAGTAAATCAATATAACTCCTACTAATTAGAACCATTAATCTAGATTTTCATCAATAATCTCAAGGGAGAAACATAATCTTCAGTTCTTCACACTAAAATAGCTAAAATTAACAGTAAATCCAAATACATATCATAAGCATAGAAAGAGCTCAAATCATATAAATTTAACAACAAAACCAACTGCTCAAACCCCATTTGTTTAGGGTTCTCACCTCTAGTGTCTTAAACCATTATCATCACCTGCTATAGCTTTTCAGCCTTAATATTTAGGGAAACAAAAGCAACATTGTGTGAAATGCTCTCTCACCAAATCATTGTCGCACCAAATCTCTAAGTATATAAGCAATGAACTTCAATCTCCACACTTTGTATCCAGATTGCAATCAATCCTTTATCCACCCTACGCCTAAATTTGGTGGCATGTCAAACTGACAGATTCCTTTTATATAAAGAGGACAAAAATGTTGATTCTGAATGTCATGGGAGTTGGGCATGCCTCTAGACATCAAAATTCTGCTCACTAGATTGTTGGCTTAAATGCCTTAATCGTTTTAACTATTTTTCCATCTCACCACCAAGATGCAAAGTTTGTTGAGGTTTTCTTTTCCTTTATAATTTCTGAACCAAGCTCCTCCATAACTCCACTGATAATGTTACAACCTTTCTTATGTATGTTCTAAAACCTCAATTCAGTTTATCATCAGCCAGTGAGCTTGAAAAAAGCTCTATGTCAATTCCTTCCTTAAATAAATAAGAATTTAATAATGGTATTATAAAATGAAAATCAGGTATAATAGTTAGTAAGTACATCAAAAAGGAAAAGAAGTTAAACATAGGTGTCAACTTCGCATGCTCTACAAAAATCAGCTAAACGAATCTCACAACGCTACAAATACGGGGTTGCACCAAATACTAAACATATGGAATTAAATATATACAAATGAGGAACTTGGCTAAATTGTAAGCTCACCAATTTGAATAAGTAAAACTTGACAAAAATTTATTGACATGACTATATGTATCTCAAGTAAATGGAGAAGGGAATAAACATCAAAATTATATAAAAGACCCTAAAAGGATAAATAAAAACTAACTTGGCCTTAAGAACGAGGAAGCATACCAATGAAACTGCGAGGAACAACTCCCGGAAACTCCAAGTGATCATACTGATATATGAAACAATCAGCACTAAAAAAATATGCCTCGCAACCCATAAAAAAAATGAATATATAGATAAGTATACTTACATTCTCTAGATGATGCCGATGGTAAAGAATATCATGCATTGCCTTACAAACAAAAAAACAGCAAGAGTTGGTGTGAAAAGGAGCTATAGAGGTTAATGCAAAGTAGGTGGAAAAAAAAATGGTGTCAAATCACCATAACTACTCAAATGTTTAAAATTCATATCGTCCAATAAACCACGGTTTGGTTGATGAGAGAATGGAAGGAAAGAAAATAAATGAAAATAAAATGAATTTTTGTATCTTATGTTTTATGTTGTTTTGTATTCAAAGAGAAGAACAACTTGTGTCAACTAACCCAAATAGTTGGGTTGAGCTTAGCTAAATGGAATTTTTCTTTTTTTCAGGGTCCCAAATCAATGAAAAGAAAAATTCTAGGACTCAATAATTTAATTGATTTTACTTTCCTACATTTTCTAGGAAACCAAACGGAGGTAGGGGCTAAACTTCAATGACACGAAAAAAAAGTCTATAAAAACTAATGTGGCACCATTTCTACTGTTCATTCCAAAGCAAAATGGGCCCCACAATTCTTCAATTAAGTGGAGCTTCTTATTTGCTTGAGTATGAACTAACGAAAAGCTCAAGACCCAAAATTTTTTTTTTTTTCCTTTTTTGGGTACCAAACTTCTTTTCTTTACCTACATTTTCTCAGAAAACAAACAAAGCAATTGTCTTTTTGTGCTCGTTCTTGCTTTTTACCTGAACATTGAAGCTTTCTTCAACCTTAGTGTAGGGCACCATGAATACATAAAACGCAGCGATTGATCCCAATAGCAAATCATAACCTATCAGAAAACCATTGAAATTCAAATATTATACATACATATATATATATATATATATATATGAACTGATATAGAGTAAAAATCGAAGAGTTTGTATAAAAATAATTCGAAACTTGCCGTAAAGCTCGAGGAATTTCGGCGATTTGCAAGTCATTGTTAGAGAGAGAGAGAGGGGTTATTGGGGAAGGTCTTCGTTTGAGTATGGAGGACTGAAGTGGGTACTTTTTCAAACGGATGGTTGATCCACGAGTAATGGGCTCCATAGACTGTGGGCTTGGGTGCCCGTTGGTAAAGGCTTGGGCCGGGATTTATCCCAGCTCAGCCCATATTTTGGAACCTAACACCCAAGCATGGTTACCAAATCTAGACCCAACTTCAATCTGGCCAAGACGTCGCGTTAACGGGCATTGGTCCAACGATTTCTTAACGTGTGCCCCCAATGGAGTAATAATTATATGAAAAAATATATTTGAATAATTTTATATGGTTTTTTTTTTTGTGGCAATTTGCATCATTTTTATTATATGCATTTTCATATTTCTTATGTTATTGAAATCATTTCTACTCCCTTTGTCCCATAAAAGAGGTAAACTTTCATCCAACCGTGACACGACCACATGGTGTTACGGGTCAATGAAAGCCAAATAAAGTAGAATTGTCAGATTACTTTTTGACCCCACAATCCCATTTTTCTTAACTCTCATTAGCCCGTTATATCACGTGACCCGTGTCACAGTTGCATGGAAGTTCTTCTCCTTATAGAAATAGGTCTTCTTTCATTTTTTTTGGCTATCTCAAATGTTTGTCACTTTCAAGAATCAAATTATAAATTTTAAAATTTTTTCAATACTATCTATTATTATATCAATAATTCCTTTGAACACATAACTAATGCATTGAAGATATGAGGAAAATACTTATGGAAATAAAAAGTTGAATGGATGACAAATCAATGTATTGATAGATTTTCTTAATTTGTATGTTTTGTCAAAGTGACCTATCTTGATAGGGAGAAAAACTTATATACAATTGTGACATAGTCACATGGTGTCACGGGTCAATGTGAATAGAACAAAACAGGATTGCAGGATCAAAAAATATTATAACAATCCCAATTTACTCTATCCTCATTGGTCTGTAACACCACATCAGTTGTGTTACAATTGTATACACGTTTCCACCAATTGTGGCATGAAGGGATATATATTTTAACTATTTTTCATATAATTATTATTTCATTAAACATAAATCCCAAGGGAATCTTTACATTTTCTCATATAATTACTGTTTCATTAAATGTGAATCCTATATTAATTACAGTTTCCTATTAACATAATAAAATAATAAGTTTAGAGGACAATTTATTTGTACAATTTTTTATGTACCAAGAGATTAGTTTAAATTGAAATTCCAGTGAGAATAAAACACAAATACTCTTAATCATTAATAATTAATAATAATAATAATAATAAAAAATAGAACCCCGTGGATGAAAGTTTAAGATGCATATAGACCGGTCAAATGCACATGAGAAAATCCTACTCGGTGTCTCACGTGCTACATGTGTGCACTTCCATAGAATCATGCATAAGCTTAATGGACCCCACGTCCCAGGTGACGTCGGCGCGATACTTCCGGGAAACAGCAGCTGACATTGGTGGAAAACGGCGTCTCTCACATCTAACGCGTGAAGCTCAGGTGTGCTTTGCGCATATCAGTATGTTTTTTTTGTTTTTTTCCATAGAAAGACCATTTGTTATGAGCCTTCACTGATGTTAAATTCGCATACTTGTCTCAAACCCCATTTGAAACGGTGTTTCATTAGTACCATATGCGTGTTTTGATTGAACACAACCTGTTTGAGAAAATGCCTGAACAGATAAGTGTTACGCTCTTTGAAGTGTTATATATATAATCCTCTTTGACCCATTTTCTCCAATGGCGAAAAGCTCAAAGAAGTCGAACAATAAAAGACCCAAGAGTTCGAAGACGGATGAGAACAACGGGATTGATAGGATTAGCGATTTACCCGAACCCTTGATTCATCACATCCTCTCATTCCTTCAAACCGTCGATGTGGTGAGGGTGAGTGTATTGTCACGTAGATGGAGGTACTTGTGGAATTCAATCCCTTGTTTGGATTTTGACTATACGTTGTTTTCAACGGGTCCTATGACATACTTCTTTCAATTTCGTTTTGGAGAGAAGTTCACTGATTTTGTCAATCGTGTGTTGAGTGCCCGAGAGGAATGTGACATACAAAGGCTCCATCTATCGTGTTTTAATCACTGCAATAGTTGGGTTGATAGATGGATCTGTGATGCAGTGGGGCGTAATGTTCAAGAACTTGATCTCTCTTTTTGCCCGGATGATTCATTTGAGCTGCCTCATTGCCTCCAAACGACTAAATTGCTAACAGTATTGAAGTTGAACTTGTGTTATCGGGTGCTTAGAATGCCTACTTCAATGGGTTTTAGCAGGCTTACTTCCCTCCATTTCGTGTCACTTAAATTCTTAAACGATGACTCAGCTCGAGAATTTTTCCGGAGTTGTCCCCTTCTTGAGAATTTGATAATGGAAAGGTGTGTTTTTAAAAATCTCAAGGTTCTTGATATCACTGCTACAAATCTTAAAAATCTGACCATAAAGAACGTCGAGGTGGACTCCATTAGTGACGATGGTTTATGTGAGACTGAACTTAAAATTTTTGCTCCAAATCTGGTATCCTTCAACTACATGGGTCCTGTGGCACAGTCCTACCTTTTGAAAAATATATCCTCTATAGCTTCTGTGTTCATTCAGTTAGTACCTGGCCCTAAGAAAGCATCGATGGAAGAACTTGGTTACCTTGTGTGTGAGTTCATCAAAGCTTGCTATAGCACAAAAGTTCTGAAACTATCAGTCACCTTCTTGGAGGTATGCATCATTTCTGTTTCTTTCGTATATTTTATGTTTAGTTTAAGTTCTTTGTAAATTTGTTCATTTGATTATAGAATTCGTTTAACTCTTTTCATTTGCTGATTTCTCATGATTATTGCTTGCTTGAATATTGTAAATTATTATCATTCGGCATTTATTAGAAATTTAAAAATAAAAATTGTTTCAAATAAAAGAGAGGATCTTCACAAGTGTTAAAACTATAGAAAAACTAAATCTTAATGAAAAGTAGCTTAAATACAACCAACCTGATTGTGGCGTATATATAGAGAAAAATATGAGAATTATGAGAAAGGACATGAGGATGGAAAGTTGGAAACACACAAAGGAGGAAATAATTCAAAATTCCTTTTTCCTCCATAATATTCTCCCTTTAATTTGTTTTTTTATAGTCTCTTAATTTCCTTTCATGATATGCTCATAATTGACTCTCTATTGATCTACTTACATATTCTATTGATAATTACCATGGCGCAAAAACAACCTTAATGAGTTAATAATAAAAAAGATCAATGAGGCTTCATGAAGCCAATAAAGGCTCTATGGACCTAAGTCCTGGTGCAGTAAGCCGAAATCTAGACCAAGCTCCAGTAGGCCTGCAACCTTTAGACTTTAACGATGTGAAAAAGAGAGCTCCACGGGCCAAAGTTGAGGTCAGCATGAGCCAAAACAAGGCCAAACTGGCTTTGAATTTTCAAACCTTGGATGAAGGCCTGTTGGATGACAAGAAATGCCACCAGCCATTGGAATGGAACACAAAACGAGGACCAATCAGTTGCAGGCAGATTGACAGCTTTGATACCATTAAAAAAGATTGAATCTTATTGACAACTAACTTAAATAATACCACCGGTTAGGGGGTATATAACGAACACAACAAAAGTTATAAGTAATTACATAGGCTTGGAAACACTTAAAGAAGGAAATAAACCAAAATTCTTTAAATTTTCTCCATAATATTCTCATTTCCTTCCGCGAGTCTCTTTTAATTTGTCTACATATTCTCTTGATCCCTTCCTTGAATGTCTTGTCTTGATTTATTTACTCAAATAATAGTGCTTTGTGTTGTTAGATTGTTATACTAGTCTCTCTTTTTTTAGTGCTAGTTATACTAGACTTTGTTTGATTGTTATACTAGACTAACAAGTGTATGATTAAGAAGCTCAAGAAAATTATAGTATGCATAGAATGCTAATAAATACCCTCATTGGTTGAAAAATGTAACTTATCTTTGGCATTGTGAAACTCCCTTCGTTATGAACAGGGCTAGGAACCCAACAAATAGTGAAACTCCCAACCTGAAACAGAAATTATAAAGATATAATTTCTCCAAGAAAATAATATTATCTTCGAGGAACAAAGTGGTTGTGATTAATACAATGAACCACATTATCAGAATTGTTCTCCACAATTGGAGGGCTTAAGACTCTATCAATGGCCCACTTGAGAGCAAGGAACGGCTGGAACGCAGCAAGGCAAGGGGGCCCAAATCTTGTTGGCTAGAGGAACAAAATAACACTTGGCCCTAAAGTTTCTGCATAAACCCCTAATATTTAATGGCTCAATTATGAAGAGTAGAACCATTAACATTAATTTTATTACTGAGGTGGAGGGCGACCCTAAATTGTAAGAGGAGAAGAGAGAGGTAGTGAGGAACTCAAACAAGCAGATAAATCTTGAATGGTATCTATAAGGCTAATTTGCTAATGTGATGAAAGTGCCATCTAACTGAAACCCATAAGAGGTTGAGAATCTGATTCTATCAATGACCTAATAAACATCTAAATAAATATTCTTAAATTTTTTTGGTTCAAATTTTTGCAAAATAGCCCAAATTGAAGCTAAGATAGTGCTCTTCCATAGAAGATCCTGAGACCCCCCAAAACTAGGAAAAGACATAAAGAAAGTGTTACAATCGTTATTGTTCCACATTGGTCAAGTATAGGCTTAGCTGTGTGTATATGGCTTTTTGTCACCCTTCCCATGTAAGCTGGTTTTCAAGGGTGAGTTCTACTCATGGGTTCGTAAAATTTGGTATCAAAGCTTGGCATCATGTCGAATATGGGATTGGATGCGGTATGGACTACAGCTCTTTGTAGTTTCTATATTAGAGAAGGTTATTTAGGGAGGGTAACAGGAAAGGTCGTTAAGAAGTGTCCCACCTCAAAGTGAAGCCACCATGGATGTTTGTTGTGGAAGCTTGGTGGTATGTTGAGATCCTAAGTGTCCTACATTAGTCAAATGTGGACTTGGTGATGTGTATATGAGCTTATGGGCCCCTTCCCTTGCAAGCCAATTTTCAAAGGTGAGTTCTACCCATGGGTTTGTAACAGAAAGGAAGAAAAATTGACCGGGAAAAAATCCTTTTCAAAAGGACAATGTGAAAGTAAATGGTTACTCTCCCGTTAGGGGATCTACACATTAGACAAACACCAGGAGAATGGGCTTTGGATTTTCTTTTCTTCCGAAGCATGTAAGAGGTACTAATCTTATAAAATGCCATAGTCCAGATAAAAGCCCTGACTTGGGAGGAGCTTTAGGGGATTGTTTCATCTTTATGTGGAAAAAGGATCTTATGCATTGGTTTTGTCAAACTGTCTCATTCATTCAGCAGCTTTGGTCTCCGGTCAAGGATTCAAGCGGACTAAAAGGGAGGTGAAGGATCCACAACAATATATGCCACAAGATTTGAGGAATAAACCTCTCTCATTTGGAATTGAACAACTAAACATTTTGCCAAGATAAGATCAAAATGCACTAGCGAATCCTTAGTGTATAGGTCCCATTAAGGAGATAAATTATAGTATAAAATCAACTTGTAGAGTTGACCATCCATTTTGTGTATATATTTTGTGACCATGTTGTTAAATGTATTTTCCCACCATCCAAATTATGTAATTGAATTTTAATAGTCAAAATCATCATATCGGTGTGTTGTTGATGCTTGATATATCTAAATTATAAATAAAACAAACAAATTTTCTTTATATAGTTGGGCTATTAATGGGTTGCGACATATGGAGGTTCAAACATTTTATGATGCTAATGTAGTAAGATGTAATTAGTCTAAAAAATATGACCGCAACAATGGATAGTTGAAGGGTCCCCATCTATCCGATCACCTGAACAAATTTTTAACTTGGTATGAGAGGGTTAACCTTTTTATTCGCATTGTTTATTTCTGCATCACTATCCAGTATTTAAAAATCAACCAAAGAGTTCAATTGAAATTCAATAGATGAGATGATTATTAAATATTATTTTTGAACCACGTAGACTGTTGGTTAAAGTATCTGGCTATACTATGGTCTTGTTTTAGATGCTGATTGCAAAGGATTAGCAGTATCAGATGAGTTTAGTCATCTGAATTTGACCTATTTGTAGAGTGAATTCTAATAATTCAAAGGAAAAAAGCATAGAAATCATATGATTTGCCCATCAAATGGAGGGACTCAGGTCTTCTTTTCATGATCACCTAGGAATAAATTGTGGGCCCATCAAATGGCAAGAACCTCTCTATCTTGAATGTAGATCTGGGGGATAGTGGATTTTACTGGTCATTTGACATTTTGACCGAGGCTCTTCGAGAGGCTTAAATGATTAACAGTTTGCAAGTGGGTCACTTGCAACTGTCATCTCGTGGTTCTATCCTTTGGTCTATAAAATTCATTTTGCCTTTATATGGACTCTAATTTGCGTGTTAGGCCCTTGGTTTTATTGTTATGAAGATTTGATAGACCATAGTTCATACTGATATAAATAAATAGATTGGAAACGAGAAATTCAGGAAAACTTGGCAAAAGGGTTTCAAGATAGAATCAAAATTTTGAGCGATTCAAAGATGGAAAGTAAAACTCATTGGAGGTGGGCGGGAGAAGCTGGAGCACATCTTGTATTGCTTCGGCTTTGTGAATCTCTTAAATTGCATCCAATCCTTCTTTACATTTTGAAAGAGAGTGCACATAGGCATGTTATTGGGATGCTTATAAGACAAAAAGGATCCCTTTGGTATCATTGTTTAAGACTATTTTCTTTTTTCAGAAACAGAAAAAATGACAGTGATGCAAAATTGCTGCTGGCAGAGTGTTCTGTAAAAATCATCTAATGACTGGAAAAATATAAATATCATAACGTGTGAGGAAGAGTAATGCTCAAGTGTTCTCTAGTTAGCTTATTTCCATATTTGATTTTTTGATTAACGCATGATGACAAAAGAGGGAAGACGCAATTTACAAAGATGAAACTAACAGTTAATGCAAAAGTTTGATAAAGAAGTTTAGGTCACATATGTTGAATGTGCCACTCCCTGTTGTTAATTGAGAGTAAATGAGAAAGTCAATGGAGAAATATTTACCCCTGGTGATCATGATCTTTTGTTTGACCAACTCATGACACTTCGGAAAGTTGGTAGGATTGTTGTAGAGTACATAAAGAAGGTATGATTACCATTCAATGTGCGGTAACTGAAGATGAAAGACAAGTTTTCTTGCTTGTGAAACAGTTTAAGGGTCATAAAATGAAGAGAAAATCATTGTACACATCTATAACCTTGAAATGGTTTTTATATATACAGTTTTGAAGGTGGAGAGGCATTTGAAGCTGGTTAAGGAATTTTAGGGCTCATTTGGCAGCAGAAGAAAAATTGGTATTTTGTTTTAAAAAATGGAAAATGTATATGAAATAACACAAAATGAACTAGAAGGGTTGTTTCTATCTTCGTTTTTTTTGTATGTGTCGGTTTTAGAAAACAATAAAAAATAGTTTTTTGCATTTTTCCAAATGTGGGCCCATTGAAAGTAAAAGACGACCTAAAAACATTAATTTCTCAACAATTTAGTGTTATTTTCCATTTGGAAAATGGTTTAGATGGAATTAGTTTTCATGTGCAGTTCCAAATGGGTCCTTAAAGAAGTTAAGGAGATAGTAAGTCCTTAAAGAAGTTAAGGAGATAGTAATCCATAAAGCAATTAGGTTGGGTTGGTTAATTAGGGTAACATATCCTCCTTCTCGTACAGCAAAGCTTGATGGATTGTGGCTTTCACAAACACCTTTTGACTATGATCCTTGTATGTAATTCATGTTAGGAGCATTCATTTGGTTGGCAGAAACAATCCTTTTGGATTAAGCATCTAATGGGCATTAATAAGACCAAGTTCTTTAGATGTCATGTGAGGGGTGCGTTATGCCTGCTAACATATAAAGTGGGATAATCCGAAGATGTTCTGAATGAAGAGTTTTGTTAGAGTTTTTAGTAGGGTATATTTGTAACTTTACCTTTATGATATATAATGGCTGCTCTTACTATTTTGGGGTTAGCTGCTTACATTCTTCTCTCTCTTCTCTCTTTCTTGTTTACAAACCTAACAAATTTGATGTGGAGCAAGTGTTTATTACTCTAAATAGATAAAATGATTGTATGTTGTTGATTAATGAGCTAGAGCCCTAGTATACATACAATTTATTTGCAATATGTACCAAAGAGTATAGTTGGACATTGTATACAAATATTTCTGACTCCCTATTTAAATCATTTCAAATTACAAACTTGAGAGTTTATCATCTAGAAGGGAGAATCGTTGAAGAATATAGGACTTAGTGAACAAAAGTTAAAGTAGGTGAGAGTGAATGAGGCAATGAGTATCCTAGCAAGATAATATTCGCCAATAAAAGGGGTATGTTTGGAAATGGCAACTTGCAAATGGATAGATGATTTTGAAGCAAAAGATTGCGTTATACTTTGCCATTTGGTCTTCTTGCACTTGACCAAACTTCTTGCTTTCTTAGTCGATTCTCTCATTTTGTCCATGATTGGTTCTTTCCTTTTAACTTCCGATGGATGAAGTTATCTCTTTTCCTTTGAAGTTCATTGTTTTTCAACTTACCCATTCCATCCTTATTTCAACAAATCAGCTATGCTCATTATATGTTGTTAGGTACTTAGGTAGCTATATATGCTCATTATATGTTTCAACAAAATGAATAAATAAATTATGTTCCTTGTTTAGAATCCTTTTTCCTCCCAATCACAGACATTCAAGTGGATATGATACTCAACTCTTTTCTACTCAACTCAACTCAACAAAGCTTTAATCCCAAAATTTTGGGGTCAGCTACCCGAATTCTTTTACTCCATTTAGCTCAATCAAGAGCCATATCTTTTATTAAATCCCTAGCTCTCGTGTTGTTTTTTGCTAATAATAACGTTGACGTAAATAGAGATGAAGGCTTGATGTAAACTGAAACCCCGTAATGTTGGTATAATAATGGATTGTTTCTCTTAAAGCCTAAAAGTCAATAATTGTTGGTTCATCCACTATATAATATGTGAGTTTTACTTGTAAATTCAATTTTCTTAGGGCGCCATTATGAAATACAATATTTTTGTTGAGGTGATTATTATTATTATTCCTTTTCAATTCTTCTTGTTTTTGATAAGGTACTTTTCAATTCTCCTTGTTTTCTACTGTTTCACTTATTGGTCTGGATTGAGTGGTCTCAAAGCTTACTTTCGTCTGGTCTTTACAAGAAATGTGATCCAGCCGAACTTTGAAGTTGGATACATAACTACAATGATGAAAAAAAAAAAATTATATTGGTTTTGGTGAGTTGAGAAAGGTTTGGTAGGGACGGAAAATACAAACCAGTAGCCTTATCAATGTTTAGGACTATCTGGGACCTTGGAAGCTAGAGAACCATGAGCTCAGCCTGTTGATAAGGATGCCATGGCTTATCACTTTATCAGTTGTTGATAAGTATTGTTTATGTGTCCAATGCCAATTGGGAGGTCAAACCTATTTGAAATAGTTAGTGGATTGTTAACCATAACTTTGACACGTTGGATTATCAACTTAAAGTTGAAGTCCCTTTTTTAATGGTGATGAGATCACAGTGGAGGTAATTAAGTGGTAAATCGATACTTCATGACTATTTGAATATTTAACAGCTCTGTTGCAAAGAAGGTGAAGCTCATGTCCATTAAAATAATGTCATAAACATTACTATTGAAAACAAAATGTTCAGAAAGGAAACTTAATGGGTAAAAGAGAAAGTTAGCTATTCCCATATGACTATAAACAAAGCTGAATGAAAAAATAAAATAAAAATATATCATCTACCTGACCCCAACAAGTTGGGTTTAACTGTTTAAGGCTTTTTTGAGTTGAGTTGAATGGTTTTAACTTTTAAAGATAGTTGTAAATTTTGTATCACAAATTTCAAAGTGCTTTAAAACGACAGTGAACATAAGCCCCTGTAAATCACTTGGCATTAAAATCTGTTACGTTTAATTAGAATTTACAACTTTTTAAGAAAGTTATGGATAGTATACTTATTGGTTAAGGTAGAAAATTATCAGCCTATCTTGCTATATTAACTGCTCATATAACTTCATTAACCACCCCAAGCCTTATAAGTCGTTTTTCAATTTTCTTTTAGGAGTATGGAATTTTGGATCATTAAAATGCACTGTGCCTGTGTATATTATTTTGACAATATATAAGACTTTATTATTTATTTATTTTTTGTTGAAAAAGTACAGTATATAAGACTATGACCACATTATGGGTTCTCATTCTTTCTTCTTTCTACCTTCAGTATCTTTTCCCCATACTTGGTAAACCAGAATGTTTCTCTGCTCCCTTTTATAATCTGAAGTCCCTGAAGCTTTTTGCGGGTATTGGTAAACTCCATTTGCAAGTCATAGTCTACTTACTCGAATACTTTCCCAATCTCGAGGCCCTTGCTATAGATTTTAAGGAGGTAATTATCTGTTTCTATTTTGATGCTTTTCTTAAACATATCTATTGATGTTCTGTTGGTGCAATGGTAGTTTTCTTTACCTTTCAAATTTCTATCTGAAGTGTGTTATATGAGACATAACCTAAGAACCATGCTGGTAGGGGCATCATTAAGACATTGACTTGGACTACTTTGAGACATTAACTTTTTTAGTCACATGTGTAGATGAGGAAATGATTTCTTTGTCTTTAATTGTTTTCTTTTCGGGTAACTAAAGAATGGATTAAACCTAGATGTTGTACAGAGTATTGTTTAATAATGATTAGTTATAATAACAAGGTATTATTATTATTATTATTACTATTAACTTTAATTGTTATTGTTTTAATTATTATAGAGCTGTATCCGGCCAGATATTAGAAACACAAATATTTGCAGTTTAAACTAATCTAATCAACAAAAATGCGCCCTGGTGGATTCAGAGAAAAATAATAAGCAGCCCTTTTGAAACCCACGTAATGGGATGCCTTAAAATCATTTGAAACAAAAGGCTAGCAATTAAAACCCCATTAAGTTTGTAATCAATGGGCCGTAGTCTTAAATGAACACTAATTTTATAAGGAATCACATTACAAAATTCCATAACAATGAATGCCTTTTTGGCTAGAGCTATTTTCTTTTCCTTTTTTGGGCTAGAGCTATTTGGTTTCTCTAATGTTTTTTTTAATAAAAATATCAGACAGCTGCTTTTGTTGGCCAAGGAAGTAACGAAAATAGCAATGACTTTACTTTTTTCCTATCTATACAGTCTCTAGAGTCATAATGTTTGGCCAATTATGCTTATGTTGTATGTGCTAACTTTGGAGTGACACATGGGTTATACAAGAGATTATTTGTTGATGAACTTGTTTAAAGGGATGGCCTTGTCTTTTTGGTTTTGTTTTGTATTGTTTTTTTCCCCTGTTTTCTGTGCTCATAAATTTAATTCCTTATTTATTTTTCTATACCTGTATCTTATAAACTACGGTTTTATGCTTTTGCTTGACCTTTTAGACATCCAAATGGAATGATTATTGGCAACCACAGGACGGGGTCCTTACATGTTTGATGTACCATCTCAAGACGGTTGAGATAGACAACGTTAAAGGTCAAGAGAATGAACTAGGATTAATAAGCTTTTTGCTAAAATTTGGGCAAGTTCTGGAAACGATGACAATTACTTGGTCCACCGATCTGGAGAAGCCAGTGGAGATAATCCATAAGGCATTGATGTTATTGATGCTTCCTAAAGCCTCTTCGAAAGTTACTATAACATTCCCTTAGCCAAAGCCATACGACAACATTTTTGGGTTCAGATTTCGGATGTTTATGGTCTTTCAGTGTGGGCAACTTTTAAGCTTTACTGTGATAGTGTTACGGTTATCATTGTTTAAGAATTACACGAAAAATATTGAATTTGTATGAATATCAATGAGAGGAGTAATAGAGTTTCCATTGTCATGACTATTCTAATATGATGGAGGCTAACCATTGGAAACAATATATTGATTTTCAATACCTATAAGAACTAAATATGTCATATCAAAAAGAAAAAAAAGAAAAAAAGAACCAAATATAATGAGAGTATCTTTTACAAGCAAATTGAGCTTTAAACAATAGTTATTATATGGGAAACCCTTAAATCTTTGGATAAAAATTGTTGTGAACTAGTACACTATAATCATAATTACAGTGATTCATTCCTCACTACTAGAATGAGGTAAAGCATTCATGTTCAGATGAATTTGAGTCATCACAAGGGGAGTGGTTGTGTCTACCTTCATAGGTTGTTATCACCATTCGGCAATCCTCTGACAATCGTTCTACCCTCTTCTTCACCCGGCAGTTATTATGTGTACAACGGTAGTAACTTCTGTGATCAAGTCCAAATAATGATGAAATAATATGAGTATTTTAGAAATGTTGGTCACAAGTAAGCAATATGCCAAATGAATGAAATTCTATAATTAGATGAAGGTTAAAATATGAAAAGATAATAATGTAACAACTACGTAGTTTCTGAATATGATCAACAAGAGTCTAGCGCACACAAAAATATCCACCAATTTTAGAGATTTTTGCAAAGTTATCATGCATCTTTTAGGTTTTGAACTGCATAAATAAGTCTACCTGTGGAATTTCTTCAATGATTCTATCCATCCCCATTCTCTGTTCACTAGGAAAAAGCATGAGACCATTTGATTGTGGGTGAGTAGAGAAGAAAGAGATGCAAAATAAAGATACCGGAGCATTTGAGTTGGGTTTTTTTTTTTTTGGGAATAAGAAACAATGTCAATGTATGAGTATATGATAACTTCTGGACTTCAATTTGATAGGGTAGGTAAGTTGAGCAATTGTTTAAAGAATACATGTAAACTCCAGGAGTACCCATGGAGAAGCTCAGACAACTCAAACCATGACATTGGGGCCTATTTGGCTGGCATGCATCCACCCACCTGACACTCGTGCAAAATGATCAAATTGGCACATTCCTTAGTTTATAACTTTTGCATGGGTCATTGATGAACCCTGTTTTCCATGGTTGAACAAGCAGGTAAGGGAAGAGATTAGTGAAAATATTGGGTTGGGGTTGGACATGCAACACGATGGTATTAACTATTAAGATTGTTTGTCATTGTCTAGACTATGGTTTTGTACGCCGAGTACCAATTTTTAGTCCTCCTGCCAATTTCGTCTCTTTAAATCAGCTTATCAGATAATTTTTATATGTCTAGAATTTAAATCTACAATTTTTTTTTTAATTTTTAATTTTTTTGGGCACGATTGATAGAAGCTCCCTATTATCAACAAATGAGTGTTAATGCTTGTTTATAAACTTGAATCCGAGATTGCTCACTCAATAAGTGATGAGAATATTATTAGATTATCATGCCATTGACATTAAATCAAGTTTAAAAATTTAAAAAAAAAAAATTGTATACGGAACACCATCACTTGTACTGCTGATGCCACTATCACCGTGTCACTGGCAGCATCAATTTCATAAAATCCACCAATTCATCTAAACAAATTATTCAATTCTACAGAGTTCAAGAGGCATTCAGTCAAGGTAAAGTCAATTCCCTAACCCCTTTTTTTTCCCCATTCCGCTGAGATCCTTCCCTAACTTAAGTCCATTTCACACGACACAGCCTTACACAGTTCCACACTCACACTTGTTGAATAATTGAATAGAAGTTAACCCGGCACCAAAATATATATATATATATATATATATATATATATATATATATATATATATATATATAAATAAAAAATCAAATCTATTTTCCCAACTCATATGATAGCCATATCAATATACTTTTAAAGATTAATGAACCGACAAGACTGTGCCAATTGGGTAAATAAATTTTGACAAATGAGATGAACCATATAGCACTCTAAGAAAAATGGGCAACCACCATGGTGTCTTAGTATATCGTATGTGCCAAAATTGGCTTAGCAAAGCCCATTCAAACCATTTCATTGTAATGAAATTTTTGTCACGGTTAAAATTCTTTTACGAATGTTCTATTAAGGTAAAGATATAAATCACATTGTCTAGACCATGGTTTTGGAAAATAGTTAGTCTGGTTAGAGTTAAAACTTAAATAATTGGCTAGCTATTTCAAAATATTATCCTTTTGCAAGTTATTATAGCTAAAAAATAGCTAGTGCATGTGGTTGGAGATGTTCAGTGTGTGCATTTCTTAATAGATTAAATGGCCACAGTTTTGGAGTCTATAAGTTTAAATCTCTTTTTTTTTTTTTCTCTTGTTTGTTGTTTCTTATGACTTTATGAGGAATCGCCAAGAATCTTAGAATCATACAGCAATCAAAACCCTAGTTTTTGTTGGACAGCCAAATTGATGCCCCATCTAGTATTGTCGAGCTTTAAAATAAAGCTCAAACATTTTTGGGTTGGATAAGTTTTAGCCTTGTTGCACCTGTTTTACTATTGTGGGTTGTTTTCTTTTTTCTTGGTATGGATGTGCCTTTATTATCAATTTATATAATAACAATTCAATTTTTGGCGGTTTTTCCTTTTTCCTTTTTTGCTATTTTGCTATATTTTTTATTTTTTTTTATTTTTTTATTTTGCTAAGAGTAAGGTAGGGGAAGGCAAAAGTCACGGGATCATACATCAGTATGACATGGTCACAAATCTCATTCGAAATTCTTGACAATGGTCAAAATAATGAGTAATTATGGCCTTTTTAATTCTAAGCTATTAATCTAAATAACGTAATAGTTGCTTGTTGATCTTTCACTGTTAATAGGTGATGAAGACACAGAATGGCATTGCAATAATGTCATTCATCGCTGAGATAATTAAGCATAAGAGGGGTCGACTCCACATGTAACTTGAATTCCCACAATCTGATAGACAGCTAATTAAATAATTCTCAGATTAATTTGGTCTAAAGATTTTACTGAAAATAACTATTTCTCAAGTCAGGATCGATCCAAGAATTTTGCATTAGGAAAAAAGAAAAAAAGGAGACAGATCATAGGCTCTCACCCCCTCTACTCTAGTCTTAAAAATCATAGAATTATGCTAGCAATTAATCCCAATTGCTATCAATTAATCCTATCATACTTCAGAAGGGGCAAGCGGATCTACTGAGTTTAATTTGTAGTCTTTGTGGACTCTTTCGATCAAAGTTGATTCCATCTCACTAGGTTGCTGCTTTATTAGTTTCATATTCATCTTGTTCAAAGAGTTTCAAAGCTTTCCTCATTCTTCATATCTACGCCAAAATTAGCAATGGGCTCTTGATGCTTTGAACACTGTTGTTTCACTATTTTCTACCCATTTAATATATCCAGTAACCATTGTATTCCACGAGACATACACTTTATCAATTAAATAAAATATGTCTTCTTATATCAACTCATACAAAATGATATATCATTTAAATTAAAGGGCAAAATTAATGTGTGCCCTCAAGGCACATGTTATAATACATTCTATGCATTTTCATATTTTTCCATATTATATTTTCACCATTTTCTATGTCATTTGCATAATTTTCTATAGGTTTCCACATTTAACATATCTTAACATGCATGTGCCCTAAGGGCACACATTAATAGAACCCTAACTTAAATTAAAGTTATATCTTTAGGTAAAAGTAATTGTTGAGTTTTTTTTTTTTTTTTTGACAATCAATAGAATTTTCCCTTATCAATAAGCACCCTTAATAAATAAAAATAAAAAATAAAAAAAATATATCAATGTTTCTTCATAAACTTAAACCCGATATCACTCACTTACCAAGTATCTATTTCTTTTAATTCTTCTTCCATCTAGCTCCTATTAAATACATCTAGTTATAGCAGTTACACTCGATCTTATTATAACCCTATATTCCTTACATGTTTTTCTTTTGATCTCCTAAGTCAGAAGGGGAAAAAATTCCATATTACTACTGTACATAGCATTCATCTTTCTTTTCAAAAGTATGCATATGGTATTAAAGATTGTATGCCAGTAATGCAATTTGATATCACATTTCCTATGACTCCGAGATCCATATATATATATATATATATGGATCTCAAGCACAAGTGTAGAATTGCATTAATAACGACCTTCTAATCACGTTAAAAGGGAAATATAAAATTTAATATTTTATTATTAATTAATAAATCTTTTATCTCCTGTGATAGTTAATATTTATATAATTAGAAGGAGTAGACTGCAAGTACATTGCACCTCATGCCTCATTCCTTTCTACAAGTTTATGTCACCCATGCATGCTCTATTGCTCTTGTACCCTATTCCATCTTTTCTCATGCAGGTATTCAAGTCTCCCCTAGCCTAATAAAAACTTAGAAAAGTAAGATATATATTTTGAAACTATGATTTAAGTTGTCAGTCATATAGACTTAAAACATCAGCTAGTTTAATAAAATACGTAACTGAGACACAATCCCAATATTTTGTCAAAATTAAATGATTTTCTATTAAACAAATATATATATATATATATATATATATATATATATAGCAGTTGTTTTAGTCTAGCTGATCGATTACAAGGAAGGGACATAATGGAAACAAATTGCAATGAAACAAAAAGTTTTCTTGCATGCTGGGAGAATTGATGAGAAATGAGATACAAATTGTGGAAACGATTTCCACAAAATCAAGCAGAGTTTTAGAGATGAACAAGTTGATATATAATTGAGAATTATATGTCCAAAAAACAGGTTAATTAACAATTTTATTTCTATTGTACGTTATCTTTATTGGGAAAGAGAAAAAAAAAAAAGCCATAATGGCTGAAATAGTGTACTATCAATATTCTCCTCCACTTGTACTAACACTGGTACTTTTGAAGGAAATTATTTTGAATCATGTCTTCATCTATTTTGAATCACAAGATGTAAATCATGAAAGAACATGCATATATGTGTCTGATAGAATGGTGTAGATTGACTCAGAAAAACTAGTGTTAATTATATATAATTAATTCACCGGCCAATGTTTTTGTATAGATTTATAGATAATTAATCAAGTAAGAGCAATATATATGGGAATTAAGGGTAGTAAGTACCTAGGATGAAGGCTATTCTTGACAACTTTCTGGCCATATTTTCTCCATTTGTAACCATCATCCAGCACATCCACCTCACTTCTTGTTTGGAAACAGAACCTTGGCTCTCTCAGCTTTCTCCTCACCTTCACCTTGCTCTTCTCTGAGGATGAGCTCCTCCACCTAGAAATGTTTATTCAAAGTACACACATGCAGTAGTTATGTATATAAAAGAACCAGCCATTGAAAAAATACTAAAGCTACATCTGTTGATGGGCATGTGGATCGCTTTGGGTATCAATGTGTATCAAGACTTTTAGGGGTGAAGCACTTAATTCTGCGCGCACACTGACGCATATGTATGAGAGAGAGAGAGAGAGGGGTTATAGCATGCTGTACGAAAAGCATACTGTAACCAAACTCTTGGCAAATATATTCCACATGCATATGGCTAGATCTCCTTTAGATTCTGTGAGCTTGGAAACTTTTCATAGGTGTTCGGGTGTTTGTTTTGTGTGTGTCTGAGAGAGAGGGGGAGGGGGAGGGGGAGGGGGAGGGGGAGAGAGAGAGTTTAAACGCTCCCCCCACCCCACCCCACCCCACCCCCAAAAAAAAAGAAGGAAAAAAAGAAGAGAAAAAAAAAAAAGAAAAAGAAAAAAGATCTAGGTTTGGAGAGGGATATACCATGAATTGCTGCCATCACTAGCATTACCAGTGCAATTCTCCTCATTAACAGCCTTAGGATCAATTGTCCCCACCTATAAATTTTTCATCCAAAAAAAAAAGGGAAAAAAAAAATCCTAGGATCAACAAGCAAGTCTAATAACAAGTACCAATAGAGAAGAAATAAAGAAAACATTAGCAAAGCAAAAACAAATATAATTAGGCAATAATTTTGAAGATTATATTATATGTATATAAACACTCTCAGAATATTGTCATGATTTTTTCAAGCAAACCAATTAACCACCTGTTCATTATTCCAAGAAGGTCTACTAACAAGATCATTATGACTAAACCCCATAGTGGTGCTGGTGCCGCCGTTGTTGGTGGTGGTGGTGGTAGAGGTGGTAGTGGTGTTGCCGCCGCCGCCACCACCACCGTTTAGAGGCTGAGATATCTGAGAAGAGGACTGTGAGGGAGCCAAGAAGCTCAAAACCTGGTTTTCTTCAAACTGCACAAACCCCATTTCATGGATTGCTTGCGGAGTACTCGAGAAGGAGACCTGCAGCTCATAATTAGGAACCCCTCCTCTTTCTCCTTCCATTCTTTCTTTTCTATTATAAGCTCTTCTTTGATCTTCTTCCTCTTCTTCTTCTCCTTATTCGGTGCAAGTGCTTGTGTGTCCGTACAATACCTGGTATTAATTGTTCTCTGTTGGTGCTTTCACACCGTGTTGGCTGGTCAACTAGTAAACGCTGAATGGAATGTTTCCTGCAAAAATATTCCCCCTCATCCTCTTAAGGTTTTTTTGTCCCAGAGTCTACAAGAGATGTACAGTAACTACTTTCTCTCTCACACATGGAAAATTATTGGGTGTGATGGGCACATATGTCCCGAGAAAGAGCACCAGTCACGTACCTGAGGGGTCGTCTGTAACTAGGGAGGTGTGTATATGCCTGTCATACTGAATAAAAACGCGTCGTATGTAGACAAAGGGGACCTATTGCTTGACTATAATTGGTTGATTTTAATTATTTAAGGTCACGAGAGAGGTTCAATACGATATCATTACTGCTTGACTACACTAATATGTTAGTAATATATTTTCATGTTAATTATTTACACTTATGTGTGTATCTATATATATATATATATATATATATATATATATGTTAGTAATATATTTTCATATTAATTATTTACACTTATGTGTGTGTGTGTATATATATATATATATGAATGTAAGAAAAACTTTTGATTGACTAATATACTCTTATTTTAATTTTTAAATACACAACTACCTACCCTTTTGCATTTATAGAAAATATAACAATATGAAAACTATAATTCTAAAACACATACCTTAATATATAAAACACAAATAAGAATTCAAAGAAAATGAAAATTATAATTCCTATATAATAAATAGAAATATATAAGAATATGAAAACTATAATTCCAAAACAACAGCTATAATACATATCTTAATATATAAAACACAAATAGGAATTCAAAGGAAACGGAAATTATAATTCCTATATAATAAATAAACAGCCGAATTGTAAATTACACTTTCTCTATCAAGAGTAGTTTCAACCTTCTCTCCACCTTTTTCATTGAAGGCGACTTCTCCCTTCTCTGGTAAGTTTTGCTTTGCAAATCTATATTACCTATAAAAGGTTGAATCTCAGAAAAACTTTTGAACAACCAATATACCCTTAATTTTTTTTTTAAATACATATCTACCATTCCTTTAATTGAAACACATAATAAATATTCTTATCATTTGGTAACAAATGAAAGTTAGATTTTAATTCAAACTCTTAACAAATTAAAGTTAGATTTTTACTCAAATTCTTTTTTTAGAGCAATTATCAAGTTGCATGATAATATATATGAATATAAACTCTTTAAATATTCTATTTTATGAAGAAAAAAAAATTCTGAATATATATCTAAAGAGTTTTTAATCTTTCGTTGTACTTTCGAATTTTAAACTTTATATTTTATGAAAAAATATAAAATCTTTATGTATTTATTATTTTGTATAACTAATATTATTTAAAAATATTCACGTACAACGCACGTGTGTTATATCTAGTATATATATATATATATATACTGTAATGCAGTTTGGCGGAGTTTTGAGTTTTCACTTACTTCGTAATGTTTTAATGAGGTGAAACTTAAATTTTAACTGATTAAGAAATTAACAAGGTTAATTCCAATTTGTGATGATTAGTTAGCTGGAATCGAACAAGTCTTTAATTTGCGCAATGCGAAGTGTGTTGCACAACCTTGCTCAGGGTCCAGTTAAAAGGGCATACTCATATTTTATTTTTATTTTTGTTAAAAAAAAAATTATGTTTTTGTTTTTTTTATCTCATACATGTGAACACGCATATTCCACTCGACACATGTTTTTACTGGTATTTCACATGAAAACGTGTTTCCGGTTAGGCATTTTTTTATTATTATTATATGAACACACAATCCACACTAATGGTTGTATCCAATACAATGGGTAATCATTTTCATCTAGAAAATTAATTAAATTAATGATTTATTTACTCTTTTGTACCATCTAAAAAGGTTGTTGGTCCTAAGCTAACAAAAACAACTAGTTTATATTAGCTGATATGGATGTCAAAAAGGATTTCTTAAGTTAAAGATTACAAACTATAAAACGAAAGATTGGATATAATAAATAAATAAAAATTTGATCCTATTAAATATTTACTGTATAAAAAATAAAATAATTTAAATCATAGATAATAATTCATATATAGTAGGAACCTAATTAAAAACTTTAACAAGGTAAAGTTATGTGATGAATTGACAAAAGTAAAATTGAACAAAATGACTAGGTTAAATATTGTTGTAAAACTCCAATTTAAACTGGTTAAGAACGTTAAAAAGATTTTAATTTTTATTATTAATTATTAATTAGTTGAAATCCAACTCCTCTAGGGCTCAACTGTAGGCATCTAGCTAGTATATCAATTAGGGTAATATTACACAACCCTGCTAAGGGCATAGAGTATCAAAGGGAGTCCATTAAATTTTTTTCTTTTTATTTTTTATTCTACATTTTTCTTTTTCTTTTTATTTAAATATGTAAACAAATATTTCCATTCCACATGTGTTTGTACTATAATTTCATGTGAAAGCATGTTTCCGGTCACACATTTTTGTAATTTCATTTGAACGCGCAATCCGCATTAATTGGTGTATCCAATATAATGCGTCGGTAATCATTTCCATCAAGAAAATCAATGAAATTAATGACTTGCTTATCGTTTATTATGGTTCAAGGATCAAGGTCGGCAATCCTTATCCAATTAGAGGACTAGTTTTTATTAAATGATATGCATGTCAAAAGAATTCAATAATTTAAGAGTACAAACTATATGAAATGGACTAATGGGTATATGATAAAATTTTATGATCTTAATAAATATTTGATGTACCTAGAATAAAGTAATTTAATTCATAAATAATACTTCATATATAATGTGATCATAAGACTACAAGTAAAATAAAGACCAAGAAAAAATAATTTGTCGAATTGAACAAAGAATACCCTAACAGGTGAAAAATATCAAAAAATAAAGGTCCCTTGCACACACAAATATAGAGCAAGGGTATCTGCAATTTAAGATTTATAATTATATATAATAACATTGACTTATAAAAAATTTAAAAGGTTCTGCAGCTAGCATATATGTTGACAAATTCAGGAGTCGGATATGCTTTGTTTTCCTTTGGGAGCTGTTCTATGGGTCCTCATTGGGTATATTCTGTGGAGTTTGATTAAAGATGTTTAAGAAGTTCCAATAGTAGTTGCCCGTTATGCTCATTCTAGATTCAAGTTTGGTGTTCCATCGTAGATTGGGGGTGTCTTTCTTTTGTGTTAGTTATTGGGAGTTATTCTGTTGTAAGATTGTTTGTAATGGTGGGGCTTGCTTTATCGGTCTAATGGCCTATATATGGATGTAATCTCACTTTCACTAAATAAAATTATATTCTTTTAATTTGCTGATATTAAAAAATAAATAAATTTGCGAAAGACCACATTGCAATAACATGCTTAAGTTTTGATGGTCTTAAATCGTATTTCTCTTATTGATCCATGTGATTGCCGATTCTTTGCTAACGTCTTGACAACCGTACCAATGAATTGAAACAACAAAAAGGATATTAAAAAAAAAAAAAATGAAACCAAATAGATGTCAAATAGCAAACACCCCTTCAATCTTTCCTAGCTAGATAACACCAATTGCACCGATTCATAATCATTAGTTCATATTATAGTGGGATTCTTATTTTATTCGGACAATGAAGGTTTTTGCATGTTCAAGTTTCTTCTTTGATGTGCAAACTCAGAGAAATTAAATGTGTAGTTACTTTTGACTTGTTCATGGAGATGATGCATGAGTAATCAACATTGCCAACACTCTCCGCAAAGGCATGAAAACTGCATGGATGAAAGTGACATAGTTGTGCCATAACATCTACTACCACTCAAGATACGTTGTCGCTCTCTCTCTCTCTTTTTGTTTTTGGTTTTTTCCTTAAGGTAATTAATATTCATGAAAAAGATTTTGCTTCAAGATGTGGGAAATAATTGCAAACATTAGAATATAATCGTACTCCATGCTTGATTGAAACAAGACCTAATTTCCCACTTACAAAAGACACATTGGGTTTTAGAATAAAGAGAAGTTCATGTCTATTGCTTTTATGGAAATGGCTTCTTTTTTTTTTTTTTAGTTTATTTTTGAGGTGAGAGAACTTCGTTGTATATAAAAGTATATAGGAATACATATTGTCCATGTTCATTCTTTGACAATTAATTGAACAACCTTGACCTTAACCTCCTAATGTCAACAAAGAATATCAACGTTCCTCTATGAGTTTGAATCCGAGATCACCCGCATAAAAAGTGAGGTAAATGTTATTAGATTATCATGTCATGCATCAACAAATAGACCATATTCAAAGCATATATATATATATATATATATATATACTTTTGAGTTATTCATGATTTTATTATTATAGTTGTTTATTATAAATATTCTTTTAAATTATTAAGTAATTAATATGACTCATGATCGAGAAGCTTTGAATAAATAATCATATGGAGCGGCACTGCCAATGATCTTTGGGTCACATGGCATGTCTCTCCTATAGAAAGGTGAAGGGTGAGAGTTTATGAAGGTTGGGTATTGATTTTGCGTGGGTGTGTGCATGAGTTTGGATGTATTTCTATATGAATTTCTAATCCATCTAGTCCCCTAACCAAAAAAGAAAAAAGGAAAAAAACACATGTTGATGCTGAATTATAAGATGTAGCTGGCATCTATATATAGTAAGCTCCGCATGGAAAATGTTTAGTAAAGTAATAGCAGTGATAATTAGTGAAATTAATGAAACAAGTGATGCAAGTAAAAGGAGTAGTAGTTAGTCTTTTTCTTTTTCTTTCTGTTTTTTTGTAATTAACGATTAGAGATATTCTTAAAGATATGATATCTATATAAAAATATAGAGCCAAACTTTTTTTTTTTTTTGGTCTGAGACCCAGATTTATTATGTAAAGATAAATATTATTATTGTGAGAGAGAGAGGTAGGGGTCTTGAAGGCAATGAGTGTAGTGGGGTACGTCAAAACTTCCATTCATGTAATTGTCTAAGGCAGTTGAAAGACGGGAAAAGCAATGAGCCTATAAAGTCTTGCCAAGTCAAATTCCAATAGAGTTCCATTTGTCCACTTGGACCACCCTTCTCTCTCTGCAAAAAGACGGAAAACTGTCATTATGAGCTCCCGCATTTATCTGCACCTCCCTCCCAGCCTTCCACTCACTCTCACCTGTTATTTCATCCACAGTTCTCTCTTTCTCTCTCTCTCTCTCCATGAAAAGACCCTTCCAACACCCCCCCCCCCCCCCCCACAACAACAATAACAACAACAACAACAATCTCTCTCTCTTTTTCGAACAACATCTAGAGTAAAAATTTCCACACCCCCACAACAACAACAACAGCAACAGCTAGCAGCACTCTCTCTCTCTCTCTCGTAGGCAAACTACAATGGAAGCCTTAAATAGAATATGAGCACCTTTAATCGATGACAGTTTAACTCCTGCTTCTACGTACTGAGGAAAACTACATCCTTCACCACCATAAACGTACTAGAGATCAATGATCAACTAGCATAATAGGGTATTTCTAAGATGAAGTGATGGAGAGCTTATCAACAAAAAAAGAAAGATGAAGTGATGCAGATTTATTTTATTGAACGTAATCCCCCAACCACATGTATGTAATGGACACTGATAATACTGCAAGAAATTATTTAATCTTCTTTAAACTTTTTAAGGGCTGTATGGTTTTTTCTTGGTAAGAGGCAGAGTGGCTCAACTTACTGGGCAGCATCATCTTAGGGGGAATTACAGATTGGTCAGACCACAGGTAAATAATTACAGTTAGTAGTCATTTTTAGTTAAGTTAGTAGTAATTTGTATTGAACACAAACATCAACATGCACACATATAATTTTTCAGGAAAAAAGAAAAAGGAAAGGAGAGAGAGAGAGTAGCATGCATGATTTTTATTTTTATTTTAAACCTTTCTTACTTTCTTCTTTGTTTAAATAAAAGAAAATTTTAAGTGCGGTCATTTTGTTGTTTTGTTTTTTTATCGACACTTTTAACATGATAGACTGTTATTGTTTTTAATAATGACAGTGAAATCATGATTTAATAAATAAAAAAAAAAAATGTTAAAGATGGGGAAAATTCACTCTTTAACACTTAAGTGGTCATGATTTCATGACTGTCTATCATGTAAGATTTTTCCCTTTTTTTATCCTAAGGTGGCATATCCTAACTAGGCTTTGGTAAATTTCTGTTGGCATGATTATTAGTTCATCACCGTTCAAAGATGAATGCATCATTTCATATTTAGCGGATAAAAAGTGGCTATTGAAGTTGGTTGGGCCAAACATTTCATTCCTTTCTCTCGCTATACTTGTTTTGTTTTATAGGAAGGGAAAAGGATCATAAGGTTTAAAAAGGAGCTCAAAAGTATGGGGAAAAGGCCAAAAAGGAAAAAAGAAGTAACCGTCCATTTGTTTTTGGAAGATTTCCTAGTTTCCTTTGCCTGAAGTTAAGGGATACGGGTAGGATATATGCGGAAATTTTGAGTTGCTTTTTTAAGAGTCAAATATTTATAGCAATTGAGTTGAGTCAAGACTGCGCAACCAAAAAAACCTAGTGGGCCGACCGGGAAAAAAAAGGGAAAAAAAAAAAAAAATAGTCTTGTGATCAAACAATTGATGTTGCAGTATAATTAAAGAATAAAGATAATACGGGGAGTACACGAATTCCGCACATATTAAGAATTATCACAAAGCATAACAATTGATGGACTAAAAAACTGCAATTCAAGGGAGATCTCTCCCCTTTTATCGACAAAAGAAAATTTTATGGGGGTTTTGTTTTCATCTCAGATGACAATCTGTACGTGTAATAATAATCCCCAAGGAAAATGTCGAGAACCCGTTTATTGGTTTCCCATGTGGGGTGGGTCTCACCCCAAACACAGGTTTGAGTCCACTGACTTACACCTTTGTGTATACACAGGAAACCCTAGCTTATACCGGTTTCTAGCACCACAATCCCAAATTATATGTTAGAAAAAAAAAAAAAAAAAAAAGGGTCTTTTGCTATGAAAATTAGGTCTAGGTTTTGACGTGTGATGCACTCGCACAACTGCAAAGGCTTACACTTTTCATATGCTACTATGTCATATGGATGCCGACAAAACCTATTTAGCCAAAAAATCCTGGCAAATTTTGAATCCTAGTTCGATCAATAGATTCTCTGGACATGGAAATATATCAGCACTGACCTTGCCTTCAATATAATTTGCTTATCTGGGACACCATGATTGTTGGGCTAAGAACCCATACATGCATTTATCAACCTTTTTTACTCTCGTATTCTATCAAATCGACCCAATCTTGCCATTCAACTCTTTCAGGGCCATATCTTCTGAATATCACCGGCCATTATGCTTGTCTTTATCTTACTGCATCAATTTGATTTCCTTTCAGCCTTTCTCTTGTCCCTTCAAGCTCCTTCAATTTGAATCAGATGGCCCCTCCTTGAATGTGCAGTCATCAGTCTGAGTTACGCCCGCATTATCTTAAACCACTTTTTCTCATCTTGTCTCCAATTGGTTTTTCTGTTTCTTGGTGGGCTAAGGCAAATAATTCGACTTCAATCTTCTCACAAATACATTCGTTTCTTATTTTATCTTTCATTTTTGTATGCCATTCATCTATCTCATCAACATCCCGCCTATTTCAATTCTGTCCATATTATAGACATGTTGTTTCTTGACTCCGACGTGCCCAACATTTCAAGTCGGTCCATATTGTAGATGTATTTTGGAGAAAGTGGGGAGGAAGAAAAAGGACATTAATTAATTAATATTTCCTTGCTACTCATTTTTTATTGGAATAAGAAAGGGGAAAAACAAAAATGGAAGAGAGTTTTCTTAAAGGTGTTGTCGACCTTCCAATTCTTTGAACTCTTTCTTTTGTCTTGATGGCATGCACCTTGAGTTGAATGGAGAATCATGAAAAGTCGTAATCTCACCCATCTTTTCTTTTTCCTACAATTTACGGCCATGCCAATCTCAGAAAATTTTATGGTATCCCATTAAAAAAATTATATATATAAAAAGAAAATTATTTTATCTTAAGTGGTAACTGATCATACTTTGTGATAACTTAATTATATTTGTAATAACCCATTGATCACATTTTGTGATAAATTACCACAAAATGTGATTAGTAAATGTGAGTGATTATTGCTTAGAGTTTGATATTGCAAAATTATCAAAGAATTTCCCTGCCAATCTCCCAATGTTGTACAAAAACAGCTACGTAAATTTTAGTTAAACTCATGTCAAAGATGCCAATTAAAACTCATATTGATCAGTGAAATGTGTCGCTATAGTTCGTGGACATATATGTTTCATGCCATCGAAACCGTGTCACTATTTAGCTTGAGAGTTGTCCCTTTTTGTTGGTTGGTGCCATATATGTATGGCCTCCCACTGTTAGCATCAACTTTTACCTTTCTGGAATTATTCCTACTTCCCTTAACAGATAACACATATATGTACACCTTAAGGCCAAGTCTTTTACAGGAACGTTTTTCCATTGTTTTCTTTTTTTTTTAAAAGGATCTTTGAAAATTGGAACTTGAGAGAAAGCAGGCGAGCACTAAGCCCATTCCAATTCATGTTGCTTTCCCAAATATTCTAAATGTTGGAAATATACCACATCTCACATCACCTAAATATTGGGTTTGATATAGTTTCATATACATGTTTGGACCCTCCACTTATAAGTTTAGACTTTTAGGTTACATGGTATCAGAATATGTCGTTCTTAAACTTATTGAACTCGTATTTGTTGCCCACGTGACAAGCCTATGTTAAGTCTGCACGTGAGGGCAAGTGTTGAAAATATACCACATCTCACATCACCCAAATATTGGGTTTGACATAATTTCATATACTTATTTGGGCCCTCCACTTATAAGGTATACGGATTGACGGATTCTAAGTTTTAAGCTTCCAAAATAGTAGGGATAGTCAACAAGATAGTCTAGCAACATTTGTCCCAATTAACAAGTGAGTAATCCTTCATTTGAGCATATAAAGAAATTGTTGATATTGAAGGGATTAGGGATTGTTATTTTTGTTACCCAGAAAGGATTAAAAAAAATAAAAGGTCCACAATAACCCCAGATTTATAAAAAAAAATACTGGAATGTCCATATCATCATCAAGTTTGATATTGAAAGATATTTTGAGATATTAAAATATTTTAAATACACTGAACAGATATTGATATCCTTGTCAAATAGCTATTTATCGATATCGATAAATATTGACATATCAACAGAATAACAGATATCAAGTTTTGTCCTTTTTTTTTTTTTTAATAAGTAAATTATCCTACGCCACAAGCAGCATGTAGGGTTGGTGTCTCGAATTCGATCAATCCAGGGACCCAACACCCCACCCACCCGAATTAGGTGTTTTAATCCGAAATATGTATCTTTATGTTAATTTTTTTAATGGAGAAATTACAGATTGGTCCAGTTTCGGAAAATAATTGTTGATTTTTAGAGAATACCTTGGTGAGAGAGTGAGTTCTCTGAGAATTTGGGGATTAGGGCTTTAAGATACCTGTTGATTTTTTAATGGGAAAATTACATATTGGTCCGACTACGGGCAAATAATTGTTGCCTCGATATCCAAATTTTTGTTTGCCATTACAAATTTCAAGCTGTGGAATACAACAGGGAAGATTTACCGACAGATTAGTAGATGGGCTTAAGCCTGAATCTTGAACGGTGGAATTTCTTAGATCAAGAGGGACTCAGAGAAGAGAACATTTTGAGTTCCAATCAATCAGGTCTTAGCATCCATGGAGCCCAAGTAAGGTCGATCGCATCTAATCGCCAGAGGTGACAATTATGGCTCCATAGATGTCCAAATGGGTGACAAATATAAGTGACTTCCTCTGTACCTAATAATGATTGCCCACGCATCACAACAACTTGAAATGACTTTGCGTTGTCCTACTATTAGGAGCAATTATGTTGTGCATTCAATAATACATCACTTGCTCGACGTCCTACACCGTCCGATCTGTCAGATCGGATTGTAGGACACCTCACAAGTGATCAATTCAATAAAAAAAATTATGAAAAGAAAAATAGAATGTGTATGAAATGACCAATGATATCTAGTTACTTCCTCTTTATGATGAGTTCTAAGAATCTGATTCTTCGAGGCATACCTAAAACTTCAAAAGAGTTATGATGAGAGCACATATCTATTGGTAGACTAGCGACTAAAGATTACCATAGAGAGAAGGAAAAAATGAAAAAGGAAAATTCTAAAACTGAATGTTCATAAAAATACTCCGAATGTGTTTAAAATGTTTCGTAGTATAATTCAATGAAAGATGCTAGGGGTAGTCACAACAATCATCTCCGTGATTGATGCGTGTAAGGTACATCCAATGGGACCCACATGCGTGCATCCCATGATTGGTGTGTGTAAGGCATATTTGCTTGGGTGAGGCCCATATGCGTGCATTACACACACCAATCATAGGAGCAACGGTTGACGGTCGCGACAACCCCTAGCATCCTCCATAGTTCAATATATATGATCCCTATCCATGTCCAACTCTGTGAGAGAGTTCTATTTAAATGTGGTGTTCCCATGATGAGGAGCACCATGCATGAAATAGTAGTAACCATGTTCTACACGGAATGCTAGAATAAACCCCGTTTGTTTGCAGAATTTTTCATCTAATCAATAAGCTTTAATAAGTGGACAAACACTTTGACATACATCAAACAGAAAAAAAGGGTTCACACGAAGAATTACCAAAGTACCAAACAGCTCCTTAACATCTCTGGCATTATAAAAAAAATGGTTTAACCTACGGACCCGACATTCTCATGATTTCATATTCAAAATTCCAAGTGCAATAAGTAATATTCCTCCAGAAAAGTGAACAATTTGAAGCAATAAGAGAGAGGGAGAAGAGGGGGGGCGGGGGGGAGCCAGAGGCAAGTATATACTGAATTCCATGCAACAATGATGGCCTTTTCAATCAATCCCAAAAAGTCTTTCCAAATCTCAATGATGATAGTGTGTGGCATCAGATATTTGGTGGGTCTCATTCTGTCCCCAACCATTGTCCCCTTCTGTTTCTATGTTTCATAAAATGGTTTTGAAGGGAATGTTCCTGCAGGTAAGACTTAACCATCCTTCACCAACTTTGCTAATAAGCCTTACAATATCAAATTAGCTGAACCATCATGTACATCTTGAGGTTCAATGTGATATTTTTTTTTCCCCTTTTTTTTCAGTACCTGACACAAAACTCATATATAATCATTTCATGCGGTTAATGGGTTAGTAAGATTGAGATAGGTGCTTTACAATACCCTACAGAGATTTAAACCCAAAACATGGAGGACGGTTCCCAGACTACACCATCAGACCTATATGGCATCATTTAAGTTCATGTAAATTTAAACCAATATGAAACATGGGTCCATTTCTTCTATCAGATGCAATAATAGTAAAGATGCCAACGGGATGATTCTAGCCATTGAATCAAAGGCATTCAATCTGAGATTCTGTAAAAAAGTGGCATGGTTCAAATTGGTCACTACATGCTCCTGCAGGTAGGGTTAGATCCCTCCTGCATTTGAGTGACCTGTGTCACATCCCCAGTTGGTGATTCATTATTATACCCTAAAAGAGTCCTAGCCGTTAGATGAGGTACCCTTGCATTATTCAAGATTTTTTTATAGCATCAGAGATATTTCATCAGCTAGGGGCAACACCAACACCGTAATTAAAAGAAGTTGATCTAAATCAATAATGAATCCCTGCCAAGTTGATCCAAATGAAGTCAATTTGGGCTTTACCCCTAATCCAATACAATAGACATCTAATTGGTTTATCTAATGCACAATTTCTTTCCCATGTCATGCATGCAGGTTGAAGGACACAGTTTTTAAGGTAAAGAGTCCAAGACTCTGGTATCACAGCCTTAAAGTGGTTGGGAGAGGAGGCATCAATATTGCCCATTAAAACTAGGAAAAAACTCAGTATCATATGGATTGGAGCTTCCTTTCCAAGACCCTTGCAGATGTAGCCCTAGACCAAAGACTGCACCATGTTATATGATTCAAGTTGAAGGGACTACAAGGAAAAAAAGAATGTCAAGGAGAACACAGATCGAAGCTGTGAGAAAGAACTTGAAGGCCATGATTTTTCAAAAGATGGAGCCTTAGTAGATTAGAATGGATTTTAAGTCTTTAAGTCACTGATAACGCGATTGTGCATTTGAATCACACAAGAAAATAAATGTGTGAAAAACTAATGGTTTATATCTTCATACTGCCCAGCAGCCCATGTCAGAAAAAGTTTTTTTTCCATTGCCCAATCGTTTATCGTAGCATTCGAAATAGGTCTATTCATGATTCGTTAAGGATCATTTCTAGGATTTCAAGAAACTACGATGTTGGTGATTATTTTCACTGATGAATTTAAGGACTTAAAAAGACCTCATTTTTTGCTGTAACGACTCCCCTGTAAATAATTTTCTGCATGTCTTCAAATGTTGTACTAAACAAAGCAGAATCAATTCATTTTCATGAGATGTCCAAACAACCCATAATAAAGCACAGAATAGCAACTAAATTTTTACAACCCATAAGTGCATAAAGGCCATTAAAGCCCAACCCTTGTCAGCCAAAGTCAAACCATCCAGTAGATCACAGAGAGAAAATGGCATGCCCAAGTAAAACCTAGATTCTTAAGGATTTTTGACTAAATTGCCACAGCGAAGTGACAATAAATCAATAAATGGATAGTAACTTCTAGATTTGAATTCATTTACACATCACAAACCAATTAGGGACCTCCCAAATTCAGGATACTTGGTGGTCTGCTGTCAAAATCTGACCACATTTCAAACCAAAAAATGCAACAAGGGAAGGAAATGGAGAATTTTATATTAACTATGTAAGAAAGGAGGCCAAACCCCTGCTGCCTACCAGAGGAGAGTTGAGAGGCTTGACTGAAAATAGAACTAATTAGGAAGAGTCCAGTACCTCCCATCCACAAAAGGTTCTCTAGTGAGCCCAACTTCCAGTTCTGCACTTTCCTACTAAACAGAGGTGACTAAACCACCCCACTCATGATCTCCAATTTGGAATTTAGGTGTCTAATTCGATGCCAGTTAGTGGGAATTGGAATTGAGCTGGAATTATAATTTCGGTAATTGGATTACATAAAAAACTCAGGAGAATTGACAGCTTTAATTTCAATGTTTTGGATGAAAAATGATGTGATCATTATTGTCTCCTTAAAAAAAAGAAAAAAAAAATCATGTAAACCATCAAAATTGCCTTCATTTACCAAGTAATAACAACATGGGGTATGGATAAAAAATTAATAATCACTGTCATTATATTTGACAGAGTACTTGAATCATCACAAGTATTCTTGAAATTTTACTAGTTTTAAGAGCAGATCCCTTCAAATTTTACAAGTTTTGGATTTTAAGTCTTTAGGTCACCGATAATGTTGGTCTCACAATTTTCAAATGGGTCTAAAGCATGATGGTCAAAAACTACAATTACATTCCCAGATTGCTTCCTAGAGGAGAATTAATCAAACAGTTAATGGCCCACATGCAGCCATCTCTACTCCAATCATTGTAAGCCCGCCGTCATTTGTTTGGATAGTATCGAAATGGAATGGAATGAAATGAAATGCCTTCCTCTTTCTCATCGCGGCAGCTCACTATGGAAATTTCATTCTATTTTATTCCATTCTGATTCCTCCTACTTTCGGCAAAACAAACGAGCCTCGAGAGAATTGCCATTGATTTCCTCATCTTTGGTGAGATGAAGATTATTGCGAGCTTCATAGTCTATAAATACACATTCATGTATTTATGTTTACATATATAGTAGCATATCACTACTTTCTTATAAAAAGTTGTTTAAAATAATGCTTTTTAATAAATAACGTGACCTGTTTTCATGAATTTTATTCTTATTTTTCATAAAACATTGAAAATTTTAAAATAAATGGAGGATGCAGAAGATTTTTTCCGGTGGCATATAGCTGGTCCATTTTAAAATTTATCGTTTAAGTAGACTTTTTGGGCATTTTTATGAAATATTTTGTAAACATGAAATATAAACTATAAATTGCCAAAAAAAAAAAAAGAAAAAGAAAAAAAACTTAAACAATAGATGTTGAAAAAAAATTATTTTACAAAATTATTCAAAATGATGTTTTCTAGTGGACGACGTACCCAATTTTCATAAAAATATTTTATCTTTCATAAAATTTTGAGAAATTAAAATAAGTGAGTGTAGAGGAATTTTGACAATAGTGAGTGAGCCTCAAATGTTTCACCAAAAAAAAAAAAGAAAAAGAGAGTGAGCCACAAATATAATAAGATTTAAGTAAAAAAAGAAAAAAAAAAGTTGAAAGCGGTGTTAGTAACACCGCTTTCAAAAAGCCGTTGTACTAAAACCGCTTTTACGCTTTGATTTATTCCGCGCAAGACCAACATATCCACGTTATCAGTATCTCACCCTCTCCCTCGCGATTTAGGGTTCCGCCCTCCGTCGTCGACCATCGTCGCCGGCTCGCCGCCGGTCCTGCTATCCGCTGTCCTCCGTCGTTCATCCCCTCTCTGTCTCTTTCTCTCTCTCCATCTGCGAATTCTATCTCGAAGCAGCTCCAAACGCGAACTGTGCCGACCTCGCCGACGAATTCCAAACGCGGCTCCATCTCTCTGCTCTCTCTCCTCTTGCCAGGTAGGTTCTTTCTTCTCCTCCTCCTCCTTTACACGAAACCCTGAAAATGCCATAATTTTACACTCTGTTTGGTTCCCGAGTTTTCCAACGGAAGGGAAAAATAAAATTTGAGGGAATCTGGTTTCTCTTGTTTGGTTGCAAAAGAAAGTAAGAAGGAAAAAAAATAATAATATTTACGCTGGAAAAAGAGGGAAATTTTTAATTTTTTAATACTAACCACTTTCCTTTTGAAAAGGTGAGAAAGTGAGGGAAAAACTTGTGGAAAATTCTCCTCTCTCCCGCGACGGTTCGACTAGCATCGAACCGCCAGTGATGGCAACCTTGATTTGCGACTACTACCTCCGACTGGCGACTTCTAATCGCCGATCACGTCATCCAACCAGCAAACTCTCACCAGCGATGACCTCCTTCGTCTGACATTCATCTTCTCCGACCAGCAGTGTGCATTCAGCTAATCTGATCAACTACCTTCAGGCTAACAACCTCTGGTCAGGTATGTTATGTCTCTCTTGCTCTATCTATCTCTCTCCTCAAATCCCATTTTGTGTTGTGTTGTGTTGTGATGGTTATGATGGCTTGGTTTGCAATTGGTTCCTATCATTTTCTTGCATGATTTTCTCATATGAGTTTGCTTGATTGTCTCATACCCGTCTGGTTGCTATTGGGGAAGCAATGGTTCTGCACCTCTGCTCAAATGGTATTTCTATATTTGATCTTAACACATTCTTTGCCATCCATTTGTAAATTTTAGCTTATTTTGACTGATATATATATTTTTTTTTTGGTTGACTTTATTGGCTTTGGGTTGAAACTATTTTCATTCAAACTATTTGTTAAGATTCTTGAAAGAGAGAAAATTTGTTGAGAAGACACTGTTAGTTTTTGGAATTATGAGAAGACAAAGCACCATGCTGCTATCATTTATTTTGTTCACCTTCTGTCTAGCATTCTGGTTATAACTTTGCTGCTTTAATTTTAACCTTTAGTCACTACGCACTAAGAGATTCATCTACTGCCGAAGATCTAATATTTGATATAGCGAGTCTTGGATTGCTAGAGAAAAAGAATTTGTTAGAGAGACCAGTGAAGATTGCAGAAGAAGATAATGAGAAGTTCTTGTTGAAGCTAAAAAACCACATTGGTCAGTAAGCTTGGAGAAAACATAAAACTTCATATATTTAGCTTGTAAACTCATCTGGGTCTTTGTGATTCTTGTGTTTAGTTATGATGGTTCTCTTTGTTTTTCAAATTGTGGAGTGCTCTAGGTTTTGAAACTCCTTTTTTTTTTCCCTTTTTTTTTGTGTGTGTGTGTGTTCAAAAGCATTTTTGGTATTCTTTATCCCAAAAAAAAAAATTAAAAAAATGCATTTTTGGCAATTTATTTATGTGGGTTTTCCATCAATTTAAATTTATACACAGAGTTGGACTTGATATTCCAACAATCAAAGTTCCAGGTTCAAGCATTTAAAGTTTGATGCAAAAGCTTATGGTGGAGGCAGGGCATTGCCTACACTATTCATTCAACTTCTTTATCAATGTGTTAGACGTAACTCATTTTTAGATCATATGAATATGTTTTTATATGTATTATGTGTAATCTTTTTATCTCTGACCCTGTAATCTCACTCTGTCTCACTCTCTCATATAGATCATTTCTCATGTTGTTGATCCCCTTTCTTTGCAGAATGAAACTGCCTTTAGGCCTATGAAGCTCTGGAGAGACCACACAACTATTGGCTTTGGCGAGAAAACTTAGTTCAGATCTAAAAGTAAGGAAATTATACTCTTATTGTTTGACTGTCAGCTCTACTTGAATGTGTTCACAGGTGCTAATCATTTTCTATGTACCCATGCACATATGGTCTACACTTATTTGCAGAGATTGAGGAACATGGCTGTAGTGCAGAAGATTTGCTATTTGAAATGGATCGGGTACTACGGCAGATGGGTCTGTCATCATTAGAGAGAAAAACTCTGTTTGAGGGTAGCACAATACAACAAATTTTTAGGGTAGCACAATCTGATACAAAACCTCTGTTTGGGTAGCAGTGTAGTGTAGCAAAATTGATAATGTAACCTTAAAACAGAGCAGCATATCATCTGCAAACAACCTAAAGTGGTTTTGCCATCCCTACTTCTTCATCCTATTGTAAAATCAATATATTAGTTGCTTGAACTCTAATAGCATTAACCATACCAATATGACTATATGGGTTGCATGGAAACCTCCTTTAAATCCACTAGTCAAGATTAATGTAGACGCTGCCTCTAAATGAAAAACTGGAATGGCCATTATGGTTCGTTTATAGTGGGATTTATGGTAAATATGGTTTAACAGTTAATGATGGCTAAGTATCTTCATATTACTCGCTCATTTGATCGTAGACGGTTTCTTTAGCCTCTCAGGATTCTTTTCAGGCTCAGGACAGTCAAGACCCATACGGGGTTGCACAGAACATTGCCAGACGACTGCCTGAAAATCTTGAATGAGTTTACTTATGCCAAGATATATTTTTGCTATGGAGGCAAATTTGGCTGCTGACTTTATGGCCTCTTATGCAGGGGAAGAGGAGTCCATGTATTTAGTTACTTGTGACCTCCATTTTTTTTTCTTTTTCTTTTGGTATAATACTTTTAACAATGATTATGTTGGTCCCACAATTGTAGCTTAATGAATGTTGGTCCAACGGCATTTCCGCAAAACACCTTAATTCTCATTTTGGTGCTCAAATAAGAAAATAAATTAATTAATTAATAACTCAAAACAACCTTCATTTGTCACAGCCTAATTATATCTGACCACATTGACCATAGTAGGCGAGCCCGAGTGCTGGAATTATTGGCCCAACCAATATCATTGGGTCTAATATTTCCCGCCAAGTTGGCCCATATGGAACCATAACTCATCTCCAAGAATGCTAATTGGGCCGAATGGACACGTGTTTGGCCCACATTGGCCTTTTGTACACAACCAATGGCCTATTGACTGCATGCCACATACAAGGGCCCCAGTGAAAAAATCAACGGTTCTAAAACGAATATTCCCTTTTTTAATGAGTGTGATGTGATTATTAGGGTTAGGGTTTCCTTCTCACTTTCTCAGCCATATATATGTACCCACATATAACTCACATTTTGTCTCTCACCAATCAATCATCTTCACATTCTCTCAGAACTGAAACCCGAAGACTAGGGCCTGAAGCATCAAAATCAAGATGGAACAGACCTTCATCATGATCAAGCCTGATGGCGTCCAAAGAGGCCTGGTTTGTCTTCCTGTCATAAAATCTAATTGCGTTTTCGTTTTCGTTTTTTTTTTTTTTTTTTTTTTTTTTTTGTCATAATCTCTTGATAATATTGGTCGATCCTATGTTTGGTTTCGGAGAAAGTGGTGGAAAGAGAGGTGAAAACATGATCTAACTAATTGGCTTATTTGAGCTGGGTCTTTCACCTTTTTAAGAATCATAAACAAACAAACAAACAAACAGAGTACATGATATCTAAACTTGTTTTTGCTTTTATTTTCCTTCATTTTCTCCGCAACCAAGCAAAGGGTTTGAGGTATTTTGATCAATTGACTGTTCTTCTATCTTTGTTTTGGTTTTGTTTTTTATTTGCCTTGGTTGGTGTTGATCAAGGGCTTTTGAGCTGATTTTCCAATCTCTCTGTATGGTGTTGTGGTTCTCAAAGATTTAGCTGTGTTTCAGGTTGGTGAGATTATTGGCAGATTTGAGAAGAAGGGTTTCTCTTTGAAAGGTATATTTATTTCCAGAGTTCATCTAATCTTCTGAGTGAGTTCTGATTGTAAATTTGTAATCTTTGTTTTTCACTCCCTTATTATGCTAATTTTTTTTTTTTGTTTTTCGTATCTGGGGAGCTTGTGAATGAAACCATGAGACGACCCTCATCATAGCTTTTCTCTATTTTAAGAATTTGTTCTTTATATATAGATATATGTGGTTTTGAATATAGGTTTAAAGCTTGTGAGTGTGGAGCGTCCTTTTGCTGAGAAACACTATGCTGATCTGTCGGCAAAACCCTTCTTCCATGGTCTCGTCGAGTACATTATCTCTGGACCTGTGGTTGCAATGGTTTGGGAGGGTAAGAATGTTGTCACAACTGGGCGGAAGATTATTGGAGCCACAAACCCTGCTGAGTCTGCTCCTGGAACCATCCGTGGTGATTTTGCAGTCGATATTGGCAGGTAACTTGTTTTTACTATCTGATATTGATTGAGACTGCTGTATATATGAATTATTGACCATTTTCTAAAGAATTTAGTTATAGTATTATATGTTTTGATCAATTTGTCTAGGCTTATTTCAATCCAAAATTCTTGCTGTTTGAATAGTTTTAAATACTTTGAGGGAAAGAGAATTGTTTTACTCTCTGTTGCTTTGTTGTATACTTGTACGATTAGTGTGGTTTTGGGACCAAGGTTGATGTGGATATCTTCTGGTGGTCGGTCCTTCCTGTGTTGCTTGGTTATAGGTAGTGGAGTTGAAGATTGTTTGTTGTAAGATACATCTCTTCCAACTTCCAAGATGACCCTTCTAGCAGCTACAATAAAGCTGGTGCTAGCGTCTTTTAGGAGTCACTTTTGTAAAGACTACTTGCAGTCATCAAACTGAAACATGTTATTGCAGGAACCTACTAAAGTCTTTTCTAAATTATTAAAATTTGGGTCTAGATATTGTTCCTCAAAGTTGCTTCCAAACTCGCCCTTATCATTGGCATTGCCAGGGGATCTGAAATATCTCAATAACCCTTTTTTGCAAATATCTGATTCAGAGAAATTACCTATTGCTTTGCAGGAATGTCATTCATGGAAGCGATTCAGTCGAGAGTGCAAGGAAAGAGATTGCATTGTGGTTCCCCGAGGGCATTGTTGGCTGGGAGAGCAGCCTCCACCATTGGATCTATGAGTAAATTTATGTACTGGTTGAGCTTTTGGTAGCTGCTTATCATCCCCTTCGTCATGTTGTTTGTTATGATTGGTCCCCATTGAGGGAACTTTTTGGTTATATTTTGTCGTTAATATGATTTTGGAGATCGCCTTACTTGCCTGCACTGAGAAACTTTAGATATGCTTGTCAGGTTAATGTTATTGCGGTGATGCTAAGTACTGGATTGTTGAGTGTGTTATTAATTTAAAGTAAACTGGTTATTGGTATCTGATTATGGTGTTTGCTTGATTGAGCGGCATGTTTTCTCGCTTGTGAAGTGCCTTTCTACTAGGTGGGTGTCTCGTAGTCATACCATCAGCAGAATTCTGCTCTTCCATAAGAAGTTTAAGAGACAGGTCTGTTTGATTACTAAGAAATTTATTTGTAAAATAAACAGAAACTCGGAATTTTATTGCCCATGGGTGTTAAATGGATGTTGTAAGATTCTAAGTCCTTCCTTCTCAGGTATCGATTGTGAATCAAATTCGTTTAATTCAAAAAATGAAAAGAAGGGAATGGAAACACTACCTGTAGACTGAACAATGGACAAACTCTCTGACCTCCAGGGCCGACTCAACTTCTCTTTTCCTTGGATTTCTTAGCCAAACGGACCATAAATTCTTTTCCTTCAATTTCTTCGCAATCATATTGGAGCTATGATCCTGACAAAATTTGCTGGTTCAAGAAATCAGATTGCTGCAGCAATAGGGTATATGTATGGTTTGCAAAAATGGGATTTTCCAAAAGCGTGCATTTTGCCTAATGTGAATGTTATATTTCTATTATTAATGGGAAAAAACTTGATTACACTCGCAAAGAAAAAATAGCATGATTGACATGATCTCTGCGAGAAAATAACATGACAGCGAGCTTCCTTCACACCCAGGAGTCTTTAAGAGAAATTGGAGACTTCTCCTTGGGCTTACCAAAGACACATCCTGCAAGATATCATCTCACCTATGCTTACGTAGCCATTCTTCTTGAAAGTTGACAAAGGACGAGCAACGAATCAAAATATATATATGATGGATCAGGGCATTGTAATTTTGCAAAGCATTTAGACAAGCTTTTGCTTCAGTCCGCGCTGGGGAAAGAGCATTAACATAGTGAGCGGCAAACCCAATCTCACAGCCAAAAATTATGAACAAAAGGCCAACACCTGCTCAGGGAAATGAAAGTTCGTAAACACCATCAACAAAGAGATAGGCTGAAGGACGCAAATTTGAAGAGGGTGGCAAATAAGAGATTATAATATGAATTGTCACATCACACTCATTAAAAGGGATTATTAATAGTAGTAGCGGTAATCTGCGGGAGAGGACGGCTATTGCAGACGGATCAAAATTGTTTGCTGTCCCTAAAGCATCCTTCCAAGCACAATCTAAAAATCTTAACTTGGTTCAAACAAATAACCAAATGATCTTAATTGAAAATTTGCTGAGAGCACACGCTCTATAAAATAAGTGGCGAGTCTCAGAACTGGACTATAATTATGGTAGACTTTTTTCTCCTTTCTTTTCCTCTTCTAAAAGGGAGGTTTGGAAGCAACTTATATTAAAAACAATATCTGATAAAAAATACATATATATATATATTGGTTACCATTTACCAACTTTAAGTAAGCTAGGGTACCAGTTACTTAAAAATACATGTTAAGGAGTCGGGTGAATTACACCCCCCAACATTGATTTAGCACAGTGACGCGTGCAAGGATGCTTTGTTCCTACATCTGGATGTGAGAATCAAACTCACGAGACTCACTATGGTATTACGGAATCTCACCTTACAAACTCACGAAACTCAACCATTTTTATGAGAAATCAAATGGGAAAATGCCAGCATGGCCCCACGCAAAGTCATATTGGGGATCACCAAATCATGAACAAACTCCATCTAGTAGTGGGGGAAAAAAAGGTAAGAGAAAAAAAAGAAAAAGAAAAAGAAAAGTGAGACAAGGGACAGAAACCAACAAAGTACAAGAACACGTCCGTGATGGCATGCATTTTTTTGCTTTTACACGCCATTTTGTTTCACTCTCAGAACTGCTATACTATCGGGTAAGAAGGCTGTATGCAGGCAAGTCTTCAAGCCGTGTTAAGTCTTCAAACAGAAGCTCCCTTTCCAGCTGACGACGTGTGGATTTCATCACCGCCTGAGGAAAACAAGATAACAGAATGAAACATCATAGAATGACAAATTACCTGTAAATGAAAACAAGGCTAAGCATAATGGTCAGGCAAAATTATTGAGGCATCAATGGATAGACTTGAAGGAAAACTCATAGTAAGCACAAGGGTTCTCTCTGTAGCCTTTTTCTATCTCTATTAAGAGCTTCCTGCTCATAATGACACTTACATTGAAGTCCATGTATGATGCACGCATGGCAAGCCATTGTTGATCCATCAGCTTGAATGTGATGCAATAGAGAATATCAAATGCCGATTCATTGTCTGTCAGGCAAAAAAAAAAAAAAAAATCAATCGAAACCAGAAGACCTAAAACAGTTTATTGAAATACAATAGACCTAAAAATTCATAAGAGCTTTTACTCAGTACATGCACAAGCACATTGCATTGGCAGTAAGGTGTGCTTCTTCCATCTTATCCAAGTAAATATTCCACAATAATAATAATAGTAATAATCAACAATAAGTTAATGTGTGGAAAGTGGCCCAAATGTTACCTGAGAGAAACTTCAAGAAAATTGCTCCTACCATTGTTCGTGGTTTGACTGTAGAGATCAAGCACACTGTTAACTGATGGAAAAAGAATAAAATTCCAAAACCTACTATCTTACAGAAAATAAAATTCCAATTCAGCTGAATTGGTTTGCAAAGATATGCAACCACCCTCAAAGGTTCTACAGTAGAGTCCTAGCAAATACTTCTTTCAATCACTACACTCAAGATAAAATGGCCCTGTATTTCTGAGGAAACTCTTAAGAAGGCATGCCATTGACTAAACTCAACATGCTATGGGAATGAAGAAATACCATTATGATTTTAAAAAAATTGGTCCTATACCATCATCACAATCACCAAAATTAAAACAACAGTAATAATAGATTAGAACAATTATAGAAATCCTAGTATGACATTAACTAAACAAATGTCCAAACACAGACTCAGTTGAATGCAAACAAAATGGAATAATTTCATTTTAACAAACTGGAATGACTTGATTTCAATGGATGTCCAGTACCCTCTTATTTAGAAGGTACCAAGTGCAACAATGAAAAGCAATAATTGCAGTGAATACAGAAAATTAAAAAATTACAGCCAAGTTTCTGTTCAAGTCAGATCTGGAAAATAATCTTGCAAACAATCTAAACATAAAGTGAACAAAAACTATAGACCTGCTTCAAGATCCAGCATCTGAATAAGCATGAACGTGATATTTACACCAGCTACAGCAAATGGGTATTCCCACATGGCCCGATCACCTTCTTGCTTTCGAAGAAGATCCTGGAAAGATTTCTGCATGAAAAGGTTCTGCCTTTCAGGACTGATAAATTATAACACAAAGCAGATGAGAAAGGCCGAGTTTAGACTTACAAATGGAAAATGTTACTACATTCTCAAAAACATTTATTTTTGAAGAAGTCTACTGCTTGTACAAGACAGAGAGAAATTGGTCCAATATATTGTTTTCTTGTGTAAGCATGCACCTCACTTGCACCACGATCACATAGCTTAGTGCCTTCGCATTTGATCATGTAACCCAATACCCCCATCACATAGAGAATATTCCAATTTCCTAAACAATAAGCCCAAAATTCAACTTACTTTCTCGCTTAACCCTTTATTACAATCAAATTGGAGGGAAAAAAATTAATGAATTTGAGTCTCTTATTTGATTAGTTTCATGTGTCATTGTTGTAAGTTTTCATTCTTTACCTCAGAATGAAAAACACTATATCTTTCTGAAATTCCCTAGCTCATCATCAACTTACTTCCTTTGTCCATTTATGATCCCATCCTACGCAGCCTTGAAAATTGAAAATATTAAAATAGGAATTTTTTATGGGCTGAAAGGGGTGAAAAATATGAATATTACTTACTGAAGCAGGACAAGGAATGTGCTTTGAAAGGGTGAGTTGGAAATTCAACTCATGTTGGCATAAAAATCGTTCTTTTTAACAGACATTTGGGGTAGAAGAGGATATGTTATAGCTGCCTCTCATCTTTCATACTCATTCTCATCTTCTATAAGGCTACAATCCTGATCTGATAAACAAAGGAAGGCAGGTAACACAAAGCCCTCAACACTTTTAGTAAATCATGCCTACAGTGACTATTGCTGGGAAACTAATCACTCTGGGTGGGGCTACATAGAAGCGCATAATAATGCTTGAAATGATATAGTGAAAGAGAATTCAGCATATGTTCTCTTTAATTAAGAAAATGAAGGAGCTCTCATGCAGAAGGGTGATAAGCTTTGCTCAAATTTCCAGAAGCAACAATGAGGAGACAGACTTCTTAGCCAAGAAGGGTGCTGGTACCATGGAAAATTCCAGTGGTTCTTGAGTTCTTCACTTCCTTTGTAAAAAAATTCTAATATAAATTAAAGAAGTATTGACTATTATTAAACTCTAAAAGACATAATGAATAGAGAGAGGGTGAGGAGAATACAAATACCAAATTAGAGAAAGAGAGAGAGAGAGAGAGCATTCACTGATATGGTAAATCTTTTCAACATGTAAGCTTTAAAAGTTTCTATATTTGGGGGTCCGTAGCTTCCAAAACTCAACTTATCTCTATTCATTTTAAAGAACTGTTTTACCAATTAATTTTTAATTCATGTGTAAACTAAGATGTATGGGAAAAGTAAGGTCCCCACCCCCAAAAAAAGGTACTCCTCTATACTAAAACTAGTTGCATGACTATATTCTTATAAAATAAAATAATAAAAAAAATCAATATAATAATGAAAAAGAGAAAAGAAACACACACTGTTGTATTATAAGTAGGTACACATGCATTTGAAGCATTAAGCTGAATATATATACTCAAAAAGGAAATACTGGAGTAGGTCATTAGATTCTGGATATATATTACTTTCACATACATTTAATAAATAGACTGCCACTCTATAGTCATACTCCCAAGAATGCATAAACATGCGTTGAACCAGGGGAAAAAGAATACAGCCTAGTTCTTAAACTGAATCATATTTCACAAGAAGCACCAAATTAGTTATACCATAAATCCCAATGTCAATTTAATACACATGAAGACACAGTATAAGCATTTAATTAATTTTTCTGTAGAGAGGGGGACAAAATCACATACCGGAAAATTCCTAGCAAAGAACAACAAGTTCTCCAACGATATAAAACCACCACCCCTACCAGATAAAGTCCATATATAAAGAATTAAAAAAATTATAAAAAAAAAAAAACATTGACCGCTAGCAACAAAGGAAAAGAACAAGGGAAACACAGGTGTACCTAAAGTCTGTTGATGGATCTTTTCCTTGCCAACCCATTTCCTTCCACTGGTCAGATATTAAACCATGAAGTTCTTCTTCAGGAAAGGCAGCATTCCATAAAGCCCTTAAAGCTTCCTATAACAACACAGCAATAGTAAATAATAACCAGGAAACTGAGCCTCCAAACTTAAAGAACTAATCTGAATATAATGGGCCCAAATGGATTAAAAAAATTGAAACCATGCACTTCCATCTCCTTAAATATTTTTACATCAGTTTTGAATATTTAAGTGATTAACAATAAGGGTACCTGATGTTCAAGAATTGAACTATCGTAGGCAATATCTATACGGCTCTGTAGCCTCTGCAAGCAATCCTCCTGGCAACACCAATGCCAAGAAAATATCATGGATTTTTGTGGCATTTTTTGTAATAATCTACATCAGACAGAAGAAGAGAAAAACGAGAAGAAATTGGGAAAAAAAAAAAAAGTTTTCCTCACTTTAACAGTTCCCATAAGATACTAATAGTGGAGTGACTTCAATAGCTTGTATTGTCCATGATAAATATAAATAGATACAACAATAGGACAACCATTAGAAGAAAACTTGATATTTTAACTGATTTATAGCAAAATCTAAAATCCTAAAAACATAAAAAGGTCAATATGAATGTCCTCAATAACAAGATAAGTGATCATCTGTGAAGCTCGATGCAAGCCTTCACCAGGCTGAATTCATATTTCACTATAACCCAGGAGAGCTACTACTATTCCAAATTAACTGTTTGGAGATCTTGGTCTATCTAATTTGGGTAAGGCCCCAAAGGCGGTTGCCCATCTCTCTTTCCCCACTACCATTGGCTAGCATGATTCCACGGGTCAAACAGGATGCATTTTGTCCAGGGGTTACACAACTGCATCGGGGGATTCAACTCTATTACCGTAGCAAGATACAGATTCTCGAAGAAGACACAATTCATTCAAACAAGAAAAAACCAACACTCAGTTCTCTGGTGCTTTTGAACTTAGACTGTTAGGCACACTAAGATAATGAATATGAGTGTAAGAAGTCTAACACAAGGGTTTGTGATGGGCTATATTGTTTTAAGATATGTTCTAGAAAATGAATGGATTAAACTATTATTTGGGTTATGTTGTACATTTATACTTACAAATCTATCCAATAACAAGTTATCAACTATATAGATAAGCTTCACTTCAACAGCATAGACATAGGACAAGCCCAGTTATGTCCAAAGCTAGGCTGATGGCTACTTAACTCTATAGAAATGGAATAGAAAACTGAAACCCTACATGGTTCCTAAAGAGTTGCTGCTATCATAGCTATTACTATTGAAGATATATATAAACATAGCCAGATGGTGAATGATCAATGCCCACGATACAGAAATTTGGGTAGAAGCTATGATCAAAGAAATGATAATCAATGACCTAACAAAGGATGTGGCTCACCAACGCAGTAGAAATTTAAGGCTTTTTTAAAGTCAAGCCATTGAGTAGTTTTGGGTAGAAGCAGTGGCTATGGTGTAAAAATAACTCCATAATAAGCCTTACTAATTACTATTACAGATAAAAGATTTCTAGACTCTAAATGTTATAAATCCAGTAGTGTTAGTTACGTATAAAATAGTGATCATGAGTCCATGATTAAAAATATTTGCAAAATGTATAGTCCAAAACTCCAAATTCTAAATAATGTTCACAAACAATACCATGAGCCTCACCACTCAGGGAAGGGGCCTAGATTATACTCAAAGTACGTTTTTTGTTTGCCTCTTGAAAACTTCCAGGATTTGACACTGTTTGTGGGTACAATCAGAAAGGGTCCAAATTGTAAATAATGTTCACAAACGATAGCTTGAGTGTCACCTCAAGGTGAGGCTCAGGGAAGGTGCCTAGATTGTATTGAAGGTAAACTTTTGTTTGCCTCCTGGAAACTTCCAGGTTCTGACACTGTTTGGGGGTACAACCAGAAAGGGTCTTACAGATTGGGTGGGCAAATGAATGTACAAAGAGCAGATAATAAGAACATATGCATTATAGAAACACCACCCTCCCCCGACCAAAAAAGGGGAAAATTTTTTTAAAAATTTCAAAATCGCAATAATATTACCTGGGCTGGGGTTAAATCAAACGAGGGGCGAGCATCACTCTCTCTTCTTTGAGCACAAACACAAGAAAGACCTCTGCCGAGCCATGCTGCTGATCCTGCCACAACCTCAGCTGTAACAACATAAGACCATCAGCTGATGGGAATGGAATTTCTAAAGCTTCAAACTACAAAGAATCATGATCTGCCAGACAGCAATAAATAAGTGTAGATACCAAAATTGTCGACTATCATTTTTCTCAATCTCCTATCCAAGGTCAAAATTTGCTCAAAAGTTAAAGAGCACCCATGCTTCATGCTCACTTCTCAAGTATAATTGTCCTCACAGGTCACAAACAGCTAAATCTAAAATTCCTACTTTCTAGTGTTGTGACCAGCATAAACTATAGATCCAAATATAATTTTTTTGAAACACAACATAAAGTACAGAAAAATTGAAACTAAAGTATAAAATATAAAATAAAAATAAATACTCATGAGAAGAATGCAACAAAGTATTATCCACTGTATGTATCCAGCTATTTCCACCGACCACTATGGATACTGGGAGCATATTTTAAAAGGTGAATGGAAAATTCAAAGTATTTGTCATCCCATAAGGTGAAACATATGCTCATAGGAACAAAGTGTAGTGTCAAAAAATTCCACAAATGCTTTTAGAATAAAATATTTTACCCAGAGAATAGCATATAAAAAAAATAATAAAAACAACAACAAAAGAGTTGTACACCATCTACAACCATCAGTATGAGGCCAATGCTTCACATTTTAAGGGGTGATGCACGCGACATTTGAGTCTTAAAACTGCAACTTGAAGTGAGTCTCAATACATAGGCCTCATGTGCCTTCAATAACTATGAGCAGGAGCTACATCAAACAAAATACAATTTCTCCTCGTCTAAAAAAAACCAAAGTACATTGCAGGGACGTTAGTGGATAACAAAATTTCAGGTGTCAATGAATTCTGTAACAAGACCATGAAATTAATGAATCAAGTAAAAACTTCAGGGCCATGAGATATGATAGCCAAAATCTACACTTGTGCAGGCTTCATTTCTAATTCATATAAATCAATAACCAAGTAGAACAGAATTCAAACAATGTTTGAGAAGTGTGTTCTGTTTCATATCAAGTCCTCAGATGTGCTACCCAGTGTCCATACCCATAGCAAACAAAGAAAACCCTAAAGTTGGCTTTATTCACAAAATTTTCTGCCCACAATATCAATAATTTTCTCTACTTTGCTACCATATTTCCGAATGAACTGCTTCAAATAATACAGAGACGGTCTCCCTTAGGTTTGGGACTTGAAACTCTAGAATCACATCACTTGTTATCAAATTAAACATACATCATTTAAATTTAGGGCATATCAAACGGAAGCATTGCCTAATGACAGTGAACTTGGTATCTCAGTCCACTCAATATGATTCTTTATATAGATAAAATCAATGAAAAAAGAAAGCATGTACCAAACAGTAACCTAATGTACGTGATCGCTGCAATTCAACCAATTTTGAAGCCTAAAGGACAAAATCAGTTGAATTGCATCTCTTTTAAATATAATACTGTAATAAGGAGGACAAAAAGGAACTCAAACAGGAAATTCAGTAATTATTACCAGCACACCCACCACAACAAATTTGAATGTCAGTAAACATGAAGCTACAGAGAATCTGCTAATCCTCAAAGCTAGGTTTACATTACCTCATTTCAATCCACAGATCCAAAAATCAAATACTACTCCAATATAATATATATATATATATATATATATATATAGAGAGAGAGAGAGAGAGAGAGAGAGAGAGAGAGAGAGAAGAGAAAGGAAAAGGCAGAAAGAGTTCTAGAGAAAGAAAGTGTACTATACACAGAGTGAGAGAGAAAGAGAGAAAGAGGAATCCATAAGTATAACGTACCAGAAGTTGACTGGCAGGTGTTGCCTCGTTCCAGACCTTGAGAAATTCTCCTGACAGCGACAAACGACCCACCTCGATCATCCATTTCCACCTTCGAAGCAACTACACCGTCACCAAACTCATCATCTCAATCTCAAACAGAACAAACCACAAAAACGTAAGTTCCCTCAACCAAAACAGCGCCAAAACAACCAGAACCAGAAAATGCAGAGGAAAAAACAACGCCAATCGGATCAAAACCAGTAAGAACCGATCATTTCAAGGAAACAGAGGACACGATTTCGATTCGAGTCGAAAACTCCACGAAATGTAACCCAAAAATGGATCAAAATGAAGCTCTTGACGATCTCGAACTAGTTCTTGGAAGAACGGGAGAGAATCTTGGACAGAAAATGCAGAGTTTCTCTCTCGAAGGAATAGAAAGTTAGGGTTTCAAGATCTGCAACGCGGACGACATTAGCAGTTACAAAGCTTTATCTCCCCAACTATCCCTCCCTTCTCTCTCTCTCTCTCGAAAAAGTATCTCTCTCTCTCTCTAACTTTCTATCTCTATATCTATGGCGTGGGGGCGATTTGTTAAAGGGGATTTTTTTGGAGATTATGAGGGGAAACTAGGGAAAAACCGCTCTTATTTATTTATTTTAATTAACGATATATATATATATATATATATATATTTCCGTATAATAAGTAACGGATTGTGAAATGATGGAAGTAGAATGATAAATGCATGTCCAAAGCGGGAAAAGGAAGTTAGGCAGTGGGATAGCTTTTTAATGGACAAATCGGATGGGGGTAGAGTGGTAATTTGGTGCAATAGGTCTTTTAGATATTTTGGAGAAAGATAAGGGCATGTTTGAGATAAAAATAAGTTTCACTTTATCACGCATGTTTTTCTTTAGCAAAGTTCTTGTTTTTTTTTTGGAAAATAAAAATCATTTCCAAATGGAATGCCAAGTGAGCCCCAATTCTTTTTTTTTTTTTGAGAATGCATGGATTACAAGTGCATTTATGTATCACATGATGTTATTATAAACGGAAACTTCAATGAAAGTAAGCGTATAATATCTATGTCTCAAAAAATAAAAACCTTGATTTTAGAGGCTAATCGGCCTGACACGAGTAACTCTAATACTAATTATTGTTTTACTTGAGCAAGGTAGTGACTGCGATCACTATCATGGTACATCATTGTTAACTATAGTCTTAAAATTGAGACTTACAAGGCGGATTTGAAACGAAATTCATATATTGATGAGTCTTGTCGAACCATGCGCTATGTCATGTTTGACACAATGTTTTTGCACGCTCATGTTTAAAATGTGAGGCTCAAATACAAAAGGCATTGCAAGATGGACTCCCTTGAATGACAGCCTTTCTCATAATAAGGTAAGACCCATATAGGTCACACCAAATATTTTTCATTGTAGAAAAAGAAAGTAAAAAATTGATTAAACAATACTTAGGCAATTAATTGAAACAATCTCATGATATGAACCATTGATTCTTGAGATTTACACCTTCACGAGCAGAAAATCTTATTTTCAACTTCTCACTCCTTATTAGGACCAACCCCAATTTGATTTACCTTAGAAATTAACTCACACAAAGTGTCTAGTAATCTTTCCTAAGTTCAGTTGATTAGTTGTGGTAAAAATCTAAGTACTCTTATTGGAACAAACATAAAATAAAAAGAAAAGGAAAAAAATAATATTTAATTGAAATCACTCGAATTAATATCATTGATGTATCTATCTATTTATACTATTATAGAAAGGGGTTGCACTTTTGGTTAGAGGTATAAATTAAAGTACTAAAAAACCTTCATCTGATTTTAAGGAACAATCACATTTTCTGGCTAAGATAATCATTTTCATAAGCACTCCTAAACTCTCTCCACTTTCTTAGGGACTTCAAAAATTATATCTACTCTCTACAACAGTTATAACTACCCTAATTGCCCAACTCCTATATTTTCTCATCTTTTAAAAATTGCTTTTTTTCTCCCACTATTTTTAATCTTTTTTTTTTTCAGATGAGGGTTTTTTTTGCACACGCAACGTGTGCCCGTTGACATCTAACCAATTGAGTATGACTTTTTAGTACGAACCATTAGTTGAATGAACCATAAAGAGACTAAATCATCTGCAGAGATCAAATGAAAATGGGTTATTGAATGGCAAATGAACAATAAATAAATTATTTTGGAGATTACTTATAGTGTTTCTCTTTCTCGATGTACATTTTTTTAATAATAATCCTATGTTTAGCAAAAAAAAAAAAAAAAAATGAAAATGGGTTATTGAATGGCAAATGTACAATAAATAAATAAATAAACAAAAATCTTAATCTAGTAATAACCTTTGACCACTCAGTTTATAAATATAATTGAGTCAAAAAAAAAAAAAGGAAAAAAATTTGGGAATGTGAGTAAATTGCAAGGGCGGCAGAAAAAGCAAAGATGGGTCACATGGGATGTTGCTATACGTGGACTCGTGGACCAAGTGGCAACTTATGGATAGTTGAATTTATTTGAGTGCGACCCCACATTAACATCAATTGTACTTGCTCACCTTTGATTAAAACCTCCAAATTAATGACATGGCCCACGCGCATGGGTTTTCCGACGAAATTGTCGTCCCTTTCCTTCCCATTATTCGTGAGGACATATCTTGGCATGCAAATACTCACACCTCCACGAAGGTATTTCCAAATAAAGAGATCATAAGTTTAACTATTTTTTATTTTTCGCCAATGGGTAAAACTTTTTGTTCCCTTTAATCCTCTCACTTTCCCCTCTCCCCATCTCATCCATAGGAAAAGAATAGAAAAATCTAAATTTACTCTTTTTGGTAAAGAAAAAAATATAAAAATAAAAATAAACCTTTAGACATGGGTAATTTCACTATTTATTTTGTACAGGTGAACATTTGGAATAAATTTTATCAATAAGTTAGCCTAAAAAAAGCCTGAAATTGAATTTTGAACTTTCTACTTTTTAAGGCGTAAGTCACTTAAATTATTGATTCACCCCTTCAGAACTCATGTCATAAATTTTTTTTTTTTTGCCCCCAAATTGGATACTACTTGATTAATCTCTTAGAATACGGATAAAGTTACAACTCACTTTAAATTACATAACGCTCATGAAAAATTTGACTTATAAACGACCTTAAGAAAGTAAAATAAAAATCATGACCTTTTGCTTCTTAAAAGATAAGTTTGATAAACCTTTTTATCCACCTGCATTACAAATGATAGTATTGTAATGTATCATGGTTATGAGTGGTGATCTTGTGGGTTTGGTGACACATAATGTAATACGAGCATAATAGGATGGTTGAAGGAATAATAGACAGAAGGAAAATGTTAATTTTTTCTTCTTTTTCTCGTCAACCACCTAAATCACCCATTTTTCACCGCCCATCATATGTAGTAGAAGTGAATGCTTCAAATATAGCAGAAGTGGGTGCGGTAAAAATTGTCACGCGATGCTCATTATGGAAAAAAATATAAGTTTCATAAATATGATAAGTAGCAAAAGATGGATGATTTGGGTGGATGGCATAGTACTACTTATTGATAGAATCTAAATACAATGCACAAATGTTCATCTTCCAATGGTTTATTGATACCTTAAAGTCGGTCGATTCGCTAGATTTTTCATATCCAAATTTATTGGATGGGGGAATTCTTTATTAGACAACTAAACATGTGTCCCAAGGTCTAATTATGATGCTCGAGGATGGTTGCTTGGGGTCCGAGCATCATATGCATGTTGCTTTAATATCTATTTTAAGGAGTAGTTTAGTAGTAGACTAGTAGGTTACCAAGGACAACATGATAAAAAAAAGTCCCAAAGCTATGTGGAGTTTCCACATCCATGCGTTGAAATCAAGATTACTACCTACCTAAGTAGTGCAATTCAGTATGGGGGGATAACCTTAATCCCTAGGGAAATGTTTCAGTCAAGAAACAAGGCATGGATTTTCCATGCTGTTATCTATCACTGTTGTACTCTGACAATTGTTATTGAGTGAGGCATGGAGTTTTCATGCTATGAATTGAAGAAGCTGACTAGGTTCGTTGAGCAGAGTGAACACAGCTATGTGAGAGCATCTCCAATAAGTTAGTTATCCAATCTCTTTGTTTATTTTAGCTTACTAAATCATTTTTTTTCTTCTCCAATGAGTTAGCTATATGGCTAGTTATTTTAGTAATCATTATTTCAGTAAGCTACATTTAGCTAATGAATGTTCGCTATCTAAACTATTTTTAGTTTAAAAAGTGATACTTATCCTCTCTATATACATCATTCACATTTTATCTTTCCACCAAATGATTAAAAGAAAAAGGATTATTGATACAAATTTGAAATAACTAAAAAATAACTAATACCCTTAGGCCATGTTTGTTTAGCTGGAATGGAATGGATGGAATGGAATCTCATTCCGATTCATTCCAAACAACATATTTGGATGAGGTAATTTGAATGGGAATGGAATCAAATAGTGTGTTTAAACAGCCATTTCAAATTCATTTTCATTTCAGACTACTTCAAGCATGGAATCACATTTCATTCCCATCCATTCCATTCCAGCTAAACAAACATGGCCTTAGAGTACTCATATTGATAGCTATCTATCCATTTTTAAAAATGTTATTTTGCTAGATAGAGTAACAAAAAAGAAAATAGTTAGTACCCTTAGAGATACTCTAACATCACAGACTAATAAAAATAATATAAAATTAAATTAAAAAATTAAAAAATATTTTAATAATATCACTTTATTTTATTTTTCTTAACTTGCCATATCATATTAGCCACATAGCAGTTACATATAAGTTTTGTCCGCAGAACAAGTGCGGGCCACCATAGAATGCCATTTGTTCTTAAAGTTGGACTACATATTTGGCAAACATTCACTTGGAAGGGTATATATATATATATATATATATGTGGATTGCCAAACTGCTACTTGACAAGATAGTGGGGGAGAGATTGTTATCGTAGACTGTGCCAATGGATGATGATTTTTCTTTCCAGAAATGCATGCCATCTTGACTATAGAGGGCTAAAGGGCAAGTTTCTAAAGGACAGTCACATCATACTTTTGCTATAACTAGCCCAATTCCACAAAGAACCTTTTACTCCTAGGAGTTGAAGCGGTTTCGTGTAATTTACTCTCTTTATTTTTTTATATAAATTTTCAATATAATTAATATTCTAAACATATTAGTCTCTAAGAAGAACTCAAAGGACGAAAACTTAATTTTAATTATTATTATTATTATTATTTTGATTGTTATTAATTTAAAAAAAGCATAGCCTATATTTTACAATATTAATGGTAACACATGGGTGTCATGTTTGTTTAGCTGGAATGGAATGGATGGAATGAAATCTCATTCTAATTCATTCCAAATAATACGTTTGGATGAAATAATTTGAAAGGGAATGAAATCAAATAGTGTGTTTAAACAGCTATTTTATATCCCTTTTTATTCCAAACTATTTCAAACATGGAATCAGATTCCATTCCCATCCATTCCATTCCAACTAAACAAACATGGTCGGGATGTGTTAGGACTTGGGACCCCCCCAGTGATTAATCAAATCAAATTACAATATGTCAGATTCCCTCGAGCAAGAGTACTAGTTCAACTACTATATTCTATATTCAATTTTGAAAAATTTTCCGCCCAATAATCATTGACACAATTTCTCACTAGATCAAGTTATATAGAATTCATAGTATAAAACTCATTCTTCTAGTCTAATTGATCTAACCATCCCTTTGACCCAAGAGGACCCACACCAGTCCTAGTTCAAAAGAAAAAAAAAATGTTTCTTAGAATATTATGTCAATAAAGAAAAATAAAAAAAAATAGAAAAAAAGAATATTCTAAGTATTTAATAGTTCAAAGTGTAAGTAAATATGTGTATAAATTATATCAGTACCATGCATTAAGTATTGTAACATGTGCATTGGCCTTGTTCAGTGTATAACCCTCAATGCAGTTACCCATACCTAATTGCTAAACTTTCAGTTGATTCGACGGATCATTAGGGCTAACTAAAAAAATAATACTCATAAGAAAAAAAATACTTAGTTATATAAATGGATTGGATCTTGGTTTCATGATTAGATTAATTATTTAAAGCATCTCTCCTGTGGATTCCTCGGGCTTGGTAATCTAAGACGGCATGGAAATTCCATAAAGTTCTTGGTACTTGGACATTATTATTATTATTATTATTTCGTTAATTTTGGTTACAACTATGCAACAAAGTGGAACATCGCTCAACGTAAGCTCGTGAATTTTAGATTAGATTCAGTCAAACTTAGATGTGCCTACCAATAACTATATTTAATTATATTCTCACCCCTCATTTTTTTATTTTTTATTTTTGGTGCGTGCTTCTTACAATACATGGGTCTCCAATGTATGGCCCCTAAAGGGGTGCAAGTATATAATATAATCTCTCTCTTTTTTCTCTCTCTCTCTCTCTATATGTATGTATGAGGATATATATATTATATTTAGAGACACCCAATGTTTAGGAATTAGGACAATGCAACCTCACCTGGTGGTGTGGTCTACAATGTGGAGATCATAAATTATCGGGCTTATCCAACATGAATCGCTAAATTTTTTTTCATTGGGATTTGAACAAGATCCAGTGGCTATGAACAACATCGCTATCGTCATCAACATTATCATTATAACATGATTGGAATTATACTCCTAGTGATTTTGTAATTAATACGTATTTAGAGTAGTGTTATTGATATCTAATTCTTATTCTTAATTTCGTTTATTAATAAGATGTATGTTGTCAAAGCAACACATGTTTTTTTTGGTATTTTATAAATGTGTCACTTCAATAGACACTTCATTTGGGAAAATATTAGGAAAATATATCGAGGATGATTTTGGTTCATGGATTCTACCAAGGAAAAAAAAAGGAAGGGAAAAAAAATGAGAAGGAAAGAAAATGAAAAGCAAAAATAAAATCATATCAAGCCAAAATTATTCCAATTCTTCTTTTTCTTCTAATTTTTCATTGCAACCAAATAAAGAAAAATAGAATTCCTTATATATATATATATATATATTTTTTTTTTCCTTGATAAAATCCACAAACCAAATAGAGGCGAAAAGTATTTTTTGAAGGAAAGACTATAAATACGTGAAGTAAGCTCATGACATCAGTAGGAGATGCCGATTTCTCATTTTCTTTATGGATTAGTCATTAGTTAAATTTATTTTTTGTAAAGTATGCGATAACTAATAACTTGACTTGTATTTAAGAAACTAGTTAAACTAATTATTTGAATACCTAGTTAAAATAAATAAATAAATAAAATAAAAAATAAAAAATAAAAAATAAGGGTGGGGGTGGGAGGGGCGGGGGGAGAAAAAAAATGCTAGTGGGGGATGAGAGTATATAGAAAAGGGGAGGACCAAAGATCGTGCTGGCATGAAGCAAAAGAAAAGGTGTTCCCCTTTTTAGGTAACACACCTATTCAATTAAAGGGGATGGGATAGGTATCTTAATTAATGTTTCCTTTTCTATAGATTTTGTTCCACCAAATTTCATGTTGTTCGAAGTTGATTGGATTACTGACCCAACAACTTTTTAGGTCATGAGAAGGTGACTGAGATCAATGTCATCCAACATTAGTGGCCAAGAACTTTATTAGCTGTCAACTGGGACAGTTTTGGGCCTGGGACAGGCCGTGGGTTCTTTTCAATTATGGGTCCAACCTTAGGTAGTAGTCTATTCAATGGTGTTTTTGATGGGGATGTAAACTTGGTTTGTGTTTGTTTGGTTCACCAATTATTCAACACCAAACAGACCATGGGGTAGTTCTTGCATTTCTATGTTGGGGTTTTTTTGAGTCAATCAAGAAGTTTGGTCCTTTGATGATATTTGAAACACCAATTTGGTTTGAATTCTTCATCAAGATGGTAATTCAAATTTCTTTGAGAAATATTGAATTAATATGCCAGAAATGGAAATGAACATTTTAGTTTTTACCTTCACTATAACTCGCACTGGAACTCGTTTGGTCGGCCTACTTCCCTAGATTTCCCAAGCCTACAAATCAAACCAACTTTTGGCTTAATTGGATAAGGCCATTGCCCACTTTGCATGGGAAGTCAAGTTCAAAACCCTCCATTTTTGAGGCGTAAGTCACATAAACCATTTGTTCGCTTTATATACTTCAATTTTTCATATAAATATCACTTTAATAAAAGAATGACAACGTAAAATCCAATGGTGCAAGTATTTGGGCCAAGGAATCATTGAGAAAATCAAGCATAATTCACATGTGAATGATAAAGGGTGTGAGGATACGTACACTGATTTTCTTGCCAAGCTTGGGCCAGTGCCTAGTGGGGGATGAACAATTGATGCTATTTGATGACCTTTGTGTTGGTCCTCAACACCTTTTATTCAGTGACCCAATTGTGGGGTGGCTTTACCCTCGTCCTGTCCATTCATAAGTTTGCCTTCTACCAACAAGTAAAGGTTAACCAAAGAAGAAAGAAGAAAGGGAAAAATAGAAAAAGCAGAGAGAGAGGGGAAGCTTCCACTTTATATATGATGACCACAGAGGCTTTTCCTTCAAAGCAATGGAACCTATATGTTTGCATTAATTAATAATTAATTCTTGGGTTGAGTTAGTTCACCCAAAACACAGAGGACCGAACCACTAGGATGCCAAATATATAAAACTATTTAATTTTCATGGTACGTCCAAAAACCAAGCAGACCCATTACATAAAGGAGCCAATTTACTGGGCTAGGCCATAAGTAGCCTGGTGGACACAAATTACAGGCCGGGCTTATCCATTGCATGATAATTTTACCCTTAATTTTATTAGCACCCTTACTTATCTTATTTTTCAATTATTTTATAAAAAATATAAAAGTTTTTTGTGAAAAATAACTTTGTAAAAGAATGCTTTTACAAAATCACTAGTTATATTTTTCATAAAATCTTGAAAAATAAAAATAAGTGGGGGTTCAAATAAAATTAAGGGGTGATATTGTGATAATAACCGGCCCCTGATTTTACTCCGGAGTGGAACGTCAGTCCCATTAAACTATGAGCCCAACTCGGCCCAAGACTACCAAAGCCTGATTATTTTGTTTTTATATATTTTTCTTGTATTTTTTTTTCCTTGTATTTCTTTACTGCTTGGACTGTATAGCTTTTCGGGTATAATTATATAAGCGCACAAATTCATAAGTTTTCTTTGAAGTTTGAACCAACAAGTAAAGGCTACCCAAAGAAGAAATGAAAAAGGGGAAAAAGAGATAAAGAAGAGAAATGGGAAGCTCCCACTTTAAATGTGACGACCTCGATATGGATGTAAACATGATGGGTTTTTTTGGGCCCGTCTTGTCCTGTTTCTAGTGGGAAGGGTTTGGAATATTATTTAAGGAGACCTCTATTGGCATCCCAAAGATGTGCTTTTCATCCCCTACTTATTTTATACTTTAAGATTTTATAAAACATATATAAGATTTTTATAAAAACTTATCGCATTGTCTATTAGAAAACATCATTTCGAACAATTTTTTGAAAGAAATTTTTTCCAAAATCTATCGTTTAAGTGGATTTTTTAGTCATTTATGACGAGAAGACTATAAATGACAAAAACGTCTACTTAAACGATAGATTTTGAAAAAACTTTCTCCTAAAAAGTTGTTCAAAATGATGTTTTCTAATAAATTAAGTGATTAGTTTTTATGAAAACTTTTTATATCTTTTATAAAACGTTAAAATGTAAAATAAGTGGGGGATGAAAAGCAAGTCTTGGGGTGCCAATAGAGGCCCTCATTATTTAATGGGGTAAGAACGGGTTTGGGATTTTTTTAAGAACCCGTTAAGGTTTGGGGCGGGGTTGGGATTTTCATTAAAAACTCGTCCCGAATCCGCCCCGATTATCTACTCTCTTTTACTATTATACTTCTATTAATACATAATAATACATTTATGCCATTTAATATATAAAGACCTTTAATTTGTTAGATTGCTTTTTGCCTTTGTTAGGATCATATTTCTTTTTCTTGTCTTTTTATTCTATTCCGTTTTGTTGGGAGTTGTGACACTTTTATTGAAATAAATTATTGTTATGACGTGACTCTTTTTAGTTGTTATTGTTATGTTTTATTAATATTTCATATAAGAAAATTAAAAGTAGTTTAATGAATGAATTTTAAAAATTTCTTATGATAAATATGATAAAATAAAACAATTATTTTTTCTTAAAAGCAAATCTATGCTATAGAATGTAATCAATTTTTTGTTTTGTCCCTCCTTGTCCTGTCTTGTTCCACAAAGTATAAATGGGATGGGACAGGGTGGGGCAAGGTGAGGCGGGAATGGAATTTTCAAATTTAAATGGGATGGGAATGGGAATTGGATGTTAAATTCAAAGTGGGTTTGGGATGAAGTTGGGACGAAAAAATTCTCAATGGGTTAGGGTTGGGAGAGGGCTCCCCGTACCAAACCCGTCGTGTTGACATCCCTAGAACCCGATGGCTTTTCCTTCTTTTCTTTTCATTTTTTCTTCTTTTTCTTTTTTTTTTTTGGTTGGGTAAACTACATGACACATCCTGATGTTTGGCTTGCTTTCATGAAACCCACTAATAAAAACATTCCTGCAATGTACCTCCCAACAAATTAGGCATTTAATTGAACTAATGGTGTGAACAAAATATGAAAAGACATTATTACCCATCACTATCTGTCCTGCCTTTTTTGGACCACCCCACACCACCCAACCTCTCCGGCCAATCCCAATTTTTTCCAGTGAAAAAACCCCAACTTCAATCGCCTAACACCAAAAAAATAAAAAAAAAAACACGAAGAAGAAGATAAGAAAGAAGCAGCAGCAGCAACACTCATGGCAAAAACCCCAACTTCAATTGTGACCATCCCAATAATCCCCATCAATCACCAACGCGAAAAGAAAAGAAAAGAAAAGAAAAGGAAAAAAAAACCATAAGAGGAGCAGATTGAGCAAGGCATATAAAAGAAAATAAAATAAAAAAAGGCACGAAGAAGAAGAAGAAGAAGAGAAGAAGCAACAACAGCACTCTTGGCTGCCAAGTTTAATTCCCATGACCATTTTTTATTTTGCCTATGCCCAAAACCTATGGATCGTATTCGTACCTAACTCAAAATGGGTTTCTCTATCTCATTCTTCATCAGTTTTTTTTTTTTTTTTTTTACCGCCATCAGAGAGTTTTAGATCTTTTGTTTCATGGAGAATGCGATGGTGCGACGGCGAGGCACCAGCACAACCCTCAACTCTCCTTGGCTCCACAAACCCCAGCCATCAACTTCTGTGGGGCTTTCTCTAAATTTTTTTATGTGTTGGGATGGTGCGGCGACGAGGCACCACAACCCGGCCCCAACATCGCCGCCTCCTTCGATGATGACGGCAACAAATCTATGACAGAGAGAACGGGACTCCGTTAGGGAAGACAAGGGCAAACGTGGAAAGAAAACCCCCTAAAAACGTCAAATGACCAGCACATGATGTTTTTCTGTTTGATTTGGAGGATGGCGCTTAACGGTGGAGTGAATTAATAAATGTATAAACTTATGCCATGTTTGTTTGATTGAAATGGAATGAATGGAATGGAATCTCATTTCAATTCATTTAAAACAATATGTTTGGATGAGGTAATTAAATGGGAATAGAATTAAACAATAGTAGTAAATTATAATGATATTCATTCCGCAATATTTATTTCAATTTTATTTTCATTCCAGACTATTTTGAGCAGGGAATCAGATTCCATTCCCACTCGTTCTATTCCAACAAACAAACATGGCCTTAAGGGGAGCACATTGCCGCAATGTTTTTATTAGGGGGTTTTGTGAAAACAGGTCAAACATTAGGAAGGTTTCGTGTAATTTACCCCCCTTTTTTTTTTTTTATATATTAGGTAACTAATCTTATTCCTACCTTTTTCCTCACTTTCTCTCACCATGGGCCTAACCCCAGTGGCTTAGGAGGCTTTTTCTTCAAAGCAATGCAACCTATATGTATGCATTAATTAATAATTAATTATTGAGTTGGGTTAGATCACCCAAAACGCTGATGACAGAACCACTAGGATGCCAAATATATAAACTTGGTTAATTTTCATGGGACTTCCAAGAGACCAAGACCAAGCAGACCAAGCAGACCCATTATATAAAGGAGCCAATTTATTGGGCTAGGCTACAACTAGCCTGTTGGACACATGTTACACGTCGAATTTCTCTTCTCTTCTCTTCTACCAAATAATTTTACTCCGAGGGCGGTTATTATAATCCCTCAACTTTATTTTTTAAGATTCTATAAAAAATTTAAAAGGTTATTATGAAAATTGGTTGCTTTGTCTACTAAAAAACATTATTTTGAAGTTTTAAACAATTTTCTAGAAGAACGATTTTTCTAAAATCTATCATTTAAGTAGATTTTTTGGTTATTTATAATTTTCGTTTATGTAAAAATGAAATAGAGATTATAAATTACCAAAAAGTCATCTTAAACGACAAGTTTTGAAAGAAATTTCTTTCACAAAGTTGTTCAAAATAATATTTTATAGTAGACTTCGTGGTCAATTTGCATAAAAACCTTTAAATTTTTTCACAAAATCTTGAAAAGTAAAAAGCAGTGGGATTTACAAATAAAGTTGAAGGATTGCAATAATAGCCCTCTTTTACTCTGAGGCGCAACCAAGAAAACAGTAAGACCTAGAAAGCCAAAACCTTTTTATTTTATTTTATTTTTAAAGACTTCTTTAAAATAATGCTTGTTTGGGATAGCTGTGGCTTTTATAGCATTTGTTGTAGAAGAAGAGAAGTAGAAGCCAATGCTACTAATTGACCACTGAATTGTGTTTGGAAACTATATTCTAAAAGTGCTGTTGGATACCAGAAGAGCTTTTTAACATGTTTGGCAAAAACAAGTCCTGAAGCCACTATTACCTTGAAATGACATTATTACCCTTATTGAAAATGCTTATATTACTTATGCAGCAATTAAAAAATCTTATTTATTTATTTATTTATTTTTATGGGAAGCTAGCAATAAAAAATCTATTGAAATGTTTTTGTTATAATTTTATTAAAATACATAAGTTAATTAAATCTTTTTTAAATAAAGATCATATCATAAAACCATAAGCCAATTATTTTGTTCAAAATGACAATATTCTAGAGTTCTATTTCTACCTAAAAAAAGAAAAGGTACTGTTCATGCAAATATGCAATAATATGACGTCTATCCACTAATAAGCTCTTCAATAATCTTATCACGAACAACTCCTATTTCATTACCATCCATTGTTACAAAACCGTAAAAAAAAAAAAAAAAAAAAATTGGAACTTTTATTATATTTTTATTTATTCAATGAATTTAGCTGAGTAACCAAATATTAAATAACTATCTAAAAAAAAAAAAAATCAAATTGTTAGAAAGTTGAGCCAAACTAGCTAAGATGTATCATTCTTTTGCCATTATTTTGATCTAGGCATAATCATAGCAATTCTTTAAATTCCTGTAGCAAACGTTATTAATGTAAACACGACACTAAAAGCAAAGTTTGAAAAACATTAATGTATTAAATAGTACCAAACCACAAGAACGCATATCTTACAACTAAACCATCCCTTTAAACAAAATATACAGCATATCTTTCAACTAAACCACCCCTTGAAACAACGTATGTACTCCCCATGACCCAAACAACTAAACCATCGCCATGTCCAGTTTTTCATTTTCCTTGAAGACATCTTCAATTCTCTTCCTAGCTTTAGAAGCATGTCAAGACGACACAATGATCCTCATGAGCCAACAATAGTCGTTGCAATGCCCCAAAATAATTCTTGGCTAACATCAGCCCCACCTGATTGTAAAAGAAAAGAGAGATGAGAGTAAGAGAACCTTGGGCATGATAAATGGCGTACGTGTAGTCTTTTTTCTTTTTGGAAAACAATAGATAAGAAAAAATGTGGAAGTATGAAATGCAATAACATGCACTCAAAATACAAATAAATTACATATAACTCGTCCGCACTATTTCATATTATAGATCCCAAAAATGGGCATTTGCTGATTGGCTCCTCTTTGTATCAATTAGGGAGCAGGTGGTATCATAAAACTACTACTCTTCTTTCCATGCAAATGAAACACTCCTCTCCAATGATTTCAATCTTATATGGCTTGGCATGTTAGTTTTATTAGGACAGTTTGAACTTGTGTTTCCTCGTCAATCTCAGGATCAAACTCCCTTCCAAGAGGGGCAACAATTGAGTAAATGCTAGAAATAATAGATAATGAATGTTTTTCACAAAAATGAAAATAGAAGAACATAGGATTAGCTTTTAGGCTAATGCTCCTAAGCTATCTATTAAACTAACATGTAGCAAGATGTAAATATCATCTGAATCAGTGATTTATATAATATATATATATATATATATATATATATATATATTTTTAACACTGAAATCAAAAGGTACTGCATTTTCAAAATGCTAGTAAAACATGGCTTCAAGCTCATAATAGAGAGTTGTATAGCTCATTGCACCCACCAAAAACCATAGATTCAAAAAGGCAAAACATCTCCTTCTTCAGTAATTAGCACCACCAACCCATCCATGGTACCATTATGATAAGAAAACAATCCAAAATCCCCTCAACATGGCAAAAACATTAAATTGAAACAAAACTCCTAACAAACATTCCAACTGCTCATTTCTACTGAATCTCTAACTCCATAAAATCATAGAAATTAAGACCCTAGAAAACCAGAACATATAAAACCCTAGAAAATCGTCGAAAAACCGTTACTATACAATCATAAATAAGGCTGTAACTTGGTATTGATTGTCGGAGAAAAGGATTGACATCACCGGTGAACTAATCCTCTAAGGTGAGACGAGTATTGGTGAGAAAGTTGTTGCAATGTAAAAGAAATGAGGGGTTTTCATCGGGCCCATGAGAGGATGCTATTGCTATTTCTTTTGTAACATGTTGAAATGGGCTGGGTATTTTCGGTATTTTGAAAGATTCATTAAATGGCATTTCGGCTTCCCGCATCACGTTAGCGGAGAAGCAATGGTCATGCTACTTCAACCCAAACGCACTTTTGGCCCCCGAATTGCTTTTATTTTTTTTTCCCAAATAGACCCACAAGCGCGTTCTACAGTTCAAAAGCACGTTCAGACCCTCCAGAAGCGTTCCCAAATAGGCCCATAGAACCATACATAATTTTAATAATAAAATACTCCATCTGTTCCTAAATTAGTGGCTTACTTTTCTTTTTGGGATGTTTCAAAATTATTGTCACATTTCAAAAGTCATTGGTTCTTTTGGATTCATTTCTTAAGATACCCTTAAAAAAGTATTATCTCTTTTTCTAATGTTTTGCACACTTGAGGGTAAAATTGGAATTTCAAAACATATGCATTGATGTGAAAGCATTTAATAGGGTTTCTTTAAAAATCATGTTTTTTCAAAGGGAAACATCAATTTAAAACGAAAGGACTAGTAGATAAATCATCCTTGCGAAAGCTTTGAGTTAGAAACTAGAATTCTCTCTCAACTCTTGCCAATTTTATCGGGTGTTTCCGAAAGAAAGAGAGCAGCTTGGGTTGTACTCAATTTGCTGACTTTAGTTAGTGCCTCGTTACATATAGGATAGCGCTATTTGTGCTCCTCTGTGGTCTTCTTTCACTCCTCTTTTCTTATCTATTATATATATCTAAAACGGAGGATTGGCACCCTTTTGTGTGCTAAGTGTCAAAATGAGAATTTTTTTTTTTTTTTCCCTTTCACATGCTGAAAGAGGGACGGAGTTGCATTTTTGGTAAAATTACTTTTTAGTAAACGTTTTCTAATCTAATACCAACCAAAAAAGGATATTTTCTATCAACTTACTACAAATTGACTACAAATGTGTGCTAAAATGACAACTAACTTCCATTGTTTCATATTAATTTTGGAAATAGTCACGAAAATGTAATTTTGCCAAAAAGTTGCTTTGAGTGACTTTTGAGAAAACTACTTTTAGTCATCACTTTCCAACTTAATACAAAACAAAGGATATTGTTTGTCAACTTACCATAAATTGACTTGATAGGTGCTTCAAAAGGACTATTAACTTTCTTTCTTTGGTATTAAGCTCGGAAATGGTCACCAAAAGATAAATTCCCCAAAAGATAAATTTCTCACCTTTTTTTTTGCCTTTTTTATTTTTTTTGGTATTACTTGCTCTTTCTCACGCGGTAGAGGTAAGTTGACGCTTAGTATTCACTGCATATCTCTTTGTTTTTATGTGTGAGGATTAAAAAACCCATACTATACAATGTTCAACCCAAACTTAATAGACTGTACTATATTTTTTTGTTTTCTTTATGCCTATTCATTTCCCTTTCTAAAAATTGAACATATAAAATTATAAATAATCATAATTAAAAAGAGAGACAAATAAAGGAAATGAGGATTAAAAAAGAAAACGCGATCTGCCAAAATTTTCAAATTCTCCCAATTTCCTTTTGACACCAAAAAAAAAAAAAAAAAAAAAAAAGGAAAAAATCTATTTTAATCAAAATTCTTCTATATGGTTAATTACATAAAGTTGAAAAGATTTATACTTTCTCTTCTTTTCTTCTCCCTCTGACTTTTTCTCCTATTCTTAGTCTAGATTTTTCTTTCATCTTTTTATGCTATAATTTCAAACAAATTTTTAATATTTTCCCCATGGTTTTTCACTCTTTATGAAACCCACTCAAAACCCCATGAAGGCTAAGATTCAACGTTGTCATGCATTCTAAAATCTGTATTGTCGGATTTCGAGATACTTTCAACGGTTATACTTGCTTTGGTATATACCAACATGTTAAAACCATGATTGTGAGATGGGTTAAGCTCTAAAGAATTTTAATATTTTCTCACCAAATATCATAACGTGTCAGTTCCTTCATTTTTTTACAAGTTTCTATCATTAAATTAATTGTTTTTCAAAATAATTTATCTTTTTCGAGAGTATAATTAAATTCTGTGTGATACATTATGCCAATATCACACCAAAAATAATTTTGATTGAACATCGAAGATTATTTTGTCTATATTTTTTAAATTTAAGTGACATATTATATTAATAAATACATTTTACTATTTTAGAGAGTAAGTATTTTGTTAAAATTCTAATTTATTAATAATAATATATATATATATATATATATATATATATATATATATATATATATATATATAAATTAAATCCGTGCATCGCACGGGACTCGAAGCTGGTTTTGTTAAGTAAAATGACACCTATACCCACGAACACCCATTTACAATTTCCCCTTTATTCCTTAAACTTCTCGTGATACCCATAGTTCCGATCAGTCGATCGCCACCATTTTCCTCCATCACTGATTACAACAACCACCATCACTACCGTCATTCCTCTCTACAATTGCAGATCTGATAAAATGAAGGGGAAAGAAGAAAAAAAAATAAAGGAGATTGAGCCCGATTTCATCCTCATTGCACATGAGCTACTGTGACGCCGGAAATTATTGCAGAAATTATGTCGGGCATAGATCCCACCCACCCTATGCCGGCGAGAGCATTCGATGGAGCCCATCTTCATCTCTATTTTTTACTCTATTTTATTTTATGATTTTTTTTTGGGGGGGGGGGCTCTCTCAGCTGTGTACAAATTGGTGGTTTAGTTTTCAAGTGGTGGTGGAAGGGACTTATAGGTGGCTAGCCAATTCGTCGGAGAAGACGAGCTCCTCAGCTATGGGTTTTTTTAGTGCTCTTTTTTTTTTTTTTGGGTTGCTCTTTGGTGGATTCAAAATGGTGGTTTTCAAGTGGGCGGTGGAAGGGGTTTGTTGTGATGGTGACGGTGTTTATAAGTGGTTCTATGTGGGTGGGTATTTTGACCGTGGTGATGGGATGGGCTTGTGTGGCCAACAATTAGCCGGAGGCGAACCTGAGATTTTTTGTGGGTGTTGTAGAGGACGAGAATGGGAATGAAGGGGAGGAGAAGAATGGCGAGTTGATTGAAAAAAAAAATAAAAAAATGGCGGGTCTCCTTCTTGTACACATACCAACCAGTTCGATGTGTGACGCACAAAAAGCATATCTCCAATCTCTCCTCTTATGCCATGTTTGTTTGGTTGGAATGGAATAGGTGGGAATGGAATCTGATTTCATATTCAAAATAATCTGGAATGGAATGAGATTGAAATAAACATTGTGAAATTAATATCATTATAATCACTATTACTATTTGATTTCATTCCCATTTAATTACCTCATCCAAACATATTGTTTGAAATGAATTGGAATGAGATTCCATTCCATCCATTCCATTCCAACCAAACAAACATGGCCTTAGAGTCTTGAATTATAGAGATAAAAGATTGTTCCTTATTTTTTTCTTGGGAGCTATGCAAGGGCGGATGGACACTTGGGAGGCTGGATAGCCTAGCTCACCCTTCTTCTCCTTCTTATTTTTATTTTTATTTTTTTAACTTGTAATATGGGTTCGATTATTTTTGTACACTTAATTAATTTTGTTTTTTAAAGTTTTAAAAATATATAAAATATTTTTATGAAAAGTGTTCACAAAGTCCTATAGAAAACATCATTTTGAAAAACTTTGCAAAAAAAAGTTTTTCAAAAATCTATAATTTACGTTGACTTATTAGTAAAAAAAATGAAATAAAGACGCTAAATAGCCAAAAAAATCCATTTAAATGATAGATTTTTTAAAAAGTTTATTCTGCAGAGTTGTTCAAAATGACGTTTCCTAATAGATTGAGCGGCTAATTTTTATAAAAACTTTTTATACTTTTTGTAAACCTTAAAAAAATCAAAATTTGTGAGTGTACAAACAAAGTTTTAAGGTTGCAATATCGGTTCCATTGTAATATTAATATAGGTTGAAGTTTTCGCCCAGGTAAGATAATAAGAATGAGCCCAAATAAAAATTTCCTAAGAAAGAACCCAATGCTACTGCCCACTAAAAGAGAAGCTTAAAAAAGAGGGTACAGTTATTGTAATCCTTCAACTTTATTTGTAAACCTTACTTATTTTTATTTTTTAAAAAATTTTATCAAAGATATAAAAGGTTTTTATGAAAATTAGCTACGTGTGCACTGGAAAACTCTATTTTGAATAACTTTGTAATTTTTTATTTTTTTTCAAAATCTATCGTTTTAGAGCATTTTGTTTTTGGTAATTTACACTCTATTTCATCTTTACAAAAAAGAACCACTGGAAAATACTATTTTGGACAACTTTGTAGAAATTTTTTTTCCAAATCCATCGTTTAAGAGTATTTTTTTGGTAATTTACACTATGTCATTTTTACAAAATAGAAAATTATAAATGACCAAAAAGTCCACTTAAATGATGAATTTTGAAAAAGTTTTTTTTTTACAAAGTTATTCAAAATGGATGTTTTCAAGTAGACAACTAGATAAGTTTTCCTAAAAACCTTTTACTCTCTCCATCCCACAAAGATAGGCCAGGTTTGACAAATCATGGAGTTTAAGAAAGGGTCATCATTATATTGATTTGTATTAATTAAATTTCATCTTTTCAAAAATACCCTCAACCTTTTGGTATTGAGTTTTGTGTTAAAAGTTATCATTGAAATAACAAAGGGTATTGTAAGAAACTTATAAAAATAATGATCTAACTTTTTAAAATGGATAAACATTTTGGGATAAAAAAAGTTGCAAATATGGCTTATCTTAATAGAATGGAGGGAGTATATTTTTCATAGAACTTTAAAAGGTCAAAAAAAAAAAAAAAGAATTTACAAATAAAGTTTAGGAGTTGCAATAACCGCCCTCTTTAAAGAATAAAAAGAGCACAAGTAAGAATTTCTCATAAAAGGCCCAATGCATGGGCAGCCCATTAGAAGAGAAAGCTTAGGGGAGAAGTTCTTATGGGGGAAGTTTTGGGTTTAGGGTTTAGGAAAGTTCTTCTGGGGGAAGTTTTCTCCTCAGAAGCTTTCTCCTTTCTCTAAGAAACAAGACCTTTTTGCTTTTAACCTTTTGAGTTTCATAAATAATTCGACAATCCCTCTTGATTTTCTCTCAATCTCCATGATTCTATTCCACTCCTTTGTTCACTCATCGAGACAAGGCCGGAGAAGTCGGTAAGATTTCGGTACTTTTTTTTTTTTGTTTTTGTTTTATTGGATATATTTATATTTATATTTTTATATGTACGTTTCATAAAATCCCAAGAATGCTTTTTTTTTTTTTTTTTTTTTTTTTTTTTTTTTTTGCATTGAATCATTGATCCCAATTTTATTTATTTATTTTAATTTTTGGGTTTTTTATGCAGCCTAGGACAACTTCAAATCCTAGTTCTGCCACTGAAACTATGGATCAAAGATTGTTTACGGCGGCAAGATTGGGAGATACTTCTGAACTAGGCATATTGCTTGAAGAAGATCCACTGATTTTGGAAAAATTGTGTCTATCCCCTACTGCGGAAAATCCATTGCATATTGCTGCACATGCTGGTAATACTGATTTTGCAAGGGAGATGATAAGAAGGATGCCTTCATTTGCACAGGAGGTGAACCACGATGGCTTCAGTCCCATGCACATTGCTTCAGCTAGAGGGCACATTGAGATAGTGAGAGAGCTACTCACAGTCGGCCGTGACTTGTGTCTTGTGAAGGATAAAGGGGGCCGTACTCCACTCCATTATGCGGCCGTCAGAGGAAGGGTCGATGTCATAGAGGAATTACTTTCTCATTGTCCTGCCGCCATAGAGGTAGTGACGGCACAACATGAGACTGCTCTTCACCTTGCTGTGAAATATAACCAGTTCAAAGCGCTCAGCGTCTTGGTCGATTGGTTGGAAAATATGGACAATCTTTGTAAGGAAGTTATAAAAGTGAAGGACGTGGAAGACAACACCCTGCTGAAACTGGCCATATCTGCCAAACAATACCAGGTATGGTTGCAAGAAATTTTAAATTGAAGTGGTTTATATGAGTTCTAGTGAATTAGCTTTTATTTAGTGAAATTTGATCGAGAGGTAGTGTTGCCATCAGCTAGCCTTCTTATATTGGGGGTAACATTCACTAAAAAAGGCGCGCAAAACACTTCCATAAAACATTGGCAGGTGCTAGACTTGTTGCGTGACAAAGGAGGTCTGTTGGGAATGGTGCAAGGAGAACTCCTGGAGCTGTTGCAAGTAAATGCGGCTGCAGATTTGGAGAGTCAGCAAATCGTGGAGGTTCTAGGTGGGGGCCAGAGCGTGGACGGGATAGATACCATGCTTCAAGAACCTCGAACTCATATGGGAAATTTGAACATTGATCGGAAGCAATGGCAGCAACCAGATCAATCCACAAAAAATGAGCCTGATAACAAGAGTGGTAACATACAGAATGCAATACTAGTTGTGGCCAGTGTGATAGCAACTGTGACTTTCCAAGCTGGACTCACTCCTCCCCCAACTATTTGGAGGCAAGACATGAACCTAGATCCCAAATGCATCTTTCAGAAATCCAAAAATGATACATCCATCCGTTCATCTTTTCTGACTCCCATCAATTCCTGTCCAGCTCTAGCATTCTATTCTTTCATGTCTTTCAACACAGCTGCGTTTCTCTCTTCCGTCTGCCTACTGTTATTATCATCCCGATCTTTGGGTGGACCCAAAGCGTCAGGTCTACTGATGGTTTCCATTTACTCCATGATCTTCAGTTACTTTACTTTAGTAATAGCCATATCACCAAATTTTCTCTCCTTTACAATTATCTACGTGGTATCGCTCTGCGTCATCACATTAGGATTAGCAAGAAAACTCTCCGCAGGATTACAAAGGGGTCGAATTAAGCCACCTCGAGAAGAAGATGGGGCTCCATGATCGATATCGACAACAATTTATAAATGCAGGTCATGTTGTTCATGTGTGGGTGTGGTTGTTTGTAGTTAAATTGTAAACATGTCACTCTGTGTGTAAAACTTTGTTTCAATCAATGGTTCCACCATCAACTACTGTAAAGGTCTCAGATCAGAGAAATAAATAAAACAAGTCGATTATTTTCGTTCTAACCCAAAAACTTCCCCTCTTTAATTTCCATTCAATATATATTGATTGAGCAATACTATATATCTTAAATTTTTTTCTTCAATTCAAGATCCTTAATTTTTTTTCTTAAATTCAAGATCCTTATTACAACATTTGGAATGTTGTGTTCAAGAAAAATGATAAAAAATAAAAATTTGGAACATATAGCATTTTCCATAGTAATTCAGAAGTACTTGATCTAGTATTGTATAATCCCCCAAAGAGCCTCCAAATGCTTGGAACTTTAATTGAGGGGTGCGGACAATACTTGCCTCGGACGGAAATCCTCTACAAGATGACGTGGCATGTTCTTTGATCGACATTTGTCTAATAATAGTTGCTCGCTTAGTTGCTTCTCGCGTGACCTTGAAAATGGTCGTGTTCAGATTGGTGATTAGTGGAAGAGGTAACAGAAGAGAACGGCTAATTCGTCTTCCACCCCGCCAACGAGCGGGCATCTCTCTCCCATGGGTGGAGCCAAGGGGGGCCTTTGGGGCACGTGCCCCTTGCCTCAACCAAGTTTTTGTTCTTTTCTTTTTTGGGGAGAGATATTACTATTTGATAAATATTTCTCAACATAATGCCAAAAAGAGGAGAATGGTAGTCATTTTAAAATATATTTACAGTTAATTTGTCATAAGTGAACAAAAAAAATCCTTTTTTTGGTATTAAATTGAAAAATGATTACTAAAAAGTAATTATTTCAAAAAAATGTTTTCTAGGGTTTTTAGTTCCCAATTCCCACTTCACATAATCATAGCAGAGTGCCCCCTTGGAGATAAATCCTGGCTCCGCCCTGATCTCTCCGATCGAAAACCCGGCCATAAACGGCAAACATCACCCACGTTAAATTATCAGGTACCAAAAAGAAAAACCTTGCATATTTGAGCAAAGGTCAAGCTCTGAGGTACACGAACCTCAGGGGTCTTCCATCTTTGAGGTACATGAACTTCCATCATGCAACAAAGTCGACGCTTTTTAACATTACAGAATAAAACGAGCAGCTTTCACCAAGATAAAAACCTAAGAAGTGATATCATTGGCATGCAAAATTGCAAACCACAGGTCTAAGCAAACCGTACGGATCCCCTAAAATCCTAGACAATAAAACTGTGAAAATGAGACGGTACAATAAAGTCCGAGTTGCAGAGGAACTGTGGATTTGAAGATCGACAAGCCCATGAGCTAGCCATTAAGCTTATATATAATGTTTGTATATATGATAGAAGAGATCAGAATTTGCCAAATTGGAGCATATATTGTTTTCAAACTTGGATTCCTCATGTGAAAATACCTTCATCTTGACTACCAGCTTCAGTGAAAGGAATCAAGAATCGAAAATGTCGAAGCCAATGCAGAGGTCTATTAGTTGGCATAAGAGTTGTCTACAAAATTCAGCTAAATTTGATCGAAACTGCCGTCTTTAGGATTCCCTGGTGGCTTAAAACATGAAAACAACAGGTATGAGGGACTCTAGCAATTCAGGTTGAAAGTATTTGGCATTTTTCTGGAAGGATGACAGAATTCTTTGTTAGGCCAAGTAGCTTAATTGGGTGAGTGCATTGCTGGCTTCAACAAGTCCATTGTTTGGATTATATGGTTTGGGTCAGTATCAAGTCCTTTACTATAAAGATACCCATTTTGTGGCTTAATAATTTAGTATGGCAGCATCAGGCAACTTCTGATTTTTTTTTTTCCCTATCATACCAAATTGATTTACCTGCACGTATGGTGGCTGAGTGCTAGTTATCTACCTCCTTATTGGCCGGGCTTTTATCTAGATACATCTATACAGACATTTCCATATAGATCCTTAATTTTGACGTAAACCCATCAAGCTAAACACACACACCACACAACAATGAAGAAGCCCACATAATGGAGAGTTATGGATGAGGTTGAAAAGTTTAAATTGGTTTAAATTATTATTTTATCTTTGAAATCTTTAATTTAAAAAGAAGTGTCATAAGTATTTCAAAAGTTTAGAGTTCTAAAAATAATGCTATAACTTATTGAACAAGCTTATATATTCTTTGCAGATTATGTGCTTGACGTGTCCAAAGATAATATCATTTTGGGGTTGATAATGGGTGGATTAAATTAAATTTTCATGCTTCAATAAAAAAATACGAGCAGAACAGTTGGAACTGTTCTTAATTCATGACAGTTTTGGTAAGCCATTATCTACACAATCCAATTACTTTAAGCAAAATGCTATTGCCAAGCCATTGTGGCCTAGCGGTGGTATCTGGGCGGGTTGAGGTTTGGTTACTTGTAGGACGTACCCCAGTTGATTCCCCTCCAATTTAAACCACCCAAAAAATAATAATAAAAATAGAAAGAAAGAAAAGACCCAAAAAAAAATAAAAATGCTACTGTCCCTAAAATGAAAGCAAATTCATTAAGAAATGGTTAGTGTTTGTCAAGGGTGACTCTAATTTAGTCAATCATCAATAGTTTCCACAATTTATATATGATTACCCCAGAGGCTTTTCCTTCAAAGCAATGCAACCTATATGTATACATATTAATTAATAATTAATTCGTGAGTTTAGTTAGTTCACCCAAACACAGAAGGCCGAACCAAGCTTGGGCTACTTCACTTGTGAATGATAAAGACGGGGAGGAATGGAGCATACTTACGCTGATTTTCTTGCCAAGCTTGGGCTAGTGCCTAGTGGGGGATGAACAATTGATTCTATTTTATGACCTTGGTGTTGGCCCTCGACACCTTTTATTCAGTGGCCCAATTGGGGTGGCTTTACCCTCGTCCTGTCCATTCATAAGTTTTCCTTCAACCAACAAGTAAAAGTTAACCAAAGAAGAAAGAAGAAAGGGAAAAAGAGAAAAAGGAGAGAGTGAGAGTGAGGAGAAGCTCCCACTTTATATATGATGACCACAGAGGCTTTTCCTTCAAAGCAATGCAACCTATATGTATGCATTAATTAATAATTAATTCTTGAGTTGAGTTAGTTCACCCAAAACACTGAGGACCAAACCACTAGGATGTCAAATACATCAAACTATTTAATTTTCATGGTATGTCCAAAACCAAGCAGACCCATTAGATAAACGAGCCAATTTACTGGGCTAGGCTATAAGTAGCCTGTTGGACACATTTTACAGGCCGGGCTTATCCTCTGCATGATTATTTTACGGGTAGTTATTGCTACTCTTTAATTTTATTTGCACTCCTCACATATTTTAAATTTTAAAATATTTTATAAAAAATATAGAAGTTTTTTGTGAAGAAATTTTTTTCAGAAGAAAGCCTTTGCATAATCTATCATTTAAGTTTTAGTATAATAATTAAAAAACAAAATGTAACAGAGACTGTAAATGAGTAAAAACAATATTTTTAAATGATAGATTTAAGAAAAACTTTACTATACAATGCTGTTCAAAATGATGTCTTCTAGTGGACAACGGAGTTAGTTTTTATTAAAAAAAATTTCATATTTTTCATAAAATTTTGAAAAATTAAGAGAAGTGTGGGTACAAAAAAGAAAAAAGAAAAAAAAGAGGTAATAATATCCGGCCCCTAATTATACTATGGAGTGGATCGTCAGTCCCAATGAACTATAAGCCCAACCCGGCCCAATACTACCAAAGCCTGATTATTTTTTTTCTTTTTATATATTTGTTATTGTATTTCTTTACAGCCTGGACTGTACAGCTTTTCGGGTATACTAACAAGTGCACAAATTCAACATGATTTCGATTTCCACCATGAATTTCTTCACCCTACACCCTTGATCGACTCGACAGAAATCCAATGGTCAAAAATCATCTTTCACTTTGACAATTTCAAACCACCCCCCTTTTCCTCAGTCATGTGTGAATTGAACTACAAACAAACCAAAAAAAGACATAAGTTGAAACCACCCAAAAGCAACCCATAAAACAATAGCTTCCAATCACCGAGAGCTGTTGGAAGCACCCAAAAACAGCATCCAATCACGGGGCACATCCTAGTAGTTTTTTGAGAATTGAAAGGCTTGGGTCTTGCCATCTTGGGGAAGGGAAAGGGATAAGGTTTACTTTATGACTTTTGGGGCAAAAAGTAAGTTTGTCGTCTGTTTATTGGAGGGATGGGGGAACTGTTGGAAGCACCCAAAAACAGCATCCAATCACCGGGCACGTCCTAGTCGTTTCTTGAGAATTGAAAGGCTTGGGTCTTGCCGTCTTGGGGAAGGGATAGGGAAAAGGGCTACTTTATGACTTTTGGGGCAAAAAGTAAGTTTGTCGTCTGTTTATTGGAGGTATGGGGGAACTGTTGGAAGCACCCAAAAACAGCATCCAATCACCGGGCACGTCCTAGTCGTTTCTTGAGAATTGAAAGGCTTGGGTCTTGCCGTCTTGGGGAAGGGAAAGGGGAAAGGGCTACTTTATGACTTTTGGGGCAAAAAGTAAGTTTGTCGTCTGTTTATTGGAGGTATGGGGTCAATCGAAGAGCAAAACATAAATAATTTTTTCTTCTTTTGGTTTTTTGAAATTTTCATCTGGGGCGTTTCGCCCTTGACTGCCTGGAGATACAAGAGCATGGGATGGTACCTGGAAGAACCCAATTTCCTAGCTTACAAGCCATCCGAACCTCGTCGATGGTTCGAGATCTAAGTGAAAAATGTTGTAAAGAGGAAAGGCCTATAATAGGCAGGGCGGTAGAGGAGGGCGGAGTAAAGCTATGATTTGGGTGTTCTGAGGGAGGAAGAACATAACATTGGGGGACATGGGGTACACCTACTTGGGTCTGTGTCATTGCACTAGTGAAGGAACCATGCGTTAGCTCTCTCACCCGCTTCTTTCCTTTTCTACTCTTAATTCTTCTTGTGTTGTTGATCTTATTGGCCTAGTGACTTCCCCATATATAAGCTTAATAATAAGTTTACTTCTTGAGTGGTATTTCTCAACCTTAAAAAGATAAAAGAGGGCTAGAGGCACTTGGAGAGAAGTGGAAGTATTTTGCTAGACCCTTATTGGAATTTTCTTATACGTGATTAAATTGTACAAGTTAGAGAAACAAAAACTAAAACAAACCACTGAATCAATGGTTCTATATTTTTCCCAAATTAATTTTCTTTTTAAATTTTATAAAATGCTGAATTCCCATTTTTTCAATGAAGAAAAAAAGAAAAAGGCATTTTGGTAGGAGTTATATTAATGGAAATGCCTGTGAATTGCCTTGATTGTGCATAATTGTAACTTGATTTCTCATTTTTTAATCAAATTTCTGATCAAGTGGATGATGTAATTTAATTTATGATTGTGGATGGCATGATTTTTTGTCATTATGATAAATGGCATGCAATTATAATATATTGTTATGGACTTATGGGACCCTTTTCTCCCTTTTAAAAGTCTTGAAGAATTATTTGAGCCTAGACCACTTCTTTACGCACAAGCTTGTGACTAAAATATTACACTCTTTCGGTCGAGGATAATGCTATTTTTTTCCTTTTTTATTGCCTGTTTGATGACCAATAATGGCTTTCAAAAGCAAAATATATAGCCAGTGGTACTCTTTTTTATCATCAACCGAGCCTACTCGATCGCCGTAGGAGTCCTTATTTTATATCTCCACTACAAAGGGAAAGAAAGTTTGACTCTCAAGAAATTTGGGACCCATATGTACGTTAGCCGGTCACTTCAACAGAGACCGAGACTCATATGGCAGCCGTTTGAACGGAAATAACACATCGAGTCTTCAAATCCTGCAAGCACCTTCAAGAGGAGAGGTGGCATGAGGTAATGTGGGAGCTAGGGATGCGTAAAAAACCGTCTAACCCATCGAATCAAAATAATCCGTTTCATACCGTATTAATTCAAGTGGTTTAAAAGGTTAGACAAGGTGGCCCATGAGCTTTGCCAATTAGGTAAGGAAGCGGTTATTGCAACCCATAATTTTATTTGTACATCTCATTAAATTTTGTTTATCAAGATTTGAAGAAAAATATAAAAGGTTTTTTATGAAAATTTGTTACGTGATCCATTAAAAAATTTGTAAATTTTCTCAGCTATACTCGTCCAAAAAAAAAAAAGAACTTTTCTTCTAAAAAAATATGTCCTTGCTGGTTAAAAACCAAATTACAGTACAAGAAAACAAATAAATAAATTAATATAAAAACGGTGCGGACCAATTTGTTTTCATGCTTGGGTTTTTGGGTCCGTGGGCCTGAACCACTTGACACGAAAATGCCAAAGAATTCTTCCACATTAAAATATTAATTTCCTCACCGACCAAAGAATTCTTCCTTGTTAAAATAGAAGATTTAAAAAGACCTGCACAGTCTTCCGGCTTGGGTTATATTCAAATTTTTAAAAGGGCCTCTATACTTTTTGGGATAAAATCTCTTTCCTATGGCTCAAATTATACTTTTTGGGATAAAGAATTTTAAAGAACAAATGGTTTTTCAAGTGTAAGCTCTGTGTCTCTATTGTGAGCCATGAGACTTTTTTTTATAATGAGTGAGAATCAATTACAGGATTGATTACCGGAGGTATTGTTGGTGAGGTTCTTTTTCATAGTGAGGAAATCTCTCCACTACAAGCTGTACGTAAAATTTGAATTAATTCCTAATATACAAGTCAACTACAGCAAGGCTTTCCTTGTAAAGTTGGGACATATCCCTTAATTGATTCAATCTTGCTTGTAAAGTTGGGACATATCCCTTAATTGACTCAATCATGCTTTGGTAGTATCTTCCCAGTCATGATCTCTGCCAATTCATCCTTTTTGATCAACGGTTAGGATACAATGAATGTCATCCTTTCTATGGTCTTCTACCCTCCCCCTCAAACTAGACCCGGGGCTAGGCCAAAGGCCTAGTTTGACTCGCAATTGCTCAAACTGTCGGCGGGCAAGAGGTTTGCACTACACCAAAAAAGGTTTTTTACAACATTGAAAAAATGTTGTTAAAGACTTTCGACAACATTTTCATATATGTTGTGTCAGCCTTTGTTGTGGTTGATGTGGGACTTTTTACAACATTCATCAAATGCTGTTGAAAGGAAAGTTAAAACGTTGTTAATGTCATCTTACCACGTTGAATAAACGTTGGGTTAGAGGCATCGACAACATTTCTAGCAATGTTGTCTTAGATCGAACACATTAACAACATTTCACAAATGTTGTCATAGATGGTTAGCTAATACACATTAACAACGTTTTCAAAATGTTGTCTTCTATAGACACATTGACAATATTTCAGAAATGTTGTCGTAGATAGTTAACTGACACACATCAACAACATTTCCAAAATGTTGTCGTATATAGACACATTAACAAAATTTTAGAAAATGTTGTCTTAGATACACACATCAACAACGTTTCCAAAATCTTGTCTTAGATTTTCGACAATTTTATGACAACATTTTGTAAACGTTGTTTTTTCCCCATTTTATTTATTTATTTATTTATTTTTAGGTTTGTAGTTTCATTTATGGTTGTTTGTACCTATTCCCTGTTCATATAAAATAATGACCAAACACACCATTATTAAAAATGTAAAACCACAATTGATTTGATCGTAAACTTCAAACACCTAACAAATCAAATTCATCAAATAAAACCCAGTATTACATGCAATACATTGCAAACAAAGTGTGACTTCAAAAGTGTCATTAGCATCAATTGTAATTAGTTGTCATTACAAGTCATTAAGTGTCAATACATTGCAAACAAAGTGTGACTGCAAAAGTGTCAAGCAAATTCTAAAATGATGACCAAACATATCTTTTAATTGTCATTACATGTCATATATTAACATTATCCCATAACATTACATACAAAATTGGTGGTGTAAAAAAAAAAAAAAAAGAAAAGAAAAGAGGCCAAAAAGACAAAAATAGAGAAGTTAAGAGTATGAATCCACCATACAAAAAATTGGTAAGTCATCAATCATCTACTCCTGCAAAACGTTGTAAACAAAGTGTGACTTCAAAAGTGAGCCAACAGTTGTTATGCTATACTAACAAAGGACTTAAAAGTATTACATCCACTACAATAGCCTAATAAATTTGGTAGGCCAAGTAGTTGTACTCCTTATAGCTTGCTCAAGCGTGGACAATAGCCTCTCTCATTTCCAAGATTAGCTGCACCATGTGTACCATTGCTTTGCTGCGATTGTCACCATTCAATGAATTATTGGTTACATTAGGAAATATATAGAATGAGGTGGAAGTGCAGTCTCATACATCTGACAATAGCACACTAACCAAAAATATATAATTAGAAAGAAGAATCAGCAAAAGCCATTATTTTAGACTTATTATAAGGGTGATTAAAGTCCCATTATTTTGCACTTATTATTATTTTAGACTTATTATTAGACCAAGAACACAGCAATAGAATAAGAAAATTAAAAATTAAAAGCTTAAGTGTGACAGCAGCTTAAGCGTGGCATCAATTGAAGGCACCAAACCCCAACCCCATTAATAGAGCAATACTGAAAGTCCAAAAATAATCATTAATGCAATCATATACTTAGGTTAATCAAGTTCAACTCAAAAAATGCTTATCTTGCCTATTTGGGTGGCTACAATGCATATGCACACCCACCCAAACACATGAGATATGCCAACACACTGATTAAATGAAGACATTGCTCACACCCACCCACCCACCCACACACCAACAGTAGACTCCTTTCAAGAACAAGAAGAAAATCAACATTTGATACCTCATTTGTCTTCCCCTTTCCTAACAGTCACAAACATAGATATATCCCAAAACTTTTGGCTAAAAGGGCAAACTACTAGCTAAAAGACACACAGAAATGCACAAAAAGTGGAGTGGGTTAATTGAAAATGTACATGAGAAATTGCCCACTACAAATGACTTGGCACTAACCACACAATAAAAAATGAAGGCCACCACTTGCCTAAAGGTAGCTACTGCATTACTAGAAAAGATTCACAAGAATTGAGATGCTAAAGATTTGAACATGGAAAAGAGAAGTAAAACCACTATGATGTTAAGAGTAGCACATAGAAATGCACAAAAACTGATGTTGTTAAAGTGAAACACACATAATATAAAACCACTTGCGCCGTATGTTATAGTGAAACACACATAAGATAAGATTTTATGCATTTTTGTCTGAAGTGTTTAAGCACTCATGTATGAAACCCTGCACGACAGGGGAAAGGGATTATACATCAAATCAAGTAGAAATAATTAACTGCTATGAAGAAAAAAAAACAAAAAGAAAGGAAAAAAAAAAAGTCAAGAGTGAGAAGATTAGGAGGCACCATGGATGCTCTCCTATTCTTTTTTCTTTTTTCATTTTTTTTTTTTTGGGCTAAGAGGAGGCTCTCCTATTCAGGGGGAGAGAGAGTGAAGGATAAGAGTTGTGAAGTTTGAGAGAATCCAACAGTTTTGTTCCTATTTGAGCTTTAATAGAGGGAGTCAATTCATAGCTGTTTTGCACATAAGATGAGTCTAATGCCAGTTAAGTTGTTTTCATTTGAAATTACTGAAACACTATAACAGCATTTATCAAAATTAACTTCCTAGGTTTTGTTGAGAATGGAATTTTAGGAAGCAAACTTTGAGTAGGCTTCACTTTCTTCCCTTCATTTGTGATAGTACAAGTTACTAAGAGATAACAATTCAATCATAACTCAGTCAGCATCAGTCAAATGACTGAGATTCATGATGGATTCCAATATTGTAAGTTGCCTAATATCTCAATTGAAAATACAAGCAGTAGTGTGGATGGAAGCTTTTCTCAAAAATAATAATCATGTGGCATGTCAGTGTGGCAACTGGCAAGTAAAAACTAATCAAGGTTTAACCCCGTTCTATAACCTGAAACATGACCCACACCTACTGATGAAACTGGAATTTGATCAGGTTTTAAGTGGACTCAAAGAAATCAAAAGCAACAAAGTTTTTCAAGTCTTGTGTCAACTAAGAAGGGTTTAGAAGACGTCAATAAATAGCATTGGCTCAATTTTAAAGAAGGGTAGCCCTAAATCTACTCCACTTTTTGCTCCATACACTCCAAACTGTGGGATCATAAGACTTAAATGAAAACGAAGGATGGAAAAGGCATAGCAAGACTAGGAGCATAAATAGAGTTATCCATTCAAGAAACCTCAACAAATAGCAAAGGCTGTATTGAGTTTCATTGAGCATATCTGAATTCCCACCATTCTTCTTAGCTATATCAACAAATTTACGTGCTGCTATTCTATACTCCTCCGTATTTCTACAAGTCAAAACTCCAAATTTAACTAATCTAACTAACATGAATGTACAATATATTATCATTTAGCTACAAATCACAGTGCTTAATGATAGAAACCTTGGAAGCCGCACCCATTCTTTATCCATCTTGAGCAATTTACTTGACAAAACCTCCATTTGACCCTAGAAAAATTCTTACCAAGTCCATTTATTGATTGATATGGAAAAAGAAAAGGTTAAGTGATCAAGTCTATAATATACTACCATATACCATAGTGTAGGACATATGTGAAGAAACCAAAAACAACAATATACATACAATGAATAGAGGTGAATAAAAAAGCACAACAGTATCATCATTTCAAAGGAGCAGTTAGATACATTTCAAAGGGGCACTTAATTACAATGATTCTAAGTATTTAAGGAAAGATTGATAATTACAGGGCAGAGGCACTTCTAAGCAGTTATGGAGGCCATTGACCCTACAAAAAAGAAGACGCTAGATCAAAAATAGAAAAAAGGAAATAAATGCAGTAAGCAAAAACTGTAGGGAGGGTAGAAAAAGATTCAAGTTAAAAATCATTTACCTTCTACTAATGGTTTTTTGATGATATTGGTCATCCTTGACTAGTCCTTGACCACTGTACTTAATTCATTCATATTGAGTATAACTTGTACCATTATAACCGTAACTATAGCTTTTACATAATCACCTTACCTACTTGAACCGTGATATATTAGAATGCAAGTGTTGCATTGAAAATTATAATGACTCAAGTTGAGGAAAAAAAAAATGGAGAGCAAATAAACACAGGAAGTCATTATGGCCTCTGTAAAAAAAAATTAAAAAAAAAAAATCGTATTTTAGCTAACTTATTAATTTTTTTTCCACAAAGAAGAAGATAAGGCTAGATGCTGATATACAAGTCCTTTTTTTCATATTTATTGTGAGAATGTAAATAAATTTAAACTTTTTTCACTAATGTATTTTACCAAATTTTACTGCACATTACAAATCCTTATTCAACCTATTTCGGGTTAGATACGCAAATCCCCTGTAACCATCTTAATCTACCTATAGCATAGCTTCTATAAACTCATAGGTTTTGTTTATACTTCCACCCTCAACCCATATTTCTTTTGCAAGTCCTCCTTCTCGTTTGCTTGTCTTGCTTTGTTGCTGCTTGTTTTCCAAAGTATAAACCTATGTAAAGATTTATCTGAAAGTTTTTATGAATGAATAAAATTTATTGCTATTTGCTGTTGGTTTTGAGTTTTCCCTCAAGCCCAAAGGTGTGATGCCTTCCTCATACTAGGAGTGATTCGCAAGACCATACAAGTATGATGCTAGTAGTTTTCTCTATTTTCCTCTTCTTTGTCAAATTATCTCTTGATTTCCTTGTTTTTGTGTGATTTTATAAGAATCACTATTAACCTCTTTTTTGGTTCAAAGGTCAGCCCAACGGACACTTGGGCTACACAATGGGGGGTATCCCATCTCCCTTCCCATAAAACCTTCCGCACTACACACACACAGAGAAGAAATTGAAACCACAGCTTCCCTTAAACCCCTTAAAGGGTGAGACGTGCCATCCAGGCTATTATATGCTAATATGTTGTGGTTTCAACATTATATTAGTACAACATTATATCAAATCCCATAGGATAAGTCCCTTCAAAACGTAGGATCAAGACTCTAACCCCGAGGCCCTCAATCACCCCCTTTGGAGATGGACAGAGGAATAGTCTAGGCTCTAAGACACAAATAATTTGATTTACTCTAAATGGATTGAAGTGGGTTTTCAGACTAGAGGACCATTTGACTCTTAGAACTTCATAAAATTTCTATGCCTTTATTTGTTTCCCTTTTTCTTCTTTATTCTTTCGAGAGATATTTTGAATAAAAAGTTTAAAGAAAATGATAATTATCATCATAAATGAGAGTGAAAAATCAATATAGAGACATTTTTATGAAGTTCTAAAATTAATCCTATAATCATTAATACTGGAAAGAATGCCATTTGTTAACACTATAGTGGGAAGAATGCCAAAAAAAAAAAAAAAAAAAATGTAGAATAATGATTTGAAGTTCTAAAATTAATCTTATAATCAATATAGTACGTGGAATGGGATTGGGAATGGGAACTTGAACACCGCTTACCCTGAAATGCAGTGCAATGGGGGTAGGCTTAACAGGTGCTACACAAACCATAGTTATAGATTTTTATATCCTATCACTCTACTAGGTTTCTAATTCATTATTTTTTGCTATCGCCTTATGAAAAGGAAAAGACACTTATATTAAATAGACTTACTTTCATGAAAACCTTCAAAACTATTAAAAGACTACCTTGAAAACCTAGTTAACAAGAATTGCATCTTCAATGCAACAATCCATAAATCAACACAAGTTCAAAAACCCTTAGACACAAATGACAGATAAAAAGGGTTTATCAAGTGGTTAGAATAAATTATTAATCATAACAATAAATTATAAAGCACTGCCACAAGATGTTGTTCAAGCTTTCACAATAGTTTAGTTTAGCAAAGGGAGATTTACTACTCTTAACATTTAAAATTGCGTATACTACTCTTGTATATGTCTCACGTACATGGGCTTTGCCCTTTTGTTACTAATACAAAATTACCTTCAATATAAAAAAAAAAAAATCATTTAAAATTGCATTCATACAAGAATATTTAGACAAAATCTGCTTAAAATCACCAGTCACTTAGGATGAGTCAGAAAAAATTGAAAAGGAAAATGTTAAACATAGATATACCTTCTATGTTGAACTTAAGACTAGTTACTTGGTGAAGGGATGGGTTCTGAGGATATAAATGAGCACCAACTGAAATCTGAAGAAATCTAATATTCAATTAATCTTAAAGTGCAAATAGAACAACAAAAGTGCATTTAAGAATTACAGTATAAGGTGAATGATAGAAAGAAATAAAGTAAATCACATTGGGTGAGATGTGTGGTACATCACAAAGTTAAATCTCAACATAAATCTTCAACAAAAGTTAAATCTCAGGTGGTGGGGGTGAGATGTGTGGTTCAAACTGTTTCACAAAGGCTCAAATCACTTCAAGACAGAAGTGTTTCAAGACTGTAAAATTATGACTGTCAGACAAATCCTAGTTCGGCACATCTAGTGGCAGTCTCACACCACCATAAATGAGTCCCACATTTGGTTATAATGAAAAAGGAAGCATTTTTTCTCTTGGAAATAAGAATAAATTTAAATTGGAAAGGGAAACAGTAGCTAGATATAAGTGACCGGAGTATATCAGTATATATAATGCAAAAGTTCTTAAATCTCCTCAATTTATAAATATAAACAAGTATCGGCACATAAGCATGAAAACAAAAGACGCAATACCTAAAAACTTCCCCTCTCTAAATTAAGCCTTTGTTATAGTTTTTTCCATAAAATTTTTCATTAGCCTTTTCTGCAGGATTTACCTGATCTCTAAATCCCCTGTTTGGATTTTGGAAAAAAGGAGTAGAGAAGACAAGAAAATGATAAAGAAAAATGCTTAGGAAAAGAAACCATATTCCAAGCAAACTGAAGCATTTTCTTTCATTTCCATCCTTGTTTTTCGAGATCCAAACTGAACATAAAGCAACCCCCCAACGCTAAAAGCAAGTAGCTCAGTACATGCTGGTATATACAGAGATGGATATGGAGAAAGAGAGTTCCAGAGAGAAAAATGTGTTCCGTGCAGGCGTATGTAGCCCAAGGGACTGCTGTCGAATTTACAAGCATCGCCTCTCTTAGTGATCAAATGGTTCTCCCAAAACCACCACTCGCCGTCCACTTGTCAACCACTCCACACCGTTGTTACAATCTCCCCTTATCTTTATCTTTTCAATGGAAAAATCAGAAAAATCAAAAAAATTACAAAACATAGCAGGTCCAAATCAGATGAAAAATCAGAAAAATCACAGAAGACAGTAGGTCATAATTCCTAAAATTGTATAAGAAATAATGGAAAAACCCTCTAAAATCGTGAAAGGAATAATGGAAAAAAACCCCTAAAATCGTGTAAGGAATAATGGAAAAAAACCCTAAACTTATAGTATTTTTCAAGATTAAGGAGAGAACAAACCTAGGGTTTCGTCTACGAGTTTAGCAGAGTTCACATTTGGAGCAGCTTGGAGATGGACTCAATCTGTAGATGGAGAGAGAAAGAGAGCAAGTGAGGAGATGAAACAGAGATTGTGTGAGTGCGTGGGAGAGATTTACCTGCCAATAGCTATAGATAGGGTGAGACATACCTCACAATGAGCGCCGACGAGGGCTGGCGACGACGATCGGGGAGTAGATTTGATAGTGGCTAGATTAGTGAGTGGCTGTCAGAGAAAGGGAGAGAGGAGGGAGAAAGGGGGTATGGCAATGAAAGAACAAATAAAATAAAAGGTAGAAGCAACCAGCGCGGGAACACCAAAAAAAATAGAAAAGAAGCTAGGCCCGCTCAGTTTTATCCTTTGGTATTATTATTATTATTATTTTTAACAACGTTTGGGGGATGTTGTCTAAAGCCCCATTTTTAACAGCATTTCTGGAAATGTGGTGGAAAATAACAATGTTTAAGGGCACATTGTCATTGTGGTTTTCTACCACATACATAGCCAAGCGTGGTTAAATGTGTACATACAAGGCACATTAACAACATTTTTTGAATAAATGTTGTTGAAAATACCCTTTAACAACATTTTGCTAAAAATGTTGTTAATGTAATGTTGTGAAAGCCCTACATTCTTGCAGTGTTGGTGAATATATCAGCCACTTGTCAGGATGAAGAGACAAATTTTGTGATTAAGGAACTGAGAGCCACCTTTTCTCGAACAAAATGATAATCAATTTCAATGTGTTTTGTTCTTGCATGAAACATGGGGTTGATGGACATGTGTAAGGCCGAAATGTTGTTGCAGAAAGGTGTGGGAGGTTGAGCAATATGAAGACCAATGTCTCGCAATAAATATGTCAACCATGTAAGTTCTGCTGCAGTAGAAGCAAAGGCACGATATTCAGCTTCAGCACTAGAGCGCGCAACCGTTGATTGTTTCTTTGCACTCCAAGAAAGACGGTTGCCACCAACAGTTAGTATCTTCCCGGTTATAATTTCTGCCAATTCATCCTTTTTGATCAACGGTTAGGATACAATGATTGTCATCCTTTCTATGGTCTTCTACAGTGGGGTCCACACACATTATGCCAAACAGAGTTTTCTACAATTTACTTTTGTAATTATAATAACATACATATAGATTGGATATTTTTTTTCTGTTTTTCTAGGAAAGTTCTCAAAATTTATTTTATTAAATAAGGGGCAGCTATTGCAACCCATAATTTTATTCTTACATCTCACTAAATTTTGTTTATCAAGATTTTACAAAAAATATAAAAGGGTTTTTATGAAAATTTGTTATGTGATCCTTTAAAAAAATTTGTAAATTTTCTCAGTTATGCTCATCCAAAAAAAAGAAAGAAAAAAAGAACGTTTTTTCTAAAAAAATATTTCTTTGCTGGTTAAAAAACCTACAGTACAAGAAAACAAATAAATAAATAAATATAAAAACGGTGCGGACCAATATGTTTTCATGCTTAGGTTTTTGGGTCCGTCAGTCCGTGGGCCTGAACCAATTGACACGAAAATGCCAAGGAGTTCTTCCATATTAAAATATTAATTTCCTAAGCGACCAAAGAATTCTTCCATATTAAAACAAAAGATTTAAAAAGACCCACAGAGTCTTCCGGCTCGGGATATAATCAAATTTTTAAAAGGGTCTCTATACTTTTTGGGCTAAAATCTCCTTCCTATAGGCTCAAATTATAGCAAATTGTGGGGTTCACACACCTTACGCCAAAGACAATATTTCGCTTTTTAGAGTGGAGGAGCAATTCCTCTTTCCTCCCATTCATATTACGTTATATGTAATAATTAATTTTAAAAAATATAGATACGTGAATACAAATACGTAGACACATGAATACAAATATATAGACACAAAATCATATTCATTTGAACATATAAATATATAAATATAGATACATAGATATATGTCTATAATAACATAACATAAGAATACATATACATAATCAATTCTTATTTATTTATTGTAGACATGGTATAATATGAGTGAGAGAGAGTAGCAGTTGCTCCTCCATTATGAGGAGCCAAGTATTAAAAGGGTTTTCCATGATTCACCCTTATAATTATAATAATATAGATATAGGTTGGATATTTCCTTTTGTTTTTCTAGGAAAGTTCCCAAAAATCCAAGATGTCTCTGTATATAAGAAAGGAGATATCCTTCTTGGGACCTTGAATTATAGAGATAAAGTTGTTCCTCATCGTTTCTTGGACATTATGGATCAAAGATTGTTCAAGGCCTCAAAATTGGGAGATGTTGTTGCATTCAACATCTTGCTTGAAGAAGATCCACTGATCTTGGAAAGATTGTCTTTATCCCTTGCCACAGAAAATCCATTGCATATTGCTGCACTTTCTGGTCAAACCGATTTTGCGAAGGAGATGATAAGAATGATGCCTTCATTTGCATGGGAGCTAAACCAAGATGGCTTCAGTCCCATGCACATGGCTTCAGCTAGAGGCAACATTGAGATAGTTAGAGGGCTACTCACACTCGGCCCCGACTTGTGTTCTGTGAGGGACAAAGGCGGGCGAACTCCACTTCATCATGCGGCTTTTAGAGGGAGAGTTCACGTCATAGAAGAATTGCTTTCTCACTGTCTTGAGGCCATCGAGATAGTGACGGTACGGGGTGAGACTGCTCTTCACCTAGCAGTGAAATATAACCAGTTCGAAGCGCTTACAGTCTTGGTGGAAAGGTTGGAAAATATGGACAATCATTATCGGGAACTCATAAATGCAAAGGACGAGGAAGGCAATACCATCTTGGAACTGGCCACATCGACAGATCAACTCCAGGTACGGGAACCCCTTCTTTTAAAAAAATTGACAGTGGCCTCTTGGATACATTTCACTGAAATGACATGTTCGTATATCTTTTCAAAGAAATAGGGTTCACTTTAGTGGTGGCCATGGGTGTACTTTCATAAAATAGACTACTAATTATGCATGATTATAGCATAGGGTGGAGTCTGGAATTTTCAACTGCGTTGCTAATTAAAAATTAAAAATTAAAAATTAAACAGTGTAGGAGTACAGTCGTAGTGTTGCTTATGTATTTTACTAGAATACCCATTATTTAAGGCCCTCTTTTACTTAAGTTAGGCCTTTTTAAAAGTAAAATCAATATATGTTGTTGAATTCGTAGGTTGTGTTAAATTCGGTGGGGTGAGTTTCACTTTCAAATTAAGGTTTCAAGTACTTAAATTTCAGAAAAATTAATTGAATCCTATAACGCTAATTTTTTTTTAATAATATATATATATTTTTATTATAAATTTTGTAGGAGTCATAACCCCATCCTGATTATCGTATTGGTCCTATTTTGCAATTCTATAATCTCAACTTGACCAAATTTTGCTATTGCTGCTGCGAACCATAGGATTTAATTTGCTACCACCAAGTTCTATAATTATGTGCTGATCTACTCCTACTAGTCTGTTTCGTTGTATATTTTAAATTTGGCGTGTCTTGGTTGGGTAAGGACAGGGGTGGAACTACACATAGCTTTGAGGGGGGAAGGTTTTGGCACCCCCAAAGATTGAAAATGCCTTATATATTTATTTGAATGTAAGTTAATTTTTTTAAAAAAATATATCAATGGCCCCCCCAAATTTTTATTTATTTCAAATATAATCTCTCAATCATAAGTAGATTTTCATTCTCATGCCTATATTTTCATATTTTATTTCAAAATTTTGGACACAAAAGTTGGTAAAATCTCAAAAAAGGGACATTTGTTGTATATTTGGAAATTTTAGGTAATATGAATATTGTAAAAAAATTTAGTATAACATGCAAATTAAAAAATATGTATAAAAAATTTACTTTGGCGTCCCAAGAAGAAATTTCTAGCTCCGCCCCTAGGTAAGGATACGCATCAAGTGCAACTAGACACCGAGTCAACCATGGATTGGTTCTCCTCCACCTAAGAACAAGAGCAAGTCATCTGACTTGGACTTCACCAGCTTCAATATTCATCACATGCCTACTCACACACCTCCATTTTTTTTTTCTTTTTCTTGAAATGCTACATACTTGTAACAATTTTCCTAGCTAATAACAAGTCACGTGATAGATAATATGCATGGTGGAAGATAGGAAGTAGTTCTTTTCTAATAAATGAGCGAAACATCATGAGTAATGGTAAAGTCAATATTTGAAATTACGTTGAATTGGGAAAAAAAACTAATAAACAAAGATATATATATATATATATATAGAGAGAGAGAGAGAGAGAGAGAGAGAGAGAGAGAGAGAGAGTGAGGGAGGGAGCCGCTATGGCATTCTAAGACTTACTTTTATCTATTACTTTTTAAATTTTCTTTTATAAACTAGTTTAAAATGATATTCTCTACTCAGATAATGCAACTTTTTTCACAAAGAGTTTTTATATTTTTTATAAAACCTTGAGAAGTTTAAAAAATGAGAGATAAAAAGCAAGTCTTGGGTGCCATTAAAAGTCCCCAATTATATATAAATTAAATGAGCTAAGATTTGCAGCCCTTTTTCTTTATTATTATTTTTTTTGATAAGGTGCCCTTTTTTTATTATATAATATAATTGCAAGTATTTGGACAATAGGATATGGCCTTGGGCTAGGGGGCTATTTTTAAGCTGCGCTACGCTAAAATCAACTTAGGAAGTGCTTATTGCAACCCTTTTATTTTGTTTGTACACCCCACTAAATTTACTTTATCTAGGTTTTAAGGAAAATAATAATTTTCTTAATATAAAAATTGATTGCATAATCCCCTAGAAAACATCATTTTAAACAATTTTGTAGGAGAAAATTTGTTCAAAACTTATCATTTAAGTGGATTTTTTGGTTATTTACGGTCTCTAATGAATTTTGGGCGAAACAGTTAACTTAAACTAAAGAATTTGAAAAAACTTTCTATTGATAAGATGTTTAATTAAAATTGTGTTTTCTAGTAAACAACGAAGCCAATTTTTATAAAAACCTTTTAATTTTTTTTAAAAAAAATTAGAAAAATTAAAATTAATGGGGTATACAAACAGAACTTTGAGGTTGCAATATCCAATCCCATTAACTTAATCATACATCTAAAAAAATAGGGAAAATCAGATGAGCTACTTGATTGTCCACCAGGTGAGTTGACGTGAGGAGTTTTTCTCGAGGTGAAAAATTAGTGCATAACTGCATATGGTACTACTCTTTGTTATCTATTTATATTTATATCTATACTACCTATAAAAGTTTGTATATCAAAAAAACTTTTAATTGACCATTACATCTTTATTTTAAATTTTCAATACTTATTTGCCCCCCAATATTTAAACAATTAAGAATTTTTATTTCCTGACAAAAAATAAGGAAAAAAAAAAATAAAAAAGAGAAAGAAAGATAATGACATTCATTTCATAAATTTTACACAGCCTCCACTACTATGCATGTCTCCTAATTAATTTCCTATTCTTAACCAACTTCCTATTTCTACCATGATTCTTAGCCATAGAAAGAGATTTGACCTATTGAATTGAGTATCCATTTTTATGACTTAAATGTAATACATATTAAAAAAATTATATATGTACATGTATCTCCAATGGGATTTATGTTTTCAACAAAAAGTAACAAATAATTAGATTTCTATGTTCTATATATATGTATATATCTAAAAAAATTACGAATTTTCATATATTTTTTATTATTTAAATATTATTCAAGCCCACATATCTAGTTTTTTATAAATGCAGCAAATAGCTAGCGAGCCATTTGCTTAGTTACGTTCATTGGTGCAGGGGTACGGTTCATGTAAAAACAATGGTAGAATACTGATAAAATATGGGCGCGCAGGTTGTAGAGTTTTTGTGTGGGAGACAAAGTCTGTTGGGGCTGCTGCAAGTAAGTATTGCGACTGCAAATGTCAATAATCAAATTCAGGAAATCGTAGAGGTTCTTACACCGGACCAGACCGCGGGCGGGATAGGGATGGAGACCATGTCTCAAGCATCTCTAAGTGATGTGGGAATCAGGGTCAGTCATCCGGAGGCGCCATCGCAGCAACCAGATCAATCCCCACAAAAATTGCATAAAGAGTATGGTGATGGGGACATGGGAAGCCTAACTGTGGCCATAGGGATACTAGTCCTGTCTTTCCAAGCTTTACTCAACCCTCCCTCATATATTTGGAAGGAAGGCATGGAGGTAGATTTCAAATGCATATATGGTTTCCACACTCCAGTCGAGCGCTGTTCGGGTACAGCCTACTACTATTCATTCATGACTCTCATCACATTCATGTTTTGCGATTCCCTAGCTTGTATAATTCGCCACCTGGGACGTCCCCTAGGGGCACATTCAGCAGAGTTAACTTCGTGTCTACTAGTCACGGAACTAGCTTACCTTTCATTAGTGGACGCAATGTTGCCAAATTCATCATTCTGGTCAGTCCTGAGCATCTCTCTGCCAGTTTTTGTCCATATTTTTGGATTTTTTATATTGGAAATATACTCAAGACCCATACGCAAAATAGGAATATCTGTTAAAACAATATTTAATCGTATGAGGAAGCGACCTCCAGTGGATGTCCCCCGAGTGGATCTTTGACATGCGCTGGTGATTTCGACAATTTACAAAGCTCATCTTATTTGATCATGTCTTGTAATCATATATGAGCTGTAATGGGAATGCAAGGTATACTGTTGTGTGGGCATGCGGGGTGTATTACTGTATTTTGGAGTAAAATAATAGACATCCCATTTTGTGAGTAAAACTTTTGTTTGTCTACTTGGTTTTAATCACTGATTACATTATATTGCTAAATATTGTAAGGTCTCGGGTAGGGCTGGCAATGTGGGGGGGGGTTGGGTGAGTTTGGGTTGAGTCATAACCCTCGAATCACTTCAATCCAATGATACCCAACCCAGCATAGATCATATCCGACCTAATCCATAACCCGATCCGACCCAAATTCTGACCCCGCCCATATTTAACCCGGATCAAATTCGACCTGACCCATTTTGTGCCTTAGGGTTTGTTTTTTTTTTTTTTTTTATCAAAATCTTCACAATTCAGAACGTATCACTAATTGCAAGTTGCCAAAAAAAAAAAAACCATAAAAAGAGTTTGTTTATAAAATAATTAACCAAAAAATAAAGAATAATGACCCGACCAAGATTTTAACCTGAGCGAACTCTAACCCAACCTGTTTTTCTGCGCTAGTGTTTTTTATTTTTTATTTATTTATAATTTTTAAGCACTTCAAAGTAATGTGATCTACTTAGTAAAAAAAAAAAATGCAGCTTAAAAAAAACACACACACACAAAAAGAAAAAAAAAATGAAAAAGAAAACCATGAAAGGAGCAACTGCACCTACTAGACTTTCAAATATTTATGAAAGTAATTTCAACAGAAAAAATACATGATTTCAAATTACATAAAAAAAAAAATAAATTACAAATAGCTTCAAAATAATAATATAAAAAATATTAAAAAAAATATAAAAAAACAACTCAAAAAACAAAATAGTTTCATTGTGAAGCGTTTCAAATTTTCAAAATAATTTGACAAAAAATTGTGTGTTTGGTTGCTAGGAAAAGAAAAGAAAACCTTAATTAATTTGAAGGAGCAACATCATGCATGATCGCCGACGAAAATGGGGTTTGTGGTGATTGGAATTGTCGTTCATGGAGGTGAGTCAGTCAGATGGCGAGGTGAGTGAGATAAGGAGTTGAAGATAGGGAAAGAAATACAGAGAAGTTAGGGATTGGGATAGGGATCATTGTGGAGAACGGAGAGGGATAAATACTTTTTGGGTGTGGGATAGATACCGCTCACCACAAAGCCCAGGTTCTCTGAACTTGTGATGCGGTTTGCTATCAGTCCATATGTTTTAGTAACCCAATGGGTCCCGCGGTTTAACCCATAACTAATCCATTTAAAATTGGGTCCTAATGGGTAAACCTATTACCAACTCAATTAAAATTTCACTCCACCCAAACCCATTTATTGCGGGTGGGTTTGGGCAGGTTCACAGTTTTGGGTCGGGATTGGCAGGCCTAGTCTCGGGTCATATAATTGAAAAAAAGACGTCTTTTTCTTTTTAAGCCGAAAACTTCTCATATTTTCCAGCCAATATTCAGAGGTGGTGTTTTGAAGAATAATCCCATTGGAGAGCCTCCAAAATCCGAACACTTGCAATGTTCCAATGAATTTTAATCAAATAAAAGAGAGCTTCTTTTAAGGATAAAATTTTGCACAAAAGTCTGTTTATAAAAATATGGCTTTATGTTCAGATCAAAAATTTGAAAACAAGAAACAAAAAAATAAATTTTGGAATACAAAAATGATTGAATTTGAAAGTTCAAAATTTAGAAGGCTTAGAATTGTAAAATAGGGCGTTGGCCGTCGTGATTTCGATCTGGTGGTGATGGACAATGATAAAAAGTGATGATTTAAGAATTTTGTAAGTTTCACCTCTTTAAATGAAATTTCCAGTTAGGTAAAATTTAATTGAAACCTTCAAATTTCGAACTGGAATTCTAACTTGAACTTTAAAGGTTTCAAGTTTGATTAGTCAAACATGGAATTTGCGTCTTTACTTCTTTGGGAATTAAAAAAACTCCTAAACCTTCAAATTTCAAACAATCTTTAACTTCTTTTTCTTTCTGGAAGAGTAACCTCAACTAAATTAAACAGCCCACTTCCAATTTAGGTCGTGCATGTCCTCGTTTAAAATCCCAGCTACCATCTATGAACAATTGAATCCCTTAATTTTGATGGGGCCATAAGAAGAGGATCATTTCATGCATCTACTAAAAGAAGTGGCAATATGTTTGTATGTAAACCTGTCGCTAAAGAGGTTTAGATCATTTCATCTAGTAAAAAAATCGGTAATGACCAAAAAATTAAAAAAAAAAAAAAACCAAACAGACTTTTTGTTCCTATGCTTAATTTTTTAGGCAAGGTGGCCTCAAACTACTCGTCACGAAAAGGCATATTAATTTCCTGAACTACCCAGGAGGTGTCTTTCATATTGAATTAAAATAATAAAAAAAAGACCAAGCTAGCTAGAAATCTCTTTCTGAATGGCCTTGAATAATACCGTAGAAATTAGTGGAGGCACACGTCACGTTATATGCATGGTTTTGTCACTTTCTCTCTCCTTATACTGTCCACTTGTCCATTAGCTACTTTAAAGCACTTACTGTGAAAAATCTAGTGAGTTGTAAATTCATTGTAGAGAGTGATGTATAAGGTAGAAAAGTTAAAAAGTTAATTGAAATTAGGATGATGATCAGGTGAGCACGTACTTATATAATTTATATCAAAACTTGTATTGGGGGTTGTATCTCATGTATTAGTGAGTTATGACGTATGTTGTGCTAATGTATTAAAGTACAACTCTCCATGCATGATACTATTATAACTTATATCAACATTTGCTGATCGGATCAGGACTACTTGAAATTATTACTTTATTTTTAAAATCTTTAATTTAAATTTAAGTATCATGAGAGCTTCAATAATATGGAGTGTTACGAATCACTAGCGGATGCAACTTGGTGGATTTAACCCAAAATATAAGTGGGCATGGACAAGAATTTTAATTAAAGGGTTAGGCTGGAGTTGTCAAATTCAAGGGTTCGGATATTGCAACCCCTTCAAGCAATCTCCCCACCCCATTAATTTTAATTTTTTTAAAGTTTTAGAAAAATATAAAAGGTTTTTACAAAAAGTGGTCACGTAGTATACTAAAAAACATCATTTTGAACAACTTTGCAGAAGAAAGTTTTTCCAAAATCTATAGTTTAACTGGACTTTTTGGCCAAAAATGAAATAGGGACTATAAAAAATCTTTATAAATGACAGATTTTGGAAAAACTTTCTTCTTTTTTATAAAAGATCTTTTGCAGAAGCCTGATTATTTTTGTTTTTATGTATTTTTTTCTTCTATTTCTTCTTTTTTTTTTTTTTCCTTGTATTTCTTTACTGCTTGGACTATATAGCTTTTGCTTATAACTCATAAGTTTGCTTTGAACCAACAAGTGAAGGCTACCCAAAGAAGAAAGGAAAAAGGGTAAACAGAGAAAAAGGAGAGAAATGGGAAGCTCCCACTTTATATGTGATGACCCCGGAGGCTTTTCCTTCATAGCAATGCAACCTATATATATGTATTGATTAATAATTAATTCTTGAGTTGGGTTGGTTCACCCAAAACGCCGATGACGGAACCACTAGGATGCCAAATATATAAAACTCGTGTATTTTCATTGGACTTCTAAAGACCCATTTTATAAAAGAGTCAATTTATTGGGCTAGGCTATAAGTAGCCTGTTGGACACATGTTACAGTCCTCGAACGTCAATCCCATTCAATAATCGGTCCAGTCCAGTCTAATATTATTTTATTCTTTACACGACAAGCTCGTTTTTATTTTGATAGTTCCATGTAAGACCATTGAATAATCTTATATCTCATTGTGTTTTATATGATTTTTTTTATTATTATTAAATTTAAAATTTAAAATTTAAAAAAATGATGTAACACACCCACTACCTCCCAAAAGGGTACCTAACCTTTGGAGGGTGGTGAAAACTTATATATGGATTTAGATGATTTCAAATGCCAATAAGCAGGAAACACAAAATTCACACATTCTTAATAAATTAAGAGTACTAATCCAATTACTGATGCAAAATGGCTCGGCTTATTAGTCAAGTTGAGCCCTAATAAGCTTGCCACTAAAGAGAAAGGAAAAAGGGTTGAAAATTGAGCCTGAATGTGTGAGGGTTACCCATCCTTGGGTAGCCCAGTTAGTAAATACAAACTTGTAATTATGTGATTAGGCGTATAGTCATGGGTTTAATTTCCTACTAAGATAATCCAAGATTTAAGTAGGCGTTGTAGTGGTAGGTTACTGTGGTAGTCTCCCCGGAGTTTTAGGTTTCATGAGTGAGTCTAAATGATCTTGCTATGGGATGATTACTCTATTATAAAATTAAAAAAAATAAAAATGTGTGAGGGTTGAGCTCAAGTCAAGTTAGAGGCAAGCTCAAACATGGACCTCATTCTACCAAGCTGAACTCTGACAACCTAATTCTCGATGTTCTAGTGGACTAATTTGACGCTAAGAAAGTCTTAATCCACCAGAACCTATTTTATTTCTATTTTTCTATTTGCGAAACTTGAAACCAAATTGTAAGAAAGTAAATAAATTACCAACAAATAAATATAAAAATGGTGCCGATCGACAATAATTGTATCCAAGCTTAGGCATTTGGGCCCATGAACTTCAATCACTGGACACAAAAATGCCAAATATTAATGTGGGCGGTTATTGCATTCAACCTTATTCATAAATCTCAGTTTTTTTTCTTTTCTTTTTTTTTTATTTTAAATTTTTACTTTTCAAGATTTTATAAAAAATATAAAAGGTTTTTATGAAAATTAGCCGCGCTATCCACTACAAAACATTATTTTGAACAACTTTAAGGAGAATTTTTTTATTAAAATCTGTCGTTTATGAGGACTTTGGATCATTTACGATCTTTATTTCATTTTTAAGGAAACAAAAATTATAAATGACCAAAAAATCAACTTAAACGACATATTTGGAAAACTTTTATTTTACAAAGTTGTTAAAAATGATGTTTTCTAGTGGACTACGAGGTTAATTTTTAAAAAAATATTTTATATTTTTCATAAAATCTTGAAAACTAAAAATATATGGGATGTATAGATAAAGTTGGGGGTTATAAGTTATAACAGCCGCCTCAATATTAATTTCCTCGACCACCTTCGTTCATAAACTAAAATAAAACAATAAAAAAAGACTTAAAAGCAAGTCTTCTAGCTTGGCTGGGTTGTCTTCACATTTTTATCAGTGTCTCTTTCCCATAGGCCTTGAATTATAAAAAATAGTCATTACGCCTGTACCTAATTTGATCACTTTCCCTCTCCTAATACGCTTCAGTTGTTCATTAATTAATTACTTTAAAATAGTTTTCTTGAAAATTTTAGTGAGGCATAAATTTGTTCATCATAAATAGATTAATGGATGAGATGGCCAAAGTTTAAGTTGCTTGAAATTGCTATCATATATTTAAAATCTTTCAACTTAAAATTATATTATGTCTCATGCCCAACTAATCTAAAATTATCCCGTGTATTAAACAATCGGGAGTGTCCATTCGTAAGGAGAATTGACTTAATTCGTATAATAGAATGGATAAGATTGGTTCATATTCCTCCTTTAATTGATCAGATTTGATCATACTCTGGCCAAGACTTGAACCACTTGACATGAATATGCGAAGAGGGCCTCTATTGGCACCCTAATACTTGTTTTTTACTTCTCATAATTTTAAATTTATCAAGTTTCATGAAAATATAAAAGGTTTTCATAAAAACTAATTGCATTAACCAATAAGAAATATCATTTTGAATGACTTTGTAGAAAAAAGTTTTTCAAAAATAAATCGTTTAAATAGGCTTTTTGACTATATATTTGTTTAATAAAATGAAACATATATTATAAATGGACAAAAATTCTACTTAAACGATGGATTTTGGAAAAAAAGTTTCCTGCAAAGTTGTTCAAAATGATGTTTTCTGATGAACAATTTGGCCAGCTTTCATGAAAATATTTTATATTTTTATAAAATCTCGAAAAATTTAAAATAAGTGAGGGTTGAAAAGTAAATCTTGATGTGTCAATAGGAACCCCATATGCCAAATATATTTTTATTTTTTTTCTTTCTTTGTATCGTTCTAATTTTATCATATGTCTCTAAGAGACATTTTTATTTTTAATTTTTTCTTTGTTATATTATGGAAGTAATATATATTATATAACCAGCATGCCCCACATCCTCTTCCTTTACCAAATGCCCACTCCACTGGTAATCAATTGTTGCATTGATAAGTATTGAAAATATTGTGATTAATGGCTTTGATAAGTTGTAGGATTGTCCTTGAAAAATTTATAGTATTTTGAATAATTGTGTTGATATTATTTCAAAGAGTGGTATGAATATATAGCTAATTTCAATCATAAAATAAATAGCACTCGGATTTGTGAATTTATTTTTCCTAAAGAGATTTTAGGTATTTTTTGGAAAAATTTTACTAGTAGTCCTAGTCCTAGATTATGTTGATCTCCAATTTTTTTTCTTAAAAACATACTATAAAAATATCAAGAATTAAATAAAATAAAAGAAGTCAGATACCTGTTTTTTTTCACCTTAAAAACTTCTTATATTGTCTAGATGATTTTCCTGAGGTACTTAGAATAATAATAATCCAATCAAAGAGCCTCCATATATTTTTTTTGATCAGCAAAAGAAATACTCCGTATTATTTATAGAAAATAACCATACACTCCAAATGACGCCGACGATTGGACTCTGGCAGTCGGTGGGCAGGCCTCTCTCCCCTTTGTTCATTTCTCTCTCCTCTCTGTATCATCTATGTTTCTCTCTACAATTTTTAGATTCGATGTGGGTGGATGCAATTGTATGTTCGTCGAGTGGGAGGAAGATTTGGGTGGGGTTGCCGACAATTAAGATGATGGCCTGAGCTTGGTGAAAAAGATGACTGAATTGAGATGACAGTGAAGTCATCTGTGGATGAAGACGATCATGAGGTTTCTCGGTGTAGTGTTGAACATGGATCGAGCTTGAATAAAACCCTACCTCCTCGATTTTCTCGTTCTTCTGTATTACAGTCCCCTCTCTTTCTCATCCTTACATACACACTCTAAAATCTTCTGTGGTTTAATTTTCTCACACTTTTACAATGGAGGTTTGTGAGTACTCCCCCGTTCCTAAATTATTGACGTACTTTCTTTTTTGAAATGTTTCAAAATTATTGTTACATTTTAATGGTTCTTTTTACGGAGTATTTCATTTCTTAAAATACCCTCATAAAATGTATTTTATAATTTTCTAATGTTTTGTATATTTGAAGGTAAAATTGGAATGTTAAAATATATATATCTTGATGTAAAAGCATTAAATAAGGATTTTCTAAAAAAATGTTTTTTTTTTTTTCAAATGGGATAGTCAATTAGAAACAGAGGAGGGAGTATTGAATTTTGAGGTGGTTTTCTAGAGGTGTTGTTTTGTTTTTTTAAGGGTAAAACGCACAAAACCCCCTTCTATTATTACTCATTTTGCAGGATATCCCTTTAAAAAAAAATACCAAAAAACCCCCTATATTGTGCCAAAGGGTACGCCTTAACGGCGATGTTAAATATCCATTATACTCTTGTATAGAAAAATATTAAAATATTAGTATTTGACATCTTTGCAGTGTGCTAAAGGGCACTATTGGCATAAAATTATGTGAACTTCTTCACATGCCAATCACATGCGTTTTTCCTTTAAGTTACCTAAAGGAATATATGTGGACAGAAGGGGGTTTTTTTTTCAACCCTACACAACACAATATGAGGATTCTTTGATTGGTTTTTTTTTTAGAAGGGTATCTTGTAAAATGAGTAATAATAGAAGAAGGTTTTTTGCATTTTACCCCTTGTTTTTCTTCATGAGGGGAAGACGGTGGGTTGCACGTTTTGCAGGATGAAAGCAGGATATTTGGCTTTTGAGAGGAATAATATTATTATTATTGTTTGATATTTTTCACGGTGGGTTTGCATCGTTAAGTCATAAAGTAAGTTTGGACACATGGCAAGAGCTCAAAGGTGTGATAGAGAAACGAGATGAAAAATGGGGACAGAAGATCTGGACTCCTAGGAATTAAAGCACCCCTTAACAAACAAAACGCCAAAAAGAAAGTACCTCCAACAGTTTACCTCTCAACAAAACGAAATGAACCAACCCCAAGCAAAACTGGCTAAGACTAACCAAAAGGAGCACAACCAAACACCAGTGGAAAAAACTTAGCTGGACACCTGAAAGCAAAGCACCGCAAAGCACATCTGCCAACAACATTACGAAACACCCACTTAACTTCATGAATCATTGGGTCGTTCTTCCTGATCTTTTCTAGGCGCAGCAGAGGAAACCTTAAGACCTGGAACTTTAGAAGAGGCCAAAACCCTTTTTATTTTATTTTAAAACACTTCTTTAATTTTAATTTTAATTTTTATATGCTATGTATAAGATAATGGGAGGGAACCATACAACCACACATAATACAAACAATAAATTAGTACATAAAATTGACAAATAAAATAATACATGAAATTGACAGATACGCCATCCTCTCTCTCAACTCTTTACCAATAATTTCCTTGCTTTCATCAACCATGATGCCACCCTATGCATGCATGGTGCCAATTTTATCAGATGTCTTCGAAGAGACAGACCAGCTTGGGTTGTATTCAATTCACTGACTTTAGTTAGTGCCTCATTAGGTATATCTCCAATATCTCCCAGCCCCTTAGAATCTTGAATTATGGAGATAATGATTGTTCCTTACTGTTTCTTGGAAACTATATATGCAAGGGGGGCGGGACACTCGGGTTCCCCATATAAGAATTTCCTAAGAAAGAAGTCAAGAACCCAATGCAGTAGCCCATTAGAAGAGAGGCTTAAATAATAAAAGGGGCCTTTATTGGTCCCTTAAAACTTGCTTTTCATATCCCACTTATTTTACATTTTAAGGTTTTATGAAAAATATAAAATATTTTTGTAAAAATTGACCATAGAGTACTAAAAAATATTATTTTGAATAACTTTGTAAAAATTTTTTTAAAAAAAAATCTATCATTTAAGTTGACTTTTTAGCCGTTTAAGTTGACTTTTTAACCATTTAAGAAACTGAAGTTACAAATGACCAAAAAATTCATTTAAACTATAGATTTGAGAAAAACTTTTTTTTTTACAAATTTATTTACAATGATATTTTTTAGTGGAACAATGTGATCGATTTTTATAAAAACTTTTTTTATTTTTTATAGAATCTTAAAATCTAAAATAAATGGGATGAAAAGAAAGTCTCTATCACACACGCGTGCGCGCACACCAAAGGTATACACATTCATTAGGATTACACACACACAAAAGGCATACATTCATTTGGATTACAAAAGAGATAACTACAAACCGACTCAGCCCCTTTCCATTTCCACTCCATTGATTAGGATTACAAAAGAGTTCCTTTTCCAGCACATCTCTCACCTCCCTAGCTCCCCATCCTGTCACCAACCTCTCTTCCCTCTTTTAACTCCGGCAATGTCGACGGCGATCTCTACCGACGTCATCGACATCGTCGTAAACCAAGGCTATGGAGTAAAGGGTCTAATAGAAATGGGCCTCAAAGGCCTTCCAGAGCAATATCTTCAACCCCCTGAAGAAAGGTTCGATTTGAGCAAAGTAGTGCACGAAGAAGGCATCCCCATCATCGACGTCTCCGATTGGGACAATCCGGCGGTGGCAGAATCAATTTGCAACGCGGCGGAGAAGTGGGGGTTCTTTCAGATTATCAATCACGGGGTGCCAATTGAGGTGCTTGAGAACATGGAGGAGGAGGCTCATCGGTTTTTTGGGTTGCCGCAGGAGGAGAAGAGGCAGTATTTAAAGGAGTATCCGCCGACGGAAAGTGTGCACTTGGGGACGAGCTTTAATCCTCGAGTTGAGAAGGTTTTGGAGTGGAGAGATTACCTCAGTTTGCTTTATGTTCCGGGGGATGAGGGTCCTTCCGCAAGCTGGCCTTCTGTGTGCAAGTAATATGATACGGAGTACAAAGTTTTGTTGAAGTTTGTAGAAAACACATACATTCATCAAGGTCCCATGTGATCACGGGTCACAGTTGCTTTTGTACGACACACGTGTCCGGGTGTGAAATGTCACTATCGTACATCTGTTGTTCGCAGACAACTGTGATCATACCAGACATCCTATACAAGCATACAGCCTTGAATATATTCCTTAATCTATTGACAGAGGCATGCATGCAATTACTTTCATTTCCATACAAAATTCGTCATTCGGGTTAGTTGACTTGGGCAAATTAAAATTTTGGATTATGTAATATAACTCTTTTAAAAAATGGTTAGATGGTGAACGTATTCCGTACAAAATTCGTCATTTGAGTTAGTTGACTTGGGCAAATTAAAATTTTGGATTATGTAGCATAACACTTTTAAAAAATGGTTAAGTGACGCTTCACAGATCACACACGATGTGACATTAATTTGTGTAAACAAATTGTGTCCTTGATCTTGATCCATTCTATGTAAATATGTATTTAGTGTTTATTGTAGACTCATCAATTGTTTTCTTTAGGGATCAAGCGCTAGATTACACGAAGAGGTGTGAAATTGTTCTCAAAAGGCTGCTAGAGGTGCTACTGAAGAGACTTAACGTGAAGGAGATTGACAAAACTAAACAACATCAATTAATGGGCGTCCTGAAGGTTAACCTCAACTACTACCCCATTTGTCCACACCCTGAGCTCGCCGCCGGAGTAGGCCGTCACTCCGATATCTCCACACTCACCATCCTCCTCCAAGATGAAACCGGTGGGCTTTACGTGCGAGGGATCGATGGGGATAGCTGGATTCCTGTCAAGCCAATTAGTGGTTCCCTTGTGATCAACATTGGGGATATGCTACAAATTATGAGTAATGGCCGATATAGAAGCATTGAGCACTATGTGGCTGCTAACAAAGGCAAGAATAGGGTCTCAGTGCCAATCTTTTCGAACCCTGCAAATGATGCTGTTATTGGGCCTTTGGCTGAAGTGCTGGAGACTGGAGAGAAGCCGATTTATAAGCAAGTTGTTTTCTCGGATTACTACAAGTATTTCTTTGGTAAGGCTCATGATGGAAAGGAGACCATTAAATTTGCCAAGATATGATGATACTTTTCCCCAGTGTTGTGGGATCTCTCTCTTGTATTAGAAGAAATAATATTGAGAATAAAATATCATTGCGGGGAGGGTCTAAGGGCTTGTTGGAATAGAGCAAAACCTGATCCGATTATCAATATGATCCATCATGTATAAGGCTTTTAAACTGTAGTTTTTCACATTTATAGTTGTCTTTCTTTTATGAAAATGCTTTCTTGATTGTGTGCAGTAACGATGAATATACGGACATGCAATATGCGACTATAAGGGCACAAATGATTGAGATATGAATCACATGTCAAGCCATTTCCAAATACCTATTAGGGCCAATTAATGGCATGTTAACCTAGTACTTATTAGGATCAATGGCATGTTAGCCTGATGTCAATTGGGACAGTTTTGGGCTTGGGCCAGGCTGTGGGTTATTTTCAATTGTGGGCCCAACCTTAGTTGGTAGTCCATTGAATGGTGTATTTGATGGCGATGTAAGCTTGGTTTGTGTTTGTTTGGTTCACCAATTATTCAAAACCAAACAGACCATGGGTAGTTCTTGCATTTCTATGTTGGACATTTTTTGAGTGAATCAAGAAGTTCGGTTATTTGATGATTTTTAAAACACCAATTTGGTTTTAATTCTTTGAGAAGATGATAATTCAAATTTCTTTAAAAAATTATTGAATTAATATGCCGGCCAGAATCGCAAATGAACTTTGTAGTTTTTGCCTTTACGGCTTTATTAGAACTCGCACTGGAACTTATTTGGTCGGCCTACTTCCCTAGATTTCCTAAACCCCCCAAATCAAACCAAAAATTTGGCCTAATCTGATAAGGCCATCGTCCACTTTGCATGGAAATTCAAACTCAAAACTCTTTATTTTTTGAGGCGTAAATCACAAAAACCATTTATTCACTTAATGGAGTTCAATTTATCATATAAATATCACTTTAATAAAAGAATGACGATGTAAAATCCTATGGTGCAAGTACTTGGGCCAAGGAATCCTTGAGAAAATCAAGCATAATTCACATGTGAATGATAAAGGGTGGGAGGAATGGAGGCCGGATACTTACACTGATTTTCTTGCCAAGCCTGGGCTAGCGCCTAGTGGGGGATGAACAATTGAAGCTATTTGATGACCATGGTGTTGGCCCTCAACACCTTTTATTCAGTGACCCAATTGGGGTGGCTTTACCCTCGTCCTGTCCATTCATAAATTTTCCTTCTACCAACAAGTAAAGGTTAACCAAAGAAGAAAGAAGAAAGGGAAAAAGAGAAAAAGGAGAGACAGAGAAAGAGAGAGAGAGAGAGAGAGAGAGAGGAGAAGCTCCCACTTTATATATGATGACCACAGAGGCTTTTCCTTCAAAGCAATGCAACCTATATGTATACTTTTATTAATAATTAATTCTTGAGTTGAGTTAGTTCACCCAAAACACAGAGGACCAAACCACTAGGATGCCAAATATATCAAACTGTTTAATTTTCATGGTATGTCCAAAAACCAAGCAGACCCATTAGATAGAAGAGCCAATTTGCTGGGCTAGGCTATAAGTTTGTCGTCTATTTATTGAAGGTATGGGTCAATAGAAAAGCAAAATATTAATAATTTTTTCTTCTTCCTTTTTTTTTTTTTTTTTTTTTTTTTTTGAAATTTTCAGCTAGTGCGTTTCGCCCTTGATTGTTTAGAAATACAAGAGCATGGGATGATACCTGGAAGAACCCAATTTCCTAGCTTACAAGCCATCCAAACCTTGTCGATGTTTCGAGATCTAAGTGAAGGATGTTGTAAAGAGGAAAGGGCTATAATAGGCAGGGCGGTAGAGGAGGGCGGAGTAAAGCTATGATTTGGGTGTTCTGAGGGAGGAAGAACATAACATTGGGGGACATGGGGTACACCTATTTGGGTCAGTGTCATTGCACTAGTGAAGGAACCATGCGCCAGCTCTCTCACCCTCTTCTTCCCTTTTCTGCTCTTAATTCTTCGTGTTGTTTATCTTATTGGCCTAGTGACTTCCGATCCCCATATATAAGTTTAATAATAAGTTTACTTCTTGAGTGGTATTTCTCAACCTTTAAAAGAGAGCTAGAGTGCTAGAGGCACTTGGAGAGAAGTGGAAGTATTTTGATAGACCCTTTTTGGAGTTTTCTTATATGTGATTAAATTGTACAAGTTAGGGAAACAAAGAACTAAAACAAACCACCAACTCAATGGTTCTATATTTTATAAAAAAATTAATGTTCTTTTTTATTTTGAAAAATGTTGTACTCCCATTTTTTCAAAAAAGAAAAAAAAGAAAAGGCATTTTGGTAGGAATTATATTAATATATTAATGAAAATGTTGGTGAATTGCTCTGATTGTGCAGAATTGTAACTTGATTTCTCATTTCTCAACCAAATTTTTGATTAAGTGGATGGCATAATTTGATTTATGATTGTGGATAGCATGACTTTTTTTTTCATTGCGATAAATGGCATGTAATTATAATTTATTGTTATGGGACCCTTTTCTCCCTTTTTCAAATTTTGAAAAATTATTTGAGTCTAGACCCCTTCTTTCAGCCCTAGCTTGTGACTAAAATATTGGACTCTTTCGGTTGAGGATAATGCATTTTTTTTTTCCCCCATTTTTTGTTGCCTGTTTGATGACCAATAATGGCTTTCAATGCCAAACAAAATATATAGCCAGAGGTACACTTTTTGTCATCAACCGAGCCTACTCGATAACTGTAGGAGTCCTTATTTAATAGTCTCCACTGCAAAGAGAAAGAAAGTTGATTCTCAAGAAATTTGGTTACAATATGTTAGCCACTCAATGAGACTCGTACATCCGCCGTTTCAACAAAAAAAAAAAAAAAAAAAACATATACTTGGGCTATTTCTATTTAAACGGCTGGCACCATAAACCCTAAACCCACATACATGATCAAAGTTGATAAAAAAAAAAAAAAAAAAAGAAAAAAAATGGTCAAATGTTGTTAGTAAGAGAGAAGATGAAACTTCAATTAACACGCGTGATCAAATCAAGTGATATTTTGTTATGAAATTTAGTACATCAAAAGCCCTTGAAAGGTCTTATATCTAGTGATAAAATAACTTGGAATTTAAGGAATATCTTCTAAAATAGGGTACGAGCTCGGCCATGCACCCAAAAAAAGGCCCATACAATGCCTAAATTAGTACTGCATCTTCGGTGCATTAATCATTACTTAGCCTTCTAGTAACTATACAACCACCTCCAAACTGCTGCTCCATGCCTGAGTTCCTAGCCTATTAAAGGATGTGTGATCAACCACCAACTTAACACATGATGCATTTTTTTGGGGGACAAATGATAGAATTTTTCCATACCCATAACCTCTAATATCAACAAATAGTTATCAATGTTTTTTCATAGGATTGAACACGAAATCGTCCACTCAACAAGTGAGCAAAATGTCACTAGATTATCATGTCATTGGCAATTGATACGTGCAAAAGGTCTAAGGTATTGAACATTTTGTGAATATCTCCATATGAGCAAAAGAAAGCAAGAGGAGATCTCTCTATAATTAATATGGTAAATTATAGAAATCCATTCTTAAGTTTTCTTTGAACCAACAAGTAAGGTTACCCTAAGAAGAAAGGAAAAGGGGAAAAAAAAAAAAAGAGAAAATGGGGAGAAAGGGCAAACTCCCACTTTATATGTGATGACACCGGAGGCTTTTCCTTCAAAGCAATGCAACCTATATGTATGCATTAATTAATGATTAATTCTTGAGTTGAATTAGTTCACCCAAAACACCCATGACAGAACCACCAAGATGGAAAATATATAAAAGTAGTTAATTTTCATGGGACTTCCAAAGCCCAACCAGACCCATTACATGAAGGAGCCAATTTGTTGGGCTAGACTATAAATAGCCTGTTGGACACATGTCACAGTCCTCGAACGTCAATCTCTTTGAACAATACGTCCAGTCCGGTCCAATATTATTTTGTCCTTCATATGACAACCTCGTTCTCATCTTGATGGATTTTTACGTTGAATAATCTTATATCTCATTGAATTTTATATGAATTTTTTTATTGTTAAATTAAAAATTTAAACAAATGATGCAAGGCACCCACTACCTCCCAAAAGGGTACCTAACCCTTGGAGGGTAGTGGAACCTTATATATGGATTTAGATGACTTCAAATACCAATACACAGGAAACCCAAAATTCACACATTCTTAATAAAGTAAGGGCACTAATTCAATTACTGATGCAAAATGGCTCGGCTTCTTAGCCAGGCTGAGCCCTACTAAGCTCGCCAACTCAAGAGAAAGGATTGGAGAGGAAAAATTGAGTTTGAATGTGTGAGGGTTACTAACCTTTGGGTAGCCTAGTTGATAAGGATAAATTTATAATTATGTGATTAAGTGCATAGTTA